>BTHS01000006.1:14670973-15270973 GCA_036184385.1 Tokudaia muenninki
TTCCTGAATTAAGCAGGTGACCCAGCTGCCTGTATCCTTCTGAATAACACCTCAGCCTCCCGCAGAACAGCAGAGTTGTGGAGTCAACATTCACCCGAACAGTGGAACCAGTGGAGTCGAAGCCCCGCTGAGCAGATTTGCAACTTTGGGAGGAGGGTCATGCCCCCAAAGCTTATATTGTCGTTTACCCTAAGTAAAAGAGAGACTTAGAACAGCTATGGTGTCTTAATTCATTTCTTCCTCGTCACCCCGTTTTATTTCTCCAGCTCTTCGTCCAGAGAACCCGAGTTCGTGTATGATCCTATACTTGTGATCTCTGACCATGAAATAAAAATAAATCCAGTGGACCAGGCAAGATGGTGCATGTCTTTGATTTCATTCAGGAGAGGAGGCAAGTAGATCTGTAATTTTAAGTCAGACTTGTCTACATAGCAAGCTTCAAGATAGAAGGCTGCACAGACAAACCTGGTATCAACAAACAGAAAAAAAACAGCCATATTGAGATCAGATAAAATGGAAACTTCTGGTTTGTCTGGAAAGTCAGTGATGTCAAATGATGTTTTGCTGGAGCAGACAAGTGAAAGAATGTTTTCCTTAAGCAGATGCAAGATGAAAGGATGTTTGGATATAGCAACATGTGGAAGAGCCCATGATGAAGGAGATCCCACAGACAGTGGGAAGAGAGCATAGAGCATTGGTTTGGTTTGCTCTGCCTCACTATTCTTCTCTGACGACATGCATGTATTGGCCTTCTAAATCATTGCTGAACTCTACTAGTGATGATGCCAGAGAGAAACTCGACAAAGAACTGCTTGTGAGGTACTGCAGCAGTTTGACACTTCCGCAGGCTCTGGCTGATTGGCAAGCCTTGCGGTTTCAGTTTGTGTTGGGTGGTGGGCAAGAGAAGACGTTGAACATTTATTAAAAGTAGGTTGCAAAAAATTTATGCCTACAATCAGGGATAGATAAACCTCATCCAGAAACCACAAACAAGAGAGGCTTTGGAAATACACTGGCAAAAAAAAATATTAAAAAGAATAGAAATGTATTGACAAAAGAGCCCAACAAGAACTCTTGGAGAGTTCGAGAGGGAGGCCCCTGGGTGAGCTACAGAAAACTCAGAGCTTCTCCCATATGTGCCTGAAGATGCTCACAAATATGGACTAAGTCCAGAGAATACAGAAAATGAAGCTGTTGCTCAAGAAATCTGAGGCTGGCAAATTCTTTGCGCAGACCATGGATTTGATCTAACCTCTTCCTGGTGGGGAGCAGGAACCACTGCCCTCATTAGGCGTAAGCTATTTAACCTGCAGCTGTCACTTCCGTAACTAGCATGGAGCCAGGAAAAGTCATTCTTTTTTTTTCCTACACAGTCCCTCTGCTCTGACTTTAATTCTACATCCTCCTGCCTTACCCTTGGGGTTTAGGTGTGAACTCCCACTTGGCTTTTCTCTTTTTCTTCTTCCTCCTGAGATTTGAGCCAGCACTTGGAGCAGTGACTATCAGGAGGGCACTGCCTCACAAGGGAACACAGGCTATTATAGTAGGAAGTCCTGCATTCTCCCTACATCTTTAAGGTTTTAGGTTTATTTATGTGAATCAATGTTTGATGTATATGCACTCTGTGTGTGTGTGTGTGTTGCCCTTGGAGCTCAGAAGAGGGCATCAGATGCCCTGAAGTGTTGTGAGCCTCTGTGTGGACACCGGGATGTCCAGCCCTTCCTGCATCATTCCTGCACACCCCTGGCTATCTGATGACACAGTAGCACCCTGCTAGACCCTTGCTCTTCAGAGCTCTAGAGCTGTAAACAATGACTCTGTTCTTTATCTGAGATACAGCCTTCGAGAATCTGTGGGAGCAGCACAGATAAGTCTAAAAATTCAGGGCAGAAGATCAGAGCAACTCTGGTCAGGGAGGATAATCTGACTTAAGATTGGAGGAGAAACAACTCATTAACAATTCAAGTTTACTAAGAACCCTTTTGTCATCAGCATATACTTTGTAAAAACATTTGCAGTAGTGGTTACAAGAAAAAGTCTTTTCCTAAATGAATTCAGGGCCCAAAATTCCAATTGCGTAAGTTTCAGTTTACCTTACTGGGTTGATAAATATGGAATTTTCAAAGAGTTTGGTTTTAGTCTATTAAGTACAAATACTAAAAGTGATCCAGTACAGAGTTGCTATGTTGTGCAAAGCACCATGGCTAGAGAGGCAGGCCACATACTGCAGACTTGACTGGGAAGCTGACTAAAGGCCCCTCACAGCAATACTGGGGAATACGAGTCCTACTTACAAGGGCTTTTCTCACTTGCTCCAGAAATTGCTGGGTCCTGAGTCACATGGAGCTCTTCCTAAGAGGAAGTGATGCTTCAGTCAACGGCAGTTCTGCCAATCACCAGCGTTGGTTAAAGCCCCTCCTGCAGCCTTTCTGCCAACCTGGATGGATTCTGAGATTTTCCTGCCCTGTCATATCCTGAGGGTGGCAACCTTACAACTCTTGTACATGGTGACATTTATAGAGCAATGATCCTCTCATATGTAATTTCTGACATTTGTAAAGAACTGATCTCCCAGCTGGGCACACACCTTTAATCCCAGCACTCAGGAGTCAAAAGCAGGTGGATCTCTGTAAGATCAAGGTTAATCTGGTCTACAGAGCAAGTTCCATGACAGCTAAAGAAATCTGGTCTCAAAAAAAAAAAAATTGATTCCCAAAGAGAAGCACATCTCTCCAGTAAAGACTCCTGAAGCCTCTGGGTTTGGGGAAAGCTTTTAACAAGCAGCAGCATGGAGCCCACCTAGAGATTCCCTGCACTGTGGACCCTCTGGTGGTAGACCAGATGTGATCTCTGACTGAAGCCCTTAGAGCAAATGCTGCAGATGTAGGGTCTTTCCCCGGTGTGGACCCTCTGGTGTGTGTGGAAGTGTGAGGCCTGACTGAAGCCCTTCCCACACTGCTGACATGTGTAGGGTTTCTCTCCTGTATGGACCCTCTGGTGAGCTGTAAGCCCTGCACTCCAGCTGAATTCCTTCCCACACTCCTCACATTTGAATGGCTTCTCTCCAGTGTGAATTATCTGATGGACCTGGAGATTGGATCGCTGGCTGAAGGCTTTCCCACACGTGTCACATTTGTAGGGCCTCTCCCCGGTGTGCACTCTCTGGTGGGCCTGGAGGTGTGAGGCCTGACTGAATCGTTTCTGGCATGCATTGCATCTGAATGGCTTCTCGCCGGTGTGGACACTCTGATGGGCCTGCAGATTTGAGGCCTGACTGAAGCCTTTGCCACACTCCTCACATTTATATGGTCTCTCTCCAGTGTGGACTCTCTGGTGATTGTGGAGGTTCAAGCTCCAGTTGAAACGCTTCCCACACACATCACATCTGTATGGTTTTTCCCCAGTGTGAACTCTCTGGTGGGCTTGAAAATAAGAGCTCTGACTGAAGCCCTTTCCACACACACTGCAGCAAAATGGCTTCTCTCCTGTATGGACCCGCTGGTGGCTTTGGAAGCTTGAGGCTGAACTGAAACCCTTCCCGCACTCTTCACATTTATATGGCTTCTCTCCTGTGTGGACCCGCTGATGGCTGTGGAGATTGAAGCTCAAGCTGAAACACTTCCCACACTCGTCACACTTGTACGGTTTCTCCTCAGTGTGGACTCTCTGGTGGGTGTGAAGGTTCGAGCTACAGCTGAAGCACTTGCCACAGTCTCCACACTTATATGGCTTCTCTCCTGTGTGAATTCTCTCGTGGGCCTGAAGGTGTGACCTCTGTGTGAAGCCCTTCCCACACACCTCACACTTGTAAGGTTTCTCTCCAGTGTGTACTCGGCAGTGAATGTTGAGATCTGTGCTGCGGCTGAAGCCCTTCCCACAGCTGTCACAGCAGTAGGGCTTCTCACCTGTGTGGATGGGCAGGTGAGCATACAGGTGTGAGCTCTGGTTAAAGCTCTTCCCACACTCAGGGCAGGTATAGGGTTTCTCCCCTGTGTGCACTCTCTGGTGAGTCTGCAGATTTGAGCTCTGACTGAAAGCCTTGCCACACTCTTGACACCAGTAGCGCTTTCTTCCTGGATGAATACTTTGTTGAATGGTGACACTGGAACTATGACTGGTGTCTTTGTGTGTACTATGTACAGGGGACTTGTTTCCTAAGAGAATCTGATGACTGGGGCTGTCAGTGAATGTTTCTTGACCTTTGTTGCATGGGTAGGCCTTCTGTTCTGTGTAAGTAGGAGACTGGGAGAGGGATGACACGGGAAAGATGACTTTACCACAGTCACTGCTGCTGTGGACTTTGCTTCTTTCATGCAGTATATTGCTATCTTGATGGGAAATGCAACTCAGAATGTCAACACCCAGAGCCAACAGCTGAGACTTAGTTTTCACTAGAGTCTGAGGACAGTGTTTCCCATGGTTCCATTTCTCACTAAAGTGTGTTTTACTCCAAGAACTCTGAGCCCTCCCAGACAGAAATTCCTCATTTTCGCTAATGCTGGAATGATCGCTTGTGAGACTCTCCAGACAGCCGTCATCCTCGGAGGCCCAAGGAGGCTCTTCTGTTCCCCCGTGGCAGGAAGCGTGGCATTGTTCCAGGAAGTGAAAACTCTTTCCTTGAATGTTTACTACAACATCTGGAGCTCTGGCCAGTTTTCTGACATCATGGCTTGTCATTTCCCAGCATGGAAGCCACCCCAGTGAAAGGCACCTTAATCCTGTTGAGTCAAGAGGCTCCATCCTGTTTGGACTCTGACCTCCTAAAAGAATAGAGAATAGAAGGTGATATCAGCAAGGATGGGGACTTTGAAGATCTGAGTCCTCATTTCTCTCTGGAAACATTAGCTAAATACCAGCATCACAAAGAGTGCGCACTCTCAAGAGCAAGTCACAGTTGACCATGGTAGGAAATTTGTGGTGAACCTAGGAGGGAAGGCTCAGGGCACCTTCAGTCTCAACTGAGTACCTGCCTCACAAGGCCTGTGTGTAGCTGTGCAGATGAATAATGGGAAGAAAGAAGTTTTCAGCATTTTTGGCATTTTGACTTGAGCAATGGTATGGGCTTGAGTACACATGAGTCTTAATTCCTCCTGAGACGAATGAACAGAAGAAAAAACTAGAGCTACCTGGTCCTAAGCTGTCTGCCCGTGACATGTAGACTGATCTGGGGCACCTGACTGGGAGCCAAGGTGAGAGAGTAATGGGAAGGCACGGGAGCTTCAGAGGCTGAGGGAAGAAAAGAAGTGTATAGTGATCACAGGCACAGCAAAGGCCAGATGTCCAACTTGAGGAAGTCACTATGTTTGAGAGCACATGTGTGTAGGAAGAGACTGAAATACCCTCAGCACACAAGCTCACTTGGAAAATATGAGAAGAGATACAAAGCATTAAGACTGAAAGGTTTTAAACACTCAAAACACACCACTGATTAGGGATCAGGCTGCAAGGGCCGGAGGGAGTGGGTTTCTTTTAACGCTTACTCTGCAACCTAAGATCATGAGGCTCACAAAGGAACAGGAAGACGGGGCTCAAAAAAGAAGGGAGATCTCAGCTGCCAACTTAACACAGCAGATGTCATTACAGAATAAGGGTTGCTATACTATCAGACAGGCCCCCTACGGAAATGAGAAAAATGACCCGAGAGCAAACTATTAGGAAGGGAAATGATGATGACAGAGAAAGGGACAACTTCTGAGGCTGAAAACAAGTGAAGTGGAAGATCAGTGTTTCTTGAATGCAGCTCGGTGGCTTCCATGACACATTGGAACAGTTCGTGTCGGTGGGAGAAAAGTAGAGGAATGAGGTTGTGGGTGTGGGGGGATGCTTTCTAGGGATGGCTATTGTTGTTGCTGCAGCTGCACGAGGGGCATGGGCTTCATGGAGCGCATGCACACACATGTGCAAACAGTCAGAATTTTGGTGTGCCACCACAACCAAAATCTGTGGTAATGAGTCTGGTGGTACTCAGACACTTGGAGGCAAGTGCAGACTACGGAGATTGAGCAGCAGAGACAAGTAAAGTGGCCCCTCAGAGCTGGATCTGTGAGGCATTCTGAGTAGACAAATACAGAGAAAGAGGAGGCTGGTATTCCACCAGGGAAGAGAACTCTGAGCAGAAAGAAGCAAGCAACAGCAGCTAGGATACAAAGACAGAAGTAGGAAAAAAGCAGAGCTCAGCAGAGCTGGAGTGTGAGGCCCTAGGAAGATGGGGTACCAGCCTGGCACAGTGGACCAAGTCTAGTGCTTGGGAAGCTGAGGCAGGAGAATCACAAAATCCTGGGCAAGCCTAGGCTACATAGCTACACCTTTCCACAAAACACTGAAGGCAACTTGATTTTACTGAGGAAAAAGGGAGGGCAACAGTCTGAGGCAGGGAGAGGTACAAAGGAATCTTCAGTTGGGGGGGAGGGGGAAGCATTCTCAGAAGAGCAGAAGGGCTGGGCATCTGCTGGCTGTACTTACCTGTTTGAGTCAAGGACACACGAAAGAACTTGTGGAAACTCCTCTAATGAAAGCCTCAGAGGCCAGGTGTGTGGGAGAACTGTCTCTGTACTGTGTGAAGCTCAGGAGGTAAAGCCTGGATTACCTTGGAGACCCCGAGAGGTCAGAGGTGCCAGAGCTGTGTGATACCTGCCAAGAAAAGCTGCTAACAGGGAGTGGAGCCAGCCCAAAGGAAAGAAGTGTGTTGCAGTCAGTGAGGCTGAAAGGAGTTGGGAATATGAAGAGTGCTTTGACATCAGTCACGGAGATGCAGAGTCTGGGGTTTGCTCTCCTGGTTTCTGTTCTTGTTTTGGTTCAGTATTTCCTCACTAAGCTCCCTTTCTTCCCTTTTAGAATAGTATATTCTGTGCCATCATGTTGGATTATGTGATCTGCTTTTTGATTTTGATTTTATAGAAGGATATACTTGAAAGATTGCAAGAGTCTCAGAAGAAATTTTGAACTTTGGACTTTTAAACAGAGTTGAGATTGTGATAGACTCTGGGGACTTTTGAGGTTGGACAGAATGCATTTTGCATTCTGCTATGGCTATAAGCCTATGGGTGCCAGGGAGTGGAAATGTGGTGGTTTGTATAGATATAGACTCCAAAGACTCATGTGTTAGAATGCTTGGTCCATAAGGAATGAGGAGGATTGACAGATATCAGAAGGTGTGGCCTTGATGGAGATGTATCAGAGTAGATGGGCTTAGGAGTTTCAAATACTCAAGTCAGGCCCAGCGTCTCTGTCTTCCTGTTCCCTTTAGATCTAAATACAGAACACTCTGATACCATGTCTGACTGAATGCTGCTATGCTCCATACCATGACGGCAGTGTTCTAAACCTCAGAAATAGTAAACAAGCCTCAATTAAATGCTTTCCTTTGTTAAGAGTTGCCATGGTCATAGCATTGACTAAAACACACACACACACACACACACACACTCACAAAGATATGTTTAAAATTTTTATTTAAAGCAGAGCATATGTGTAAAATTCAGTTATACAAAATAAAGTGGAAGCTGGGAGAGACGGTTCAGTGATTAGAGCACTGGCTGCCCTTCCAAAGGGATCAGGGTGTGTTTGCAGCACCCACATGCTGGCTCACAATCATCTGTTATTCCAAATCCAGGGAATCTTGCCCTCTTCTGGCCTCAATGGGCATCATGAGTGAATGTGGCATAGATACACATACAGACAAAACACTCACATGTACATAAAATACAACCTAAATACTAAAATGCTAAAATACTTAGGTTTAAGTAAACCTAAAAGGAAAGCAGTGGACTATAACAGACACACGGGATGTGAACTTCAGACATCGCCAAGGACACAGGGCCCCATCCTCACCCACTGCCAGGAGGTTCCTGAAGTTCTCCAGCATCACATCGCGGTACAGCTTCCTCTGAGCAGCGTCCAGCAGCCTCAGCTCCTCCTCACTGAAGACCACGGCCACGTCCCTGAACGTCACTGCCTCCTGTGACAGCAAACACGTGCCACCTCAGGTTCATTCCAGTGCCACTAGGACCTGAACATCTGTTCACACAGTGGCTGCTGTCTTAGTTAGG
This sequence comes from Tokudaia muenninki, assembly GCA_036184385.1. NCBI lineage: Eukaryota > Metazoa > Chordata > Mammalia > Rodentia > Muridae > Tokudaia > Tokudaia muenninki. The sequence continues at coordinate 14,679,022 of BTHS01000006.1, forward strand.
GTTTCTATTGCTGGGACAAATCACCATGAACTTTTCTAAAAGCAAGTTGGGGAGGGAAGTTTACTAAGCTTATACTTCCATATTGCTATTCATTATTGAAGGAAGTCAGGATTGGAACTCAAGCAGGGGCAGGAACCTGGAGGAAGGAGTTGATGCAAAGGCCATGATGTGGTGCTGCATACTGGCTTGCTCATCATGTCTTGCTCATCATGCTTTCTTATAGAACCCAGGGCCATCAGACCGGGGATGGTACCACCTGCATAGGCCTGGGCCCTCCAACATTGATGATTAAGAAAATGCCTTACAGCTGGATACTATGGAGGCATTGCCTCAACTGAAGCTCCTTCCTGATGACTCTAGCTGGTGTCAAGTTGACACATATTACCAGCTAGTACAACTATTCACCCCTTTCCATAGCTACAGAAGGGATAGAGGCAAAAAGAGAAAACACTGTGCAAGGAACTTGGTGTCATTTCCACAGCTGGGTCAGTAGGTCCACCACTGTTCAATGGGAAGTCATGGATTTCAGAATTAGAGAGTGCCAACTCATGTCAGGAGTAATGTGCTGACTTTGTACTGGAGACAGCTGGCAATGCCCAGCTCCTCTTGGCCAGTACAGTTCAGGTATATCTTCTTTCCCAAATCCAAACTGCTCTGAATGACATTCCATGAATGATATCATCATTTAAAATGTTTTGTGTTGTGCAACATTATTAATTTTAGATTCAGAATACTTCATTAGTACAGTCTGTTCTTTTTTGATGCCTTCATTGCCCAAGGTGGGTCAACCCCAGAAGGTATGCAGATGGTGGCAACCAGACGCTCCCTGGTTATTCAGGATATGAATCCCAAATGCAGGAAATGAGGGTGGCCAGTGATCTATGTGCATGTATGAACACATGTATGCACGCATGTCAGTGTACCTATGTACGTGAGGGTGCACATGCATGTAGAAACTAGAAGACAGCCTCTGGTGCAGGCCATCATTTTTTGTTTGGGGATAGGGCCTTTCACTGGCCTAGAACTTGCCAAACAGGCTAGGAAGGCTGTCAGTGAGCTCCAGGGATCTGCCTGTCTCCACAGAGTCCACAAACAGGAGACCTGCTTCAGCAGGTGGAAGAAGAAAGCTGGACTCCCAAAACACATCCTGTGATAACTACATGTACTCCTTGGCATGCTTACAACCAACCCCCTCACACAATGATAGTACAAAATTTTATAGTAAAAATATAATTCATAACCCACATGAGTACAGAGAACTCATACTGATTTGCAAAATAAAATTAGGCAAATGGTGGAAAATGTCATTTTTTAAATGTAAGTGAACTAAAAGGGTTTTTTAATGTATGTGTATACCATCTGTCTGTGAGTAAGTGTTTGTGTGAAGGTGCTCTGGGAAGCCAGAAGAGAGCACTGGACATCCTCTAATTACATATAGTTGGAATTTCAGGTAGTTGTAAGCTATCAGGAGTGGGTGCTAAGAATCAATCTGAGCCAGTGCCCTTAACTACCGAGCCGTCTCTCCAGCCCACTTTCTCTAATTTATTTTATTCATCCTTTTACACTTTCCCGTGTGCAGTGCGCTTTGTGCACATGTCCCCACTGTCTTCTCTTACCCTCCTCCTTCCAGACCTTTCTTCTCAGCAACTTCCCCTCTTACTTCATGCAGCTCAGAGAGGCTTGGCTGCAGAGCACTTGCCCAGCATGCAGGGGTCCTGTTTCCAATCTCCAGCACTGTGGGGAATGGGGGAAGCAACCCAACTTACCTGGAACTTGGTCATTGTTCTCTTCTCTTTGAGACAAGGCAGGGCTCTGGGAAGCAAGCTGGGGGAGGAAGGGCTTCGTGAGAACATTGCTAGGACAGTTGGTCCCCATGGCTTCCTCAGTTTCTCCATCAGCCCCAAGGGCTGTGCGCGCTGACTAGGCTTTTCTACCTACTTCCTACTAATTGGTGGTGTAAGCCTCCAGGTTATGGGGCCACCCATGCCTCACCTCCCTCACCGCAGGGGGTTAGAAAAGGCCACAGTCTCTATTTCTGGCAGCTTCAGGGGTGCGGGCGCTTCTACCTTCACAAAGCTGCCTGTGATGACGGGTTTCCCAGAAAAACAAATGTTTAAGAAGCCCCAAACTCTCTGATGAACACTGTGTCATAACTGACCACCACTCTCCTAAGGGTCTTTTAATGTGATGGATATCTTACCTATAATTATTTTCATACACAGGAATGAAATCCCCACCCCCAAAGTTCTCCCGTTCTAAAAATTTTAAATTCTAGTAAACTAGAATTTTTAAGCAATTCTAGTTGCTTATCTGCAAGAGCCTCCACAAAGTTTCTTTTCCCGTGAACATTAAGATAATTACTAATAGGGCTGGAGAGATGGCTCAGCAGTTAAGAGCACCGACTGCTCTTCAGACGGTCCTGAGTTCAAATCCCAGCAACCACATGGTGGCTCACAACCATGCGTACCGAGATCTGACGTCCTTTTCTGGCGTGTCTGAAGACAGCTACAGTGTACTTACATATAATAAATAAATAAATAAATAAATAAATAAATAAATAAATAAATAAATAAATTAAAAAAGATAATCACCAATAAAAAGCTAAACCCTCTCTAAAGAAAGGGGAGTTTGGTCCTGTGATATGGCTCAAAAGGTATGGATGACTGCCGCTGGGGCTGATCACCTGAGTTCAAGTCTCTGAACCCCACGTGGTGGAAGGAGAGACCCCTACTCCCATAAGTAGTTTTCTGACCTATTCCTTTTATAAAGTGTGGCACGTCCCACTCTTTTAAGTAAATAAACAAATAAATAAATACAAAAAAAATCACATAAAAGCCAGAGCTGCATACCACTTAAGGCTTCAGGACACTGGCCATCTGTCATCACAGCTCCTCCGCCAGGCTCCGGGGGGAAGCTAGACTCTCCCGGGGCTCCAGAAGCCGCTGAGATGGGTCCAGGAATCAGGCAGCGCCGCCCCAGGCAGAGCCCAGTTAGAGAGAGGATCGGTCGCCGCCGCCGCCGCTGCCCCGCTTCTCTCCGAGATGCAGACTCGGGCCCCGAAAGGACGCACCGGGACACCAGTGCACAGAAGCGTCGTAGGACGCGGCAACCTCACTAGATGCCCTGCCAGGCAGCCTTGCCTTGCGGAGCGGAAGTCACCTCAGCCGCCGAGAGCGCCGAAACTACAATTCCCAGAATGCGTCAGTGGAAGCGCCTAACCGTGCTTTTCAGGGACTACATTCCCCAGAATACTGAAGCCTCCATAAATTTCTAGGTGTTTTAACTGGTTTGTGATCCTTGGAAATCGCTTTTTGGGAGCTCGCTCTCCTGGGCTGCCTTTTGTTTTCTTCATTTTTGAAATGCTATGAAAGACATCTATGGATACATTTTTGTTTCTGTTATTTTTGTTTTTGTTTTGGGTTTTTCCAAGACAATTTCTCTGTGTAGCCCTGACTGTCCTGGAACTCTGTTTGTAGATCAGGCTGGCCTCAAACTCAGAGATCCCTCTGCCTCTGTCTCCCGGGTGCTGGGATATATGTACCACCATGCCCAGCTATGGATCCTTTTTAAGAACATTGAAGTTCCATTTTTATATTATAAAAGCTAAAACTTAAACTGCTCAGCTACAGGAACTTGATTGAGCAGCAGCGTCAGAGTTCCTGCATAGTGCCCCTCGTCACGGGCTGTTGGAGTGACCTGGTGGTAGGCCACAGGCTGTCTGGGTCACTATTCTACTCCTGTGAAGAGACACCATGACCAAGGCTTGTTTCAGAGACTTAGACCATTACCATCATGTCAGAAAGCATGGCAACCTGCTATTTGCAATCATTCAAAGATATGAACACATGGGGGCTGATGTTATTCAAACTGACACACTCTACTACCTGTCCCCATAGGCCTTTGTTCATATCATAATGCAAAATGCGTTCAGTCCAACTTCAGAAGTCCTCATAGTCTATCAATCTCAATACTGTTTAAAATTCTCATGTCAAAATCTTTTCTGATACTCATGTCAATCTCTTCTTTGTAATCTCCTGTAAAATCAAAATCAAATAGCAGATCACATAATCCAACGTGCCATGGCACAAAATATACTTTACCATTTCGAAATGTAGGGAAGGCAGTATAGTGAGGAAAGAGTGGACCAAAACATGACTGAAAACTAAAGGTGGAGGCCAAACTCTGCATCTTCACGCTGATGTCAAAGCACTCTTCGGATGTTTTACGCTTCCGGCTTTGTTGGTTGTAACACCCCTGTCTCTCTCAGGCTGGTTTCACACTCAGTCTGCAGCTCTCCTCAGCTGGGATTCCACAGTTCCAACATCTTCAATGTCTTGTGGCCTCCAACATAATCCAGGCTTCATGCCCACAGCTTCACACAATGCCCTCTCTTGGCCTCTATATAGGAACTCTCCTACACCACAACTGTCTTGAGTACATTTCCTCCATTACTGAGGGAGACCCCAGGACACCTTTCTTGTGTCCTTGACTCTAAAACCAGAACCAAGTGGCCAAAGCTGCCCTGTTCTGCTGCTCGCCAGTCTGGACCTTGGCCCCATCCAATTACATTTCCACCATCTTTCTCCCTCAATGCTTAAGCTGTTCCTTTATTCCTTCTCACAGGTCGGAAGCTTGGGTGGGTGGGGTCTTGCCCTGAGTCAGCACTCCTTCATAGCATTCAGAATCAGGCTTTTCCTTAAACCTTCACGGTGCTCCTTTTCTCCTCAAACTCCACAGTGCATATTTCTTTATGTCCAGCGTGCTCCTCTTCACGATGGATCTCCATGAGTGACGGCTGATAACCACATGACACAGTCAATGCTATGCTGACTGGAAATCTCCTCTGCTTCTGCCATTAGTACAAAACTCACCAACTTAGCTTCAGGCAAAATTTTAGGACAAGGGCTAAAATACTCACTTTTTTTGGGCCTGGATTTGACTAGAATTGTCTAGACCATGTACTAATACTGTTTACTTCTGAGACTTCTTGAGCTGGGCTCCCACAACTCCAATTGCCCTTGGCACTGTCTCGCGTTCTCCTCCTAGGATGATCTACTGAGCTCTAATTAAAGCATCTCATCACTTTCGTATTCCAAAATCCTAAAGTCTTCCATATTCCTTCAACAAACAGCACAGTCAGGCTTGTCACAGCAACACTGCAGTCCCTGGTACCAACTTCTATCTTGGTCATTGTTCTATTGCTGTGAAGAGACACAGTGACCAAGGCAACTCTTATAAAAGGCAGCATTTGCCTGGGGGCCTGCTTACACTTTCAGAGGTTTAGTCCATTATCGTGGCAGGAGCATGGCAGCAGGCAGGCACAGTCTGAAGGAGTAGCTGAGACTTACATCCTGATCCATATGCAGAGATGCAGAGAAAGAGAAATGGACTCACATGTGCCTTTAAAGTCTTAATGCTCATACACAATGATATACTTTCTCCAAGAAGGCCACACCTCCTCATCCTTTCAAAGGATTTTAAATCCTTTCAAAGAGTTCCACTCCCTGGAGACTAAGCATTCAAATACATGAGCTATAGGGGCATTCTCATTCAAACTACAACCTGCACAGAATCCTCCAGTGAGGGGCTGGGGGCATGGCTCAGTGGTAGAGCCCCTGCCTAGAATCCCCCAGTGAGGGGCTGGGAGTGTGGCTCAGTGGTAGAGCCCCTGCCTAGAATCCCCCAGTGAGGGGCTGGGGGCATGGCTCAGTGGTAGAGCCCCTGCCTAGAATTCCCCAGTGAGGGGCTGGGGGCGTGGCTCAGTGGTAGAGCCCCTGCCTAGAATTCCCCAGTGAGGGGCTGGGGGCGTGGCTCAGTGGTAGAGCCCCTGCCTAGAATCCCCCAGTGAGGGGCTGGGGGCGTGGCTCAGTGGTAGAGCCCCTGCCTAGAATCCCCCAGTGAGGGGCTGGGTGCGTGGCTCAGTGGTAGAGCCCCTGCCTAGAATCCCCTAGTGAGGGACTGCGGTGCGACTCAGTGGTAGTACTGACACCTGACATGTGTGACTCCTGTATTTGTGCCATAATTATACTCTTCCTCTTCTAAACACACACACACACACACACACACACACAGACACACACACACACATTAATTGGGAGCAAAGGGTAAGCTAAAACTGGAAAGTTGTTTCCTTGAGTGCACCAGATTAAGGAACACCGGATTTAACTTATAGTCAATGCTGTGTCACCAGATATTTATCACCTATACAACCTACAGGTACAACAAACAAGAAAATCGTTTATTGGTTCTCACAATAAAAGCAAAGTGTCATATTGGAGCTGGCAAGAAGACTCCATACCAGCTAGCCTGGACTCTTGGAGTGGTTGAAACAAGAGACCCTGCCTGTGGCCTGCAAATGTCTTTCAGGTACAGGCCTGAGGACCTGAGTTCAATCCTTGAAACACACACAGTGGAAGAAGAGAAATGACTCCCTTTGGTTTACATCTGCCTCTACCACAGGTGCTATAGCACACTGGTGTTTACACACACACACACACACACACACACACACACACACAAAGGCATGCACACACAAGTTAATAAATAAATACATAAATAAAATAAACTACATATTACGGGAAGACAACTTACTTTGTCTCAGTTTGGCTAAGGATCCACTTCAGAGCCCACCATGCTACAGTCATGAGTCAGCTTCTTGCCTGGAGGACAACTCAACCCAGTGCTACTCTCTCTTTCCATCTCCCTCCCTAAAACATAACATGTCCATTAACCACAGATGGTTTCAGGAAATCGAGTCTCAGAATCTGCTCTAGCTTATAGCTCAGGTTATTAAGCTAAGTCTAGAATATTGTGTCCAAGACAAGAGTATAAACTGTATTTATTCCACTGTTATACAACCATTCAATTCTTAAACAGATTCAGTGTGTTTGACTCTGTGTGTCTGTGGGTGCAGGTGCCCTTGGAGGCCACAAGTGGCCGCCAGATCCCCTTGGTCTGGAGTCACATGTGATTTGTCAACTTGTGGGGAAGAGGGAGCCTCAACTGAGAAGATGCCTCCATGAGATTGGGCTGTATACAAGTTTATAAAGCATTTTCATTATTAGTGGTTGATGTGGGAAGGGCCCAACTCACTGTACATGGTGCCACCCCTGGGCACATGGTCCTTGGTTGTTTAAAAAAGCAAGCTGAGCAGCTAGGCCTGGTGGCTTTTGATCCCAGCGCTTGGGAGGCAGAGGAAGGGGGATATGTGAATTTGAGTTTAGACTAGTTTACTTAGTGAATTCCAGGACAGCCAGAGCTCTATCTCAAGAAACAAACAAGCAAATGCCTAGCAAGTCTGTTGGCAGTGTTTCCCCACATTTCCAGCTTCAATTCCTACTCGGGCTTCCTTCAGAGATTGACTGCGACTGGCAGGTATAATCCAAATAAATCTTTTCTTTCCCAAGATATTTTTGCTCAGTGTTTAATAAAGTCACAGAAACCAAGCCAGAACTGGATGTTCTCTTGTGTCCAATAGCGTCAAATTTAAAATATCTTCAACCCCAGTCATCCCTGATCTCAAGGTTTCCTCAGTAGCCAGGAGGCTGTGAATTGTTTGCATGGGGGATTCTAAGGATGACTGACATCCAGTCCTCCATAAGAGGAACATGTAAGAGTGTCTGTATATAAAGAGAATACGGCTTGATGGAGTTGCTCAAAGTCAGCAAGGTGATCTCTGAAAGCGTAATCAAATTACAAAGACACAAAATTCACACATGACTTGCAGTGAGCTAGCTCACCACACAAGTTGTGGAATGTTCAGGGACAGCTGTGCATCTGAAATTAATTTTTTAAGTATTTTTTAATTAAACCTCATGTAGACCAGGCTAGCCTCAAACTTGCTCTGTGGTTGAGAAAAAGCTCTGAACTCCTAAACTTTCTCATTCCACCTTCCCAGTGCTGGGATCGAAGGCGTGTGCTTACATTCCTGGATTGGTTGGGTTATTTCTATTGATCTATAGTGAAGTTCACTGATACATTTTTCAGCTATGTTAGGCATTATTTTTGTAGTTGTTGAGACAGAGTCTCACTTTGAAGCCCAGGCTAGCCTGGAATTCGTGATCTTCCTGCCTAAACCTCCAAATTGTGTGTGTACCACCATGTCAGACTTAGATTATTATTATTATTATCATTATTATTATTTTACAGACACAGGGTTTCTCTGTGTAGCCCTGGCTGTCCTGGAACTCACTCTGTAGACCAGGCTGGTCTGGAACTCATAGAGATCTACTTCCCTCTGCCTCCTGAGTGCTGGGACTAAAGGCTTGTACCACAACTGTCCAGCCTTCTCCTGGAGCCTTGAGCATAACGATTAGTTATGGCAAGCCTGGGCTACACAATTCCCTGATAACACCAGAACTCAGTCTTCTCTAATTGTCATTGTAGTTATTGGCCTGCTATCTCCTAGTAATAGATTGTCCTCATTTCTCAATCAAAGGCTACATAGCTTGGAGAGAGCTACAGAGACAGAATTGGTGCTTTTGCCTGGAAATACCTCCTGAATGCTGGGATTAAAGGCATGCACCACTGCCTGGTTTTCATTACTCTCTTGCAGTCATTATCTTAAGGATAGGATATCACTGGGCCAATGTTGTTGCTTTGAGCTTATGGTCAGAGTGGGAGTGCTGGGGAACTTTTTTCAAGTGTCCCTGTTGGCCATCACTGTGTATACATAGCACAGAATTCTCTGCCCATAGGTTTCCCTTTTCTCAGGATAACTTCCCATGGTTTGTACCAGGGTGAGTCTAGTTGTCTGAAGATCCAGCAACTGTGACCCTTTGTTGCCTCTTTGGTCTGTTTTGACTGAAGACTAGAGACGCCTACTCAGCCACACACCATTGAAACAGCATTTTTACTTTGGTTGGGAGGGTGGGGGCAGGGCACACGATTCTGCCATTTCATAAGCAACCCAAAGACAAGAGCTTGCATGAAGGGATCCATGTGAGAGGATTAAGAAAACAACAGAAAGGCCAGAGCCTGACCCAGCCCAAGCCTCACCCTCTCTCATTGTTGCATTTGTACAAATACTGTTATTAGTCCAAATAGTTCTGAACTTTCTATTACTCAAAACTCAGAGCACCCTGGCTGATGAAACCACCGTGAACTTGAACAATACTCCCTGTAAATGGTGGTTGACAAGAAATGCATGAGCAAGAGAAGAGATGTAGCAACTAAAACCATTTGCTGATCTTCTAGAGGATCAGAGTTAGGTTCCTAGCACAATTCCAGTTCTAGGAGATCCAAAATGCTTTTCTGCCCTCCATAGACACTGTATTCATATGCATTCGCACATGTACACACACACACACACACACACACACACACACAGCCTTAACAGTACACCCTATAGAAGAAGGAATTGTGCACCTGTCTGCTTAGGACAGGACTAGGGGATGCTAACTAACTAAACTGCGGTTATTGCAGATGAAAATATTCCTGAAGGTCCTACATTTTAAATGGAACTCATTTATTTGCACTGATATTAAGATCTCTCCTAATCTGTTTTCAAATAAACTTAAAAGAGTTTCAAATGTTGTTTCTTTGCATATTTTTTACTCATAGAGCAAAAAGCACCAAGTAATACTTTAAGTTATAAAGGAGCATGGATCTATTTTATTTATATATTTTTCTTTCTATGAGTGTCTTGCCTGCACATACACCTGGGCACCATGAAGGTGTCAGGTAGCTGCCATGTGGTCCTCTTCAAAAGCAGCCAGTGTTTGTCACTGCTGAGCCCTCTCTTCAGTCACTTGCTGGCAGCCTTGGCAGTGGACAGTTTCCTCTATCACCAAACTTATGTTCAGTGGACATAGATATCATTCTTTTGTTAATCCCTGCTGAACTGTGTGGCATTGGGAAGTTCTTGATTCTCCGCCATAGCTTGTTGAGGTTTCAAAATCTCAGTAGAGCCCTTTCATTAGAGCTCTCCGTTGTGTCTTTTCCCAACCACTGTTGGTGTTCATGGTGGGTATAAACAGTACGTCTCCATTAAAAGAAAAGAGAATGGCATTTTACAGGCCTTCATTTCTACATAGGTGGATAACTGCTCCCATACTCTCCACTCCTATAGAACGTATCATTGCTATGGGTCCTTTGATGGATCAGAAGGCCTGAGCTCCAACGGAAACCCTTACCACATGTGTCACACGTGTAAGGTTTCTCTCCTGTGTGCACACGCTGATGAGCTTGGAGATTCGATCTCTGACTGAAGCCCTTCCCACACACCTCACATTTGTATGGCTTCTCCCCAGTGTGGACTCGGTGATGGGCTTGGAGACTGGAATAGCCACTGAAGCCCTTACCACACTGGTCACATTTGTAAGGTCTTCCTTTTGCATGGATCCTCTGATGTGCTTGGAGGCGGGAACTCTCATTGAATCCCTTTGTGCAGGTCTCACATTTGTATGGTTTTCTCCCTGTGTGGACCCTCCGGTGTGCCTCAAGGCGTGAACCCTGACTGAAGCCCTTTCCACACACCTCACATTTATATGGTTTCACTCGAGTGTGGACTCTCTGGTGACCTTGTAGATATGCTCTCTGACTGAAGCCCTTCCCACATACCTCACATATATATGGTCTCTCTCCAGAGTGGACACTCTGATGGCTTTGAAGGTAGGATTTCTGACTAAAGTTCTTGCCACACTCATGACAATGGTAAGGTTTCTCTCCTGTGTGGATTCTCTCATGGGCCAGGAGAGTTGAGGCCTTACTGAAGCCTTTGCCACACTCTCTACATTTATAGGGTTTCTCTCCGGTGTGAACCCGCTGATGGATTTGAAGATTAAAGCTCCAGCTAAAGCCCTTCCCACACTCCTCACACTTGTACGGTTTCTCTCCAGTGTGAACTCTCTGGTGGCCTTGCAGGTGTGAACTCCGGCTGAAGCCCTTCCCACACTCCTCACACTTGTATGGTTTCTCTCCAGTATGAACTCTCTGGTGGCCTTGCAGGTATGCACTCCGGCTGAACCCCTTCCCACACTCCTCACACTTGTACGGCTTCTCTCCAGTGTGAACTCTCTGGTGGGCTTGAAGGTAGGCACTCCGACTGAAGCCCCTCCCACACTCCTCACACTTGTACGGCTTCTTTCCGGTGTGGATTCTCCGGTGAACGATAAGAACCGATCTGTGACTGAAGCCCTTCCCGCAGGCATTGCATCTGTGCAATTTCTGTTTCTGATGATCCTTGGGGGTAGAACTCCAGTTACAGCAACTTCCTCCCTCTTTATGAAAAAGCTTTTCTCGAATGGGAAGTTTCTGATGGCCTTGAAGGCACAAAGTTTGACTGAAGCCAGTACGGCATGTATGATTGTGTGGTTGTCCCCTGGGGTACACTCCTGCAGAGTCCTGAAAAGGTGGGAGCAGACTGAAGTGGTTACCACAGTTGGGGTTACAGAGAGTCTCTTTCACATGAACTCTGTGTGGAATGTTCAGATTTGAGCAATGTGTGAATTTTTTTCCACACTCCACACCTTGACACAGTTTCTCTTCAGCACCAATTTTCCGATTAACTAGAAGACATGAACTCTGATTAAAAACGTTCCCATTCTCCTCATAATTATTGGGTTCCTCCCCAGGATGGGCTCTAAAAGTACTATTGCGGTGGAAACAACTACCAACAGCTTGCTCTGGGATGCTGCACTTCTGGGAGGTGTTGCCTGTGTGGGCACACCCACAACTGTTAAGAGGGGAACCATGGTGGACGTTCTCACTGCACTTGCATGGCACTTGCTCCATACATGCTCTCGGAGGGGACTGCAGAGCAGAGTTCCCAGCAGCACCTTCATCTCCTGTCTCAAGACCTGGATGACCGTGAAGGGCTAACCTATCACCACAGCCCTCTCCACACAGACTGCATGTACAGGGCTTCCCTCTTGAGTGGCACTGCTGATGTGTGTGGCAGCTGTGGTCATTGTCATCACGGTCCCAGGCTTCTCTATACTTGGTACATGGGCAGGGCTCTGGCCCCAATTCAATCAAGTCCTGATTACGTAATGATACCTTCACAGTCTCTCCTCTGTGGCCATGGAAACTATAGCTTTTTCCTTTGCCGTGTAGCTCCTCATCATCACTGTGGTAGGAGGACCAGCTGACACTGTCATACCTACAGAAGTGATTTCTTGTGGATGTTTGCTGACCTTTCCACTGGCAATTACATGGCCTGCCCAGATGTGGTTTCTCCCAAGACTGCTGGGACCTCAGAGAAGGGAACTCTTGATTTTTCATGGAAGTAGAGTCTTTGTGTACAGGAGGCAACACATAATTCCCATCTTCAGAAATCTGAATGGGCATTCCTGCCCACACCAGGCAGGGAGATCCTCCTTGGCTCTGAGATTCACTGTTACTCCCTTGGCATCTTTTTACCAATTCTTGACCCCTGGGTAATGTGCCTGCACCCCATGGCCAGGTCTGACAGAAGGAGAGCTCCTTGGAACAGAGGGAGTTTGATTCCATGTCTTCAGCATTCACAGCATGTCCACTCCTTCTTCCTATGATGATGAGGAGAATCCAGACAAATGCACAAGTGAGCACCTTACTGAGAGACTACAGCATTTCACACTGCTCACAGAGGACACTGGCACATCACACTGTCTCTATGGGTACTTTCAAAGCCCCTGATACACACACAGGAGTCACAAACCTGAGGCTCTCTGGGTACCTTAAGTTCTGGGTTTTCTAATAAAATCTGGATATCACATATGGCCCTGTTCAAAAGATCTAGTGAACTTTATGTGTGTCACTGTGGCTTTACTATGGGTTGTTGCGTGATCCAGTGGACAAAAGAAAAGGGATATTCCCAAAGTGGAAAAAATGTCTTTTGTATTCTGTGTGAGTGCATGTGTGTGCATATGTGTGCATGTGTGTCTGTATATATGTGTGTGTGTACATGAGTGTGTATGATTGTGTGTGAATGTGAGTATGAATGTGTATGTGTGAATGTGTGTGCATGTGTGTGTGTGCCTGTGTGAGTGTATGTGCATGTGCGAGTCTCTGTATATGTGTGTGTGCATGTGAATGTGTGTCTGTATGTGAATGCATGTGCATATGTGTGCATGTGCATGCATGTGCGTGGGTGTCTGTATGTACCTATGTATATGTGTGCATGTGTGTGTGTGTGTTCTCAAGTCACATGTCAGTGGAGGTCAGAGGACAACTTGGGGGAGTCAGTTCACTCCTTCCTTCAACCATGTGAGCTCTAGGAAAGTAACACAAGTGGTCAGACATGGTGTGAAGCATCTTTATTCCAGAACCATCTGACCAGCCTGCTTAATTTAAACACTTTAAAATTTATGATACCATTTATGAAATGGGGAGTGTTAAGGCAGGAGTGGACATATCCTACCACATGTTCTGGAAAGCACCCCCCACCCACTCTCCTCGATGCACCATTCTCACCTGAGAGCCCACCTGCATGGGCTTCTGCCTCCACCATCGAAAGGTTCTCTTCATCCTCCAGCTGGGCTATCAGACCCGGTTTGAAGGGCTGATGTGCTATGTTAAAAAAAAAAAAAGCAAAAGTTTGATGATGTCTACCTTGTCAAAATTAGAATAAAAAAAAAAACAAGAGAGACCTGGGTATAGAGGTGTATGTCTGTTGTACTAGCATTCGGGAGGGAGAGGAAGGCAGATCAGAGGTTCAAGGTCACCCTCAGCTATACAGTAAGTCTGAGACAGTCTAGCCTGGGTGATACGAGACCCTGACTTAAAGAAACAAAAACAAATACAAAGAAAAAAATAAGGGAAGGAAGGAAGGAAGGAAGGAAGGAAGGAAGGAAGGAAGGAAGGAAGGAAGGAAGGAAGGAAGGAAGGAAGGAAAAGAGATCCAGAGCTGGAGAGATGGTTCAGCAATGAAAAGCACTGGTTATTCTTCCAGAAGACTCAGGGTTTGATTCCCAGAACCACATGGTGGTTCACAACTACCTGTAACTCCAGGTCTAGGAAATCCAATGTCCTCTCTGGCCTCTGTGGGCACCTGCATTCACATGGCACACATGCAAGGCTATACACACAAACATGCACAAGCACACAACGACACACACTGTGGTGGTTTGAATATGCTTGGCCCAGGGAGTGGCACTGTTAGGAGGCATGGCCTTGGAGTAGGTGTGGGCTTGCTGGAGGAAGTGTGTGGGGGTGGGCTTGGAGAGCTTCTTCCTAGCTGCTTGAGGATGTCAGTCTTCTTGATGCCTTTGGATCAAGATGTAGAACTCTCAGCTCCCCCAGCATCATGCCTGCCTGGACACTGCCATGTTCCCACCTGGATTATACTGGACTGAACCTCTGAACCTGTAAACCAGCCCCAATTCAATGTTGCCCTTACAAGAGTTGCTTTGGTCATGGTGTCTGTTCACAGCAATAAAACTCTAACTACAACACATACTAAATATATTTTTAAAATAACTCATAGAGGCTTGGTTTAATAAATAGTCACTGCTAAACAACAAAGCAAGCTGGGAAACATGCTAAACGGGTTTCCATAAGCCAATGTTGAAGGGCCCAGAGTGCCTACTGTCCTAGTTTGCTTCCTGTTGCCATAATAAACACCACGACTACTTGGGGAGGAAAGGGTTTATTTCCTCTTCCAGCTTATAGACCATCATGAAAGGAAGCCAGGGCAGGAACTCATGGCAGGAACCTGGAGGCAGGAACTGATGCTGAGGCCATGGAGGGGTGCTGTTCAATGGCTAGCTCCTTATGACTTGCCCAGCTTGCCTCCTTATGCAACTCACAGGGGTGGCTCAGGGGTGGCACTGCCCACCGTGGGCTGGGTTCTTTCATAGCAATAACTAATCAAGAAAATGCCACCCAGGCTTGCCTACAGGCCAGCCATTCTGATGAATGCATTTTCCCAAGTGAGGTTTCTCTTCCCGGACAACTCTAGCTTGTGTCAAGCTGGCAAAAAATAAACAAAAAACCCAAACAGGACTCCCATACACAGCTCAAGAGACAGACATTTGCCTGGAAGGAGCCATGAAAAACCTCTGTGCTTCCAGTCAGAGAGTCAAGCGCAGAGAATAACTTCAGGTGTCCCCAAGCTCCCAATCCTCACCCACTGAGAGCAGCATCCTGAAGTTCTCCAGCATCACATCGTGGTACAGCTTCCTCTGGGCAGTGTCCAGCAGCCCCAGCTCCTCCTCACTGAAGATCACGGCCACATCCCTGAATGTCACCATCTCCTGTGACAGCAAACACATGTAGGCTGTGACTACAGAAGACATGGTGCTGGGGAGATGTGAAGGGAGAAGCTGTGGGGGACTCAGAGCCTCTCGGTTAAATTTCTTGCCTTTGCCTGCCCTCTACTTGGCTAGATCCACAAAGGGCCAAACAGCAAAAAGAAATCCCTGTGTGTGTGTGTGTGTGTGTGTGTGTGTGTGTGTGTGTGTGTGTGTGTGTACTGCATATGTGTGGATGCACATACATGTATGGGTGGCATATTGTAATGGTTTGTATATGCTCAGCCCAGGGAATGACACTATTAGAAGGTGTGGCCTTGTTGGAGTAGCTGTGTCACTGTGGGTGTGACCTTTAAGACCCTCATCCTAGCTGCCTGGAAGCCAGTATTCTGCTAGCAACCTTCAGATGAAGATGTAGAACTCTCAGCTCCTCCTGCACCATGCCTACACGGATGCTGCCATGCTCCTGCCTTGATGATAATGGACTGAACCTCTGAACCTGTAAGCCAGCCCCAATTAAATGTTCTTTTTAAGAGTTGTGTTGGTCCTGGTGTCTGTTCACAGATATGCATGCATGTGGATGTACACACATCTGTGAGTGTGCATATGCACCTGTCCACACCTGTGCATGAGTCTCTGGAGGCCAGACACCACTGTCTTTCTCTATTCTCTGCATCTTAAAAAAGAATTATGACTATCATTTTGTGCGCACACATAGGTATGTCTCCTGGCAAGTGCACGGCACAGCATGTATGCCTTTTGGGAACTGGCTCCAGCTATCAGCCTTGCAGAAGAATGGAGCAGCGTGCAGTCTCTCTTGCTGTTTCTGCCATACTGTGTTCTCCGGGCCAGCTTGCCTGCTAGATTCCAGCTGGTCCTCTTGTACCCTCCTGCCATCTCACCATAGGAATGCTGGGGGTATGGATGGACACCACCACATCTCGTTGTGTACACAGATTCCAAGGGTTGAACTCAGGTTGTCAGAACTGGGTGGCAAGTGTTTTTATCTGCTGAGCCATCTCCCCTCCCTCTCCTCCCATAAGACAGTATATTCTCACTGAACCTGGAGCTCACTGATTAAATCAATTTAGTAGTAAATATTCTCTTTCCATACATTTACTATTTCTCTTTTTTCAATGTCATTATTTATTGATTTGTATGTGTCAGGGAGCTCATGCATCCCATGGTGTACTTGTGGAGGTCAGAGGAGACCTTGGGGAGTCAGTTTCTCTCCTATAGTGTGTGCTCCATAGATTAAACTCAGTCATCAGCCTTGGCGGCAAGCTCTTTGACTTCCTGAGCCATCTCACTGGCCCTTGCTCAGCATGACTATTTCTTCTGTACTATCCACTGGTCAGACGTGATTGTTCTCACTTCCTTTTCCATTGTAAACATTTTGCATATTGGTTTGCTATAAGGAAATCTAAGTGTTTATACTGTAGACCCATTCAAGCCTGCACTAGCTCTGGAGGAGTTTCTGAGCGTCTTGCTTTGGCTCTGGAGGGCATCTGCGCCTGCACTGCTCTGCCCTGCTCTCCTCTCCTCTGCCCTGCCCTACTCTGCTCTGTGCTCTGCCTTTTCACTCAGTCTTTCTACCCAAACAAGGCTGTCTCTCTTGACCCAGAAAGCAAGGGCCTCAGAGTTGCCTGAACACTCGTCATCCTATGTGAACATGGCTCACTCATTCTCATGGAACAGTGTGAACACTCATCCTTTTGTGTGAACGTGGAACAGTGTGAACACTCATCCTCCTGTGTGAACAGGGATCACTCATCTCATGGAAAAGTGTGAAGGATCTTGGCCCCACTCTATCATTCAGACCTGTGAATGAGGTAATGGATGGAGAGTGACCATGCCCTGCAGTGCTAAGAACTTTTACATTCAATTAACTTGAGGCATAAATGGTGAATACATGCACACCCACGTGCATACACACACTCACCCATTGACACTCCAGAGTGCCAGGGACTATAATCAAAGAACCTAGGGGCTCAGTAGTTAAGAGCACTGCCTATTCTTGTAGAGGACCCAGATTTGGTTCTTAGCAACCACAGAGTGGCTCAGAACCATCTGTAACTCCAGCTCCAGGAGATCTGGATGCCCTCTTCTGGTCTCCATGGATACCAGGCACATACATGTTGCATATGCAGGCAAGACACTCATATACATAAAATAAAAATATAAACCTTGAAACAAAATAAGAGGACAACAAAGTATTTCAGCTGTCACTTATGGGATATAGATACACAGGTACATATGCATATGTGTGTGCATGCATATGTATGTATGTATGTATGTATGTGTGTGTGTATGCATGTGTGTAGTCAGACACACAGCTTTGAGTCTTTAGAAGGTTATTCACAAGTGATAGTCTCTCAGACTGCCTTTCATGATTTCATTCTCATTACTGTGTAATGCTAGGTAGGGGTGAATGTCAGGGTTTTGCCAAAAGCTAGGTGAGGGCTATGCCCTGGGCTACATGGCCAACCCCAAAGCCATTTTTTTTTTTGAACCAAGGTTCTCCATAGGTGGCAACATCAAACTGTGGGATGCTTCGGGCATTTGTAAGTTTGTGGGTGGGGAACAATTCAATACACGAATTGGGGTCATCACAGTTCACTGACAGCATTGGAAGATTTTAAACACGCAGTTTGAACTGAAAATCATGTCCAGTTCCATACTGGACCACAACAAATGTTGGAGGAGTGTGGCTTTAAATGGCCCTGGCGGGGGACCATAAGCAAGGTGTAGTTTTAAACTTCTTTTCTCTTTTACACTGTTCATTTACAAAATAAAAATGATGAATCTGTCTTCACGGCACTCAGGGATATGAGGCAGAGGATGGGGCTAGCCTAGGCTACATGTTCAGACCCTAGTTCAAAAAAAAAAAAAAAAAGAAGAAAAGGAAGGAAAATTAACTTAACTCCCCCTCCCCCCATTAAAGGGAGTGACTCAAACTGAACAGGAAAGGGCTGAGAAGGTTGCTTGGCAGGTTAAGGCACCTGCCCTAAGCATGGCTACCTGCATTCAATCCCAGAACCAACATGGCGGAAGCCAGGGACTAGACTCCCGGAAGTTGTCCTCTAATTTTGACAGGTACACTGTGGCACAGGTGTTCACCCCCCATGAATAAACAAATACATTTTAATATGAACAAAAGAAGAACTTTCTTTGCACCTAATATATACGTGGCTCAGTACCTGCTGCCATTCCTTACTGGGGAACAGTATGTCCACTCTGAGACATGAGGGAACGTAATGGCAGAAATGAAAATCAACTCACCTGCAATTTGGTCATGTTCTCCTTGTTTCTTCTAGGAAATGATGGAGACCTGGGAAGGCAGAACAGGGTGATAGGCCACATGAGAGAGGGAAAATACGACTGTGTCCAGATGAGATCAAGCTGCCTTCCCCTCTGCTTGCAGCCCTGTGCACATGCAGCAGGGTGGGGCATGCATGCACATTCTAGCCACCCCAGGATGTCCCACCCTAGGCTATAAGGAGAACCAGCCTTCCCAACAGCCCTTAGTACATGCTGGCCATCTCCCAGTGTGTTTACTCTTGTCCTGGGAAATGTGGTCAAGGAGGGTGGAGAAATATATTGGTTCCAAGTAGCAGCAAGGGACAAAATGCCTGTGTTCAGAACCTGGTGCTGGGCTGTGATGGCTCAGCAGGCAAGGGCGCTTGCTGCCAAATCTGAGGACCTGAATTTAATCCCCAGGACGCTCGTGGAAGAAGAGAACTGGTTCCTGCAGGTTGTCCTCTGATTGTGCATATGTACACACACACACACACACACACACACACACACACACACACACCCCGCAGGGCACTGCCTCCTGGGAAGGTGAAACATGGGGAGTTTGGCTTATCCCATGCTGGGTTTTGGGCTGCTCGGAAGAGCTGAGACACCACTTCAGGGGTAAGAAATCAGAGTCTCAGATGTGAGAAAGCAGGGGCTGGTTCAGGGGTCCCCAGGCTTGCAATAAGACCAGGGTGTGGTGTTCTCAGACTCGGGACAGGATCTAGCCTAGGGTCGGGGTTGGGGGGGAGCTCTGGCTTGTCCCAGTGGTGACTGTCCTTACCTTGGCAAAGGCAGGCTTGGTGGCAGCTGGGAACCCAGAGAGGCCTGCTACTGGAGAATTAAGCAGCTGAGGCTGTGTAGTAGATGCCTTCTCCACAGCTCTCCATGGTTCTAAACAGTTTATTGGCTGTTCATGGCAGAAAATGGATGTATAATATACCTAGCCACTTCTGAGGGTGGGACTGAGATTAAATACCTTTTGCAGGGAGGAATGTCTGGGAAACGAAGCTTATTGGCTAAGCCCTCTGGGCCTCTAGGTACCTTATTAGCATGGAGAACTCTGACCATAGGACATGGTTCTTTTATGTGAGGAGCATGGCACATAACTTAAGTGGCTGGGGGGGGGGCTGGAGCAGGGCGGGGGGGGGGCGAC
Organism: Tokudaia muenninki; assembly: GCA_036184385.1. Lineage (NCBI taxonomy): Eukaryota > Metazoa > Chordata > Mammalia > Rodentia > Muridae > Tokudaia > Tokudaia muenninki. The sequence goes on from BTHS01000006.1 coordinate 14,698,648, forward strand.
AGCTCAGTGGTTAAGAGGTCTTGCTGCCCAAGCATAATAAGTACCTGAACTTAATCCTTAGCATCCATGTGAAAAGAATTCCATGACTGTATGCCTCTGAGAGGTGCAGACAGGAAGACTGCTGGGGCTTGCTAGACACTAGCCTTGCTCCAAGTTCCCTGAGAGACTGTCTCAAGAGAATTAAGCAGTGATAGAGAAGGACATCTGATGTCCTCCTCCTGCTCCTGTCTCTGCACTTACATGAGTTTTTGCCCCCCAAATATATATGCATGCACTACACAAATATGCACACAAAAATACAGAGTCTGATTTGGAAGGAGAAACCAGGGCATGTACCCAGAGTGTTAGAGATAGTGCATAATAAACATCAAACATGTGTTAGCAATTGATAAAACCATGCTGCCACCATTCAAGTTAACGGTGCACATACCAGCCTTTATTTGTCTCTTAACAGTGTATTTATTTAGGTTAGTTCTTACAGACTCATACACATCGCCTTTTCAACATTCTAAAATGGCTACATTCTCTAGCATCCCACCCAAACTGCCTGGGGACAGGGGTAGAGGATTGCTTCACTCACACCCATTTTCAAAGAAGTTTAATATATTTGAGTCTAAGGTCCCTGTTGAAGGGCACACCCATGACAAACAGGTGATGTTAATTTCTCTCTGCCTATCCCTGCACAAGGCAAGAGGCATGATGGGAACTCTACACAGTTCTTGTTCCCTAAAATGTGCAGCTCGGATGTGAGATAGATCTGAGGTCAGCATTAGAGACACTAGCAAACTTGGCCCAGCACAAACAATGAACCTGAAGAGAATGTAAAGTTGGCAGTTTCTTGATGGAATGTTCTAGAAGTGTGAATGGGGTCTAGGGGGTTAACAGCATTGTTATGGCCATTGCATTTGCACCGTTCTCAGTGTACTGTTACATTATTCACTAAGAATAGTTCTGAGATCCCTGTGGCCTGTCTGTTGTCCTTCACATGATGTTTCGTGATTATGCATTTGGGATTGCCATGTCTAGCGGGTAGACTGACCTAGGGTGCAATGGCAGCCACAGGTGACAACAATCTTGAAGTCTCTTGTGACTTATATTAATAAATCCACTCCGTGTTCTGCCTTTGTGTTGGTTCTGCTCACTGTTTGTCTACTATAATGAAATAATGGACGCAAGCGACTTATGAGCAGAAAAGCGGTATTTGAGCTGTGTCGTGTAGAATTGTCAGGGAGACACAGTGGCACACGTGTGCAGATGACTCATGTGAGAGTGAATGGGTTTCAGAGTATGCAATACAGACACACACATACACAATACAATATATAATATATATTGATATATTGGTTGGTTTTTATTTTGTTTAGCTTTGAGACAAGGTCTCACTATGGCTGGCCTAGAATTCACTGTGTAGAGCAAGCTGGTTTGGAATTCAGAGATCTGCCTGCCTATTCCAAGTATTGGAAATAAAAGGTGTATGCCACCATGACTAGTGCCAATCTGTAATCTTTTTAACCTATGTATTTGGTTTATTAGTGTGATAGTTGGCTTTAATTATCAACTAGAATCACCTGGAAACAATCTCAATAAAGAATCATCTGTCTTAGCACTTGGGCATTATCTATGAGGAACTGTCTTAACTATTGATATGGGAAGACCCAGCCCACTGTAGGAGGCACCAATTCCTAGGCAAGGAGTTCTGAACTGGACAAATGTAGAGAAAGTATGCTCAACACAAGCAATCAAGCAAGCAAGCAAGCAAGCAGACATAAATTTCTCTCTGCTCTTGATTCTGGGTGTAATGGATCAGCTGTTTCAAAGTTCCTGCCTTGACTTCCCCACACTGATGGACTATAACCTGGAACTCTAAGTTGAAATAATTTTTTTTCTCCTCTAGGCTGCTGTTTGTCAGAGTATTATCCTAACAGTTGCACCCAGTCACTGCTGATGTGGATGGGTTTCAGACCACCATTGTATCCCTGTTCCATTTGTCCTCCCTGACTTTATTTCTCTCACTCCCTGACTGCTTTCACTCAGGGTATTTATTATTTATTTATTTCTACTATTTCATTCATTTTATCTCTTAGCTTCTCACTTTAGCTCCAGAATTTGTTTCTTCTTAGCCGTTGATCTTGGATTGTAACAAGCACATCTAATTTTTCACAGTGTTTATTTTAGTTTGTTAAAATTGAAAAAGGTTTTTGTTCCTTTTTTTTCAAGATGGGGTTTCTCTATGTAGCCATGGCTGTCTCTGAAATTTTCTCTGTAGACCAGGCTGGCCTTGAACTCAGAGATCCACCTGCCTCTGTTTCCTGAGTGCTGGGATTAAGGGCATGTGCTACCACTACTCAGCTAAAGTTAAATTTTATTTACTTACTACCTGGCCACATACACACTATGGCGTGTGTATGGAAGTCAGAGGGCAATTGTGGGAGTTGGTTCTCTCCTTTCAGTATGTGGGTCTTGGGGATTGAACTTGGGTCATCAGGCTTGGCAGCAGGTACCTTTACCTGCTGAGCTATGGCCCCACAGCATGTTTAATACTACCATTTTAATATTGCTTGTGAAATCCAGAAGCCTTTTTTGGGGGGGAGGCGGTTGTATGTGCCCTGCTATAGATAATAAAATCTCTATCTAAGAAAGATATGTATTTTATGCCTTTGCTCTCACACAGGGCTAGGGATTGAACCTAGGACCAGGCATGTTTGGTTTGTTGTTGTTTTAATATACAGGTTGAGGACTTCAACATTGCACTTTACATTTTAATTTTTATTTACTATTATGTATCTGCCTGCTGTATATCTGTACCACAGGCATACAGTGTCCTCAGAGGCCAGAGGATCCCTGGGAACTGGAGTTACAGGGAGTTACCAGTCACCTGTGGGTTCTGGGACTTGAACCTGGGGCCTCTGCAAGAGCAGAAACAGTGTTGATTGTTAACCATCTCTCCATCCCCAATTCTACTTAAAACAAAACAAAACAAAACAAACCATGTATTTATTTGTGGGTGTGTGCATCTACAGCAATTCTTTTCTTCCTCCATGAGAGTCCTAAGGATCAAACTTAGGATGTCAGGCTCAGTGGCAAGTGGCTTTGCAGCCTGGGAAAATATGATGATTGTATGCCTAGTGCAAATATGATGATTGTAGAAATGCCTCTGTAGTGTACCCGATTAAGAAAATAAGTAGCCTGTAAAGAAGAAATATAATTACCTAGGAACACAGGATGTAATGATAATAATTTTATATTTTTGGTACAGTCAGTAAATTTTTAACCTATATTTTAAAAAACAAATTTAATATAAATTCCTTAAATAGATGTGATTAAAAATAATGACGACTCCACACCCAATAAAGCTCTTATAAGAGTTATATTTATTAATTTGGATAAAACCCTTACAGCATTTAGTTTTAAATGTTTATACTTCATACTTATTGCTTATGTCCAAACATTTTTCCATCCCTTCCAAAATTAATTATAAAATATTAGGGTGGCTTCATAACTGGATCTGCCAATGAGTAAAGAGAACCTCACTCCTCAGAACCGACCATATGGATTGACAGAAGGATGCTAAGGTCTACCCATGTGTATAAGTTACTTTTCGGTTGCTGTGATCAAACACCATGAATAAGGCATCTTGTGGAAGAAAGTTTGTTTTGGCTTTCAGTTCCATAATGGTAGGGACAGCATGGCAGGTGGCAGGCTTGTCAACAGGAGCAAGAAGCTGAGTGCTCCCTTCTGAAACTCGAAGCTCAAAGCCTAGCATGCAAATACCTCGGAGGCTGACCCCGCCCCATGACGTACTTTCTCCAGCAAGTCCACACCACTTAAACTTCCAGAAACTGAACCTCGCCCTCTAAACTGTGGACCTGGCATCCAAAGGCCAGACCTTTCGGGGTCATTTTTCATTCAAGCGACTGTACCACTACCACGTTCTCTGATGCCTCTTTCCCCTGCAGCACTTTTCATATAAAAGATTAAGAAGACAAGATGCTGGGAAAAACCGGACTTCAGCCAACACCTCTCCTCGCCCCCATAAGGTACAGTGGACACTGCACACAACAGCTGGGAACGATTGCCTCAACAAAAATAAAACAAGTCATTAAGGATTTTGATGATGGGGACAAGCTGGGTCCAGACACCCTACAGCAGGAGCTCTGAGACCATCAGTGGGTCACTAAAGCGTCCAGCTTCTCTGAAATTTGGAAAGCACTGATAGCAAATGTCCCATTTCCTTCTGCGCCTTTCAGGAAATTTCTACATCACTCTTGGATAGGTTCCAAGGCGTTGAGGAAAAAAATGGAGGCAGAGATGGAGAGTCTGAGCTCCACTGCTGGGGGATGGCGTCGTGACTGGGGCTAGGGAGGCGGCTGGGGGTGCACAGAAGATCCTCCGTCCAGGTGACTGTCAGCCCCTGGTCAGGCCTGAGTCCGTGTGCGCAATCGCAGCACACTCGGGCATGCTCTTTCAAAGAAAGGTCACGTTCTACCTTTCTGAGGCAGATTTCTTTACCCAGGACACACGCCGAATAGCTATCACCCCGGGCAACCTGAAAAGGATCGCGCAGACTCGGGAGGGGTCAGTAAAGGGGAGGGCTCACCTTTCTGAAAGGAACAGGACAAGGACTCGCACACCTGGGGCGGAAGTGACTCTTCCCTGATAGGCAGCCAGGACTACACTTCCCAGAATTCCCGAAGGGAGCAGGGAGGACAGTCTCATGCAGAGGAAGTTATTCTTGCACACCGAGGATTCTCAAACTACAGTTCCCACATTTCCCAACAGGAATAGGGTGGCTTCTCAGCCTCCTGCGGAGGAAGTAATCCTATTATCCTGGCGATGGGTGGGTCATGAACTACATTTCCCAGAGTTCTCAGAGTCCCTCCTTGTCTTCCCAGAGCGGAAGTGCCATGGAGTAAAGAAGCTGAACTGAATCTCAAACTTTGAATGTTCAGAACAGCGTCCTTAGCGTACCCTAAGCCAGAAATCTTCCAACCACGAAGCTTTCCCAGCTTTCAGTGGAAGATTGTGTCAAACTGCACTTTTCTAGAGCACGTCAGTGACTGTGTGAGCTTACAGTTATCGGGATCTGCAGGGCTGTCCTTACTTTACCCCCAGTGGACTTCCTTTCGAGATCATTTGCATAGTCCTGAGTTTAGGGATTCTTCTGATTTAATTCTTCTGATCTCTGTTCACCTTCAGCTCCCCAACCTCCACCCTCTTTGTAGTCTTGGAAAGGAAAAGCTTTTCAAACGTGACACTAGGACAAACTCAACTAACCCCCACCTAGTCCAAGAAGTTATTCTATAAAAAGCATGGAAGCAGGAATACAGAAAGAGGTAAATCAAGTACAAAGGAACCGAATTAATAATTTAAAATACTTATTTAATGTGTGTGTGTGTGTGTGTGCGTGTACGCGTGCTTGAGCGCATGTATATGCACCATGTGAGTGTAGTGCCCAAGAAAGCTAGACGAGGATATCTGTTTCCCACCTCCCTTGCCCAAAACTTGACTTTACAAACCCTTGTTAGCCAACTGATGTGGGTGCCGGATCCTCTACAAAAGTAGTGTGTGCTTTTAACAGCAGAGCTATCCCATCAACAACCTAGGTTTGGATCTTCAAAAAAGATTTATGTGGAAGACAAAGGTCAACTTGCAAAAGTCAGTTCTCTCTCCCACCATGTGGGTCATGGAGATCAAAATTAGATGGTCAGGACTGAGAGCAAACATCCTTAGCTGTTGAGCCATCTCACCAGTCCAAAATAAAGCTATTTAGCAAATGATAGAAATTACTCAACTGTTTTTAATTAGTAATCTATTTTATAGTATAACTCTTGGGACCCATCAACCACTACCCAGTAACTGTGGCAAGACATTGAAAGACCCGAACAGTCTTACCTTACCTGAGCCCCCTGAGTGGACCACATGGAGACAGAATTGATGCAAGATGAGGAATTTTTATAAAAATCTAACATGCTAGGGCCGCTCTGCATATGAAGAGAGAGCGACCCCAAGTCTTGTGCTGCGTGGGATTTTATACCCTCCTCAGGGCCACCACCATTAAGCACAATGTGATTGGCAGAACAGTGTTACATTCAAACTAATTGGTTGTTAGATGATGAGGTATGTGGCCAACAGTCAGTTCTTTGGAATGCATCCCCACCCTTAGGTCAGTCTCCCCCTCCCCCTTGTGGTCTGAGAAATGCAACCCAGCCTCTGACCTTTTTAAGGTTCCTGAGTTAACTCTTTCATTTCCCCCTTTTCTTTGTGCATGCTTCAATTCTGAAGCAATTGCTGGTATTCTGATCTCTAGTAAGACCAGAGTAGAAGTCCTGGTGGCTGTCCCAGCCATCTCTAACCCCAACAGAAGGGAGACAGTGAGTGCCATAATGGGTTTGGTGAATGGACACATAGGAGTGGAGAAAGGAACCAGGCAGTCATGACCAAGGTCGAGGGATCTTAAGCTTGAGCAGATTGTCTATCTTCTGTACCGTCCAGCAGGGGTCTCTGGAGAGCGGGGGTCTCTGGAGAGCAGGGTATCTGCAGGTTCCACATGGGAAGCATGCACCCAGGCTGCAGTACTGTCCACATTGAGGCCTGTAGTAGTGGCTAGCAGTGCCAGGAAGGGTCTCCTTCATCAGGGTTCCTGCAACTGTTCCTGAAGCCTTCTTACACAGATACTGTCACCAGTCTGGAAGCAGTGAGGAGTCTCTGACATCCCTGGAGCATTTAAGGCAGACAGTATGAGCCAAATCTCATGTTGTGGGACACCTCCTGGGAGGGTCCAGTGGGCACCAAAGGAGTTAGGGTATCAAAGAGGATCTCAAGGGGGGGGGGGGTGTCAGGTTGCTGGGGCTGTTCAGAAACAAGGGGAGAGGCATCACCCAGCCTGAGCCAGTCTCCAAGGTCAATTTAGTTAAGGTCTCTCATAGGGCTTTGTTTATTTTCTCTACCTGTCTTGAGCTCTGGGGAAAGTACATCCAATAATGTTTCCAATTAGTCCTCAATATCTCTGTCAATTTCTGACTTACATCAGAAACAAAAACAGGACCATTGTCTGATCCTTGGGCACCCTGAAACTCAGGAAAATTTCTTCTAATTACGGCAGCTGTTTCCTGCTTGCTGGGAAAAGTCTCAACCCATCTAGAGAAAGTATCTACAGACACTAGAAGATATTTGTAACCATATTCTCCTGCTTTAGCTTTTATAAAATCTCTTAATATACTCTAGACTGTTCTCTTCTAGGTCTTTTGCCCTGTTTACTCTTGGCTGCATAAGCATTCACTTGCTGGCATACCTTACACTGTTATATTATCTCTCTGGCCCAAAACCTGAGTCCATTATATATACTTTAGATCCCTTAACGACCTGGACCAGCTTTTTATCCCCTACATGAGTCCATCTGTGCATTTGGCCTAGTGAGTCTTTTGCGTACTTTCTGGGAGCATAGTTCTCCCTTCTTGTACGCGCCTTCTCTTGGTAATAGTAGGTAGGGTGTCTAGCAATCTGAGTCCTTTTTTCTTCAGCATATTTTAAGTGAGGCCACCTCTTAATTTAGTCACATTTCCCAGTGGGTGTCTCTTGCAGGCCCATAACCAGCATAGGCTCCTGCATATCCACTCCCGGAGCCACTTGCTCTGCCTGGTTATTGCCCACTGAGTCTTTTCCCTTCTGACATCCTGGGCAGTGAATAATACAGTTGCCGGCTTCATTAGGGCATCTAAAGAGGTCCAAGATTTCCTGTTTGTTTCCTCTGATGTGAGCTGTCCTCTTGGCATATATCCCTGTGGACATGGGCTGTGGCAAAGGCCTACCTGCTATCTGTGTGGATGTTAATTTTCTTGCTGGCTCCAGGTTCCAAGGTCTTGATGAGGGCAATTAGCTCCACTTTCTGCGTTGATGTGCCAGGGGGTAAAGATTCTTTTACCCAGATGACATTTGTGCCGTCCACCATAGCAGCACCTGCTTGTCTCTGACCTTCATAGAGAAAACTGCTCCTGTCTGTAGTGACTTTCAGCAGGGGTCAGTCTCTCTTTTTGGACCAGTTAGCTGCAGCCCGTTGGGCAGGAAGTGTATCTGGTCCCCCATTTTAGAGAGAATGTCTTGCTCCAACAGAGGGTAGGGACAGTCTGGGGTGACCCTAAATGAATGGGCTACCCATCCCATCCCTAGGTCCACTGTTCTTCGGGTAGTCCATGAATACATCTCGGTGCCAGTGGCTTCTTGGACCCAAGATCTTTTCTTGGAAACAGGGCCATTGGCTTGAAGGACTGAGTGTTGAGCCCCTGTGTCCACCAAGAACTGAGTGGGTTTCTCTTCCACTCTTAGAATGATCCTGGGCTGGGGGAGGTGGTCAGAACCCCATCTGACCTAGTCACTGTTTTCACCCAGGGCTAACACCTTTGTCATTTGGGGGTACTTTTTTCCCAAGGCCTGAGAATTCTTGTTCCCGGCTTCTTTTTGGCTCAGCGGCCTCTCTCCTTGCAGTATGTGCACTGGTCCTTTTCTGTCTCTCTTCTCTGCTTTTCCTAACTGTTATAGCCAGGACTCCCTGTAGCTTCTTTCTCTGTCATTTTTTTCTTTCTTTTTCTCCGTTACTTCTCCTCTTCTGTCTTCCTGTCTCAGCAAACTGCACTAAATCAATCTACAGACTTTCTCAACAACCTATACTAAATCCCTCTACAGACTTTCTCAGCAACCTGCACTAGATCCCTCTACAGACTTTCTCAGCAACCTGCACTAGATCCCTCTAGCCTCTGAAGCTTTTTTTTTTTTTTTTTGATATCTCTACTAGCCTGGTCTATAAAAGTCATTGTCACAGTAGCTTTGTACTCCTCGCCCCTGGGGTCATAGGGTATTGGTGGAATGCCTCCATGAGCCGCTCTAGAAAAGCTGCAGGTGACTCAGCTGGTCCCTGCTTAACCTCACAATACCTTGGTCAAATTTGTGGGTTGCCATGCCCTTGAGACCTGCCAATGGAGTCTGGTGGTGGACCTTCAGGTGCCTCTTACCTTTTGTCATATTAAAGTCCCAGTCAGGTCTAGTCAGGGAATGCCCACAGCTCACGACAGCCTGGTCAATCGATAGAACCCCCGAGTGTGAGGGCATATTCTTTTTGGCTTCCTGTATTACAAATAAAACAGTCTCAAAAGAGATTAATCAGTCTCTTGGGAAATATGCCCTTAGTGAGAGAGCCACTGTGGTATCAGGGGAGGTGGTCTCAGGTCTCCTCCTGTTCCACTCGTGTTGTCCTCTTTAAATATAAATTGAGCATAATTATTACCATTTTGTAAATTATAAACTATAAGATAGACCTAACACACCCAGTCTATCATCTCTGTCAATCAAACAGAACCTTTGTCATCTCTACTATCTTAAAAGACTGTAAGAATTAACACCCAGTTTATCATCTCTGTCAATCAAACAGAACCTTTGTCATCTGTACTATCTTAAAAGACTATAAGAATTAACACCTGATTCATGTCTTGGCTATAAAGTTTATGTCATCTGAAAACCATCTATTTAAATCTATATCAGCTTTCTCAAAATTAAACAGCTTGGGCTGCCTCTAATGTCTTCAACCCCATCAGAAATCCAAGAGTGACCAATATTAACTGAAAATATATATAGGAAGCTTAATACAGCTTCTACGACTTAGCCAAATGATAGAGGCTGCTGAACACCTGGACAGTTTATACTTCACAACGCTGGAGCATCGGTCTTCAGTCTCCTGGCTCATGAACATCTGACAGACTTAAAGAAACAAGAATTATTAAGGATGAGCCATTTTGTCTTGGCAGAATTACACTGTCCCAACCTGTAAAAGTGTCCTTTTTCTGGACAGATTTTTGTCTGTAGATGAAGAGAGACAATCTTTGTCTCGTGGCTGTTTCACCACAACAGAAGTAGCTTTATAGACGCTCAGTTTCTTCTTTAAATCTAAGAAAGGGAAGCTATCAGGAGCAGACTAGTCTCTATAATAAGTGGAATAAATAACATTAAATGTCACAATATGTGGATTTCTGATGTTTTTGAAAACCTATCTATGTAAAGTAATGTGGACTGTTGGCTGTTAACTATCTTCAGCTGTTTCTGATTAAAACCTAGAAAACACCCTAACAAACTCAGAGCCTTATGATTTTATTTGGCCCTAAACTCACAGGCTTAAACATCTCAGATCTGTATAATAACAGCAAAGAAGGACTGGGTCTTAACCTCGTACTTTTAAATTTTCAGTATTTATGCCAATGTAAACCTTGATTTTGTATCAAAATAAATTCTGTACCAAATAAGAACTTATGCCTAAAACTTAATAACAATTATAAAGATTTTTACCAAATGAAATTATGGCTATATAATCAATCTTATTTTTTTTCCTGTTTTAAATCTGAAGTATTTTACATTTTCTAGAAAGACAACCTAATAACAATCCTCTTCAGCCCCAAAACCCAGGAAACTGGGTCGATGACTCTTTGTAACTTCTTCAAGCTGAATATGGCGTTGAGATATGAAGGGGGGGGGGGCTGGTATTTTCTGTAATATATAAATCTCAAAACAAAATTTTAGTATCGCAAAGACACGTTTTCCATTTGATACTCTGGAATCTAGTCCACTGGAGGTCTCCCTCCATCATTTCTGATCCAAATAGCTCTGGAAGATGTCCACAGCCTCATCACCCTCTTTAAGAACATAAAGACAAAAGCCTTTTTTTTTTTTTTTAAATCAGCACATCCTTGAGCCAGAAAAACCCTATTTTGTCCTCTCTCCCAGAGGAATAATATAACCACAAAGTTCAACATCACACCCATCATAATAATCTAATCAATTTAAAACAAATGAAATAAGCTTAAACCCAGAGTCCCAGCTTGGCACCGCCTTGAGTATCTTGTTAAGACTTACTTTCCCCACCAGGGGTCCTCAGTGTTCCTGTATTCTGTCTCTCCTTTGTCCTAACTTGGCAGGCTTGAGTCACATGACCCGATTTTGGCGCTCTGTAAGTCTAAGATGCCTACGGAGAAACAGAGTTGCTTTTCAGTCGGTCTAACGTCCAAACAATGTCGTCCGTCTAATGCACCAAATGAAAGACCCGAACAGTCTTACCTTACCTGAGCCCCCTGAGTGGACCACATGGAGACAGAATCGATGCAAGATGAGGAATTTTTATTAAAAATCTAGCATGCTAGGGCCGCTCTGCATATGAAGAGAGAGTGACCCTGCGTCTTGGGCTGTGTGGGATTTTATACCCTTCTCAGGGCCACCACCATTAAGTACAATGTGATTGGCAGAACGGTGTTACATTCAAACTAATTGGTTGTTAGATGATAAGGTATGTGGCCAACAGTCAGTTCTTTGGAATGCGTCCCCACCCTTAGGTTGGTCTCCCCCTTCCCCTCTCCCTTGTGGTCTGAGAAATGCAACCCAGCCTCTGACCTTTTTTAAGGTTCCTGAGTTAACTCTCTCAACATGTGGGTTATTCATATATTTGACAAGGCTAAGTAGCCAAAAAAAAAAACAGATGCACATGGGCACACACCCAGTCACTCAAATCCTCCAAAAAGTCTTTAAACTTTCATCAATTCCACTGCCAAACAAATATTTTCAGCATTTACTAAACAATTTCCTTTGCTCAACCAAACCTTGAAGTCTTCAGAGGTCTAACTTGTAGCCATTTTGTCTTCATATTAATTTACACCAGCATGGTTCCTTCAAGATTTCAAGTGACCAGTGAAATCCATACACTTAAGCAGATATTGGTGCACACACCTTTAAGCCCAGCACTTGAAAGGCTGAGTCAGGCAGACCTCTGTGAGTTCAAATTCAACCTGGTCTACATGGTGAGTTCCAAAGCACCCATGGCTACAGGGAGATTTTGAGTCAAAAAATAACCAAAAAACCAAACAAACCAACCCAACATAAGTACTTCTTTCTAACACTGGTTGTATCTATAAATTAGGGGGGTGGGCAACAAAGAGTCTATTTTTCCCCAGACTTTCAAGCCTTCAACAAAGCCAAAGTGTGAACCTTTGCTGTTTTCTGAATTCAGAATGATTCTGCTTCGGAACACAGTCCACTTCAGAAACTCTCTCACTGCCAGGTACACGACATTTTGTCTTAATTCTGTCAGAGGACTCTTTAGAGCAGTGGTTCTCAACTTTCCTAATGCTGAGACCCTTTAATACAATTCCTCATGTTCTTTTTCTGGTGACCCCCAACTGTTGAGGTTTGGTCTGTTGCTATGTATTGTAATAATAAATTCTGTACCTGAAGGCCTGGGTGCTTATGAGTGAATCCTCATGTTTACCAGCTTTTGTTGTGCAAACCTTGTTCCCTAATTTAAAACTATTGGTTAAATAGAAATGGCTACAGCCAATTACTGGGGAGATTAGAGGTAGGTGGATTTTCAGTTACTTTGTTGGAAGTTGCAGAGGACACAGGTGGGAGATGGGGAGTAGGGGTGAGAAGGAAAGGAGATGGACCATGAACACATGGCCAGGAGAAACAGCAAGTATTTGTGGTATACCACTGGGGACATAGCCAGGCCAACAGTTAGAAAAGTAGATTAGGGGTAAACCATTTTCATTGCTACTTTATAAATATAACTTTACTGTTATGAGTCATAAATATGTGTTTTCCAGTGGTCATAGGTAACTCCCCTCCCCTGAACCACTGCTGTAGAGTCATCTTGTACCTTTAGCAGGTAGTACTTTCAGCTTCTTTTCCCTACTTCATGGAAGTCACATCTAAGTTACAGTGCATGGTTTTCACTAGGCAGGCAGGAACCATGTTCATACAAATTAATGTAAAGCCAGACAAATTACAGATCAGAACTCTGATTACAAGGTTTTAAACTTGTTTCAAAGGAACTCTTCCCTGGCCCTTCATCTCAATTTTCAGTCTCCTTTAAAGAGTGATCTTTCTAGCAGGGTGGTAGTTGTACATGCCTTTAAGTCCAGCACTCAGAAGGCAGATCTTACAGCCTGGTCTACTTAGGCACACTTGTTCTTGCAGAGGACCTGAATTCAATTCCCAGCCCTCACAAGGAGGATCACAATCATCTGTAACACCAGTCCCAGGATATGTGATACTCTTTTCTAACTTACATGGGTTCCAGGCATGCACATGATGCAGATATACCTGTGAGCAAAACACTTATACACATAGGCTAAGTACACATTAAAAAAAATTAGGCCACTTGTGGTAGCTCTGGCCTTTAATCCTAGCAATTGGAAGGCAGAGACAGAGGTAGGTTGATCTTCAAGGCCATCGAGGCCAGCCTGGTTAAGAGTGAGTTATAGGACGGTCAAGACTGCACAGAGAAACCCTGTAGTGAGCATTTTGGTTTCTTTGAACACAGAAATATGGGACTATGTTTTCATTTTAATCTCAGGTATGGGATATGGTGCTAATTCATATTGTCCACAGCAACTGACTATGATTTGCCTCATGCTCTAGCAGGGGTGTGATTTTACCAGCTGCAGATAGTTTCTGTGGTTGCATGAAATTTGGAATCTGGGGACTTCTCAGAGGGTATATAAATGCTAGTAAGGTTGTAGGTTTGGCATGGTTTGTTAAGTAGTTATATACACAGATGAAACAAGAAATTAGATATCTTGATGGCAAAGATCAAACTTGCCCCAAGGAACTCAATGTCCCTAATCAGCAGGAAGCAGTGTAATGATAACATTGGCCCTTTCCCTTCTATTCTTTTTTCCTTTCCTATCAAGTGTTAAGGGATGAAAGGATGGGAAAAGGGTGAAGAACCCACAAATTAGCCAAAGTCCAGCTATAACTCCTGTCTCAAACAAACAAAAATTACTTTTCTGAGATCAAGGCTTTAGGCACACAGCAATTTATAGGATTCAAAATTCATTATTTAGAAACAAAGATCAGGACAGACACATCATTTTTTAAAAATCAAGGGACATCAAGATGGCTCATTTTGGTAAAGGTGCTTGCCACCAAATCTAATGACCCGAGTTTGATTCCCAGAGTCCACATGATGGAAAAAGAACCAATTTCCATTAAGTTGCCCTATTAACTCCATAGATGTACAACAGCATGTGTACCCCTCCATAATAAACAGGGAGGGAACCACCTCAAAAGGTAGCTGCAAAACTTGCCTGAAGAACTTATTCTTAGGTTTTTAATTTTTTGTGTATGAGTGCTTTGCTTGCATTTAAGTCTGTGTACATGTGTACCTAGTGCCCAGGTGGTCAAGAGTGCTGTATCCCCTAGAACTGCAGTTATGATGGTTGTGAGCCACCATGTGGGTGCTGGGAACTGAATTCAGCAAGAACGGCAAGTGCTTTTACCCACGGGGCCACCTTCCCAGCCCTCATTCTTAGACTTATGACAGTGCCTCACCAAAGCAGTGTGCTCACTCTGAAAACTCTATTTGAGTATACCAGAGGGGGCAATACCATGGGAGGGGTGCGAAACAGCACTGGGAGTGCTCCTTCACACTACTTTTGAAGTGAAGGAGCCACAGAACCCCAGGACTCAAATGTTTTCTGCTGTTAGTTCTTGCTAATGTGACACATTCACTTTTGGGATCCTATAGAATCTAAACCCAGGGGAGTGACTGGCCCAGGCTGAGCTTAGTAGAAATCACTGAGCCCCACAGGGCATCTAGTGGGTCATTCTTTAAAAGCTCAAACATGTGGGACAAGTTCTTTTTTGCTTCTGATAATTTTTTATTCCTTGTACCATGTTATAGCACAACATGCATCTCCGAGAGATAACAACATAAACAACAGTATCAATAAATAGATTATTATCCCTTTTCAACTTCAGGCTATACACAAACATTTTCTCAAGGAGGTTCCAGAGAGTCTCTACACTCTTGACATGTGTTTCATTTCAATCGATCATTTGTCTTAGTTGTAGAAAATCTTCACTTGTAACAGAAGTATACAAAAGAGATAACAAACTGCCAATCAGGGCAACTATGCAGACTGACACCGTCAAATACCGTGATCCAGTGGAAGGTCTAAGCTGAGCCATCACAACACATCTACCAGTCAACAGTTCACGTAAGTCTTTTTAGGAAAGGCCATTGGTTTTAGATTTATGTTCTCTGAGATTCAGAAATAAGTGCTTTCTTTATTCAGGGAAAAGAGCCAACATTTAGCATGTGTTCAGGAGTACACATAGGACGAGCTTGTTTTCTTTTCTTTTTTACAGTCTTGCTGTGTAGCACAGGCTGGTTTTGAACAATCCTCCTGACTCCGCCTCTCTAGAGATGGGATTTTTAGCATGGGCTCACCTCCATGCTGGTCCAAGCATGACTCTGCTTGTGGATTTCCTGAAACATGCAGCTCACTGCCAGCATCCACAGGAATACCGTAGGGAGTCTGAGGGCAAGGGAGTCCATTCCTTGGCTCAGATGAGCTTAATTTAGAGGACTAGGGTCCTGGCAACTCAATGGCCACCTGTCACTCTGCAGCAGTGGCTCCTATGTTGTCTCCTGATGGCATGGAATGACTAGTGAGGATAGCAGAAGAGCAAGCGAAGCCTTGAGACAGAAAAGCAGCAACTTTGAAGAGTAGTAGGTCACTCCAAGGTGAGCTTACGCTTGGCTATGATTGGAAACTGACTGGTTAAGCCCACATAATGAGGGATCAAATGGCTCGTCTGCCTGCAGTGTGTAGGTATAAGAACTCTGATTGGGAGATGAGCTGGGAGGCCATGGCTCAGCCACTTAGTAGCATGAAGGAAAAGAGCCAGACGCAGGAGAGCAAAGCTGGTGGCCATCAGTTACTTCCCTAAGTAAGAGCATTTTAGAACACATACCACTGAACTAAATTCACAGAGTGTCAGCTTTGCGACAGAGAATCTGTGCTCTCAAGGACCTGGCCAGAACTCACAAACTAGAGGACTTCTGCACTAAACTTGCAGTATCTGATCTAACATTCAGTTTTTCTAAGTCTAGCTTCTGCCTTCTCTGCACACAGGGTGATTTGGGAAACGACTCCTGCCAGTCAGTAGGTGGCCTTCTGAGATTGGCTTAGGGATGATGCCTGCACAGTCATCCATGAACGCACCCCTGCCTGTGAGTAACAGCTTTTCTTCTCCAGGGATCTCTTATCCACCTCTGCCAAACCAAAGACCTTACTCCTCCCGATCATCGACACAGGGTTAAGGAAAGGGTCTATGTGCATTCTTCTCACACTGTCACTTCCAGCCAAATGCATTCCTTCACACGTAACTTGAGAGGGTTGGACTGACAGGGGCCAATGCTAGCTCAGACTCTCAACTGGTCAGGACTTACAGGTCTCCTCACTGTGAGTAGCCTGGTGCCTACTGCGCTTAGAACTGCTAATAAAGGCTTTTCCACACTGGCTGCACTTGTAGGGCTTTTCCCCAGTGTGAGTTCGCTGGTGGACAATAAGCCGGGCACTTAGGCTGAATGTCTTCCCACACTGATTACACTCATAGGGTTTCTCTCCAGTGTGAGTTCTCTGATGCTGCGTAAAGCAGGAGCTCTGCCTGAACGTCTTCCCACACTGGCCGCACTCGTAGGGCTTTTCCCCAGTGTGTGTCCTCTGATGAACAACGAGAACATAGCTCTGACTGAAGGATTTCCCGCACTGCTTGCACTGATACGGCTTCTCTCCAGTATGAGTTCTCTGATGCATGACAAGGTGAGAGCTGCGATTGAATGATTTCCCACATTCGTTACACTCGTAAGGTTTCTCTCCTGTGTGGGTTCTTTGATGAGATACCAGCTGGGAGCTCCAGCTGAATGATTTCCCACAGTAATTACACTCAAAGGGTTTCTCTCCCGTGTGAGTCCTCTGATGTGCAACAAGCTTATAGCTTTGACTGAAGGACTTGCCACAGTGACTGCACTCGTACGGTTTTTCTCCAGAATGAATTTTTTGATGCGCGATGAGCTTGTAACTCTGGATGAACGACTTCCCACACTGGGTGCATTCGTATGGCTTCTCTCCCGTGTGGGTTCTTTGATGTGCAATGAGCTTGTAACTCTGGCGGAATGACTTCCCACACTGGGTGCACTCATAAGGCCGCTCGCCAGTGTGAGTTCTTTGATGCACCACAAGAACATATCTCTGGGTAAAGGACTTCCCACATAGATTGCACCTGTATGGTTTCTCTCCAGTATGAATCCTCTGATGCGAAACAACGTGTGAGCTCCGGGTGAAGAACTTCCCACATAGGTTGCATTTGTACGGCTTTTCCCCCGTGTGGGTTCTTTGGTGTGCGATGAGATGCGAGCTCCAGCTGAAGGACTTGCCACAGTACTTACATTCAAAGCGTTTCTCTTCAGAGTAGTTTCTCATGTTTTGAGGAAGAGACGGACTTGGGGCGGTTTTACTACATTTATACTGGCTCTCTTTAACAAGAAGCTTCTGTTGCTCATTGAGGACTATGTTATGGTTTATAACTTGCCCACGCCCTTTAAAGCCAAAGGTTTTACCTTCCAAATGAACTTTTTCATTTATATTTAGGGGCGCACCTTGACCAAAAGGTTGAACACAACCATTAAATTCATAGGCTTTATCTCCTTGTGGGGTTCTTATAAACTGAGAGGGATGAATGCTCCCAGGAACTTTCCCAGATTTGTCATCTTCAAGGAGATTCTTAACATGTGACGCCTGTTTATGAAAATGGTTTCTGAGGGGCATCATGGGGAATGAAGGCCGGTTGGTACTCAGGCAACTACTGTCAAGGTCATGACCCCTGTAGACAGTATCCGGAGAACCTGCTCTACCCTGGGTAAAGGCCACCTCTTCCTGATTGTTCTGTTGTTTCTCCAACTGCTCCTTACAGTCATGGACTTCTTCACATGACGACAGCCAAGGATCGTCTCTTGCCAACCCCTCTAGCCTCAATCCTTGGGATGGTTCTTCATCGAAGACTGTCTGCTTTGAGGTTGTTTCTTCTGTTCCATGTACAGCTGGCAAGTCTGGAAGACAGTACAGCAAGACACCTGTATTAGTCTTTTTTATCACACTGTGACCAAATGCCCAACAGTAACAAGTCTACAGAAGGAAGCCTGGCTTTGGCATAGGGCTCAGAAGGTTCAGACTATAATTACTTAGCCCCAGGGGCTTCTGCAAAACATCATGCCAAGGGGGAGTGAGTGGAATGGGTTCACTCTGTGATAGCTAGGAATCACAGAATGATCAGAGCACAGGTATAACCTAAGGCACACCAATGAAATGTCCCTTTCTTCAAACCAGACTCTACATTCTAGTTTCTAGAACCTTCCAAAATAGTTCTGCCTGCTAGAGAACATGCATTTAACACATGAGCCTGTGGGATATATTTCATATCCAAACCACAACAACATCCTATACACTCTAGACCCAAGAAAATTAGAGCTAAATAGTAGGATAAAGCTTACAAGAAACCAGAGAAAATGTTTAACTTATGTACCTCTAACCTGAATTGAAAAATAAAAGGAGAGAGGGCAGTGAGTTTAGAAGTGCCACATCCCTGGCCAGGTGGTGGAGGCAGAGGCAGAAGGATCACTGAGGCCAGCCTGGTCTACAGAGTGAGTTCCAGGCCAGCCAGGACTATACAGAAAAACCCTGTCTCAAGAAAGAAAAAGAAAACAAAGAAACAGAGTGCCACAGTCCAAAGGTACAACAGAATCTTCTACTCGAACTATCTGCATCTTTATTTTATCCAAATAAGCAAGACTTTAAATATCATGGACTTATATATCTCAGTAAAATCACCAATGCAGGGGCAGGAGAGCTGGCTCAGTGATCAGGAGCACTGGCTGCTCTTTCAGATACAGGTTCAGATCCCAGCACACACACTGGGGAGCTCATACCTGTCTGTAACTCCAATTCCAAGTGGCATCACATCCTCTTTTGCCTGGTGGCATCTGCATGTTTATGGTGCACATACTCAAGCCCACACATATATCCATAAAATAAAAATAATAAATCTTTATGCAGAACCTATAGAACCTCAAGCAAATTTAAAAATTTAAAATCAATAGGAATAAAACAAAAAGTGCTAAGAACAAAAGGGGCCCCAAAAGAAGAAATAAAGAACCTCCAATTTGTGTTAGTGCTAGTCACATATGAACTGAAATGCTAGTAGCTACACTTCTTAGAAAGTTCCGGAGGCATGAAACTGACTAGCACAGTGTGGGTCAACAAGTCGCTAACACAGTATATTTGTGAACGCAGGAACTCAGGATGGGGCAATGTTATCCCAGTTCTCCAAACAAACGATGTGCTGTGGACTCAGGATTCCTCTGCAGAGATTGTAGGTATGTACACAACCTGCTTCTCAGTAACTGTTAGGTAATACTGAAAGAGCCCATGTGGGAAAAGTGGTCACCCACATAGTCTCTGAGACAAGGGAAGCAGCAATTGCAAATGGGGTTTGCATACAGATCTTATGTAATGTAATGACCCTGTGTGTGTGGTTCTCGAATGGTATAACTGAGCTATTGACTCTGAGTACATTGCAACCCTGAGCCATGATGCATGAGAGTTGTCATGGCTTCCAAAACACCTACAACTGTAATGAGGGTAATGAAACAGTGAAGATACAGCCACAGTGGGCTCGGTGGTGCTGGTGTGAGTTAATGAAGATACAGACACAGTGGGCTCGGTGGTGCTGGTGTGAGTTAATGAAGATACAGCCACAGTGGGCTCGGTGGTGCTGGTGTGAGTTAATGAAGATACACAGTGGGGTCAATGGTGCTGGTGCGAGTTAATGAAGATACAGCCACAGTGGGCTCGGTGGTGCTGGTGTGAGTTAATGAAGATACAGCCACAGTGGGCTCAGTGGTGCTGGTGTGAGTTAATGAAGATAGAGACACAGTGGGCTCGGTGGTGCTGGTGTGAGTTAATGAAGATAGAGACACAGTGGGCTCGGTGGTGCTGGTGTGAGTTAATGAAGATACAGCCACAGTGGGCTCAGTGGTGCTGGTGTGAGTTAATGAAGATAGAGACACAGTGGGCTCGGTGGTGCTGGTGTGAGTTAATGAAGATACAGCTACAGTGGGGTCGATGGTGCTGGTGTGAGTTAATGAAGATACAGCCACAGTGGGCTCGGTGGTGCTCGTGTGGGTTAATGAAGATACAGCCACAGTGGGCTCAGTGGTGCTGGTGTGAGTTAATGAAGATAGAGACACAGTGGGCTCGGTGGTGCTGGTGTGAGTTAATGAAGATACAGCCACAGTGGGCTCGGTGGTGCTGGTGTGAGTTAATGAAGATACAGCCACAGTGGGCTCGGTGGTGCTGGTGTGAGTTAATGAAGATAGAGACACAGTGGGCTCGGTGGTGCTGGTGTGAGTTAATGAAGATAGAGACACAGTGGGCTCGGTGGTGCTGGTGTGAGTTAATGAAGATACAGCCACAGTGGGCTCGGTGGTGCTGGTGTGAGTTAATGAAGATAGAGACACAGTGGGGTCAATGGTACTGGTGTGAGTTAATGAAGATACAGCTACAGTGGGGTTGATGGTGCTGGTAGTCAGCTGTTACATTCTGGCAAATCAGAGAGGTGGGGAGAGTACTAGAGTCTCAGAGTTTAGCCACTGAATCCTACTGCCCCAGCTACACATGTCTTGAAGAGGCGCTAGATAGAGTGAGAAGGCTTAGTGTGGCCTGGGCTTCTGTGAGTTTTCTCCATGCTGGGTGTGGTGAAGATCTAGTTACCTCCAGATCACCTCTGTTCCTACAGTAATCTAGTAAACTTACTCGTTACCAAGCAGGACTTGGATGATGTAAGTGTCTGTTGGCATACCACTGAGGTGAATAGACTTTTCTGTACGTCTCCCTGGGAAAAGTCACATGAAAACTGGACAAATGCATTGATAAAGTCTTTATAACCTTCGCCTTGCAGGGAACTGTGGTTTGGAAAGCTGTTGGAAGAAGAGACTGGATTTTGGATATTTATGCTGGAGACAGAAGAAAAAACACTGAGTTTGATCCCAGGCTTTGGCCGTTAGGATCTGTGAAGACTGAACAACCTCAAACCCAATAAATTACTTTTTATATAAGTTTGCACTCCCAGGTTGGGGCAGGATCACCTGTGTTATAAATTCTTCAAAGCTGCAGAAGAGACGGCAAGAGCATAGGAATTCCTGGCCTGCCGGTGCTCCGAGATCTCCAAGTGCCACACTGTGCCTGCCTGCAGCACCATGTCCTCAGGCTTCCCAGTGCAGCCAGGCTGCGACGTTTCCCCATGTTCCTCAGACCCTGGGGGTCTCCCGGCCTTTCCAGCGTTGCCATCAATCCCTCAACACTTCAAGGAAATACTTGCAGGAGTGCAGTGAGAGTAGCTGGGAGGGCGCTGTGAGCTACAGAACTCCTCCCAATATTTCCAGGGGCTGCAGAAAGGACTGGCACATAGCAGGGCCAGGTCTGGGTGTGTTCTGAGAATACCAGAATAAATTCTCTGGGCAGTGTCTCCAAGAACATGGAGAAAGCCTCCTGCGGTGCATGGTCCAGAGAGCCAGTGCTGCAGGTTGACCCTTGACCTTCACCTGCGTGAAATGGTGTGTCCCTGAGCACACAAAGCAAACAAAGGTAAAAAAGTAAACCGGGTTGCTGAGCCCCACAGCCTAACAGGAAAGGAAAGCATCGGTAGACAGTCCTTTGTTTAGATCGGCTCAGTACTCACCCCACAGGTCCCTGTGGCCTTCCAGGATCACAGTTCTCTCTGCGGTTCTCTGGGCGTTGCTCCACGTGTTCCGTCCCTCCTCTGTAAGGTCCACAGTCACAATCTTGAAGTCTGTGCTTTCCTAGAACAGCACACACATTCCTGCTTAGCTGGGCATTGGTGGTTTTTCCTCAGTACCCCTGGACTCTAACCACAGGGCAGTTAGTTGCGTTAGACCATTTGCATCCAGAGCATCCTAACCAGGGTCGAAAGCACTGCTGGGCTTCAGGTACCAGACCTGCTTTTATCCCTTCAAGAGGAACATCAAACAAGAAGTATATAGAGTCTCTTCATCTTATTTACTTACTTATTATAGACTGAACCCAGACCCTCACACGCACTAGGCAAATGCTCTATCACTGAGCCATGTTACCAGCCTTTAAAAAAAGTTATTCAGGGGCTGCTGGAGAGACGGCTCGATTGTCAAGATCACTTGTTGCTGTTGCAGAGGACCAGGGTTCAATTCCCAGCACACATATGGTGCCTTACAAACACCTGTAACTCTAGCTCCCAGAGGATCCAACATCCTCTTCTGATATCTACAGGTCAGAGGGACACGTGTGCTGTACACACATGAAGACATAACACTCCTATACATGAGATAATATAAATATTTTTAGTTATTATTTTATGTGAGTGGATGTTTTGTCTGCATTCATTTCTGCGCACCATGTGTGTGCAGTGCCAGCAGAGGCTGGAACAGGACATCAGATCCCCTGGGATTGGTGTTACGGACTCTTGTGAGCTGCCATGCTAGGAGCTGAACCTGGGCTCTCCAGAAGAGCAGCCAATGCTCTGAATCACTGGGCCATCTCTCAGGCCCCTAGGTTTTTTATATTTGCTCCCATCATGTGTCTGTGGGATAAAGGGGCAGGAGCCTGCATGTGCCACAGAGGGATGGTGAGACCAGAGGAACAGGCTTGGCGGAAGTCTGCTTGGAAGGCGCTGACTCTTGCCTTCCCTCCTGCTGAGGCACAGCTTGCTTGGTTCCGCCATGCTGCCTACTCCAGGCTAAGGTAACTTGGTAGCTTCCTAGAAAATCCCCTGGTCACTTGGTTACTGGGGCTGGTGAGATGGATCAGAGGAGAAAGGCACTTGCCATTAAGTCTGACAACTCTGGGGCTCACAGAGGAGAAGGGAAATAACTACAGAGAGTTTTTCTCTCCTCCAAGGGGTCGAACCTCCACAAACATGCTGTGGCCAGAGTTGTGTACATACACACACACACACACGAATTGACACACATGCAGAAACAAAGTAATACAGATTATCAACTGTATGTAACAAACAATTTCTCATTCAGGAATCAGCATATGTGTAATGAGGCCTCTCAGGACTCTAGTTCCAACATACACCCATTTTCCTTGGTAATTTAGTGCAGGAGTTTACACAGGCCTCATGAGTTGTGAGGCAAGCACTCCATACAAACCAAGACCTCAGCTCATGCCCCATTTTATTTGTTTGAGACGGACTCTCACAAACCCCAGGTTGGCTTCAAACTGAGGTCTGCATTTCATCTTCTGCCTCAGACATTAGCAAAGTCTAGCTGTCAGGTAAATCTGGCCCAATGTCTGTTTATTTCTAAGTATGGGTTTATTATAATTGAGCACTCCCAGTGGACACTGTATTTTAGGTGACTGATTTCTATATAGCAGCAGAGTATAATTAGCAAGGAGACTGTATAAACCACAAACCTAAAATGCTTACTCTCTGACCACTGACATAAAACAACAACAACTATAGAAACACTCCTGTTCTGTTTGGTTTTGGAGAATAGGGAGGATATCCCTAAGTGAAACTCACTAGTGTGGGATACAGATGAAACTTCTTTAAGGTAGATGAAAGAGATGGGAATATATCTCTCTACTTGGTGGTAGAGCTGCTCTACCTAGAGTAGAGAGGGGCTGAAGATGTAGCTCAGTGAAGAACCCCTGCCTAGAATCCCCCAGTGAGGGGCTGGGGGCGTGGCTTTGTGGTAGAGCCCCTACCTAGAATCCCCCAGTGAGGGGCTGGGGTGAGACTCAGTGGTAGAGCCCCTGCCTAGAATCCCCCAGTGAGGGGCTGGGGGTGAGACTCAGTGGTAGAACACCTGCCTAGAAGGGGCTGGGGGTGTGGCTCAGTGGTAGAGCCCCTGCCTAGAATCCCCCAGTGAGGGGCTGGGGGTGTGGCTCAGTGGTAGAGCACTCATCTTGCACACAAGCATCCTATGTCCACTCCCAGGCAACGTTATCATAAATGAAGGTATCAACAATGACTCATGATTGCTTTAAAGAGGACAGAAGCTCTAACAAGCCTATTGGATGGGGATTTTGACCCATAAGGAAGTGCTGATGATGACCTCTCTTGTCCAAAATAGTAAATACCAAGCAACTGAATGTCTTTGTCACCAAAAGCTCTAAACTGACCAGACATTTGGGGACCAGGCTTTTGGGAGCTGTGGCCCCTGAGTAGGACATGGGAGTTGAATCACAGGAAACTGCATGCACATGCTGCCATCTGGGCATTCTTCTTAGGCCCATCAACTTCACCAGAATCTCAAAGGTCTTTTAGTGATTAGCTGAAAACTTGATTCTGAAATGCCAGCTGGGTTGAACACCGGTCTTGAAGGGTCTTTAAATCTCTAAATCCATGCTTCGTTATGATAACCATTCATCCCTGCTGTCTAATAGATGCTTAGATATCAAGTAAGGGCCTGCAAGTTGGCTTAGCAGGTAAAGAGCTGCCAGCTTGCCAGATGACAAATGCTTTCATTTCAGCACTTAGTAAATAGTGAGTTTGAGGTCCTGGTGAGCCAGGGATCATAAAGAGACCATGCCTTATTTTAAATAAGGAGGGGGCTGGAAAGATGGCTCAGAGGTTCTTTCGGAAGACCCGGGTTCAATTCCCAGCACCCACGTGACAGCTCACAACTGTCTGTAACTCCATCTTCAGGAGATCCCACACCCTCACACAGATACACATGCAGGAGAAACATCCATTCACAGAAAATAAACAGAAATCATTTATTTATAGAAAAGATACTTACTACAAAGCTTTACACCCTGAATTTGTTCCCTGAACTCTACATGGTGAAAAGTAAAAGCCAACTCGTACAAATTGCCCTCAGGCTTTGAGAGTTCTACATCTTCATGCAAAGGAAGCCGGGAGCAGACTCTCTTCCAAGTGGCTAGGCAGAGGTTCTCAAAGCCACAGTGACTCACTTCCTCCAACAAGGCCACACCCCCTAATAGTGCCACTCCTCGGGTCGAGCATGTTCAAACCACCGCCTGTGGGTTTGCACTTGAACCCTCAGGAACATACCACAAACACTTCACCCACCTCCGTCCAGCCCTCCGCTCTCACTTCCATCCCCTCTAGTTCCCTTCAGATTCCACCACTTGCCACCTCGCACAAGACCTCCAGGTGAAGGACAGGCCTTGTCCACCTCACCTGAGGCATGATGTCCAGTGACCCAGCATCTTCTCCCTTCACTTCGATGATCATCTCTTGGGGTAGAACAAAGTTCTGAGAAACCAAACACATAAGATAAAGGGAGCCCATCAGAGGACAAAGCCAAGACTGGAACCCCCATGGTGGGTATGTAGGATCTGACCTGCTCTAAGACATCCAACTGCCAGTCTTGGCTCCCTTCCACATAAGCTCAAAGTAACCTGTAGAGAGAGAAGGGGCCTCCTAAGGAATGAGGCCTCACACACAGTACAAGACTATTGTGAGCGCTTCAGCATGACCCCGCTTGCTAGCTGAAGGTGGCTGAGTGAAGCCAGGATACATGTGGAACTAAAGAACTCACCTGGCCTCGCCTGGCTTGTCCACTGGGCCCTGCCCAAACTCCTGCACCACTCAGCAGTGAGCAAGCAACTCAGTCTCTAGCATGACCCAAGCCAGAAGCAATTCAGAATGACTAACAAATTAACTTCACAATTAAGTCAGATATGGTGGTTTATGACTGTCATTGTAGCACTTGGGAGGCAGGAGGATCACAAAGTTCAAGGGTATACTCAGCAACACAGCTTCTTACAGGCCAACCTCTATCGGAGAGCTCCTACAGAAGAGGCTGGAAGATGGTCCTGTGCTTAAGAGTACTTACTGGACAGTCATAAAGACTAGAGCTTGGATCCCAGCACCCACGTCACCACCCAGACTGTTCTGCCAATGTCTACAACCTGCTCTGAGCTGGGCAGAAGCAGGAGAATCGCTAGGCCTTTTGTCTCCCAATCTAGCCCTAGGTTTAGGGACAGCACCTGTTTCAAAGGACACCTGTTGGAGGTGCACACACCTGCACACATAAACACAGGCACCATACACACACACACACACACACACACACACACACACACACACACACACACGACCTTTCTAAACAGCACCAACAGTAAAGAAGTTAGTGATGTATATACAGTTGGGGATGGCAGCTGAGATTCTAGGCATGAATATTATGGGGTTAACCAATTGCTTTGTATTGGAGTTAGGGCACACTCTGAAGGGAAAATGCATGCCTGGTACTGTAAATGTGGCTAAAAGTCTGTGGCTAAAAGCCTGGGGCCCACATGCCCTAGAGGTGAACCTATCATCATAATTTTTGTTAAATGGGCATTGTAACAAACTAATGCTATAGATTAGCACAGTTCTCAGACAACAAAGGTTTTTGGTTGTCTTTTGTTTCTTGGGTGTGTTTATGTGTGTGTGTTTTGTTTTGTACAGCGGTGAGGGTGGTGACACAGAAACCCACAACTAATCAATGTACACAGAATAGGTCTGTGGAATGCTCAGCCACAAATAAGGCTTATCTGTAACAGTCTCCCCTACCCCGACTCAGAGGTTAAGAGCACTGATTACTCTTCCAGAGGTCCTGAGTTCAATTCCCATCAACCACATGGTGGCTCATAGCCATCTGTAATGGGATCTGACACCCTCTTCTGTTGTATCTTAAGACAGCTACAATATACTCATATAAATAAAAGAAATAAATCTTAAAAAAAAAAAAAAAGGCAGTCCCCCCTGCCTGGGTCTCAGGGACTGTGATGAAAAGGACTGAAAAGACTGTAATAGCCATAGGTCAATGAGAAACAAACACTGTCTTCTGGCCAAGACAGACTCTGCACTCAGGATGAGACCCATAGAACATCAAGCCACCCAACACTCTAGCCTGGCTGGCTGGCGGGTGAGCGGAGCATGGCTCATTAGCCACGTCTACCTGAGGGAACTACTGACAACAGGCCTCTTCTAGGGGAGGGAAATTTAGTTTTCTTTGAAGACATAGCTTACTAGGTTCCTGATAGTCCAGCGGATGCTGTGATAGTGGACCTAGAAGGAGCTAAGGGAACAGTGGGAGGTGAACATGGTCAAAATGTATTATGTATGTGTGTAAAGCGCTCAAAGTATAAAAACACTGTACTAACAGTAGAAGTATACAGGATTTCAACATACACACAGGAAACAGACTCAACAGGAGAGGGCAAGGAACTTGAAGGTGAAGTAGGTGTAGAGAAAGGAGGAAAAGCTGAGATAATCAACAGGTTAGAGATAGTTCAGCTGCAAATCTAGTGATGAGTCACCACGAAGAACCTTTCGTATTGAAGATTTTTAGGATTATATCTGTATAAAAATTTTTTTTCTTGCCATAATATCCAGAAGGCATTTGAAATTGTTACTGGATTGTTTTAACAATAAGTGGCTTGGGAATTAGAGCCTAGTTTCCTGTAAGCTGATCAGTCCAAGCCTATGGAGATCTTAGTGACCGGCCAGAATATCGTCTGATTCAAAAGTTATGCTTATTGTGGTAACATTGTTACCAGGCAAAAGATTTCCATACTGAGGATAACTCACATTATAATGCCTTAGACACTGTTTCAAAGTATTGCACATATTAAATCCTAAGGATTTAATATGGGTTTTATATAATTTCAACTGAGGTCTTTAAATTGTGTTGTGGACGGGGGGGGGGGGGGGGGGGGGGGGGGGGTTGGTGCTGTTTGTATTTTGATGCTAATTCCACTCTCCTGGGAGGGACTTCGGACAAGGAGTGAGTCACGTACTCAGGTGACTTCTTGTGAACCAATCCCCTAATGAACAAAGGAACCAATCGCTGGGCAAGTAGGAGGGACTTCTGGGTTGGAGAGGGGAAGAGGGGGGGGAGAGAGAGAGAGAGAGAGAGAGAGAGAGAGAGAGAGAGAGAGAGAGAGAGGGAGGGAGGGAGGGAGGGAGGGAGGGAGGGGGGGGAGGGAGGGAGGGAGGGAGGGGGGGGGAGGGAGGGAGAGAGAGAGAGAGAGAGAGAGAGAGAGAGAGAGAGAGAGAGAGAGAGAGAGAGAGAAAGAAAAGAGAACTTTTGGACAGGGATTGCCTGAGGACAAGATGTAGCTACTAGTGTCTCCCAGCTTGTGGCAAATCCAGGATTTGCCACCAGAGAATTTAGGTTTAATATAGCTATATAGCTTACAAGATTAGGACTCTAGTTGCTGCACCCAGAGACTGCGTTACCATTGTTTCTGAATTAAGTTTGTGTCGTGTTTTTCTTCTCGCGGTGACTCGACTGGGTTCCAGAGAGAAAGGTAAGCAGCAAAGCATGGGTTTGTCTGAGGTGCTCCACAAAGGCCGTGGGGATTTGAAACACGGGGTGGGAACCTATCGAGCTGGGTGGAGAGATTTTGGAGTTCTGAGTCAGTCTCCACAAGATAAAAACAGGCCAGCTACTGCTCACCAGTGTACGGCCAGCCAGGCTGCCGGGACAGAGAGTTGTCGGCACAAGGGCAGAAATCTGTCAGCTCTTTTAAAATATTTCCTGCAACAAAATTGGGTGGCATATTTAACTCTAAGTGAAATATTGGGCCTTTGTATTCTCCTCAGCATTGGGAAGCACAAAAACCCATCCTTTTCTGGGCTAGAAGTCATGGTTCACATCTAATCCCGGTACTTAGGAAGTGGAGACAGGAGCATACATAGTTGAAAGATGGTCATCTTTAGCTACAGAGTGAGTTCTAGGGCAGCCCTGAACACATGAAAGCCTGTCCTGCCTTAAAATATATTTTTAAAAAGATGGTGGATGAAGAGATGGCCCAGTTAAGAGCACTTGCAGGTCTTAGAGAGGACCCTAGTTCCTCCATACCCACAAGGGGTAGGTAGTTCATTGCCTCTTATAACTCTAGCTCCAGGGGATTAGATTCCCTATTCTGGTTCTGTGGGTACCTACACACATGTAGAATATAGTCACACACAGACACACGAAAATAAACCTTTAAAAATAAATAAATATATACCAGCAGGAGAAACAGTTCAGCAGTTAAGAGCACTGGCTGCTCTTCCAGAGGACCTGGGTTCAATTCCAGCAACGATATGGTGGCTCACAACCATCTATAACTCCAGTTCCAGGGGATCCAGTGCCCTCTTCTGGCCTCCTTGGACACCAGGCAAGCATGAAACACCCATACACATCAAACTTAAAAATCGGTAAGTAAAAATAATCTTTAAACTTTAAAAGGGTAGAGAGCTAGAGAAAGAGATCAAGGGTTAAGAGTTCAGATTCCAGAATTCAGGTAACAAGCCAGATGTCCCATGAATACCTCTAACCTCAGCTCAGAAGGGCAGAGAGCAGAGAATCACTAGGACCTACTGGCTTCTAGCCGATCAGGGAAATGCTAGCCTTTGGCTGTGTGATATACTTTTCCTGGAGAGATGAAACATACATGTGCCTATTCATGCCAGAAAGGAAACCCATGTACACCAACCCTGGGTTCTGGAAGAAAGCAGGCTGACCAAGCCATGAGAAACAAGCTAGTAAGCAGCACCCCTCCACGGCCTCTGCATCAGCTCCTGCCTCCAGTTTCCTGTCTTGCTGGCGTTCCAGTCCTAATTTACTCTGGTGATAAACAGCCAAATAAACCCTTCCTTCCACAACTTGCTTGTTGGTCATGGTGTTTCGTTACAGCAACAGAAACCCTAAGATGGGGTTACTAGTGGAAGCATAGGTAAGGGTTACTAGCAGGAGTGTGGGTGAGGGTTACTAGCAGGAGTGTGGGTGAGGGTTACTAGCAGGAGTGTGGGTGAGGGTTACTAGCAGGAGTGTGGGTGAGGGTTACTAGCAGGAGTGTGGGTGAGGGTTACTAGCAGGAGTGTGCGTGAGGGTTACTAGCAGGAGTGTGGGTGAGGGTTACTAGCAGGAGTGTGGGTGAGGGTTACTAGCAGGAGCAGCTACATCCCCGGAGCTCCTGCACAGCTTGCAGGTAGTTCAACAGGCCTGAAGGGGTTCTTCTGCAGTGTGCCTCCAGACTTTCCTCTGCAACTGTTGGGTTTTTGCTTCCATTAATCTCAGGGAAGGAGCCCTCCTGGCTCTCCACTTTTTATCAGCTCTGTGACATTTTATCCCCCCCCTCCCACAAACCCCCACCCCAGAGGGAACACTTCAATCAGATGAAATTGCTCTACAACATCAGAGAAAGCCCATCTCTCAAAATAAAATGTAAAGAGTAACAGAGACCACCATTTGGTGCCTTCTTCTGGCCTCTACACAGGCACACTCCCCTGTTGACATATGTGTATACATGCACATACACACGCTGGTTAATCTTTTAAAAAGCCTGCCACCCACGAGGGACCAAATGCTTTAAAAGACTGCAAAGTGATTTTCAAGTCTCAGGCTGTGGGGTCAGGGTGGCTTCACTCACCTCCACACAGGCCTGCAGGGACTCCACGGACTCATCACCTTGCTGCTCCATGATCTCCTCCAGGTGTGGCGTGCTGCCAAGCTGTACAAACAAAAGCAGCTCTGTTCAGCCTGCGCTGCAGCTCTCCAGCCCAGCCTGCCCTGGCAGTTAAGGCCTTAACTGGACATTAACCAAGAATGCCCGAGTTGCTCCTCCAGGCCAAATCTTTGTAGCTCCCGATTTGTTCCTCCATTCCCCCTACCCCGTAAGCTCACCTCACATTCAAAACATGACCATCTACCCAGTACCAAAATGTGCAGCTCCAAGCAGGACATTCACTGAGTCCTGGGAGCCCCACAAACACCCAGCACTCAAAGAACCCCTTAGTATTACGCACTTTACTACCTTGAGTGTGCAACCTCAAGACAACACCTCTTCCCAGGCCTAGGAACCATATAGCCACTGACCAAATAGTGGAAATTCAGGACATTTCATCAGTCAACATTCAGAGTCTCCACCTTCCTATCCAAACAGCCAGGGACAGCAGAACTGGGGACCTCTGGCAGCCACAGCACATACCAGCCTCTGCCAGGCCCAGACCCTGTACCTTTGTAGCTCAGCTGTCTTTGTGCCAATCTGATGTCATGGACTTGGAAAGCAGGGTAGCAGCTGACCAATCCCATTTGAGGCACCAACCCCATCACACTCCCTTGCTGCTCATGTAGTGCTAAGGCTGGAACCCAGCGTTTGGTGTATGCTGGCAAGCACGCTAACTACGCCACATCCTCAGCCCCCATCTTTCTCTCTCACTACCCTGCCCCCTGATTCTCACTCCAGCGCTAATGCACAGCCCCACTCACTTCCCTCCACTCACCAGGCCCCGGCTTGAGTCTCAACCGGTCTAATTTCTGCTGTAACACCTTCCAGGGCACCTGAATGCCAGGGAGACCCTGTCTTTCCCCACACTTGGGCATCCACTGGTTGTAATTAGAGCAAAATCCACTAAGACCCCAGCACTATGTGTCAAAAGTGCATTTCTAGCAGGGTATGGTGGCACACACCTTTCATTCGAGCAGGTTCCCACAAAGGATTTGCATTCAGGACCTGGTTGCTTTGCCCGTCTGGGGTTCTTTTTTGTTTTGGTTTTGATTCCTTAGTTTTTGAGTGAGGGTCTCATGTAGTCTAGGTTGGCCTCACACGCACCATCCTCCTGCCTCTACTGTTTTTATAGGCATGTGCCACCAGAGCAGATTTATGAAGTGCCAGAGAGGGAGCCTGGGGCTCATTCATGCTAGGCAAGCACTTAGCCAGCTCAGTTACACCCCAGCTCCAGGTGGATTCTCATAGGAATCTGTATCCCCCGTGCCTACAAGTCACAGCTGCCACAAAGGTCTTGAGGCCACCAGTTCTGCATGCCTGCAGAGTTTCAGTTAAAATACAACATCACCTAAGTCTGAGCACATAGTTCCAGAACCAGTCCTAGGCCCTCAACACTTGGCTCCCAAGGTGTCCTCAAACCTAGGCTAGAGCTGCTTCCAAGGGACCTGGGCCCTTCCCTGTCTTCCACCCTGCTTTCTTACAAACCTAGGCATTCTCTTGCTTCATGGCAGAATAGGACAAAACAAAGGTCCTAGCAATATCTACTCTGTAAAGATGCTTATAGCATCTGCCTCCTCCCAGCCAGTTGTCTATGAGAAGGCAGCTAAGATGGGGAGTCCTTACCCAACTTGAACACCTTAGAGCCCTAAGGTGTTCAGTTTTGGGTGCCAGTTCCAGATCCTCTAACTTAATACACTGGCATGCACAGGGGCCTTCTGCCTAGAATCTGCTAGGACCTTGCATCCTCAATCTGGTACTTGACTGTCTAAAGGACTGAAGCAATACTGCCTGTCCTGGGACAAGAACCAGGAACTCTAGGCTGATCTAGTGTGTACCCATTTCCTCCGATTTGAAATGCTCCCTTCTAGAAGAAGGGAGGCTCCTAAGACTCAGGAAGCAAACAAAACTTCACACACACACACACATATACACACACCCTTCCTTAAGGTTATATAAGAAATAGCAAAGACTGGGGAGGAGGTACCCTGCCCAGATGAGCTGAGCGGCAGGCACTTCCAGAGACATGGCTTCACCGAGTCATCACTCCCGTGGGCTTTTCAGTGATGCAGCTGAGCTATGCTTGTTCCTGTAAGAATCCCTTCACTCATACTTCTGTAGAGAACAACAATAAATCCACCGGCTCACTGGGCTAAACCGGGGCCACTGCTCTGCTCGGCTGCCATGCCTGATCTGGGGACAGAAGCCACATATATCTCCAACAAACAGGACATCCCCAGGTTTGCAGTGTCTGCCCCGGGTACTACAACCACCTCTTCAGAATGTTGGCTGGTGATGTCAACACAAACACTTGCTCACGAGTGCAGTGTGGGCTTAGATTTAGTACAGAAACACTGACATGGCTCCTCTCTGGGAAAAAGAGCCTGGGCCTTGGAAAGCCCTCCACTAAGTAGGCACGGGAGGAGGGGATTTCTTGGTACTTTAGGAAATACACAGAGGGAACTGCTCAGGTCACACCCACCTCTGCATCTACCCTCATGGTCTCTCTCTACTTTCAGAGCTGATTCTGTATAGGAACCTAGGGCCACCGGACTCGGTTATTAGGAGCTTTAGGTGACACACCCTGTAATGGACTCAGTAGACAAATGGGCCCATTCTCCCCACATCAAAGTGACACATCCCCTTTAGGAAATACAAGACACTCTCTGCATCCTGGGACAGGAATCAAGAGGCAGCCTAACGACAAGCAGGGACAACTCATCAACTGCGCGGTTTCAAAGCTCCCTCCTTCCTCCAAACCAGTAAGGGCCCCCTACTGTGCCAAGTAGACCTGAACTCCCCTCATGTTGGAGGCCCCACTATGTTGTCTCTCCGTAGCGATAACACCTCTTCTAAAACTCTTTTGTCCAAAACACAAGGCACCTTAGTGTCCCCTTTTGCCTTTCAATTATCTCCCTAATAACTAAGCCTAGGCCCTGTCTTCCATCCTTTTGGACATCCTTAGTCCCAAACTAGTCCCGCCACAAAAAAAAAAAAAAAAAAAAAAAAAAAAAAACCCAATCATCCGCGCATGCGCACAACTGTGCACTCTTCTCAGCCTTCCGCGAGCCAGAGTCCCGGACCGAGGCACGGGAACCCCGAGTCACCGACACCAACGCGTCCAGATTCCCGCCTAGACCATGCGCATGCGCATACCGAACACTGTGAGCATCCCTCAGCTATCACCAACCTGGACGTCCGTGAGCCCGTGGTGAGGACCGGGGCGAGTCTGAGTCGCTCACGACTCAGCGTCAGAAAGAAATTGGGCTCACCGCTTCCTGCCCCGATCCTGAAGCACATCCAACATGACTCGAGTGGTGGGGGTCTGGCCTCCACATGGAGTCAGCATCCGACAGGTCGATCCGTGTAGCCACAAAGCCGGGCCACAGAAGACGCCTTCACACACATACTTACACACACACTCACACGCGCGCGCACACACACACACACACACACACACACACACACACACACACACATACACACATACAAACACACACAAATGGCTGCACTGCCGGCTAAACCCGGAAGTAGGGGGAATATCAGTTGAATGGAACTACAACTCCCAGAAATCCCAGCGGCGCGCGCAGCCGCTGTCAGAGACTCAGCGCCAAGGAGTGAGGCTGCGCAGTCCATCCCAGAGCTTTCAGGGTTGTGGCCAATGGGAAAGTCCTCCTGTAAACCGAGATTGAAGCAGGTTTAGACATGGCCAAGTGTGGCAGACTAGCAATGTCCCTGTTGTGTTCAAAAAGTTCTAACCGTGTGGGCAGAATGACTCAGCAGATAAAGGCGCTTTGCCGCCAATCATGATGACACGAGTTGGATTCCCAAAACCCAGTAAATAAATAAACCTAATTCCCTACCCCCACCCCCTTTCCCATACACTATATAACTCTGGCTGGCCCGGAATTTACAGAGAACCACCTGTCTTTGCTTCGCAAATGCTGAGATTAAAGTTGTGAACTACCACACCCATCTTATGAATGTAATTTTTTAAAAACTGATTTTTTATTTAATAGTTGTCAGTGTTAGGTCTCAAAGAAACCCAGGACAAATGGCTAAGGTCCCTGTTAACATATCCAAGTAAATGTTGGCTAACTCTCCCAGCATCCCACTCCCTACCTTGAACCTCTCCTTCCCCCCAGCTTTTCTTTTCAATATAAACTCATCCATATTGACTGTGAGGTCTCTTGGTTCCCACACTTTTGGTCTCTCCATCTTTGGCTCCTCTCTTTGCTCCCTATAATGAACATAGTAAAAAATGCCTTTTAGACATGTTAAAAAATTAGCTTAGGACCCCTGTTCCACCCAGCTGCATCTGATAACCAGAACTCAGTGACATCACTCAATCAAGATAACCAATCACAGTCCTAGAACTCCATGACACCCACTGGACAATAATATAGGCAGAAACCTAGAGCAAGGCTTGGATCTGCACATCTGGAGAGACACCATCTTGATCTGCCCTATGGATAGAGATTCTTCCCCCCAGGATCCTGATGCTTGAATCAGAGCCTTGTTCCTCCAACATTTTTACATTCAGCTAAGATACATCGCACAGGTGAACAGCATGGGGAGATAGAACAGCAGTTAGGAACATAGAGTTTGAATTTTGTGTGATGACCCTCAGCATAATAAAACATAACTTTTGTTTTACTAACTACATGTATTTACCTTCTTGGTTATGAAACTCCCTCTCGTCTTTCGCTCTCTCTCCCACACTCACTCTCCAGTCATGGCTCCGTTCAGTCTGGACCCTTCCATGTCTCTGGTTGTTCTCTGCCTCACAGTGCAAACACAACTCTTTTTCTTTTTTCATTTATCAGATGCCCATAACCCAGAGATTGATATAAATGAGTTCCCTCCAAGGGACTCGGCCGCCCCAAACCAAGTTGCGGATCTGGCTCTTCTAAGGTATGTAAGGATCATTTATTTCTGCTGGCTTCTACCACTCACCTTGCCTCCAAATTCTAGAGTCTGCCTCTTCAATTGCTTTCTAGCCATGTGTCCCTCCTTGTCTACTCCACAAGTGTCTTTCTGGCTCCTGCAGCCTGGTAGGCACTCCAGGGACCCTCGTGGCACATCCCTCTACTAAAGACACTTGCCTCCCTCTGTTGATGTCATCACTTTTCCAAGTCCATCTTCAGCTGCTCTCTCCTCTCCTCCTCTACAGAACAAGTACCACTGTAGAGTTGCCTGCTTTGTCTATTAGTACTATAAACACCACACCAGTGTACCAGAAAGCTCCTCTTGCCCTACTGGGCCTGTGACATGTGGAAAGGGATGCCTCTCCTCATTGACTTGGGACATTTCTCTGGGGTAAGTCTCTCATTCCCTTTGAGGATGCCCTGGATTATTGTCACCACTGACATTTATCTGCTGAGGCCTTTGTTCATATCTCCTTCCTCTGGCTTCTTCTCCTCACCAATCCCTAGGAGTTGTTATCCTGCAGTTTCCTTAAGCCCTCTTGGGCTAGTTACCTCCTTCCTTGCCTCCCTCTTGGAGCTGCCTGCTCTGTCTCTTACTTTAGTCCTCCTAGTCCATTCCCCCCTCAAGTGGCACTCCTATACTTTGTGACCCTGTTAACCTCTCAGCTCCCTCCTAAAAGTTCTGCAGTTTCTCTATGCCCTCCTGGGCTTCTCTCTCTGTTTCTCAGCTCATTCTTGGAGCTTATAGGTGTTAAGTGTTGCAACTCTGAAGGGAAAGGCTTCCTTTACAGAAGTGTTACTAGTCTACTCCAGCTGCTGCAGAGGAAGGTTTCCCCAATGAAAGTGTTACAGTTCTGCTCTGGGAGGGGAAGGTTTCCCCAGTGAATGTGTTATAGCTCTGCTCCACAGTAAAACATTTTCCCCAACTCCCCAGATGTTAGCATTTCCTTGAGGCTCCGCCCCAGAGTTACCTAAACAGCCAGGTATCTTCTTTTTGTCCTTCCTGTTCCCCAGTGATCAACCACCTACATCTCATGATAAATAATTAGATAGAAAAAGATGGAAAGTTTATGCAAGGTCTGAGGATATAAAAGCTTAAGTTATGAGTATCTCAGAAAATATTTGGGAAATTTGAGGGCCTAGAACATTATTTTGAGGTTGTTAATTGCAAGATATAAAGGTTGGAGGACATAAGATATTGGATAGTGATAAAAATAATTCAAGATACAAAAATGCTTTGAAGGGACCTTTTAAATTCCATTTATCTCCACTCAGAAGCTAGGCCATAAACCATTTGCTCCAGCAGCAAACCCCGAAGTCCAGGAACGAGACAATAAAATTCCCCATTAAAGGAACAGCTTAAACATAATTCACATGAATGGGACATACCTTATTTCAGGATAGACAATCTGGGCTGTGCAGCCCATCCCATCCTGTGGTTAGTCATTCAGGATACAGGAATGCAGCCCACATGGGGCATCCCAGCACCCATTAATGAGGTCTTAGGTTACCTAACACTAACAATATAATAATAAACCATCTACCCATGGAAAGTGTAAGGTACTTTGGTTCCAAAGCTGATCTGCCTGCCTTAGTTGCTCTGAGGCTAGAAGCTGCTGTCTCCTGTTTAGCACCTCATAGTACAACATTGGTAGGCTAGGTAAAGTAGCCATTGTTCTATCTTTGCAGGAATTGCTTGGCCTTATGTTGAAGTATTAGGAAGAAAAAAGGAGAAAGAGAGATGGTTCAGTGGTTAATAGCACCGTCTGCTTTTCCAAAGATCCTGAGTTCAAATCCCAGCAACCACATGGTGGCTCACAACCATCTCCAACAAAATCTGATGCCCTCTTCTGGTGTGTCTGAAGACAGCTACAGGAAGAAAAAGGGAAGAGAAGTCTGCCTCTGCTCTTTGTTCTCAACACTTGTACGACTTTCTGAGTGCATGATCACATGGTAAAACATTAACTATGAGATTGCACGTAAATTCAGGTCATAAACTGAATAAGAGGTTTAAACAGAGAATGTCTACATGCATACCCACTAGGAGTAATTATCTGGCTAAACATCCATCATTTGTTACTAGCTTACAGATTCATGGAGAGTTAGAAACCATGACTAAATTGTCCTTGAGGTATAGACAAACCCAGTCAATATTTTACCTCCTGTCCTTGCACCTGTGGTGTACATCCTTAGCTCCTTCTTTATGACCCCTTGGAATGTGCTTTAGGTTTTAGATGTCTGTTATCCCAGAAGCAATTAGATTTAACAAGCCAGTTCTGTTATAAGAGGGCCACAAATGTCTTTATCTGTCATCGTCATTCTGAAACGATGTTGACTGGCATGCTGGTTGTTTCTGCAGAATAAGCTTGCTTTGTTCTTGCATACTATCTGAATCTGGGGTCTTCCTTCAGCAATTCTAGCATCCTAACAGCTTCATATTTCTTCCCTGAATATGCCATTGTTATATTAAGACTTCAAGAGTTCTGCCATTAATCAATGGAGTTTTGATAAATTAGCCTAACTCAAATAAAACACTCCACTATATGATCCACTTTTCATAATCACAAGTTCAAGATTTTAAGTTTTCTTTGGTTATCTTTTAACCATATGCATAAGGTGTTTCTCATGCTAAATCTGTATGATCAACTATGATATTCACAAGGTTAAAATTTTAAGTTTCCTTTTATTGTCTTTTAAATATAAACTTAAAATGTTTCTCATTCTGCTAAATTTATGTACATTCATTCCTCTGGATAGAGGGGGAAAGCCCAGCTTGCCCCTTCTGCTCCACAAAAGGTTTTTGTCTTCCCTGAGTTCACCTTCCTGCTGTTAACAAATTTAATTCTTCTGTAAACTTACAAAGATTCTTCTAAGCCTCAGGAAACCTAGTCAGATCCACCTCTCATGGGCCAAATCTGGGTAAGTACCCCCGTCAATCAATATCCTAAGCCCCTCAACCTGCTGCATAATCCAGAGAGTGGGATTCCTCCCCTGTTCCCTTCCTGCAACCACCAAGACCTAAGGGTTTAAATGTACTTCCCAGAAAACGTTTTTCTTCCTAAATGTACTTAACTTTATTTTCTGCCTCTAATATTTATATATGTTTCAGCATCTTGACAAGTCCAGGTGTTTACTCAAAACTACATCCAGGACAGCTCCAGAGAAGCAGCCCACTGATGACCTGGTCTGCTCTAACAGACACTTCGACTGGGCCTGTACCTTCCTACCCACAGATGGTTCCACAGACCCTAAACTGCAATGAAACAGCCAGATCTCTCGGGACTTGACCTGGATCCCAATTTTCTTAGGTCCCCCAAAGACAAAACCATCATCCCAAAGTCAGCAGGAAGGAGCTAAAGATCATGACGACCCTATACCTGCCTCAGCATCACCTCTTCCTAGTTTCTCATTTTTTAATTAAACCAAAATGGAGGAATGTTAGCATTTCCTTGAGGCTCCACACAACAGTTACCTAGCAACAGCCATGTAAAAGAGGCAAGCTTGCTATAAAAGGACTGCTCT
Source organism: Tokudaia muenninki (assembly GCA_036184385.1). NCBI lineage: Eukaryota > Metazoa > Chordata > Mammalia > Rodentia > Muridae > Tokudaia > Tokudaia muenninki. The sequence goes on from BTHS01000006.1 coordinate 14,737,478, forward strand.
CTCTCTCTCTCTCTCTCTCTCTCTCTCTCTCTCTCTCTCTCTCTCTCTCTCTCTCTCCCTTTCCCCTTCTCCCAGTATTCCTCTCCCTCTCCAACTTTCCTCTCTCAACCTACTCTCTCCCTCTCTCTTCTCATGTGTTCCTGGCCAGCCTCTTCCCTCTCTTCCTCTCTTCCTCTCCCTCTCTTCTCTGTCCCCTTTCATTCTCTGCTTCTACTCTGTTCCCCATACTCCTTCCCAGGTCCCAAATTAACTTCCTTTTATGCCTGTGATATGGCTGATAACCTCAGGCGGATGTATCAGCATGGGCCCACTAAAGCACCCCTTCCTGCTGCACCATAGCACATTTTATAAAACACAGCACCAGTGAAAGTGTAACAGTTTCTTTCCAGCATGGGGAGATCCTGTCCTGTTCAGTCTCCCCACCCTCCCATCTCTTCCTTACCACATCTTTCTCTCTCACACACAGGTGTCCTGTCTTGACTTCTCTGGATGCTGGACTCCAAACTATAAGCTGAAATGAACCCTCTTCTCCCCAAGTTGCTTGTGGTTGTAGTGTTTTATTACAGCAACAGAAATCTAACTAAGACACAGTATAAAGAAAGGGGGGGGGGTTACCTGTTGCCATTGTTGTTTTTTTAAATAGTTTATTTTTATTTTTATGTGCCTATATGCTGGTGTGAGGGTGCCAGATTCACTGGAGCTGGAGTTACAGATAGTTGTGAGCTTCCCATGTGGGTGCTGGGAATTGAACTCAGGTGCTCTGGAAGAACAACCGGAGCTCTTAACTGCTGAGCCACCTCTCCATTATGCAGCCTGCTATTGCCTTTTTTTAAAAAGGAAGATTTCCTTTTATGTGTGCACATGCATGTGAGGTTCAGGAGCTGGAGTAAACAGGAAATTGTGAGGCACTGACCTGAACCCTGAGAGCTGAACTTGGGTCCTTTTGAAGAGCAGTAGGCATCCTAAGCACTGAGAAGCCTCTCCAGCCCCTTTGTGGCATCTTGTATGTGTGCTGCTAGTGATTGGATCCGGATTCAATACATGTCAGTCAAACCACTTGACCACTGAGTTTCTCACCACACCGAGCTGGGTATGATGGCATACGCCTTTAACCCCAGCAAAGGTAGGGGAATCTCTATGAGTTCAGGGCCATCCTGGTCTACATGGCAAGTTCCAGGCCAGCCAGGGCTACATAGTGAAACACTGTCTCAAAAAAAAAAAAAAAAAAAAAAAAGAAAAGATTTGCTTTTTTTTTAAAATAAGATTTATTATTATATCTAAGTACACTGTAGCTATCTTCAGACACACCAGAAGAGGGCATCAAATCTAATTGTGGATGGTTGTGAGACACCATGTGGTTGCTGGGATTTGAACTCAGGACCTTCGGAAGAGCAGTCAGGGCCCTTAACCACTGAGCTATCTCTCCAGCCCCCTGCTTTTTTTTTTTTTTTTAAATCTGTATGTAGTAATGTCTCTGCAGAGGCCAGAGGAGGGTATTGGATCCCTGGAAGCTGGAGTTAGAGTAGGTAAGTCTCCATACAAGGGTTCTGGGAACTGAACCTGTGCCATTTGGAAGAGTTGCAAGTGATCTTAATGGTTGAGCCACCCCCCCAGACCAGCTCTGTTGCTATAAATGAAGTGCGTGTCAGAAGCTTAAGATTTGTTGGAACCTATTTGTCCAGAGTCTGATCCAGTCAGGCCATCATGAAGTCCTCAAAGGTGGCAGGGAATGGCAGGATTCTAAAGTGCAGGTATCAAGGTCATGGAGTATGTGACCCAGGATGGCATGTCTAAACCTTCTGGGAAAAGAAGCTTGCCATCCATCAGGCTGATAGGTTGATCTTGCAGTAAAGACTATGGTTTGGCTTCAGCAGTTTCTGTTAAACAAAGGGAGAAAGTGAGTTCCATCTACCAAGTGTACACTCTGATCTATGGAACTTATTGTCTGCAGCCCAGATAGCCTGAGGCTTTTTATCCCTACCCTCAGATATTCCTCCTTTTTCATTGCATTACAGTCATACTAGTATCTCTAGGAATGGCCTATGACCCTGCTCACTGTGACAGACAGATTCTAAGGTGGCCCCACACTGCCTCATCTCCTGATGTTAGCACCATTATATATTTCCAGTCCTGATGAGAAGACCTGGATTTTGTGTCTAATGAACAGGGCAAAGATTACAGATTTAGGCGATTGCAAAGATACTGCAATCTGTCCCATAGATTTTTGCTTCTATTTGGCTTTGAATGAAACAAGAAAACTGGGTGGTGGTAGTGCACACCTTTAATCCCAGCATTCAGGAGGCAGAGGCAGGTGGATCTCTGAGTTTGAGGCCAGCCTCACATACAGAGGGAGTTCCAGGATAGCCAAGGATACACAGAGACACCCTGTCTCAAACAACAACAACAACCTCAACAACAACAACAGCAACAACAACAACAACAACGGGAAAGAGAGTATGTGTCAGTGTTTCAGAGAAGGACACATAGAAAAAGGTTGAAGGCCACTTGACAGTAAGAAACCAGGGTCACACAGGCTTGAAAATGGATCCTCCTCAAGTGGAACCCCATTTGAAACCTCAGTGGTCACCAGCACCTCTATTCCAGCCTTGCAGGAGACTTCTGTGGATGATGCTGACCTCCTGATGCACAGAGACTGGCAGATGATGAGTGTGTGCTATCCTGAGCTGCACAATCAATGGTGATTCCACTGGGAAAAAACTGGTACAGAAAGCACCGCAGCAGGACCCGGACATCCTTCAACTTGACACACCAACCCCATGCCCTTGACCTAGGTTGTTTTTCTCATTCCTCCAGAGTATAGCAGATCCTGGGTGGGCTAGATAGACTCTCTTGCCCACATGTTAGAGAGCCTGGGAAGTCAAAGCCCTCACTTTGACAACCTTCCTTACAACAAGAAGTAGCACAAGGCTCCACTTTCTCTAAAGATGGATGGGAGAAAGCCTCCTATGGGAGATTCCCAAAGAGAGCTTTCTCCTCAGATAAAGGAAAATCCCATGGCTCCCCTCCTTAACCTGATGGGGATGATTTCAGAGTTCCATTTGTGGCAATGACAGATACCTTTAATTTCAGTACTTGGGAGGCAGAGGAAGGTGGAACTCTGAATGTGATGCCAGCCTAGTCTACAGAGTGAGTTCCAGGATAGCCAGGGTTACATAGAGAAACCCTGTCTCAAAACAACAACAGCAACAAAAAAGCTCCATTTGTGAGAGGCATGGCTGACTGGAGAGCTTGTCAAACTGAACAAAAGACACACAATAGCATGAGCCAGTCTGATTCTCTCCTAGGGAACTTGAACTTAGACATACTGAAGCTTACATGCCCATGGCGACACATGTCTTCAACCCTAGAGCTAGGAAGTTCAAGGCAGGAGGACTGCTATGAGTTCTAGACCAGCCTGATATATCTAGAGAATAGCAGAATAACCTGGGCTACAGACTGAGACCTTGTAGCAGTGAAGCAAGATCAAGGAAATGGGAAAGTAGAGTGAGTGAGAATATAAAGAAAAGAATGGAAGGGGAAGAGATGTAACAGGGAGCAACTGAGCAGAAGCTCACACAGATACACACATGCATATACACATGTACATGTGCACACATATGCACACATGCACACATGGACCCATGCATACACACATGGACACAGGCATATACATATACACACGTGCACACACACATATACATATGCACATGTACACATATGCACACATGCACCCACATGTGTGCACACATGAACACATGTGCATGTGCACACATTCACTTAAAAAACGAGTTGGGATGGAAAATAAAATATTTGGGATAAAGTGAAATGGAAAGACAGAAACAGAAGTTAGGTGTGGTGAGCACACAGGTGCTATCTAGCACTGGGTAGGCTGAGACAGGAGGATTATGAGTTCAAGGCCAGGGTGAACTACATGATGAGACCATAGAAAAGGAGAGAGGAGAGAGGGAAACAGAGGGAGATGGAAGGAGGGAGGTGGGGAGGGAGAGAGGGAGGGAGGGAGAGAGATTCAACAGAAGCAGGATGGAGTGAATGGGGTGATCAGACAGGTGTGGAAATGAACTAGATAACAAAGGACATTAAACAGAATTGAAAAGAATCTTGTGAGAGCAGTGCATGTATGTGTGTGTGAATGCATGTGTGTATTGCACACATTTGTACCTGTGTAGGTATATGCATGTTTGTGCATGAGTGTGTGCATATGTGGCTGGCCAGCAAACCTCAGGGCTCCACTGGACTTTACCTCCCCAGCGCATGCCATCAGGCTCAGCTCTTATGTGGGGGTTAGGACTGAGCTATCTTAGTCCCTACAATTGACGAGGTTCTTAAAGAAAAACTCTGTTGGGCATTTGTGCTACAGACTCCTCAGCAGAGGACAAAAGGTACAGGTCTATCTATCTATCAGATATGGCATGACATCAGAATACACAGCATCAGAATACCTCATAGTTTAACTCTTCATTTCTGCCTGGTTGTGGGGACCAATCACTGCTTAGGGATTTGAGGCAATAGCTTCCTGGTGGCCTCAGGAGCTGCAGAAGGTGGTTTCTTCTGCAATTAAGTAAAGAAGTCAAGTGATACCCATAGTCAAGATGGACCAGAAGACATCAACCTATACTCTTCAAAGACACAGAGATGCCAGGCAGTAGTGGGTCATGCCTTTAATTTCAGCACTTGGGAGGCCAGGGCAGGTGGGTCTCTGTGAGTTTGAGGCCAGCCTGGTCTACAAAATGAGTTCCAGGACAGCCAGGGCTACATGAGAGAAAGAACCTGTGAAAAAAGAAAAGGGGAAAAGTACATCCAGCTCAGGGTTCTACAAAGAACCCCAAGTGGAGGAACAACTACAACTCCCAACTCACTGCTCCTCTATAACATGCTCTCTGTCTCTCTCTCTCTCTGTTGTTTTAGGATGAAATGTTCTATAGATATCTGTTAAATCAACTTGGTTCATAACTTCTGTTAGTTTCACTGTATCTCTGTTTAGTTTGTGTCTCCATGATCTGTCCATTGCTGAGAGTGGGTGTTGAAGTCTCCCACTATTATTGTGTGAGGTACAATGTGTGCTTTGAGCTTTAGTAAAGTTTCTTTTGCATTTGGGGCATAGATGTTCAGAATTGAGAGTTCATCTTGGTTGGTTTTTCCTGTGACCAGTATGAAGTGTCCTTCTTTTTCTTTTTTGATAGCTTTTGGTTGAAAGTCGATTTTATTCGATATTAGAATGGTTACACCAGCTTGTTTCTTGGGACCACTTCCTTGGAAATTGTTTTCCAGTCTTTTACTCTGAGGTAGTGTATGTCTTTGTCACTGAGGTGCATTTCCTGTATGCAGCTGTTGGGATCTAGCCTCAACACAGGATCATAGTTCTCAATTGGAAGCAGGGATATCTGGAAGGCATATAATAAATATACACAGACTACTTTTTGGGTACAAGCTGGCAGGCAATTTTTTAAGGCTTAAAATTTCTCCTTTCATTCTCTGTTCTTTCTCTCTCACTCATTTGCTCACAGCTTGAGGCTATACACACTCTGTTTTTCTCCTGTGAGCTTTTTTTTCTTGTACTTTCACGTTCATACACACCTGTGTGTGTTCTCCTTTCCACACACACACTCTTCACATACATCTCACATATACCATATGTATTCTCTTTTCACTCACACACACACACACTCTCCATATGCACCTCACATTCTCTCTCCACTCACTTTTTATTTGGTTTGTCGAGACAGGCTGGCCTTGAACTCAGAAATTCACCTGCCTCTGCCTCCCAAGTGCCACCACTGCCTGGCTCCACTCACTCTTTACATTCTCTCTTCACTCACTCTTCACAAGCTCTTTTCATGCTCTCTGTATTTGCTTTCTCACTTGCTCTTCACATGTTCACTACTTGCTCTTTATATGCTCTCTTTCCTTTCCATTGCCAGTCTTTTATGGATACTCTAAAAGTAGATGAAAAAAAGACATTGTATGATCATTGCCAAATCAAATTTAAAAGAATAACCATGTCCCACAATGAATCAAGAATTACAGTTGTTCCCCAAAATTTTAAGCTTCCCTATTCCCAGGCCTATAGCCAAAATAATAATAATTGTTAACTTATCATTATTTAAACTTTAACTTTAACTTATTATACTTTAGAGCTCAGAGCTCTGAGGTCAGCTACTTGTATTTTCTTGTGAAGCTCTAATGATAGATGACATGGGCAAAACTCCCAGGCAGTGGCCAGAAAGCATCAAGTACATCCTTAACTCAGTAGTTCCCCGAGCTTTCTGTTTCTGTACATCGCACACAATAACTCTCCTAAGAGTCCCAGTGTTTTGACTTAGTTTTACAAATATAAGATTTTATATATTCTATACTTGCTTATCCAGGAACCACTCTCAAATGTTGTGCAAAACTTATTTCATGACTTTAATAGATTTTTCTTTCTTTGGGATCCCAATATTGGCTCTAATTCATTTTCTAATAATTTCATCAAACTTTCTTTACAAGTCAGGCATTAATCTAGAACTACCATTGTGCAGTTATTACATTGTTTCCAAGATAAGAACACACAGCATGCATCTGGGCCATTAGGACTGTGCTGTGCTGTGCCTCATGTCTCGATTTTTAATTGTTTAAGAATCATTACATCAGGGAACATCTAGTTTCACAGAATTCGCCAGAACAGTGGGAGAAAGAGGTAAGAAAGTCAGATATAATAGAATAATTATGTACACCAAGGCCAACTGAAAAATAGTCATGCACAATTGAAATCTATTCAGCCATTGTCCAGGGCTAAGATTAGGAGAAATGGGAACAACTGTTGCTACAAAGAGCTGTCTCAGGCTATTGAGATGTCTCCATCTAGGTCTATTACAGACAGTCCCTTATTTCAGATGGCAGGTTCCCTGGGGAGATGTGTCTCCTGCTTTTCAGGGTCTCAGACACCGTCCTTTTCTACAAGGAGCTGCTACTTCTGAGATGTCTCCATCCCGGCCTACTGCAGGCAGTCCCTGTATTTGTTTACTGTGCCCAGTGTGTAGCAAAATGCTGGGTCCTGTTTATGTATTCAACTGTTAGTCTGTACTTTTTTTTTTTAATTGGGGAGTTGAGTCCGTTTTTGTTCAGAAATATTAAGGACCAATGCTTGTTGCTCCTTGTTATTTTTGTTGTTAGAGTTGGATTTATGCTTGTGTCTCTTTTTTTGGGTATGTTGTAAGAAGATTAGTTTCTTGGGTGTAGTTTCCCTCCTTGTGTTGGAGTTTTCCATCTGTTATCCTCTGTAGGCCTGGATTACTGGAAAGATATTGTCTAAATTTAGCTTTGTCATGGAGTATCTTGGTTTCCCCCTGTATGGTAATCAAGAGTATTTTGGGTAGAGTTGTCTGGGCTGGCATTTTCTTCTCTTATGGTCTGTATGAGATCTGCCCAAGATCATCTGGCTTTTAGACTTTCTGTCGAAAAGTCTGGTGTGATTCTGGTAGGTATGCCTTTATATGTTTCTTGACCTTTTTCCTTTACTGCTTTCAATATTCTTTCTTTGTTCTGTGCCTTTGTTGTTTTGATTATTATGTGATGGAAAGGATTTCTTTTCTGGTCCCACCTGTTTGGAGTTCTGTAGGCTTCTTGTCTGTTTATGGACATCCCTTTCTTTAGGTTAGGGACATTTTCTATAATTTCATTGAAGATGTTTGCTGGTCTTTTGAGTTTGTAATCTTAACTCTCTTCTATATCTATTATTCTTTTCATTGTGTCCTCAATTTCTTAAATATTTTGAGTTAGGAGCTTTTTGCTTTTTGTATTTTCTTTGACTATTGTGTCAATGTCTTCTAGGGTATCTGCTACGACTGAGATTCTCTCTTCTATCTTTTGTATTCTATTGGTGATGCTTGTATTTTTGACTCCTGATCTCTTTCCTATGGTTTTCATCTCCAGGTTTCTCTCGCTTTGTGTTATCTTTAATGTTTCTATTTCCATTTTTAGATCCTGCATGTTTTTTTTCAATTTCTTTGCTTTTTTGATTGTATTTTCCTGCATTTCTTAAGAGATTTTATTTGTTTCCTCTTTAAGGGCTTCTACTTGTTTACCTGTGTTCTCCTGTATTTCTTTATGTGAGTTATTTATGTTCTTCTTAAATTCCTCCATTATATTCATTAGATGGTATATTAGATCTGAATCTTGTTTTGAAGGTATATTGGGGGCATCCAGGACTTGGTGTGGTGGAAGAACGGAGTTCTGATATTTTCAAGTAGCATTGGTTTCTGTTGCTTATATTCTTGCCCTTGTTTCTCACCATCTGGTTATTTCTAGTGCTAACTGCCCTTGCTGTCTCTGACTGAAGCCTGTCCCTTCTGTGATCCTGGTTGTGTCAGAACTCCTGGGAGTCCAGCTGTCTCTGTGATCCTGTGATTCTGGGATCCTGTAATTCTGAGATCCTGGTTGTGGCAAATCTCCTGGGAGTCAAGCTTCCTCTGGGTGTTGCAGGGGTGGGTGGAGAGCCAGATACCTGGGTTTGCTCAGGGAACATGTGCAAGCTGGAAGTAATGTGTGTGTCTGGCTGGGCAGGGGTTTGCGTTTCCCTGATTCGTGTGTGTGTGTGTGTGGGGGGGGGTTTCTCATTTACATGCGTGCTGGTGCAGATATTGTGCCCTCAAATGTGATCCTAGGCATTTCAGAGTAGAGAAGCAGGCCCTGCTTGCCCACAGAAGGCAGTGCTACCCACAGATGACGTGTACTCTCTGCCTGCCACCCCACCAAAACCCCAACATGAATTGGTAACCTGGGAGGAAAAATAACCAGGTCCTGCCATTTTTCTTAAAAATACTTTAAAAGAAAAATCTGTTTGTATTTTTATTTACATTTTATACTTTTATACATATTGTTAGAGTACAGCCTTTTTTATTTTTTACTTCTTTAAGTATTCTATTGTGTATATATATATATATATATATATATATATATTTAATGTTCTATATTCTTTATTAACATTTCAAATGATTTCCCCTTTCCCGGTTCCTCCCCCCACCTTTCTGAAAGTCCCTTAAGCCCGCTTCCCTCCCCCTGTTCTCCAGTCAACCCCATCCCGCTTCTCTGTCCAGGTATTCCTCTACACTGCTGCATCTAGTCTTTCCAGAACCAGGGGCCTCTCCTTCCTTCTTCTTGGGAATCAATTGATATGTGCATTGTGACTTGGGTATTCCGAACTTCTGGGTTAATATTCCCTTATCAGTGACTGCATACCATGTGTGTTCTTTTGTGATTGGGCTGCCTCACTAAGGATGATATTTTCCAGTTCTGACAATTTGCCTAAGAATTTCATGAATTCATTGTTTTTAATTGCTGAGTAGTTTTCCATAGTGTAAATATACCACATTTTCTGTATCCATTCCTGAGGGACATCTGGGTTCTTCCCAGCTTCTGGCTATTATAAATAAGGCTGCTATGAACATAGTGGAGCATGTGTCCTTATTGCATGCAGGGGAAGCCTCTGGGTATATGCCCAAGAGTGGTATAACAGGGTCCTCCGGGAGTGTCATGCCCAGTTTTCTGAGGAACTGCCAGACTGCTTTCCAGAGTGGTTGTACCAGCTTGCAATCCCACCAGCAGTGGAGGAGTGTTCCTCTCTCTCCACATCCTTGCCAACACCTGCTGTCTCCTCTGTTTTTGATCTTAGCCATTCTGACTAGTGTGAGGTGAAATCTCAGGGTTGTTTTGAATTGCATTTTCCCGATGACTAAGGATGTTGAACATTTCTTTAGGTGATTCTCAGCCATTCTGAGAATTCATATTATTCAGTTGAAAATTCTTTGTTTAGCTCTGTACCCCATTTTTTTAATAGGGTTATTTGGCTCTCTGGAGTCCGACTTCTTGAGTTCTTTGTATATATTGGATATTAGCCCTCTGTAGGATGTAGGGTTGGTAAAGATCTTTTCCCAATTTGTTGGCTGCTGTTTTGTCTAATTGACAATGTCCTTTGCCTTACAGAAACTTTGTAATTTTATGAGATCCCATTTGTCAATTCTTGATGTTAGAGCATAAGCTATTGGTGTTCTGTTCAGGAAATGTTCCCCTGTGCCCATGTGCTCAAGGCTCTTACCCAGTTTCTTTTCTATTAGTTTCAGTGTGTCTGGTTTTATGTGGAGGTCATTGATCCACTTGGAATTGAGCTTAGTACAAGGAGATAAGAATGGATCGATTTGCATTCTTCTGCATGTTGACCTCCAGTTGAACCAGCACCATTTGTTGAAAAGGCTATCTTTTTTCCACTGGATGGTTTTAGCTCCTTTGTCAAAGATCAAGTGACCATAGGAGTGTGGATTCATTTCTGGGTCTTCAATTCTGTTCCATTGATCTACATGCTTGTCACTGTACCAATACCATGCAGTGTTTTTAAATTTTCTCTATATTTTTTTTTATTTACATTCCCAATGATTTCCCCTTTCCCGGTTCCTCCCTCCCCCGAAAGTCCCATAAGCCCTCTTCCCGCCCCCTGTTCCCCATTCAACCCCCTACCGCTTCTCTGTCCACATATTTCTCTACACTGCTGCATCCAGTATTTTCAGGACCAGGGGTCTCTCCTTCCATCTTCTTGGAAATCAATTGATATGTGCATTGTGACTTGGGTATTCCGAGCTTCTGGGTTAATATTCCCTTATCAGTGACTGCATGCCATGTGTGTTCTTTTGTGATTGGGTTACCTCTCTAAGGATGATATTTTCCAGTTCTGACCATTTGCCTAAGAATTTCGTGAATTCATTGTTTTTAATTGCAGAGTAGTATTCCATTGTGTAAATATACCACATCTTCTGAATCCATTCCTCCGTTGAGGGACTTCTGGGTTCTTTCCAACTTCTGGCTATTATAAATAAGGCTGCTGTGAACATGCATGTGTCCTTATTGCATGCCAGGGAGGCCTCTGGGTATATGCCTAGGAGTGGTATAGCAGGATCCTCTGGGAATGTCATGCCCAGTTTTCTGAGGATCTGCCAGACTGCTTTCCAGAGTGATTGTACCAGCTTGTAATCCCACCAGCAGTGGAGGAGTGTTCCTCTTTCTCCACATCCTCGCCAACACCTGCTGTCTCCTCTGTTTTTGATCTTAGCCAATTTGACTGGTGTGAGGTGGAATCTCAGGGTTGTTTTTATTTGCTACCATGCAGTTTTTAACACTATTGCTTTGCAGTACAGCTTGAGGTCCGGGATACTGATTCCTCCAGAAGTTCTTTTACTCTTGAGAATAGTTTTAGCTATCCTGGGTTTTCTGTTATTCCAGATGCATTTGAGAATTGCTCTTTCTAACTCTTTGAAGAAATGAGTTGGAATTTTGATGAGGATTGCATTGAATCTGTATATTGCTTTTGGCAAGATGGCCATTTTTACTATCCTGCCAATCCATGAGCATGGAAGATTTTTCCATCTTCTGAGGACTTCTTCAATTTCCTTCTTCAGAGACTTGAAGTTCTTGTCATACAGATCTTTCACTTGTTTGGTTAGAGTCACACCAAGATACTTTATATTGTTTGTGGCTATTGTGAAGGGTGACATTTCCCTAACTTCTTTCTCAGCCTGCTTATCCTTTGAGTATAGGAAGGCTACTGATTTGCTTGAGTTGATTTTATATCCGTCCACTTTGCTGATGTTGTTTATCAGTTATAGGAGTTCTCTGGTGGAGTTCTTTGGGTCACTTAATTATACTATCATATCATTTGCAAATAGTGATAGTTTGACTTCTTACTTTCCAATTTGTATTCCTTTGATCTCCTTATGTTGTCTAATTGCTCTAGCTAGAACTTCAAGTACTATATTGAAAAGATATGGAGAGAGTGGGCAGCCTTGTCTAGTCCCTGATTTTAGTGGGAATGCTTCAAGTTTCTCTCCATTTAGATTGATGTTGGCTACTGGTTTGTTGTAAATTGCTTTTATTATGGTTAGATATGGGCCTCGAATTCCTGATCTTTCCAAGACTTTTAGCATGAAAGGATGCTGAATTTTGTCAAATGCTTTTTCAGCATCTAATGAAATGACCATGTGGTTTTTTTCTTTGAGATTGTTTAGATAGTGTATTACATTGATGAACTTCCTTATATTGAACCATCCCTGCATCCCTGGCATGAAGCCTACTTGATCATGGTGAATGATCATTTTGATGTGTTCTTGGATTCAGTTGGCAAGAATTTTATTGGGTATTTTTGCACTGATATTCATAAGAGAAATTGATCTGAGATTCTCTTTCTTTGTCGGATCTTTGTGTGATTTTGGTATTAGCGTAATTGTGGCTTCATAGAACGAGTTGGGTAGTGTTCCTTCTGTTTCTATTTTGTGGAATAGTTTGAAGAGTATTGGTGTTAGGTCTTCTTTGAAGGTCTGATAGAATTCTGCACTAAAACCATTTGGACCTGTGCTTTTTTTGGTTGGAAGACTTCCAATGACCACTTCTATTTCTTCAGGGATTATAGGACAGTTTAGATGGTCTATTTGATCCTGATTTAATTTTGGTTTTTGGTATCTGTCTAGGAAATTGTCCATTTTCTCGAGATTTTCTAGTTGTGTTGAATACAGGCTTTTGTAGTAGGATCTGATGATTTTTTGAATTTCCTCAGTTTCTGTTGTTATCTCTCCCTTTTCGTTTCTGGTTTTGTTTATTTGGATACTGTCTCTCTGCCCTCTGGCTAGTCTGGCTAAGGGTTTACCTATCTTGTTGATTTTCTCAAAAAAAAAAAAAACAACTCCTAGTTTTGTTGATTCTTTGTATGGTTTTATTTGTTTCTACTTGATTGATTTCAGCTCTGAGTTTGATGATTTTCTGCCTTCTACTCCCCTTGGGTGTATTTGCTTCTTTTTGTTCCAGGGCTTTTAGGTGTGTCATTAAGCTGCTAATGTATGCTCTCTCCTGTTTCTTTTTGGCGACACCTAGGGCTATGAATTTTCCTCTTAGCACCGCTTTCATTGTGTCCCATAAATTAGGGTATGTTGTTCCTTCATTTTTATTAAATTTTAAAAGTCTTTGATTTCTTTCTTTATTTCTTCCTTGACCAAGGTATCATTGAGTAGAGCATTGTTCAGCTTCCATGTGTATGTGGGCTTTCTGTTGTTTTTGTTGTTATTGAAGACCACCCTTTCTCCATAGTGATCTGATAGGAGGTATGGGATTAGTTCAATCTTCTTATATCTGTTGAGGTCTGTTTTGTGACCAATTATATGGTCAATTTTGGAGAATGTACCATGAAGTCCTGAGAAGAAGGTATATTCTTTTGATTTAGGATGAAATGTTCTATATATATCTGTTAAATCCATTTGTTCCAAAGCTTCAATTAGTTTCACTGTGTCCCTGTTTAGTTTCTGCTTTCCTGAATGGTCCATTGCAGAGAGTGGGGTGTTGAAGTCACCTACAATTATTGAGTGAAGTGCAGTATGTGCTTTGAGCTTTAGTGAAGTTTATTTTATGAATCAGGGTGCCCTTGCCTTTGGAGCATAGATGTTCAGAATTGAACATCTTCTTGGTGGATTTTTCCTTTGACCAGTATGTAGTGTCCTTCCATGTCTTTTTTGATCACTTTAGGTTGAAAGTCAATTTTATCTGATATTAAGATGGCTACTCCAGCTTGTTTCCTGGGACCATTTGCTTGTAAAATAGTTTTCCAGCCTTTTATTCTGAGGTAGTGTTTGTCTTTGACACTGAGGTGCATTTCCTGTATGCAGCAAAATGCTGGGCCCTGTTTACATATCCAGTCTGTTAGTCTATGTCCTTTTATTGTGGGAATTGGGACCACTGATGTTAAGAGATATTAAGGAATAATGATTATTGCTTCCTGTTATTTTTGATGCAACTATATTGTCCAGAAATAGAGAAATTCACAGATGAAGTTGGCATGATACTGTCCTGTGACTGACTGACAGAGAGCTGTGGGAGGTCAATTCTACTCTTTTTGGATAGAGCTACTCTGTTATAACTGATCTCATAGGAACACAGGAGTTTCTGGTTCCCTTCAGGGGCCAGGACTGGGCCTTGCTGGTTCAACAGGAAGGGCTTCCTTCCTTAATAACCCTGAACAATGATAGATAGCAAGTCATCCAATTGGATCTTTCAATACATTCCACCTGTATGCCATATCCTGCTATGACTATGGCATGACATCTAATGCTTTGGGCCTTAGTAGTCAAGGCCTTTCTTCAGCCACTCATCTCCCAGAAACCTCCTGGCAGTGGCAAGGCTAATAAAATGTTTTGAGTTATCAAAATACAGTTAAATAACAGACAAGATTTCCTCACCTGAAACATGTATCTCCAGAGGGTTACTGGCCTTTGACCACACATGAGGAATAGTTGCATTGTATCCATAACATCTAAAGGACCCCTTCTTGCTAGATGCCACAGAGATCTCAGGGAACAGCCTGGAACTTGTCAGTGTGTATGAACTGTGCCCCCTGGGACCTGGAGAACTTCAAATCAGAATGAACCAATCATATTTTTTGAGGAGACACAGTGGAGGGTCACATTCCCACCTGAGGTCACCATAAGACTGAATTGTCACCTTTCACCATCAGCTCCAGGTTGGGACTTGGCTCTGTCTACCCAACAAAGTTTTAAGAATAGCAGTTATATTTTCCTGCATTATGTCTTGTCAAAGAAGGGATAGTGGATTTGTTTTATTGTGCTCTATTTGGGTCCCTCTGACCCAAGTTCTGGGCTTCCCTGTTTAGGTACCACATACTTATAGGTTCCTAGGGTCCCCACACAACAAATGGTTGCATGACTCCCTGAAGGAATCACAGAGCCTGGAATATCACAGATGGTGGGATTTTGAAGTGACCCTGCAAAGTAGAGGAAGAAATACAGATCTTAGGACTGCTGCACAGAGTCACAGTTGCAAATCATATTGAAACTGAAGGACACACAAGGATCCCACATTTCCCTGAATGATTGATATCCACTGTTATTATTCACCTAGGTTTTTGCACACAGGTCAAACTATATCACACATTCTCTGACATCAGGCTCAGGAGCCTTGGCTCACTCATCCACCACACATCAGGTCCTTGCCTGGGATCCTGTGTCTGTGGTGATATCATTCAAATGGAAGGCTAGGACTTTCTTACCTAAGATGAAGAGCTCTAGCTCTTCACAGAACCCAGTGTGAATTGGGCCCGGGATGACCTTGGGTATGTGTTCTGTATATATACATCCCTGGAGAGCTTCTCTTTTTCTTTCATTAGCATGTTATACGCCTAATGTGAGTCATACTGAAGGGTCACATGGCTTCCTGAGGTCACCACAGTACTGGGAATGGCTGACAGGGTGACTTTGCTGGGATAAACTCCTAGAAGGGAATAGGAAGCCTGTTAGGTGGAATATATGGCAAACATTGTCCTGCTCTTCTGGGATTTGAGGAATAGACACCACAGTGAACATACAGCTTTCCTAAAGGAAGTTCCCAGGGATTTGTCTTTTCACCTCTCATCACCAGCTCCAGTGTGTCACTGTGCTGTGACCAACCATTGGAATTGTAATAGTATCAGCAATGTCGCCTGGCATTATGCTTTCCCATGGATGCAATGAAGAACATGGCTTTGGAGTTTGTCTGTCACAGGATGCTGGGCTTCCTCTTCCTTCTTTATACAGGAAATATATTTGGGTTTCCATAGTCCCCTCACACCAAATGGTCACAGAATTCCCTGATTCAATCACAGAACCTGGCTCAGCCCACAATGTGAGTTTCTGGAGGTTTCCTGCAAGGAAGTACGTTAGTAAGAGGTGGGACTTTGCACAGTTTTACAGTAAAGATCAACCATGCTTTGCTGACTATTGACTTTAACCCCTCAATAGCCAAAGGACTGGTAAAGTCATGGGAAGATCCATTACTTGCCTGGTCATCCTAGGTTCAATTTTCATTATCCCATCCCCCCATTTACTGAATGAGGACAGCCAGAGTTTGCATACTGTGTCTATTGGCTCAAGAGCCTCGGGTCCTCAGACAAATTGCATACCAGGGTCTCTGCTGTGAACCTGCATCAGGTGCAATCCACAGAGACTCTCTGGCTCCCTCACCTGAGACCAGGAACTCCAATGGCTTCTGAACATACCTGAGGATTATTTGTATTACATCCATAGCATCTGAATCTCCACCTTTGTCCAGAGGCTATTGGACCCACTTGGAACCTGACCAGAGACACCCCAGAGTATGGGTACTGTAAGTCTAAGAATCTATAGATTTTCTGACCATCATTCCTTAAAATAAACCAGTTAAATTTCTGATTTGAGGTACATGAGATGGTCACAAACACTCCTAAGTTTACAACAAGGTTTTGGAGGGTCAAAAGGTGGGTTTACCATAGATTTCTAGGAAAGGTACATATGAAATATTAAATCAGCACAAACAATCGACATTGTCCTCCATAGCTGGCCTGTGATAGGAGGTACTGTTAGATCAGTATTTCCTTAACAATAACATCTGGATCTTAGACTCCTGAGAGCACTCTCACCTATAACCACCGGTTCCAGGGTATCACTGGGTTCTGACCACCCAACAGTGGTGTAAGAGTAACAGGAATTTCACCCTACATTCAGATGTGTAACAGATGGGAGAGTGAATTATGCTTCATTGTTTTGGTCCTTTAGGGTCAGTCTGTCCCAGGATTCTAGGCTTCCCTCTCTATGTAGCACATATGTTTGGATTTTGTGGTGCCCCTCACACCAGATGGTCATAGGGCTCCTTGAGGTTGTCATGGAACCTGAATGAGCCCAGAGTGTGGGTTTTTGAAGGGTCTCTGTAAAGAAATAGAATATGAGGTGTGTCTGTTAGAAAGATTGCTCAAAGAAGGCCACACTTGCAAATGACACTTAAGTTGATCTACAACAGCAGAGGGACATATAGCACCTCCACATTTCCTGAAACTTTTGGGTTCCACTCTTAATATCAACCCTGATTTCTGCACCTTACATCCAGCTATACCACACATTGGGTTCAGTAGCCCTAACTCTCAATCACATCACACCCTTCTCTGGGATACTGTGTTAGATCTAATATCATTCAAGGGAAAGCAATGGCTTCCTTACCTGAGACCAAGAGCTCTAAATGGTTACTGGGCTCCGACCACATCTGGGAGCTACTAAAGTAATATCCATAGCATGTGAACCTCTACCTCTGGTGAAAAGGGCTCCCCGTAGTGCAGGGTATGTTTTCCATGAGGGTGCCTCAATGGAAAATTTCTCATCTTCCTTCATTAAAATGGACCTATCATAAGTCATTTGTGATGCACACTGAAGAGTCATATTTCCCCCTGAAGTCACAACATAGCTGGGAAGGGCAGACAGCATAACTTCATGAAGAATAATTCCTAAGAGAGATGAGGAAGCCTGTTAAGTGAACTCATATGGCAAGCATTTATGAACTTCTCAGATTTGAGAAAGGGAGTTCCCAATGAACATAGTCCTTTTCTCAAGGAAGATCCTGCAGTATAGGTAAGGTCCTCTCACCTGTCACCACCAGCTCCATGATGTCACTTTGTTGTGATTTGTTAGTTGGGTTTTTATAGGAACACCAATATTGACCTGCGTTTTTCCATTAAATCAGCGAGATAGAGAACTTGGCCTTGTTTTCAGTTTCTAGAAGAGTTGTTGGTATTGGGTAATCTGGACTTCCTTCTTGAGGTCAGATATGGTGTTTTCCTCAGAAGTTCTTTAATTGTTGAGAATACTTTTCTATCCTGGGTTTTTTGTTATTGCTTTTTCTAACTCTGTAAAGAACTGAGTTGGAATTTTGATGGGGATTGAATTGAATCTGTAGATTGCTTTTGATGAAATGGCCATGTTTACTATATTAGCCCTGCCAATCCATGAGCATGGGCGATCTTTCCATCTTCTGAGAACTTCTTGCATTTCTTTCTTCAGAGACTTGAAGTTCTTATCATACAGATCTTTCATTTTCTTGGTTAGAGTAACACCAAGGTATTTTATATTATTTGTGACTGTTGTGAAGTGTGTCATTTTCTTAATTTCTTTCTCAGCCCATTTATCCTTTGAGTATAGGAAGGTTACTGATTTGTTTGAGTTAATTTTATATCCAGCCACTTTGCTGAAGTTGTTTATCAGCTGTAGGAGTTCTCTGGTGGAGGTTTTTTTTTTGGGGGGGGGGTCACTTAAGTATATCATCTGCAAATAGTGTTAATTTGACTTCTTCCTTTCCAATTTGTATCCCTTTGACCTCCCTTTGTTCTCTAATTTCTCTGGCTATGACTTTGAGTATTATATTGAACAGGTAGGGAAAGAGAGGGCAGCTTTGTCTATTCCCTGATTTCAGTGGGATTGCTTCAAGTTTCTCTCTGTTTAGTTTAATGTTGGCTACTTGTTTGGTGTATATTGCTTTTACTATGTTTAGGTATGGGCCTTGAATTCTTGATCTTTTGAAGACTTTTATCATGAAAGGGTGTTGGATTTAGTCAAATGCTTTCTTAGCATCTAATGAAATGATCATGTGTTTTTTTTCTTTGAGTTTGTTTATATAATGGATTACATTGATGGATTTCCATATATTGAACCATCCCTGCATCCCTGATATGAAGCCTACTTGTTCATGATGGATGATTGTTTTGATGTGTTCTTGGATTTGGTTTGCGAGAATTTTATTGAGTATTTTTGCATCAATAGTCATAAGGGAAATTGGTCTGAAGTTCTCTTTCTTTGTTGGGTCTTTGTGTGGTTTAGGTATAAGCATAATTGTGGCTTCATAGAATGAGTTGAGTAGGGTTCCTTATGTTTCCATTTTGTAGAATAGTTTGAAGAGTATTGGTATTGTGTCTTCTTTGAAGGTCTGATAGAATTCAGCACTAAACCCATGTAGTCCTGGACTTTTTTTTTGGCTGGGAGGCTATTATTTTTATTTTTATTTTATTAGATATTTGCTTTATTTATATTTCAAATGGTGTCCACTTTCCTCATTACCCCTCCATAAACTCCCATCCCATCCCCCTACTTACTCCCTCCCCCCCACTTTCCTGATCTGGCATTCCCTGACACTGGGGCATTGAGCCTTCACAGGCCCAATGGCATCTCCTCTCATTGATGTCTAAAAAGGTCATCCTCTGCTACATATGAAGCTGGAGTCATGGGTCCCTCCATGTGTACTCCTTGGTTGGTGATTTAGTCCCTGGGAGCTCTGGGGGTACTGGTTGGTACATATTATTGTTACTCCTATGGGGTTGCAAACCTCCTCATCTCCTTAAGTCCTTTCTCTAGTTTCTCCATTGGGGACTCTATGCTCAGTCTGTTGGTTGACTGTGAGCCATGGGTATTTTGATCCACCTTCTAAGAAAGATCAAAGTATCCACACTTTGATCTTCCTTCTTCTTGAGCTTCATGTGGTCTGTGAGTTGTATCTTGGGTATTCCAAGCTTTTATGCTAATATCCACTTATCAGTGAGTGCATATCATGTGTGTTCTTTTGTGTCTGGGTTACCTCACTCAGGATATTTTCTAGTTCCATCCATTTGCCTAAGAATTTCATGAATTCATTGTTTTTAATAGCTGAGTAGTACTCCGTTGTGTAAATGTACCACATTTTCTGTATCCATTCCTCTGTTGAGGGACATCTGGGTTCTTTCCAGCTTCTGGCTATTATAAATAAGGCTGCTATGAACATAGTGGAGCATGTGTCCTTACATAGTGGAGCATGTTGGAGCATCTTCTGGGTATATGCCCAGGAGTGGCATAGCTGGGTCCTCAGGTAGTACTATGTCCAGTTTTCTGAGGAACTGCCAATCTGATTTCCAGAGTGGTTTTACCAGCTTGCAATTCCACTAGCAATGGAGGAGTGTTCTTCCTTCTCTACACCCTCTCCTGCATCTGCTGTTGGTTGGGAGACTATTAATGACTGCTTCTATTTCTTTAGGGGTTATGGGACTATTTAGATCATTTATCTGATCCTGGTTTAACTTTGGTACCTGGTATCTGTTTATAAAATTGTCCATTTCATCTAGATTTTCCAGTTTTCTTGAGTGTAGGCTTTTGTAGTAGGATCTGATGATTTTTTTGATTTCCTCTGTATATGTTCTAATGTTTCCCTTTTCATTTCTGATTTTTTGATTTGGATACTATCTCTGTGCCCTCTGGTTAGTTTGGCTAAGGGTTTATCTATTGTGTTGGTTTTTTCAAAGAATCAGCTCCTGGTTTGGTTGATTCTTTGTATGGTTCTTTTTGTTTCTACTTGGTTGATTTCAGCCCCGAGTTTGATAATTTCCTGCCATCTACTCTTCTTGGGTGTATTTGCTTCTTTTTGTTCTAGAGTCTTCAGATGTACTGTCAAACTGCTATTGTATGCTCTTTCCAGTTTCTTTTTGGAGGCACTCAGAGCTATGAGTTTTCTTCTTAGCCCTGCTTTCATATGTCCCATAAATTTGGGTATGTTGTGCTTTCATTTTCATTACATTCTAAAAAGTCTTTAAATTCTTTCTTTGTTTCTTCCTTGACCAAGTTATCGTTGAGTAAATGTTGTTCAGTTTCCATGTATATGTGGGATTTCTGTTGTTTTTGTTGTTATTGAAGGCCAGCCTTAGTCCATGGTGATCTGTTAGGGTGCATGGGATTATTTCAATCTTCTTGTATATGTTGAGGTCTGTTTTGTGACTGAATATATGGTCAATTTTGGAGAAGGTAACATGAGGTGCTGAGAAGAAGGTATATTCTTTTGTTTTAGGATAAAATGTTCTATAGATAACTGTAAAATCCATTTGGTTCATAACTTCTGTTAGTTTCACTGTGTCTTTGTTTGGTTTTTGTTTTCATGATCTGTCCATTTATGACAGTGGGGTGTTGAAGTCTCCCACTATTATTGTATGAAGTGCAATGTATTCTTTGAACTTTAGTAAAGTTTCTTTTATGAATGTGGGTGTTCTTGCATTTGGAGCACAAATGTTCAGAATTGAGAGTTCATTCACTAAGTTCACTAAGGTCGATTTTTCCTTTGATGTGTATGACATGTCCTTCCTTATCTTTTTTGTTAGCTTTAGGTTGAAAGTCAATTTTATTCGATATTAGAATGGCTACACCAGCTTGTTTCTTGGAACTATTTGCTTGGAAATTTGTTTTCCAGTCTTTTGCTCTGAGGTAGTATCTGTCTTTGTGCCTGATGTGAATTTCCTGTATGCAGAAAAATGTTGGGTCCTGTATAAATATCCAGTTTGTTAGTCTATGTCTTTTTATTGGAGAATTGAGTTCATTTTGATTTTAAGAGATATTAAGGAAAATTGATTGTTGCTTCCTGTTATTTTTATTATTAGAGGTGCAGTTACGTTTATGTTTGTTAAAAGATTATTTTCTTTTTTCTAGGGTGTAGTTTCTCTCCTTTTGTTGGTGTTTTCCATTCGTTATCCTATGTTGGGCTGGATGTGTAGAAAGATATTGTGTAAATTTGTTTTTGTTATGGAATACCTTGGTTTCTCCATCTATGGTAATTGAGAGTTTGACTGGGTATAGTAGCTTGGGTTGGCATTTATGTTCCTTTACGGTCTGTATGACATCTGCCCAGGACCTTCTGACTTTCATAGTCTCTGGTGACAAGTCTGGTGCAATTCTGATAGGTCTGCCTTTCTATGTTACTTAACTTTTTCCCCTTACTGCTTTTGATAGTCTTTCTTTGTTTAATGCAATTGGCATTTTGATTATTTTGCGATGGGAGGAATTTCTTTTCTGGTCCAATCTAATTGGAGTTCTGTAGGTGTCTCATATGTTCATGGGCATTTCTTTATTTTGTTTTGGGAAGTTTTCTTCTATAAGTTGAAGACATTTACTGACCCTTTAAGCTGGAAATCTTTGTTCTCTTCTATACCTATAATCCTTAGGTTTGTTCTTCTCATTGCGTCCTTTATTTTCCTGGATGTTTCGGGTTAGGAACTCTTTGCATTTTGTTGACTGTTGTGTCAATGCTTTCTATGGTATCTTCTGCACCTGAGATTCTCTCTTCTATCTCTTGTGTTTTGTTGTTGATGCTTGCATTTATGACTACTGACTTCTTTCCTAGGTTTTCTATGTCCAGAGTTATTTCCCTTTGTGATTTCTTTATTGGTTCTACTTCCATTTTTATATCCTGGATGATTTTGCTCAATTTCTTCACCCATTTGGTTGTGTTTTCCTGTAATTCTTTAAGGGAGGTATTTATGTCCTTCTTGAAGTCCTCTATCAGCATCATGAGCTGTGATTTTAAATCCATATCTTGCTTTTCTGGTGTGTTGGTGTATTGAGGACTTGCTGTTGTGGGAGAACTTGGTTTGGATGATGCCATGTTGCTTTGGTTTCCATTGGTAATGTTCTTGCATCTGCCTTTTGCCATCTGGTTATCTCTGGTGTTAGTTGGTCCCACTATCTCTGACTGGAGCTTGTTCCACCTGTGGGCCTGCAAATCTTTCTCAGTATCCCTGGGAGACCAACTCTACCCTGGCACAGAGGGCTCTGGCTCAGCCCAGCTCCTTGGTGCAGATGGAAACTGGAAGGACCTTGTTCCAGCTGCTCTGCCACTCCTGTGCTCCTGGCCATACCCACCTTGGTCAGTCACCAGATAGAATCTGTTGGTCTCACCTCCAAACCCAGGAGTCAAAGCACTCCTTGGAGACCAGTTCTCCCCAGCAGGATCATGCACAGATGGCTGTGGAGCAGCCCATCTCCTTGGTGCAGATGGAGTCTGGAAGGACCCTGTTCCAGCTGCTCTGCCACTCCTGTGCTTCCTGAGCTCCTGGCCATACCTGCCTTGGACAGTCACCAGAGAGGAAATGTGTCTCTTTTCTTTTTAATCATCGATCCTGCATGGGAGAACCTGTTGACTGACTGAGCAGGCTTGGTCACTCCATGCTAGGATTTTTGTTGGATTTGAATGTGTGACGACTTTGGCATGTTGCCATCATCTTTGGGAGTACATATAAGCATCTAATCTATTGTGTTCGAAAAATGCTATTTCATTGAAGCTATCAATTATCTTTATTTCTTACAATATTTCCTCCTTCCTTCTGCATATATCACCTTCAGGGAGAGGTGTGATGTAGATATTCCATTTAAGTTTTTGGATTTCAAAGTCTCTTATTTTACGCACATTTTCCAGTCGTGGATCTATGTCTTAACTCCTATTTACTATGAAGCAAAACTACTTTGCTGACAGTTGAGTGATGCTCTAAACTATTGGAGTAGCAATAAGTCATTAGGAGTCATTTTAATGCTTTTTTTTTTTAGCAGAATAATACTAGGAGGTTCTACTCTAGGGCCATGAAATATTTAGCCTTAGATTTTTGGTCTCATTATCCTTGTTCAGGTTTGTGCATTCTATCTTGTGGAGAAGGGCTTAAATTTAATAATAAAAGGTGTTGTGTTATTCCTATAACACCTGTGCCACTATTGCACCATTGGGTATGTCTTGCCAGGTAGGTGATTATTATAGTTCACAAGGTTTGTATCTTGTTAAGACTGATGATTACTTTCTCCTCTGCTAGTATGTATAGAACCTTCCATTACTAAGAATGCTGGCCAGCAAGGTGAAGCTTCTGATATAGTACCAACTATATATCTACATATTCTATGATATAATTATGTGCTATTGTGTTGGTCACTGTTCTATTTTGATGAAGAGACACATGACAATGGCAACTGTTATAAAAGAAATCATCCAATTGGAGGTTGATTACAATTTCAGAATTTAGTTCATTGTCATCATGGCATGGGGTCATTGGCAGCATACAGGCAGACATGGCGCTAGAGGAGTAGCTGAGAATTCTACATATAGATCCACAGGCTGCAGGAAGTGAGAAACACTGGTACTGGGGTGGGCTTTGGAAATCCCAAAGCCCACTCTAAGTTACAAACTTCCTTCAATAGGTCCACAAATACTCCAGCAACGGCACATCTAATCCTTGCAAGTAGTGCCACTCCTTAAGCATTCAAGAGTGTGATCATTCAGGAGCCTTTCTCATTCAAACCACCACAGATATCTTTAGCAATATGATCTTGATATCAAGTTGTAGAGGAAAACCAATAGCAGTGGCTGTAGCATTTGGATGTGGGTGCACAAAGCCCTACTGGTGAACAAGTAAAAAGATCTAAGCCATTTTTGGTGCTAGAGTTTTATGTCATATGCTATGATGTTTAATTGGGGTTTTGCAATCCCTCTTATATGGTAATTTTACTTAAATTCCTATTGTAAATGTATATATTTTGGGAAGCTTCTAGAGTAGTAAGTTTCCCCATACTTTTTAAAAAGCCTTTAGTGTTACTCTTCTCTCCCCACATTCCCTCATTGATCCTGTCCTTACTTCACTCTTCTCACTTAATCCTCCTATTCTATTTTATCCTTTTACAACTTGACTTTTTATTTTTCATTACTTGAATGAATTCCTTCTTCCCATGCTCCCTTCTACCTATCCTTTTTTAGTATTCTAAGTGGAACACACATATATAAAGCATAAAAGCATTCATATTAAAGGGAAAACATGCAATATTTGTCTTCTTGGTTCTGGGTTGCAAAACTCAGTATAAGTTTTTCTACATCTATCCATTTTCCTGCAAATTTCATTTTTCTCAGCAGTTGAATAATAATCTATTGTATACATGTATCACATTTTCATTATCTACTCATCAATAAATAGAAATCTAGGCTTTTTCCAATTTCTAGCTATTGTAGATCAGCAATGGACAGCAAGTATCTCTGTAGTATGATGTAGTCTTTGTGTAAGTGTCCATAGTGGTATAGCTAGAACTTATAATAGATCTATTTTCAGGTTTTTGAGAAAAATCTCCACACTGATTTCCATAGTACCAGTTGGCACTAGTATTTGTTGCTATTTGTTTTAATAGTCTTCACAATTCTGACTTTGGGAAAATTCGTGCTCAAAGTTACTTTATCTTGTATCTTTATGATTAGGAAGAATTTTGAACATTTAAAAAACATTTCTCATACATTCATATTTTATCTTTTGAGAATGCTTTCTTTAGGAACATGCCCCAACTTTTAACTGGGTTATTTGTTTTCTCAGTATTCGCTGTTTGTGTTCTTTATATATTCTAGACTAAACCTTTTGATCTCTGGAACATGTGTGTACTTTGTATCCTTCTGCAACAGAAAGGGGGTGCCTCATGTATTAGAAACACAAGACTGTGTTCTGAGGAGTGGGTGCCCCATAATGTTTGCCACTTGAATGTTTGCTTATTTCAGAGAATTGCCAGTCTCTTACCTCATTTGTATGCAGGTAGTTGTCATGAATCGGCAGCTGTTCAGCAATGGGGTTCTAAGGTTGACCTCTAAACATAGGTCATAGAAACATTATTTGTGGTTTGTGGTGGGTTGGTACTTACTGGGGTCATCATAGGTTCCTGACTGGATTCAGGTTTGAGTTATTCATGTAGTTCTGCAGAGGCCAGAGATTGTTGTTAGGGTCACCAATGTTATCAACCTTTGCCTTCAGTTGTGGGTAGGCTCCTTGAAGTTCTGCACCTATCAGAGACTGGGGTACAGTGAAAGCAGGGCTTTGGCACATATAAAATAGCGATAGTGTTATTGTGAAGTAGACTATCACAGACTTGTGTTTCTGTCTCCATTAGTGGATGCACACTCAGTGTGGTTTCATGGCTGTAGTTTACTGGGTGCTGTGTCAATAGAGACATTGGGACAACGGGGTCATTGACCTTTACATGCTGGGTACACATAAAGGTCACAGGTGCCATATATGGTTCTCTCTGTGCTTCTATGGATTATGGTTAGTAATTTCTACAATTTTGACCTTGCAGTAAGCTATTAGCTCTGTTTTGAATTGGTTTTTGCATAGAATGAGAAATGGGGATCTAGTTTCATTCTTCTACTTATGGATTTCCTAGCACTTTTTGTTGAAGATTCTACTTTTCCTCTAACAAATATTTTTTTTGGAATGATTGTCAAAAGGCAGACAGTGAGGGGATTGGAGAGATGGCTCTATGGTTAAGAGTGTTTATTGTTCTTGCAGAAGACCCAGGTTTAACATCAAGTACATACATAGTGGTCCACAGCATCTGTAACTCCATTTCCAGTGGATCAGATACCTTCTTCTGACCTGTGAATGCCCCATGAATAAATATAGAACATATACTCACATACATAAAAAGAAATAAATACATTTAGAAAAAAAGGCAGATGGTTGTAGTTTGTTATATTTCCAGGTCCTGAGTTCTCCTCCATCAATCTCTATGCTGTAGTGTCATTTGAAAGTAGGTATTGCATAATTTCTAATGTGGTTTCTTTATCTCCTGACTTGAGTTGAATTTGGGCAGATTTTGTACTTCTGACTTGAAGAAACATGAAATTTTAGACTATTTTTATGTTAAGAAAGTCATTGGAGTTTGAGAGAGACTACTTTGAAATTATAGTGACTTTTATAACATTAATTCTGCCCACAAAATATCATAGGTCATCTCTCCATATTCTAGAGTTTGCTTCAACTTAATTTTCCAATGTTTCTAAAGTTTTTATTGTAGAATTATTTAATCTTCTTTATTGTGTATTTGTAGGCATTGAAAAAGATTTTTTTGTCTGTGTGTTTGTTCATGGCAATGTCTGTACCCATGCATACAGGAAGCCCGCATGGTCAAAAGGACTCATTGGATCCCTTGAAGGTGAAATAACAGGTGTTTGTAACCTGCCTGATGTGAGTGCTTGGATCTGATCAGTAAGTAATCTTAACGATCAAACAGTCTTTCTAGTTCCTCTGTGAATTTTGGAAGATAGTTTGAAAGGAATTTTTGTCTTGACTTCATCCTCAACACAGTTAATACAGGTGTGTAGAAATGTCTTGTTTTTTTTTTTTTTTTTTTTGTCTATTGATTTTGTATCCCACTTGTGTAATTGTTTCCTTCAGATTGTAACATTTTTCAGTGGAGGATTTGGGGGATCCTACGACATCAGAAAGTAATGAGACTTCAAAAACAATGACAAGTTTCAAAGGTCCCTTCCCAAGTTTATGGACAGAGTAAACATTTTCATTGGGAAGATATACTCTGATTGATCTGCTTGCAAGGTAAACAAGGAAACTCTAGAAATTTTACTTCCATTAGTCATCTCCATGCAGTGCTTGATTTTTTGGTGATTTGACTGCCTGTCAACCAACCACAATGCATGCTGTCTTCAGCAGTAAGAGTTTATCCTTTGGTTTTAGTTGGTGACAAAGAACAATGGTAATAGGCTTTGTTTTGGAAACTTCTGTGGGTTCCCAGTCCAACATTTCATATGGAGACTGGCATTGGGATTTTTATTTAGACAGGTGAGGCTTCTCAGATAAGCAGTATCCACTTGTGTTGTAAAACATATAAATTTTGTCAAACCCTTTAAAATTTAGTTTATACAATAATGGGTTATAATATGACCTGTAGGCTTTTATTTTTCAAAACCAACTTTAATAAGGCTTCTTAAATGATTCAACCTCCCTTATATCCCAGCAGCTAAAGGTAGAGGAGGAAAATCGCTAATAGGACAGGGGTGAAGCAGACCTGTTTAGAATTATTTCCTTGAGGGCATTCAACGATAATTGTCTGCAGTCTGTCCACTACCAAAATACTAAAGATAAATCTATAGTAGCAGTTCAATCCTAAAGAAACGATGAAGCTTTACTGATTGGCATGAGTCTACCAAAGTGCCAAAAAGCAATCAGAACATCACCAGAAGTTCTTTGTTGCATTTCTCTCTACAAAGTTACAGGTGAAATTCAGAGCAAAAAGCAAGCTGAACCAATGGCAGAGCATCATCATTGAAGACAAGCATCAGTGAAGCCCAATACAGGTTGGCAAGGCAAACCATGCCAGAGTTTCATCAAGGTGAACCAATCCCAAAGCATCAAAAACTTTCTGTGGACTACAGTTTTACTCTTTCTAAACTATATGTGTCCTCTCATGCACCTTCTCCAGCAAAACATCACATGCCCTTTCACCAGGCAGCTTCCAGAAGAACACCATGTGTTCTCAGCAAATCAGGCTCTCAGGTGTCTGCTATAGCAAAACATCTTCCCACAAGACAGTTTCCAGAAGAACATCACATGACACAACTGGGTCTCCAATGAAACCAGAAATTTCCACTTCAATAGCCTTTTATACAATTTTAAGTTTTGTTGACACTATCAGAAACCCTTCCTTTCTTCCATGTCCCTACTCCATCCCTGTTTATACCTAGAATTTACA
Organism: Tokudaia muenninki; assembly: GCA_036184385.1. NCBI lineage: Eukaryota > Metazoa > Chordata > Mammalia > Rodentia > Muridae > Tokudaia > Tokudaia muenninki. The sequence goes on from BTHS01000006.1 coordinate 14,765,638, forward strand.
CATTACTTATAATATGTATTTTACTGACCACTCTACCTCTACAAATTCCCTCTCATTTCATCTAAGGTCCCTCTCTTTGAGTTCTGAAAGTCCTTGTTCCCTACCAATATCTGATCATGTTCCCCTCTCTGCTCCCCCCATTCCCTTTCCCTCTCAGATTCCTCCCTCACACCTTGTGGTTGCTTTCTCCCTCCCAAGTGGGACTGAGGCACCCTCACTTGGGCCCTTCAGCTTGTTGACCCTTTTGAGTCCTATGGGCTGTATCTTGTATATGGGTATTCAGCACTTTTTTATTTATTTTATTTGTTTTTTTTTTCTTTTGTGGCTGACATCCACTTATTAGTGAGTACATACTATGCATATTCTTTTGGGTCTAGGTTACCTCACTCAGGGTGATATTTTCTAGTTTCATTCATTTGCCTGCAAAACTCAGGATGTTCTCATTCTTAATAGCTGAGTAGTATTCCATTGGGTAAATGAACCACATTTTCTGTATCCATTCTTTCGTCATGGGACAACAGAGGACTGCCGGGTCTGGGTTTAGTCAGAAAAGATGCATCTAACCCTCAAGAGACTGGAGGCCCCAGGGAGTTTAGAGGTCTGGTGGGTAGTGGGTGGGCCCATCCTTTTGGAGACAGTGGGGCAGAGAGGAGGTATGGGATGTGGAACAGTCAGAGGGTAGACCGTGAGGAGAATAAAATCTGGAGTTTAAAATAAAAATAAAATAAAAAATATTGTCAAGTGCTCTTAATGAGCAAACTCTCTCTCTCTCTCTCTCTCTCTCTCTCTCTCTCTCTCTCTCTCTCTCTCTCTCTCTCTCTCTCTTGTAGTAGTAGGTTTCTATGTGGCATTTTCAATGTTCTTTGTGTTATTTCTTCTCATAATTCATCTCTACTGTGCCCTCTTACCCTCCACCCATTTCTTCATTCCTGCTTCATTATTTCCCTTTACTCCGTTATACCATACATGTTTCCTCTCCATTTCCTTGGAATCTTTTCACTCCACACTCACTTCCTAGTTTCTTGTTCTCTATGGGCACACCAATTTAAACGAGTCTGTCTAGGAGGGTCAGACACTGTCATTTTTAGCTCAATGCTGTGTCTGAAACTTGCACTATGTGTTGTAGAACTCTCTACCTGTCTGTGAACCTTTCCAAGAGTCAGATTTAGTCTCCATCCTTGGTCCACAGATTCTCCCAGTACCCCTGTATATGTTGAACTCCCAAAATTTCCTTTAGGTCTTACTACATTCCAGGACTGTTTCTCACCCTGGTAATACAGAGATATGGATCAATCTGAATACCAATAAGCCTAACACAGAGTCAAATCTTGTCCCCCAACTTGACACCCTAGCTATTACTGAAACCAATTCATGGTTTGGATAGCTATTCTTACTAGGAAGATATGGAGCAACCAAGTATTTTTCAGTAGTATTTCTGCAATAGCAAATTATATTAAATAGTTTAAAAATGATTATTAGTGATCCATACTTCTCTAAAGGAATTATTAAGATATTAATTTTTCATTTCTCTGGTTTTTGTTTGTTTTTAGAGTTTTCAGCTTTCCTGTTAGAACTGTCCTCATTGTATACCAAAGGGGTTTGTATTTAAACATTCATTTACATACTCTTCAATAGGACCAGAGTTTGATTTCCTGCACTAGTTTCAGCTGGCACACAGCTCTTTGTGACTCTAGCTCTAAGAGATTTAACTCAGTCTTCTGGCCTTCTTAGGCACTGCGTTCACATTTAAGGATCCATAGTCAGAAACTCACATGTACATTCAATAATAAAAATCTTAAGACAAAGAAAACAGACTTATGCCCTAGGTAATTTATCACATCCATTTTATCTGTGAACACTGGGGTTTTGTTGTAAGCTTTTGAGACTGTCAAGGATCATGTAGGTAGGAAGCATTGGAACCTGATTAGCATGGAAGCACCTATATAATTCAACAATATTTATAAGCACTAGGTTTTATCCCTAACCCCCTTCAAAGACACAAGTTAAAGTGTGCCAAAGATGTGTCAGCTACTTTGCAAACATTTGAAATCAGAAAAGAATCTGGGTTGAATTCATCCACAGAGAAATTCATCCACAGTTCCTTTTCAGTCATGAAGGACAGCAGAATATTCAACCGAGAGAGAGAGAGAGAGAGAGAGAGAGAGAGAGAGAGAGAGAGAGAGAGAGAGAGAGAGAGAGAATATGAATGGCACATCTGTCAGTATATCACTGCTGAGTACAACTGAGGCATGTTGAGTTTGTATGTATTGGTCAGTTGGAGCAGGACAGTGTTTCTGCATGGTTTTATTTATTCCCAGCATTAGGGAGGCAGAAGCAGGTGGCTTTTGATTCAGCAAGTGTGGCCTACAGTAAGTTCAATTTGAACTGGAGATACACTGTGTATCCTGCCTCAAAAAAATGAAAAAACATGAATGTCCTTTTGGGACTGGGTTACTTCACTCAGGATGATATTCTCAAGTTCCATCCATCTGCCTGCAAAATTCAAGATGCCTTGGTTTTTAACAGCTGAAAAGCATTCCATTGTGTAGACGCACCACATTTTCTTCATTCATTCTTCAGTTGTAGAACAGCTAGGTTGTTTTCAGTTTCTGGATATTATGAGTAAAGCTGCTATAAACATACTTGACATGTTCCTGCTGCTAATCTTTATGGGATGTTGGAACACTTTTTGGGTATATGTCAGGGAGATGTATATCTATGTCTTGATTTAAAAATATTCCTAGTTTTCTGAGAAACTGCCAAATTGATTTCCAAAGTGGTTTTACATGTTTGCACTTCCACCAGCAATGCAGGTATATACTCACTTATAAGTGGCTATTAGCCATAAAATACAGGATAACCCTGCTACATTCTATAGACCCGAAGAAGCTAAACTAGGATGCTTGAATCTCACTTAGAAAGGGGAATAAAATTGACATACAAGGCAAATGAAGGGAGGAACCTGGGTGAAAGGTGGGATGGGGGGTGGGTTCAGGATCAGGTGTGAGGAAGGACAGGACAGATGGCTAGATGGTTATGAAAATGATTGGAGTTCTGCAACTGCCAGGAGTGAGGGGATAGCCTGCATCTCTAGGACAAGGCAGACACCCCAAAACAGTGGATGAAGCTTAGGGACTCTTGTGGAAGAATAGGAGGAAGGATTGCTAGCCCCAAAGGAGAGAGAAACTCAACAGAAAGACCAAAACAATCTGGGCTTGCTGGTGTGATTATGGCATGATGTGAGCATCAGGGAGATCATTGTGTAGCAGGTTACCTATATATACAGTGATGATTATTATAGTGATAATTTTCATTTCTTTTTAAACCCAGAGATGTTATATGAATATGTTTTTGTTTTAATCCAAGATGTGGGGTATGTTGTTGCTTCACATTATCCACAGCCACTAACGCTCAGTGTCTCATGCTTTAGGAGGGGTATTATTTTTTTCCAGGAGCAGGCAGTTTAGTTTTAGAATTCTAGGGACTCTTGAGAAGGTATAAATATCAGAGCCCCATGAAGGCCTGTAGTGGCTACTGCTCTGCCTGCTGTTGCCAGTCCCTCTTGCTGCTGTTCCTGCTGCTAATTTTGCTTTTGCTGGATTGCTGTTTTTCTGTCTTGTTTGACTGCTGGTTGGAGATATCCTGATGATAGAGATTGGACTTCCCTCAAGGAACCCAATGACTCTGTTCAGCATGAAATAGTCTTAAGAGGTCTACACTCCTTTTCCTCTCTAATTTTTTCTTTACTACTGGATGTTAGGTGGTTGGAAGGGATTGGGGTGGCATAAATGTTGAAGATGGTGGATAATAGAACCCTATAAAGTATTTCTAAGGTATGATTAGAGGTAAGGGGATACACAAATTAACAGGCAGATATCAGTGAAAGACGGTACACTAAACTTAGAAACTATACTTTGTTTCTTTACTGTGTGTGGGCATGCTAAAGCACAGATTTGAGGAAGCCACAGCATGATTTGTAGTAGTGTGTTCTCTCCATCATGAAGACCCTGGGGCTTGAACTTAGGTAATCAGTTCTAAGTTGTGAGTGATTTACATGCTGAGCTGTCTTGCTGACTCTTATTATGCCCAGTGTTATGATCAAGACATGGTGCTATCGTTTTGTCAGTTTTAGTGTTGGTGCAAGTCTGAGAAAAGGTACATGAGGCCTCAATATTAATTTGTAACTCAGTGTGATTCTATTCCTCAAATTATAATGTACAAACTGTTGTTTCCTGTAATATTATTTCAAGCTCTTTCACTATAGCCGTTATTAGTGATTTTCCCCACAAATTGGAACTGATGTGTCAAGCGGGTCAGGTAAATTTCTCAGTTTGGGAATGCAGAAATGGCTCAGCAGGTTAAAACCCTGGCCACATTTACGTTGTATCAGAGCTTGATTCTTAGGAACTATATTTGTAGGATTACCTCTGTGTGTAATTCCAATTCTAGGGGTATGACACCTATTATTCTTAAGGGGAGGGGATCCCTCTAAATATATACACATTCAATATACATTAACAAAATAAATGCCAAAATATTTCTTTGTTCACAGGAGTAAGTACCACAAATCAGATTTTGAATTTCATCACACTGACTACTATAACTACTCCAGATATTTATCTTGTGGGCTCTTCTGTCTGTGGTCCTTTTCAGGCAACAGAGAAGGTTAGATGCTTAATCTTAATCTTCTGGGGAAATAATTTTGTAACTGGGGAAGCCACCGACAGAGTGACAACTTTGCTTCCACATTGTTCTGATACCTCTTGTCTCCTGTCTGACAGGCAGGTGTTTCTGATGATTGGAAGAACAATTTCACCATTATCCTCCCTGGACCTGAGTCATTAAACCTCCTAAGGCTCCTGATCATGAGTTGCCTTTGCCTCTTTTCCTCTTTACTCTTGATGTAATGAGCAGTAGTGTGTACCATGACATGTTCATACAAAAGACATTGAAAACATATTTATGGAATAAAGTATTTAATGGTATTAAAAAAGCTGTCCACTGCGTTTGTAATTTTTTAGTGACTCTGGCTTTCAACAGCTGAACAGCACATAACAAGGATCCTTAGGATCTCTGAAGATCAACAGTAAAGGAGAAATAGTGGGGAAACCTGCAACTAAAACTTCACCAACATACCTCACGAAGAGACAAGAATCTATAAAAAAGGTGTGAAAGACGATACTAATAAAATTTAGAAGATAAAAGCCAACAAATGTGACCACCAGTATCAGGATAGTATGTGTTGCTCTGGTCTCAGCTTGGCCTCTGGGGTTCCGATTAGGAGTGAGGATGTGCTGCATTCGTTGGTGATGTCTGTGGAGGAGAAGTACCATGGAGACACTGGTCCAGATCATGATGCTCATGAATGTGATATCATGGGCAAACCGCAAGAAGACAATGCCTACACTGAATCCAGAAGTGGAACAGAACAACTTACTTTTAGAGTCAGTGTTATTGTCTGTTATTTGTGGACCAGTGATCTTAATTGGAATGTAGATGTTAGTTAAGACGCTGAAGAACCAACAATTGTAACAAAAATAACTCGCCAAATTTGAGACACTTGCTCTGAGTATAACTTTAACTCTATTAACAGGAACAAGAGTGACAAACTGATGGATACTCAGGACACAGGTGGAACATAAGTTTGTGCTTCTTGCAACCAGGCGAGTGAAGAATTCTAGTTTACATTTGAGTTCAGTTGGAGGATTTCTTGGAGCAAAAGCCATCATGTTGTTTGGAAATATAGTGATGAAGAGAATCAAGGCATTGGCCACAGCCATGTGGCTTAAAATCACCTGCCTGGGCCTCTGTTGAGAACCAGCCAAGACTTGAGAGAAATTATGGACAAACAGACAGACATTGGCCACAGTCCCAACCACAAACTGGCAAAGCAAGAGGAGCTGAAGAGCCACTTCCTCAGTGGTTTTCAGGGATTTACCATGAGCAGACATGGAGAGGGCTTTCCTGAAGGGATGATTAGGTGGAACACTGCTGTCCTCAGGATTCTGTTCTATTATCCATGCTTACCAATTGATTTGGGATAATTTCTTCTCTTGATAAGTGAGACTGTCTTCTATCACACTATAGGAACTTTGCTAGTTGAACAATGCATAGGCTGTAATTCAGAATAAAATTCTATACTTATTGGATAACTCCTGCCTCAATATAAATTTTGTTTTGCAATTGCATCTTTATGATCACATAGGTCAATAACCTACACAATAACACACATTTTAACACACCATGGCCTTTTCCATATGAATAAAGATAGGAAAGAGCTTAGTGTGAGTGTGTGATTCCATCATCAGAATTCAATACAATGAGAAAGGAAAGAAGGCTGCAAAGAGCATGTATCTTAATAAAATTACTTAGTCAATAATGAATTAAAAACTCTATCATTAGGTTTTTTCATCAGAATTCAATATAATTAAGAGGGAGAGGAGGCTGCAAATGGAATGATTCTTAATCAATAAAATAAGTTAATTAATAAAAAAGAAAAGAAAAATACACCATAAAATAACTAATACAGTTTCCTTATATTAAAGTAACATGTTTAAAGTAATGTGTATGTTAATAACATGTATGATTACATATAATCAATAAGGTGTTGTAACTGAATTCAGTTGTAGAAAATTAAGTTGTTGGCTTTTGAGAAATTTTTTATGCTATTCATCCACACAACAAAATACCAAATATTTCTGATAAAGTCACCTCTGTACCAATCACACAGATGAACATAGGTTTACATAGGTTCCTCAATGTAAAAAAAAATTGCTAACAAGTTGCATTTATACATAATTTTCCTGATCTTAATTTTTGTTCTAAAAAGTCAGGTGCCAGAGTCTTACCTGTATCATCTCCAGCTTCCTTCCAACATTATTAGCACAATCACTATTACACCATTTGCAAGCTAATGCTTAGTCTGCATTTTACTTGTTTATATGTTTTCTAAAAGAACACAGCCTGAATCCACTAGATAAAGTTTAACATTTCACATAAAGATGTCACATTGAATGAAGTTTTCTGCTGAATGTTAATCCAGAAAACAGACATTTCTTTGAGATTAAAGCAAAATATTAGCCTGTTTGAGTTAAACTGCAGTCTTCTAAATGAAATAATCATGTTGACTTCAGAAGACAATGCACACCAAAGAAGGGAGAAGAGAATTTTAAGCAGAAGTCTATGGTTGCAAGAATCACACCTTCTGAGACACAGGATGAAGATGCTCATCTGATGGCCAGCTCAGGAACACAGCTCCTCTAGAGGCATATCTCATAGTGCCTGTTACATTGAAGAAGTTGTCTGTTTGACTCTTTGCCTGAGAAAGAAGGCAAGGAAATTTAGAATGGTTTCTTATTCTCGATGCAGTGTTGTGAGGGTAACACAACAGAATCCAGGTTTCCATCTTATAAAATAATAGGGTACATGTATATGACATCCTACAGAGAGTTTATTATTGTGCTATCTGTGGTACCAGTGTATTTGTCTGCTGGGTGTCATTGTAATAACTCTGATGAAGGAAAAATCATTTATCCCCAGAGCAAATCTCAATTTTTTACTTTCTGATGCTTAATGATGATGTCTAGGAGTTTGATAGATTTTAATGAATACCTGGGCAGAAGTTAGGAATGGGTTTTAATGTTTCCTTTGGGAGAATTTAAGTTCTGAATTGATCTTGTAGTCAGATGCGAATTGGGTCACTCAAGGGTAAAACAAGGGACATATTATGTGCATTTCTACAGAGGAGTTTCTTCCCTACTGTTTCACTCTTGCAAATTCATGTTGACATTAATTCTTTGGAGAAAATTGGCAACATGTCATTCAGATTTTCTAATTGTCCAGGAAGTTGCTTCATTCTATCTTTTCTGATGTTCATCCCAGGACACATACTTCTGACAAATTTATTAACTGAAGCTGCTCTTTCCCACCTGAGTCCTGGGGTTATTCCAGTATCCACTTCTTTTAAGGTAGATCATGTCTTGTTTTCTGATATACTCATGAATCCTTATCAGAAGCTTAGTATACTTTGTTAGTATCTGAGAATCTGCTGTGTAAAGAAGGAACCTGGATATACAATAAACAAATACATGGATTCAGAAACCATTAAGAAATAAATATATCCACCCACACTCATTTCTTCTCTAGGTATAATAGAACACTAGGGACTTAGTGTTGATATTCAATGATGAAAAGTAAAAATTCAGGTTATAAATATAAGAATTGTATGTTCTAAAAATTTCTTGATATTCACACTGGTAGCAAGATTGTTTTAGGCACAGTCAAAGAACATACACTTTGATGTATGAGTAACAAGATATTATTGCACAACCTTTTTACTAATGAAAATACCAGCATTTAGAGGGGATATATGTGGAAATAAGACAAAAAGAATAACTTGTTATTAACCTTATGTTTGTCTAGGACAAGCACACAACCATGATTTCAACTGTGAAATTTGCGTTGGCCAATTGAAAAGTACATATATAATGTGGAATAACCTTAAATTTCAGGTATTTGTAAGCATCATGGCATGTTGAAAAATAGGAGATAGAATACAATGCTATAAAAGATTAAGAGTGATAATGGAACATGAAGTCTTAAATTTCAGTTGTTTGTAGGAGGGAAAGTAGATAAGAAAATATGGAGAGGAATATCTAACACTAAGTGTCTTTTGAAAAACTGTACAGAAACATAGTGCTATTGGGGTTTCCTGTAATATGTCACATGCATATTTCAAATGGGTTTTAATAAACTTGCACTGTTTTACGTAGACAGTTCCTCAAGTAGACATTTCATATTGAATAATGTAAGCCCCTATTCCAGTATTAGGTGTCTTCTTTTTCTAGCTGCTTGAGAACTTTCAAAGCACAATCCACCCCACTCCCAAGCATTACAGGCTATTCTCAATAGTGCTGGCAATTCTCCAAAACTTGGAGGCTGAAGACACCATATACAGGACAGACAGAACATGCAGAAATCAAACTGGAACTTACTTTGAAGGTTTGTATGTCACCCACTTGTCCACAGGTGGTAAAAGAAAAGAAAATCCAGTTTTCACTTTCTTAAAAGGTGCTACATATGGTTCTGGCAGAGAAATGTAGTCAGAAATTCCATCCTTCTGTGAACCCTGCCAGGTACAGCAATTACAGCCTTGATGAGATATGTCCATTGGTTCAAGAATGACATATATGTTATGGGAGAAACCAACTAGTTTCTTATTAAACCTAAGGCCCTGTCAATGAGCTAGAACTTATAAAAGGCACTGTTTATATTGTCTGTGGGTAGATAGGTCCTAGAAGGGAACCCAATACTAATGTTCTCCTTAATGGACAAAGAATTGAAACATTTCTTGATGACTTATTGCTACACCTGTAAATCAGTGCATCTCTCAGTCCTCATCAGAGAAGCTTCCAGATGTTAATTGACACAGGAACTCTCAACTCTCAATTGTGCAGTCATATGAGTTTGGCATGCTCTCAGACCTAGAATGGATATATCATAGCTCTCCCACCAAGGCTTAAGTGTCTTCATAGAACATGGGGTGAGCAGAATTTTAGAGCCAGAGTTAGTTGATAACACCAATGAAGCAATGTTTTCTGGACACAACACGGGAGGAACAGAGATATTAATCCACAGGGATTGCAACAGAATTCACAAGATCTGTGCAAGATTAAGCCCAACCATTGTTGTTCTTTGTCAATAGGATAGAAAACAGAGTTTTCTGGGCAGACTAACCTCAATTGGGAAAATGCTTCCATCAAATTACCTGTAGTCAATTCTGTAGGGCATTTTCTTGATGATAGTTGATATAGTAGTTCCTATGGCAATGGGGAAGTGCTCACCCTGGGAAGGTGGTTTGGTTAGCATAAGAAACATACTGAGCAAATCATGGGGAACAAGCCAGTAAACCAATCTTCTCTTCCTGTTTCTGTTGCTGAGTTCAGGTTCCTGTTCTGGGTTCCTACCTTAGTGTCCCCTGGTGATTGATATAACCTGTTAAAAAAAACCTTTCTTCTTGGTTGTTTTATTCATGATGATTTTTTCAGCAAGTGAAATAAACTAAGACACTAACAATATCTCAGCATAGTGGGATGAACTTGGGCACAAATTCCACTGTTTTGGGGCACTATTTTAGGTGATAATAAAGAGATTCAATTTTTAAATGATTTTATCCCTGGCAGGTTAGTCATATTGTGGAGAAGGCTGTATTCTGGAGAGAAATGGATTTGATGCAAATAGCATACAATAGAAAGTTAGGTGGGTAGGACTGAGAGAGTAGATGTGCAAAGAGCTGGATGAGTGATCTGAGTTTAACCCAAAAGGGGAATGAAATCCACCAAGTTAATAATATTAAGAACTATAGAAAATCAGGCAATGCCATATGCCTGTAATCCTAGCATGTGAAAGTATGGTGAAAGGTCATCACATATGTGAAGCCTTCCCCTTCTTAGTAAGTGCTATGATTCCAGGCACTGCTGTACAGAAAGGTTCTACCTCATAAAGTTGAGAAGTAATATGCAAGTTTTGTTTTCTACTCATTTTTGCCATTTCTCTATTTTCTCCAATATATCTTAGGTCATACTTCCTGTCCACTATTTATTTTATTTTTTATTAAAAATAGATTTTAACCCCCTGCCACCTGCCCTTTCTGCTGGGATAGAACCTTGCCAGCTCTGCTGCAGTGAAGATTCCATCTCCTGATAATTCCTAGAGAACCAGCCACTCAGGGCAGTTGGTAAGAACCTCTCTTCCACCACTGGAGGCCCAGAGCTGCCTCCAGGGGTCCGGTAGGATTCACTACCCAGCAACCACCAAAAGCCTGCCCTTCTGAATAGCAACCCCTTCAGAGCCTTCTCCCCCTCCCACCACTGCCTGCCCTTTCTGCTGGGGCAAAACCTTGCCAGCCCTGCTGCAGTGAAGATTCCATCTCCTGATACTTCTGAGAGAACCAGCCACTCAGGGCAGTTGAACCTTGTCAGGTCTGCTGCAGTGAAGATTCCACCTCCTGATACTTCCTAGAGAACCAGTCACTCAGGGCATTTGCCCTTTCTGCTGTGCCAGAATCTTGCCAGGTCTGCCACAGTGAAGATACCTCTCCTGATACTTCCTAGAGAACTAGCCGCACTTAGGTCATTTGGAGTGTGGAGAGGCCTGGGAGCATAGGAGAGCTGGTCTCCCAGGATAGCCTACATACTTGTGTGCACAGAGAGAATGGAAATCCCAGGAGTACATATATACAGGCTTACAGGACAGATAAGGCAAAATTAGAGACAGCAAGACCAGCTAACACCAGAGAAAACTAGATGGCAAAAGGCAAATGCAAGATCATTACCAATAGAAACCAAGGCAACATGACATCATCAGAACCCAGTTCTCCCACAAGAACAAATCCTGGATACCCTAACACACTGGAAAAGCAAGAGCTGGATTTAAAAATCACATCTCATGATGCTGATAGAGGACTTCAAGAAGGACATAAATAACTCCCTTAAAGAAATACAAGAGAACATGGGTCAAAAGGTAGAAGCCCTTAAAGAAGAATCACAAAACTCCCTTAAAGAAACACAGGACAACATGTGTCAACAGGTAAAAGGCCTTAAAGAGGAAACACAAAAATTCCTTAAGGAAACACAGGAGAACATGGGTCAACAGGTAGAAAACCTTAAAGAGAAAATACAAGAATCACTTAAAGAAACACAGGAGAACATGGGTCAACAAGTAGAAGCCCTTAAAGAAGAAACACAAAAATCCCTTAAAGAATTTCAGGAAAACACAAACAAACAAGTGAAGGAACTGAACAAAACTATCCAGGATCTAAAAATGGAAGTAGAAACAATAAAGAAATCACAAAGGGAGAAATCTCTGGAGATAGAAAAACATTAGAAAGAATTCAGGAGTCATAGATGCAAGCATCAACAACAGAATACAAGAGATAGAAGAAAGAATCTCAGGTGCAGAAGATACCATAGAAAACATTGATTCAACAGTCAAAGAAAATGCAAAAAGCAAAAAGCTTGTAAGCCAAAACATCCAGGAAATCCAGGACACAATGAGAAGACCAAACCTAAGGATCGTAGGTACAGAAGAGAGTGAGGATTTACAACTTAAAGGGTCAGTAAATATCTTCAACAAAATTATAGAAGAAAACTTCCCTAACCTAAAGAGAGCGATGCCCATGAACATACAAGGAGCCTACAGAACTCCAAACATACTGGACCAGACCAAAAAGTCCTCCTGACACATAATAATCAAAACACCAAATGCACTAAACAAAGAAGGGAAAAAGGTCAAGTAACATATAAAGGCAGGCCTATCAGAATTACACCAGACTTCTCACCGGAAACTATGAAGGCTAGAAGATCCTGGGCAGATCTCATACAGACCCTAAGAGAACATAAATGTCAGCCCAGGCTACTATACCCAGCAAAACTCTCAATTACCATAGATGGAGAAAATAAGATATTTCATGACAGAACCAAATTTACATAATATCTTTCCACAAACCCAGCGCTTCGAAGGATAATGGGTAGAAAATACCAACACAGGTGGGAAACTACACCCTAGAAAAAGCAATAAAGTAATCTTTCAACAAACCCAAAAGAAGATAGCCACACAAACAGAATTCCACCTTTAACAATGAAAATAACAGGAAGGAACTATCATCTTTATTTAATATCTCTTAACATCAATTGTCTCAATTCCCCAATAAAAAGACATAGACTAACAGACTGGATATATAAACAGGACCCAACATTTTGCTGCATACAAGAAACCTACCTCAGTGAAAGACACTCATTACCTCAGAATCAAAGGTTGGAAAACAATTTTCCAAGCAAATGGTTCCAGGAAACAAGCTGGAGTGGCCATACTTATATCGGATAAAATGGACTTTCAACCAAAAGTCAAAAAAGATAAGGCGGGACACTTCATACTTATCAAAGGAAAAATCTACCAAGATGAACTCTCAATTCTGAACATCTATACTCCAAAAGCAAGGGTAACCACATTCATAAAAGAAACTTTACTAAAGCTCAAAGCACACATTGCACCCCACACAATTATAGTGGGAGACTTCAACACCCTACTCTCAACAATGGACAAATCATGGAAACAGAAACTAAGCAGAGACACAGTTAAACTAATTAAACTTATGAACCAAATGGATCTAACAGATATTTATAGAACATTCCATCCTCAAGCAGAAGAATATACCTTCTTCTAGCACCTCATGGTACCTTGTCCAAAACTGACCATATAATTGGTCACAAAACAGGCCTCAACAGATACAGGAATATTGAAATAATTCCATGCACCCCATCAGATCACCATGGCCTAAGGTTGGTCTTGAGTTCAAACAAAAACAACAGAAAACACATGTACACATTGACATTGAACAATGCTCTACTCAATGATAACTTGGTCAAGGAAGAAATAAAGAAAGAAATTAAAGACTTTTTAGAATTTAATGAAAATGAGGACACATCATACCAAAACTTATGGAACACAATGAAAACAGTGTTAAGAGGAAAACTCATAGCTCTAAGTGCCTCCAAAAAGAAATTAGAGAGAGCTTACACTAGCAGCTTGACAACACACCTGAAAGCTCTAGAACAAAAAGAAGCAAATGCACCCAAGAGGAGTAGATGACAGGAAATAATTAAACTCAGTGCTGAAATCAACCAAATAGAAACAAAAAGAACCATACAAAGAATCAACAAAACCAGGAGTTGGTTCTTTGATAAAATCAACAAGTTAGATGAACCCTTAGCCAGACTAACGAGAGGGCACAGAGGCACTATCCAAATTAATAAAATCAGAAATGAAAAGGGAGACATAACAACAGAAACTGGAAATTCAAAAAAAATAATCAGATCCTACTACAAGAGCTTATACTCAACAAAATTGGAAAATCTGGACGAAATGTACAATTTTCTAGATACATACCAGGTGCCAATGTTAAAACAGGATCAGATAAACCGTCTAAATAGTCCCATAAGTCCTGAGGAAATAGAAGCAGTTTTTAATAGTTTCCCAACAACAACAACAACAACAAAAAATCCCAGGACCAGTTGGGTTTAGTGGGGAATTCTATCAGATCTTCAAAGAAGAGCTAATACTGTTACTCTTTAAACTGTTCCACAAAATAGAAACTTAAGGAACACTACCCCATTCATTCTATGAAACCACAATAACGCTTATACCTAAACCAAAGACCAAACAAGGAAAGAGACCTTCAGACCAGTTTCCCTATGAACATTGATGCAACAATTCTCAACAAAATTCTGGCCAACCAAATCCAAGAATGCATCAATGTAGAGAGCCATAGTGGGGTGTCTGGTAGCCTGGGAGCTATGAATTCCTGGATTAAGCAGGTGACCCAGCTGCCTGCATCCTTCTTTATAACACCTCAGCATCCCACAGAGCAGCAGACCCTGTGGAATCACCATCCTCTCAACAGTGGAGCTGAAGCCCCGCTGAGCAGACTCACAACTTTGGGAGGAGGGTCACGCCCCCAAAGCTTCTATCATCATTTACCCCAAGTAAAAGACAGACTTTGAACAGCTATGGTGTCTTGATTCATTTCTTCTTCATCACCCCGTTTTATTTCCCCAGCTCTTCCTCCAGAGAACCCTAGTTCATGTGAAACTGCAGTCAGTTTCACATCAAAACAATAATTCACTACAATCAAGTAGGCTTCATCCCAGGGATGCAGGGATGGTTCAATATATGGAAATCCATCAATGTAATCCACTACATTAACAAACTCAAAGAAAAAAAACCCACATGGTCATTTCATTAGAAGCTGAAAAACTTTTGACAAAATTCAGCATCCCTTCATGATAAAAGTCTTGGAGAGATCAGGAATTCAGGGCCCATACCTAAACATAGTGAAAGCAATATACTGTAAACTGGTAGCTAACATTAAACTAAATGGAGAGAAACTTGAAGCAATCCCACTAAAATCGGGTACCAGACAAGGCTGCCCACTCTCTCCCTATCTATTCAATATAGTATTTGAAGTCCTAGCCAGAGCAATTAGAGTACAAAAGGTCATCAAAGGTATATAAATTGGAAGGGAAGAAGTCAAAGTATTACTATTTGCAGATGATATGATCATATACTTAAGCGACCCCAAAAACTCCACCAGAGAACTCCTAAAGCTGATAAACAACTTCAGCAAAATGGCTGGATATAAAATTAACTCAAACAAATTAATAGCCCTCCTCTACTCAAAGGATAAACAAGCTGAGAAAGAAATTATGGAAATGACACCTTTCACAATAGTCACAAATAATATTACATACCTTGGTGTGACTCTAACCAAGCAAGTGAAAGTTCTGTATGACAAGAACTTCAAGCCTCTGAAGGAAGAAATCATAGAAGATCTCAGAAAATGGAAGGTTCGCCCATGCTCATGGTTTGGAAGGATTAATATAGTAAAAATGGCCATCTTGCCAAAAGCAATCTACAGATTCAATGCAATCCCCATCAAAATTCTGAATCAATTCTTCATAGAGCTAGAAAGAGCAATCTGCAAATTCATTTGGAATAACAAAAAACCCAGGATAGTGAAAAGTATTCTCCAAAACAAAAGATCTACTGGGGGAATCACCATCCATGACCTCAAGCTCTACTACAGAGCTATAGTGATAAAAAACTGTATGATATTGGTTTGGAGTCAATAGGAAGATCAATGGAATAGAATTGGAGACCCAGATATGAACCCACACACCTATGGTCACTTGATATTTGACAAAGGAGCTAAAAACATCCAGTGGAAAAAAGTCAGCATTTTTAACAAATGGTGCTGGAGAAACTGGAGGTCAGCCTGCAGAAAAATGCAAATCGACCCATTCTTATCTCCTTGTACAAAGCTCAAGTCCAAGTGGATCAAGGACCTCCACATAAAACCAGGTACACTGAAGCTTATAGAGAAGAAAGTGGAGAAGAACCTTGAACACATAGGCACTGAGGAAAAATTCCTGAATAGAACACCAATGGCTTATGCTCTAAAAACGGTAATCGACAAATGGGACCTCATAAAACTGCAAACCTTCTGTAAGGCAAAGGACACTGTCAATAGGACAAAACAGCAACCAACAGATTGGGAAAAGATCTTTACCAATCCTGCATCTGATAGAGGGCTAATATCCAATGTATACAAAGAACTCAAGAAGTTACACTCCAGAGTGTCAAATAACCCTATTAAAAATGGGGTACAGAGTTAAACAGGGAATTTTCAACTGAGGAGACTCGAATGGCTCTGAAGCACCTAAAGAACTGTTCAGCATCCTTAGTTATTAGGGAAATGCAAATCAAAACAACCCTGAGATTCCACCTCACACCAGTCAGGATGGCTAAGATGAAAAACTCAGGGGACAGCAGATGCTGGAGAGGATGTGGGGAAAGAGGAACACTTCTCCATTGCTGGTGGGATTGCAAGCTAGTAAAACCACTCTGGAAATCAGTATGACAATTCCTCAGGCAATTGGACATAGTACTACCTGAGCATCCAGCTATACCACTCCTGGGCATATACCCAGATGATGCTCCAACATGCAGTAAGGACATATGCTCCACTATGTTCATAGCAGCCTTATTTATAATAGCCAGAAGCTGGAAAGAACCCAGGTGTCCTTCAACAGAGAAATGTATACAGAAATTGTGGTATATATACACAATGGAGAACTATTTAGCTATTAAAAAAAATGAATTCATGAAATTCTTAGGCAAATGGATGGAACTAGAAGGTATCATCCAGAGTGAAGCAACCCAATCACAAAAGAACACACCTGGAATGTACTCACTGATCAGTGGATATCAGCCCCGAGTTTAGAATAAACTAGATACAATTCACAGACCACAGGAAGCTCAAGAAGAAGAAGGTAGACCAAAATGGGGGTGATTTGGTTCCTCTGAGAAAGGGAACAAAATAATCACAGGAACAAATGTGAAGACAAAGTGTGGAGCAGAGACTGAAGGAAAGGTCACCCAGAGACTGTCCTACCTGGGGATTCATCCTATAAAGAGTCACCAAACCTGAAACTACTGTGAATGATAAGAAGTGTGTACCGAAAGGAGCCTGTTATGGTTGTTTTTTGGAGGGGCCCTGTTAGAGCCTTACAGATACAGAGGTGAATACTAGCAGCCAACCATTGGACTGAGTGCGGGGTTCACAATGGAGGAGTTGGAGAGCAGACTGGAGGAGCTGGGGGTGGGGGGTTTGCAGCCCCATGGGAAGAATGACAATGTTGGTCGACCAGACAACCCAGGGCTCCCACGGACTAAGCCATCAACCAAGGGGTACATGTGGTTCCAGCCAAAAGATTGGCAGAGGAATGCCTTGTCGGGCATCAGTGGGAGGAGAGGTCCTTGGTTCTGTCAAGGCTTAATAGAGGCCCCAATGTGGGGAAATCTAGTGTGGGTCATGGGAGTGGGTTGGGTGGAGGAGCATATTCTTGCAGGCAGGGGGTGGGAGGACGGGTTGGGGATTTTTGGGGAGGGGAGAAACCGGTAAGGGGTATAATATTTGAAATGTAAATGAAGAATATATTCAATAAAAAATAAGAAAAAAATAGATTTTTTCCTAACATAGTATATCCTGATTACAATTTCCTCTTCCTCCTTTTCTCTTAGTTTCTAACCATTTTCATGCCCATCCAGATCCATTCTCTTTCTGTCTCTCATCAGGAAACAAACAGGCTTCTGAGGGATTATAATAGAATGATAAATATCAATAAAATCAGTGAATATAATAAAACAAAACATATAAGATAAAACAAAAGCTAATACATCAAAGTTGGACAAGACTGACAAACAAGAAAAGGAACCAAGACAAGGAATTAGAATGAGAGACCCACTTGTTTACATACTCACAAATCCCCAAACTCTAACCTAGAAGCCATGGTATAGACAGGAAGGGCCTGATGTGGACATGTTCAAGTCCTGTGTCTGTTTCTTTAGACTCTGTTTCTAACTTCAAGTCCCCTTTTGAAAAATTACGCATTGATTCCATGAGTGTTCCCCACTCATGGAATAACCTGGTACCTGGTTATTGGTACCTGGTCATACACCAGGCAGAGAATCACTCATAAGAGAAAGAAAAGTGACCCTCCCTCCCTCTCTCCATCTTCAGCTAATATCAGGTCATCCTTCATCTCTCCCTTGTTCATTCCTGTTATTTAAACTGTTTGACCATATACAGGCTTTCTCTTACTAACAAATCTGTGAGTTCTTGTATGAATATTTCCATGAATGTAAGTATGTGCACTGAAAGCATGTCTGCTACCCTCAGAGGTCAGAGGATGGCATTGAATTTCCTGGAACTGAAGTCACCTATGGTTCTGAGCCTATGCTCATAGCAGCCTTATTTATAGTAGCCAGAAGCTGGAAAGAGCCCAGATGTCCCTCAGCAGAGGAATGCATACAGAAAATGTGATATATTTACACAATGGAATACTACTTAGCTATTAAAAACAATGAATTCATGAAATTCTTAGGCAAATGGATGGAACTAGAAAATATCATCCTGAGTGAGGTAACCCAATCACAAAAGAACACACATGGTATGCACTCACTGATAAGTGAATATTAGCCCAGAAGCTGGGAATACCCAAGATACAATTCACAGAACAAATGAAGCTCAAGCAGAGGATGGCCTTGGTCATCAAAGGGAGGAGAGGCTCTTAGTTCTGAGAAGTCTGGATGCCCCAGTATAGGAGAATGCCAGGACAGGGAAGACAGAGTGGGTGGGTTGGTGAGTAGGGGGAGGAGGATTGGATAGGGTGTTTTTGGAGGGAAAACCAGGAAAGGGGATATCATTTGAAACATAAATTAAGAAAATATCTAATAATAATAAGACCAGAAATCAGCTATCATAAAAAAAGACAAAAGATGGAGGGACGCATGACTCCAGTTGCTTATGTAGCAGATTATGGCCTTGTCGAACATCAGTGGGAGGAGAGGCCCTTCCTTGTTCCTGTGAAGGCTCATTGCCCTCACTGTAAGGACATGCTAGGACAGGGAAGTGGGAGCCAGTGGGTTAGAGAGCTGGGGGTGCGGTGGATGGAATAGGGGGTTTTTAGAAGGGAAATGAGGAAAGGAGATAACATTTACAATGTAAATAAAGAAAATATCCAATAAATAAAAAACAACACATGTCTATCACTCTTTCAAATGGATCAAGAGAAATGTAAACAATGTTGTCATTTGATATGATCAGTGGACATTCTTCTGTTAATTAAAATTTTGTATTCTTTGGAAACTAAAAAAAAGAAAAAAGAAATGTTAGAATTTTGGGGAAGAGAGAACCCCGCACTGGGCGGGAGCCTATCAGCATCCCCTCCGCGACTTCTGTTCCCGTACTGCACGGAAGAGACAGGTACCCAGGTTCGCCCCAGTATAACATCGCTCAGGACACGACCTGTTGGGGCTTCCATCTGGTCCCAAGAACGGGACAGCACTGCGGTCCTCTGCAGGGTGGCCAGCGCCACCGAGAGTGTGCAGGGTGCACTCCGCCATCTTTGCTCCAGTGTCCTGGTGATTGGGACAGCCAGGCTCGGAGACAGACGGGCATAATATCGCTTGGGTCTCGGGAGGCTTGTGTGTACGCTGCTCGCAGGAGCTGGGAAGATCTGCAGTAACCAGCATGGGGACTTCTGCCTCGCAGAGGGACGTCCCCTTCCCCCAACTCTGGGAGAGATCACACACCCCTGCACAGGGCAGGAGCATACCAGCCTCCCTTTGGCGACCTCTGCTCCAGGAATCCATTACGCTGAGCCTTTGGATGTGCAGGGACTCCCCATTATAACATCACTTGGGGCAAGGCACATCAGGGCTCCAAAGTCACTCAGGAGCAGGGCAGGCCCCAGAAATCGGTGCCAGGGGAATCCCGGTAAGCCAGGGGAAATAGCTTTGCAGGCTCACAGGAGGTCCAACCAACAGCCAGTGTCAGCAGGACCAACTATCATCAGAGGTAACCAGATGGCAAAAGGCAAACGTAGGAATGTTACCAACAGAAATCAAAGTAATATGGCACCATCCGAACCCAACTCTCCAACAGCAGCAAGTCCTGGATACCCCGCCACACCCGAAAGACAAGATCTGGATTTAAAATCACTTCTCATGATGCTATTAGAGGATCACAAGAAGGACACAAATAAATCAAATAAAGAATTACAGGAGACCATGAATCAACGGTTAGAAGCCCTTACAAAGGAAACCCAAAAATCGCTTAGAGAAATGCAGGAGAACATGGATCAAAAGTTGGAGGCCCACAAGGAGACAACACAAAAATCGCTTAAAGAAATGAAACAACGGGTAGATGCACTTTCAAAGGAGTCACAAAAACTGCATAAAGAAATGCAGAAGAATATGGGTCAACAGACGGAGGCCCATAGGGAGGCAACACAAAAAGTGCTTAAAGAAAAGAATCAATGGATAGATGCCCTTACAAAGGAAACACGAGATCTGCTTAAAGAAATGCAGGAGACGATGGATCAACAGATGGAATCTCATGAGAAGGAAACACAAAAATCGCTCAGAGAAATGCAGGAGAACTTGGGTCAACAGGCAGAAATCCTGAAAGAGGTAACTCAAAAATACCTTAAAGAAATACAGGAAAATACAAACAAACAAATGAAGGATTTCAGCAAATCCATCCAAGATCTAAAAAAGGAAGTAGAAACAACTAAGAAATCACAAAGGGAGACAACTTTGGAGATAGAATTTTGTTCAACTCCTTGCTTGAAATGATTTATTTATTTTTATTTTATATACATTGGTGTTTTGTCTGTAGGTATGTTGTATGCAGTGTCAGATCCTCTGGAACTGGAGTTCCAGTGAACTGCCATGTGTGTGCTGGAAATTGAACCTAGGTCCTCTAGAAGAGCAGTGCTCTTATCCACTGAACAATCTCTCCAACCCTGAAGCAGAGGTTCTGACTGCTGAGTCATCTCTACAGCCAACTCTGGTATTTTTAACTGTTGTGAGCAAAACCATGATTAAATCAACCCTGATAAGGCAAATATTTTGTTCTTTCATGCCACATACTGATATTTCCAAAGGAAGACCAATACTTTGATAGAACTCCATTGGTTTTAGTGTATTGACCTTTGATCTGACAAATTTTAAGATCACAGATATCATATTTTCATCTCACCATTTACATTCCTTCTATAACTCACTCAGATTTTTGTAACATGGAAAGAATATGGCTTACATGGTTTCTTTCCAATTCTAGAGCAACATTCATCCCTCTTAACTTAAAAAATTTCTTTGCTCTTTTATTACATTCCCACCACAGTTTACTTTCTGTCTTTTCCTCTCAGTTCCACTACACAACCTCCACTCTTCCCCAGATACACTCCTCATTTTCCATTTAAAAACAGGTAGGCCTCCAACCAAACATGGCGTATCAAGTTTCAGTAAAGTTCTGAACCTTGCTTTATATTAAGGGTGTAACCCATAGGAGGAAAATGGTACCCAAATTAGCCAAGAGTAAGAGACAGTTCCATTATCATTGTTAAGAGTCCCACAAGAAGACCAGGCTAAATAATCATAATTCATCGTCAGAGGGCCTAGATCAGATCTTTGAGGTCTACCAGGAGTCAAGTTGTCTCTAACATATCCATCCATACCGGATCTCCTCATATCATCTAGCCTGTGCCCTAGACACACATTCATGTTATTTCTTGAATCACCATCCAGCTCACCTGCTCTGAACTTGGCTTAGGCTACTGCAGTTAGCAGTTATCACACTATAACCACAGTCAGGATGGGAGCCAGTTTTCGAAGGTCCCAGAGCTAAATTAGCTCTTGGGAACCTGCCCCAGATTATGAGGAACTGGGAAGCTCTCCCAGAGCCTGACGATAAGCAGGGGCAATCTAGTTTTTATTTCAGTCTCCAGAAGAATGTTCTAACATGTTTCCAAAAATAGAAGAGTCTGTACAGACAACAAGCCTCTCCCCAGAGGTGCTCAAGGAGGTAAAACTGGGCATGATAGAGCACATGAGAGGTGGGAGCAGCAGTTCAAAGTCAGCACTGGCTATACAGTAAGTCAGAGACCAGCATGGGCTACACGAGACTGTCTCAACACCCAAGAGAGAGCAAGAGGATTGGGGGAGGCATCAGGCTAGAGGACATTCAAATGTTAGCAAAGTGTTCTTCTTCCAATCCTTGTGTTCCATGATTTTGCTGAACCTAAACATGATTAAAATTAGGGAGACTTCACAATTGCCTTGGAAGGCAGGTGGCATTTTTCTGAAATCAAGTAAAAGCGGCAAAGCTTGTTTGAAACTGACAGGGGTATGTGTTGGATGTTTTGCTGGAATATCTATCACATACACAGTACCTGTAGAGACCAGAAAATGGCATTATATCCCCTGTAACCAGAGTCACAAATGGTTGTCAGCTGTTATGTTGGTACCAGGAATCAAACCCCAGTTCTCTACAAAAACAGCAAATGTACTTAAAAGGAAGTTATTTATCTCTCCAATCCCCTATGCTCAGCTTTTTACTATAAATTTGAACTCAGGTCCTAATGCTTTCACAGAAAGAACTTAACCAAATGAGCCCTCTTTCTAGGGTTTTTGAGAAGCCTTGCAATCCTAGCAAAGTGCCACAAGATGAATTTAGAGCCCTAAGCAGAGATTGAATTAAGGAGAAAAGCAAGGTTGTAACATGTACCTGTTTGTCAGGTTTGAAGCTACTGAAGGTCTAACCGGGTCCCTGATTATCTGTAGGTGGAGTGGGGTATCTTCAGGGTTACTAATCTTTCAATATAATGGTAAATTCTGGAAGAGGTGTTATGTGTGTAAGAGCTGATAAGCTTGATTTTAAATCATATTTAATAGTCTTTAGTTTTGAATCCAATACTAGTGGTATCATGGTTTAGAGTCCTCACCTGAAATCCCAACTTGCATGACAGAGGCAGTATAATGAGTGGGCCTGCTGAAGAGGATATTAGGCTGGTTAATTAGGGAAACCACTGAATAGACTTTGATACCATCCTTGAGATTTCTCTAGCTGTCTGTAATCTTTTCCTTAATTTGGTCATGTTTTCTCTCACAACCCCTATATAGTCTGCATATATACAACATTCTTCTCCAAGGGACACATATCCCTCCTTGCTGCAGGAAGAGTAGATCCAATCCCCTGCATTTTTATAACTACTTCAGCTAGGGAGGAAGCAGTTTTTTATAGAGCTGTCATTGACTTTTCCAGTATTTGTGAGTCACCATCAATGGCTTCTTGCAAGGTACAGTAATGGGAGCCTTGTAATAGTAAGGCTGTGGCTCCTGTTCCTATAACTCCTACTATACAGATACCTAAGAGGGTAGAGAAAACAATGGCTGTAATGGATTCTCTTTTAAATCTCTTATGAGGGCTCAGAAGAAGGTGGTTGAGAACTCTTTTCTTGATTGGCAACTCACCCTGTAAAGCAAATGACCACAACATAGAAGTCAGAGGAGATATTAAGTGCTTCTATCTGGATACAGAAAAGGTGGCACATTTACACAATGGAGTACTACTCAGCTATTAAAAATGATGAATTCATGAAATTTTTAGGCAAATGGATGGTACTAGAAAATATCATCCTCAGTGAGGCAACCCAATCACAAAAGAACACACATGGAATGTACTCACTCACTGATAAGTGGATGTTAGCCCAGAAGCTCAGAATACTCAAGATAAAATTCACAGATCACATGAAGCTCAAGAAGAAGGAAGACCAAAGTGTGTATACTTTGGTCTTTCTTAGAAGGGGGAACAAAATACCCATGTGAGGAGATACAGAGACAAAGTGTGGAGCAGAGACTGAAGGAAAGGCCATTCAGAGACTATTCCACCTGGGGATCTATCCCATATAGTTACCAAACCCAGACACTAATATGGATACCAACAAGTGCTTGCTGACAGGAGTTTGGTATAACTGTATCCTGAGAGGCTCTGCCAGTGCCTGACAACTATGAAAGTGGATGCTCTCAGTCAACCACTGAGCACAAGGTCCCAATGGAGGACCTAGAGAAAGGACCCAAGGAGCTGAAGGGGTTTGCAATCCCATAGGAGGAACACGAATATGAACCAACCAGTACCTCCCAGAGTTTCCAGGGACTTAATTACCAACCAAAGAGCACACAAGGAGGGACCCATGACTCCAGCAGCATGTGTAGCAGAGGATGATCTTGTTGGACATCAATGAGAGGTGAGGCCCTTGGACCTGTGAAGGCTTGATGGTCTAGTGTAGGAGAATGCCAGGAGTGGGTGGGTTAGTGACCAGGGGCAAGAGGAATATGATAGGGGGGTTTTCAGAGGGGAATCATGGAAAAGGGATAACCTTTGAAATGTAAATAAGGAAAATATCTAATAAAAAACAAAAAAGGAAAAAACAAACAAACAAAATAACCAAAATAAATGTTTAAAAAAAAGGAAAAAGGCAAGTTGTTATAGCTAGGTATATTTGTGGGTCCTGGGTTCTCCTTCATCCAAATTGTTATAGCTAGGTGTATTTACAGGTCCTACATTCTCTTTCATCAACTTCTATCTGAATTTTTGGTGAGAGTACCATGCTGTAGTGTAATTTGAAATTAGGTATTGCATAATTTTAAATGTGGTGTCTTTGTCTCCTGTCTTGATTTGACTTTGGGCATATTTTGTTCTTCTGATTTGGAGGAAGTTGAAATTTTAGAACTTTTTAAGTGAAGAAAGTCATTGGAGTTTGAGGAAGACTACTTTGAAATTATATTGGCTTTCATAGAATTAATTCTGTGACCCAATACCATAGGTCATCTCTCCATATTCTAGGCTCTTTTTCAATTTACTTTGCCAATGTTTTTAAAGTTTTTTGTAGAATTATTTAATCTTCTTTATTATGTATTTGTGGGCACTGCAAAAGATTTTATTTATTTGTGTTTTTTCATGGGAATATCTATTCTGATATGTATGTGAAAGCACATGTGATCAGAAGAACTCATTGGATCCCTTGAAGCTAAAGTAACAGGTGTTTAAAAACTGCCTGATGTAAATGTTTGGATCTGAATATAAGTCCTCTGATAGAGGAGTAACCAATCCTAACCATCAATCCATCTTTCTAGTTCCTCTAGACACTTTGGAAGATAATTTGAAAGGGATTTTTTTTCTTGACTTCATCCTCAAAAGAGTTAATACAGGTATGCAGATATGTCTTGATTTTTGTCCATTGATTTTGTATCTCACTTGTGTAATTATATCCTTCAGATTGTACCATTTTCCAATGGAGGGGTAAGGGGGTGTTCTAAGACTCGAGAAATTAATGAGACTCTCGAGACTCTGAAATCTTATGAAAATTTACAACCCTAGAAATTAAAAAACTGAGAAGTTTCAAAGTTCCCTTCCCAAGTTTATGGACAGAGGAAACATTTTCATGGGGAAGATGTACTCTGGTTCATCTGCTTACAAGGTAAACAGAAAACTCTTAAATTAGATGCCTTTTATTAGTCATCTCCATCTCCATGCAGTGTTTGACCTCTTGGGGATTTGACTGCCCATCAATCAACCACAGTGTGTGTGCTTTTTCAGCAGTAAGGATTTATCATTTGCTTTAGTGAGTGGCAATGACTGATGGTAATAGGATTTGCATTGGAGCCTCTGAGCATTCTGGGTCCAAAATTTTATATGGAGGTTGGCATTAGGATTTTTATTTAGACACATATGACATATTAGATAAGAACTGTCCACTTACATTGTGAACAAAACTAATTTAAGAAACTTTAATAAGGGTTCTTAAATGATTCAACCTCCCTTATAGCTCAACAACTAAAGGTCTTGGAGGAAGATGGTAATAGGACAAGGAAAAGCAGTTACCTGTTTAGAAGTAGTTACATGGGGCAATTCCAAACTTTGTCTGCAGTAAAGTCCACTAACAAAATACTAAAGATGAATCAGTAGTAGCAGCTTGATACAAAAGAAACCAGGAAGCTTCACTGATTGGCATTAGTCCACAAAGTGCCAAAAAGCATCCAGAACTTCAATAGAATTTCTTTGTATATTTCTCTGTGCAATGTTTCAACAAGTGATGCTCTGAGCAAAAACAAGGGGAACCAATGCCAGACTATCATTATTGAACACCAGCATCAGCAAACCCCAATGATGATCAGCCAGGCAAACCAATGCCAGAGTGTCATCAGCAGGGACTAGCAAGGTGGAGTCCAACAAAGAGCAGCAAGGTGAACCAATCCCAAAGCATCATCTACTCTGTTTGGTTGTAGTTTTACTGTTTTCAAATGCCATCTGTCTGTTCATGCATCTGCTACTGCAAACCTCACATGCACATTCACAATACAGCTTCCAGAACAACACCATGTGTCCTCAGCAAAACAGGCTCTCAGGTGTCTGCTTCAGCAAAATATCTTCCCACAAGACAGTTGCAAGACAAACATCACATGACACAACTGGGTGCCCAACAAAACCAGAAATTTCCACTTCAATAGCCTTTTATACAATTTTAGGTTTCATTGACACCACAACAAAACCTACCTTCTGTCCTTATCCCTCCCCCATCCTTATTTATAGCTAATATGCACCCATTGCTTATAATAGATATTTTACTGACTACTGTACCTCCATTATTTCTTTTCACCCCATTTGTTATGACCACTTTCTTCCTTTATTTATATAGATGCTACATGTTAAGCACAGAATTATAAAAAATTGAAGCTAGGATTTGTATATAATAGGGAGCATAGAATGTGCATTTCTGGGTGTGGCTTAATATGGCCTATATTTTGTTTTCCAGTCCATCCATTTTACAAATATTTCATTTTGTTAGTATGTATGAAATTCCATTATATGTGTACATATATATCACATTTCTACCATCCTTCTGCCCATTCATCCATCCTCTGCAATAGACATCTGCACTTATTTCCTAGACATAAATCACACAAAAATGTAAGTGTCTCAGATATAGAGTCTTTTGGGCACATTCTAGGTCATGTAGTACTTTCACTTTTAGCTTTTGAAAACCCAGAAACTAATTTTCGTATTGGGTGGACCAGTTTACACTTCTACCACTGACTACATGTTCCTCTTTTCTCAATATCCTAACTTGTGTTGTGGGTTTTAACTACAAACAAAAACTGGTTGATTACTCAAATAACTTTCATGCTATTGTTGCATGAGTGGCCATATCTTGCCAGACCAGTCATTATTGTAGCTTATATTGATCCCAGCTGGGTAAGATTGTTGAATGCCTTTTCTCTCCCTAGAGTGTAAGTAGAATCTTCTGGAACTGCCAAATTTAGCCAGAAGTGAAGAAGCTTCCAGATCAGTACTAACTAGATTTCTCTGTCCTATAACTTGAAGGATAAGTTCTTACTTTAAAGTTCTGAAGGGTAATGAAGAACAGGGAGAATAGCCACCACAGCTGGGTAGATTTATGAGATTCCCTTGATCAACACCACAAAAAGAGATAATTCATACCTGTCACTGGCCTATAGTGTGCTCCATCCCAGTGTGAGGTAACTCAATTTAAACTCTTTTTACATAATTATATATGCATATGTAAAAAGATCATTTTATATGTATATGAGTGTGCCTGAGAGTATTAATAAGCCTGTGATCTCCTGGAACTTGAATTACAGGTGGTTTTGAGACACCTATGTAGGTGCTGGGAAATTAATCTGAGCATTCTGCAAGATTGTCAAGTGCTCTTAATGAGCAAGCCAAGGTTTGTTCTCCCTCTTCCTCTCCCTCTCCCTCTTCCTCTCCCTCCCCCCTCTCTCTGGCATTTTCAAAGTTCTTTAGTATTATTTCTTCTCATAATTCCTTCTTTACTGTGCCATCCTACCCTCCATCACATTTCTTCATTCCTGTTTCATTATTCCTCTTTACTCCTTGATACCATCCATGTCTGATCTATGTTTCCTTAGACTCTTTTCACTCCATAATCACTTTCTAATTTCTAGTTCTACGGGCACACCAATTTAAGTGAGTCTGTCTGGGAGGGCTGACACTGTCCTTTTTCAGCCCAGGTTTCCTGCTATATCTCAAACTTTCACTATGAGTTCTAGAACTCTCTACATTCCTATGAGCCTTTACAAGAGTCAGATCTAGTCCTCATTCTTGGTTCATAGCTTCTTCCAATGCCCCTGTGAATATAGAACTCCCCAAGTTCCTGTAGTTCCTACATTTGGGACTGTTTCTCACCCTGATTCTACAGAAATACGGATAAATTTGAATACCCATGAGCCTAATACAGATCAAATCTTATCCCCATCTTAACTCCTTAGGTATTTCTGAAGCCAATTCATGGTGTGGATAGCTATTTTTACTAGGAAAATATGGAACAGCAAATTAGTTTTAATTGGCCTTTCTGCAACAGCAAATTATATCAAACACTTTAAAAATGATTATTAGTGATCTCTAAATTCTAAATCTGTAATCTCTAAAGCTTTAGGTGAATTATTAAGACATTTCTTTGGCATTTCTCTGGTTTTCTTTGTTTCTTTTTCAGCTTCCCTCTTAAAAGTCTCTTCATTTTATCCCAAAGTGGTTTGTATTTTAAGATATTCCATTCAGTTCTTTGAACTTTTCTAATTTCACTCTCTAATTCCTTAATGACCACTTTACCTTTCAGTAATGTATTGTTTAATATTCATGAATTCATGTATTGTTCATAATGGCTGGGAAACTCAGAGAGATCTTTGACTGCTCTGTCTCATTTTGCAATTCATAATACTCACTAATAAGCATTACAGAGTTTGAGAAGCACTGCAGTAGAGAAACGGGGGGATTTCTCTTCTGTTTTTTCTTCATATACAATGGAATAGAGCAAGGTGAGCACCCATGATCAATGATGCAGCCACAAAAGGACAGAAGATATTAAAGTGTACATGAGTAGCAACATCCACACCAGCCTGTGTGTGAATAAGGACAGAGAATGTAAATGGCAGTCACCTGAGGAAGGTTTCCTTTTCTAACATCTTACAGAAGTTCCTCTAGAAAATCTTGTAAAACAACTTCTTGGGGGATGGGGAAATAACACAGCTGCTAAAAGCATGTACTAATCTTCTAAGGACTTGAGTTTGGTTTCCAGCACCAGTGTCAGCTGGCTCACAGATGCCTGTAACTCTTGGTCCTAGCGATTCAACTCACTCTTATTGCTTTCTTAGGCACTGTATTCATGTGTAAAGATCCATAGTCAGAAACTCACATGTACACTCAAAAATAAAAATCTTATCACATGCATTTTATCTGTGAACACTGGGGTTTTGTTGTAAGCTTTTGAGACTGGCAAGGATCATGAAGGCAGAAAGCATTGGAACCTGATTAGCATGGAAGCACCTATATAATTCAACAATTTTTATAAGCACTAGGTTTTAATACACTTTTATCCTCCCCCCCCCCAGGCTTTCGGGAGGTGAGCTGTGCACAGGCAGCCTTGTTCCAGGTGGAGCAACAACTTTGAACCCTGGTGACCTAGTAGGCAGAGCTTTCACCTACATGGGATGACAGAAGTTCAGTCACTGCCCTCTGGGGTCCCCTGGCCCCTGTCACAATTGCGCTCCCAGAGCACCCCCCCCCACAAGAGAGGTGTGTGGCTATCAGTCATGTAGGAGCAGCACCAAGCCTTCCCACATTACAAGGTTTCTCCACGCTCTCAGTCCAAGTCAATGAGAAGTACCTGCTGTCAAACCCTGTATCACCCCCAAAATTGTATATAAATCCTATTCAGGGAATTGAAGGTGTGCAAGAACTTCTCAGTCATCTGAGAGTTCTGTCATAGGAGCTGTAACACGAGGGAAGAGGTCTGCTCTCCTGAAACACCACCAGTGGTTCTGCTGCAATTCTCCCTGGCTAGGCAGCCACCAGACCCGCCTCAGCTCAGGGCGACTTGGGTAATGAAGAAGGTGGCATGGCAGGCAAAGACTGAGGTGAAACCAGCGGCTGCAGCAGCAGAGGGAGCAGCCTCCTCGCCTGCTCACCCCCTCTGCCAGAACTCTCAAACCTGACTGGGCCTCCACCCCGTAGGCCCACACCAAGCCACAAGTTAAATTTTGCAAAAGATGTTTCAGATTCTTGGCAATCAATTGAAGCCAGAACAGAGTTTGAAGTGAATTCATCCATAGTGAAAACGGTTCCTTTCAGTCTTGAAGGGCAGATGAATATTCAACTTATTGAGAGGAGAGAGAGAGAGAGAGAGAGAGAGAGAGAGAGAGAGAGAGAGAGAGAGAGAGAGAGAGAGAGAGAGAGAGGCAAATCTGTCAGTATATCATTGCTGAGAAAAGGTGAGTATATCATTGCAGAGTAAAACTGAAATGTCGAGTTTGTATATATACATCAGTTGGAGCAGGTCTGTGATTCTACATGCCTTTATTTAGACACAGCGCTAGGGAGTCAGAGGCAGGTGGATCTTTATTCAGTTAGCCTGGCCTACAGAGTCAGTTTAATGACACCTGGAGGTACACTGAGAATCCTGTATCAAAAAACAAAAAGAAAAACATGATGTCCTTTTGGACTGGGTTACCTAACTGAGGATGATATTCTCAAGTTCTATCCATTTGCCTGAAAAATTCATGGTGCCTCGGTTTTTAATAGTTGAATAGTATTCCATTGCATAGACTTATCAATATTTTTGAAAAAAAATCTTTTTATTAGAAAAACATTTTTACTAATCACTTTGTTTATCTGCATTTCAAATGACATTCCACTTCCCAGTTACCTTTCTACAAGCCCCCATTCTACTCCCAATTCTCCCTCATATTTGCCTCCATGAGGTTGATCTTTCACCTGCTCCTGCTTCACCACTCTAGCACCCCCCTACTCTAGGTTGTCAAGCCTCCTTCCCCTTCCATTGATGTTAGATAATGCCATCCTCCGCTACATATGTATCTGGAGTCCTAGCAACCTCCATGTATACTCTTTGGTTGCTGTTTAATCCCTGGGTGCTCTGGGTGGTCCAGTAAGTTGATATTGATCTTCTTATGGGGTTGCAATCCCTTTCAGCTCCTTCAGTCCTTCCCCTAGCTTTTCCATTGGGGTCCACAGGCTCAGTTCAACAGTTGGACGTGAGTATCTGTATTTGCATCTGTATTGGTCAGGTACTGGTAGAACCTTTCAGGGAACAGCTATATCAGACTCCTGTCAGCAAGTGCTTCCTGGCACAAGCAAGAATGTGAGGGTTTGGTTTCTGCAGATGAGATGGATCTCTAAGTGGGGTGGTCTCTGGATGGCTTTTCATAAGTTTCTGTTCCAGTTTTTGTCCCTGTCTTTTCTTTGGACAGGAACATTTCTGGGTTAAAAATTTTGAGATGGGAGGGCCCCATCACTTAAGCGGGTGCTGTGTTTCTCTACTGGGGGTAGTCTCTACAGGTTGTATCTTCCCTTGTTGGGTATTTCAGCTAATGTCATAGCCCTTGGTTCTCAGAATTCTCTTTCTTCCCTAAAGTTTGGGACTTTGTAGTGGCTACACCCAGTTTTCCATCTCCCACTGCTACACATTTCAATTCAATTTCCTGACCTTCTGTACTTCTCTCCTGTCCCTTCTATTACCTGTCATGTCCTTTTTCCCTGAACCCTCCTTTCTTCTTCCCAAGTCTCTCTAGCTCCTGTAATTATTTTGTTCCCTGTTCTATGTAGGATTGAAGCATCTATACTTTGGTCTTCCTCCTTCTTAAGCTGCATATGGTTTGTGGGTTGTATTGTGGCTCTTCTGGGCTTTTGGCCTAAAACCCACATATCAGTGAGTACATACTATGAGTGTTCTTTTGTTTCTGGGTTACCTCCCTCAGGACAATTTTTCTAGTTCCATCCGTTTGCCTATGGATTTCATGAAGTCATTGTTTTTAATTGCTGAGTAGTACTCCATTGTGTAAATGTACCATGTTTTCTGTATCCACATCTGGGTTGTTTCCAGTTTCTGGACTTTATGAATAAGGCTTCTATAAACATTGTGGCACATGTATCCTTGTAATATGTTGGAGTATCTTTTGGGTATATGCCCAGAAGTGGTATTGCTGTGTCCTCAGGTAGAAATATTTCTAATTTTCTGAGGAAGTACCAGACTGTTTTTCAGAAGAATAGATATCATACCTCTAGAGCTGGAGTTACAAACAGAGGTAAGCCTACAAATACAGTTTATATGAATCAAGTTCTGATCCTCTGTAAAATTGGCTAAGGCTCTAACCTACTGAGCCATCTCCAACCCCAAACTGAGAAATTTATCTAACCCATTTAACACTACATTTCCAATTTGGAGGAAAAATCTCTAGAAGCAGCTATAGTGAAAGAGCTTGAAATAATTCAACAGAAAACAACAGTTTGTACATTCTATATTGAGGAACAGATTCACACTGAGTTACAAAATTAATACTGAGACTTCAAGTACCTTTTCACAGACTTGCTCCAGCATTAAAACTGACAAAACTATATCACCATGTCTTGACCATAACATTGGCAATAATAAGAGGCAGCAAGACAGCTGGACAGGTAAAGCCGTCACCACTTAGAATTGATTACCCGAGTTCAAACCCCACTGTTGCTCATCCCACCTCTCTGCCCCCTCGACTCCTGGAGCGTGCTCCCCCAACAAGTGTCCACTTTTCCTGAGGCCTCTCAAGGAATAGGCACGTCTCCCAATGAGGCCAGAATATGCAGACCTCTGCTCTATATGTGCTGGGGGCCTCTAACCAGCCTTTATATGCTGCCTGACTGGTGGGTAGTCTCTAGGAACTCCCTGGGGTCCAGGTTAGTTGAGACTGCTGGTTTTTCTATGGGGTCACTCTCCCCTTCATCTTCTTCAGTCCTTCCCCTAATTCAACCATAGGGGTCAATAATTTCAGTCTAATGGTTAGGTGTAAGTATCTGTGTATATCTCAGTCAGCTGCTGGTAGAGCCTCTCAGAGGACAGTTATGATAAACTCCTTTCTTCAGTCTCTTTTCATTTTTGTCTGTTCAGTTCTTTTACACAGGAACAGTGCAGTTAGCATATGTTTCCTGGTTGGTGGCTCAGTGTCTGAGAGATGTCAGGGGTCTGTGTTAGTTGAGACTGCTTGTCTTCCTATGGGGTCATCCTCCTCCTCAGCTTCTTCTAGCCTTTCCCCTAATTCAACCATAGGTGTACTTGACTTCAGTTCACTGGTTGGGTATAATTATCTGCATCAGTCTCAGTTGGCTGCTTGTGAAGCCTCTCAGAGGACAGCCAGGCTAGGCTCATGTCTGTAAGCACACCTCAGGATCAGTAATAGTGCCCGGGCTTGAAGCATTCCCTTGAGATGGATCCCAAGTTGGGCGAGCTACTCTACCTCCTTTCCCTCAGCCTCTTTTCCATTTTTGCCTTTGCAGTTCTTTTAGACAGGAACAATTCTGGGTCAGAGTTGGTTATTTTTTGTTTCCGTGATTTGTCATCCTCATCCCTCCACTTGATGCTCTTTCATTGTACTGGAGATGGACTCTGCAAGCTCTCTCTCCCCACTGTTGGACATTTCATCTATGGTCCCTCCCTCTGAGTCCAGAGAGTCTCTCACCTCCCAGATCTCTGGTACCTTCTAGAGGGTCCAGCCCACTTTCACTTCCTGAAGTTGCATATTGCAATCAATTTTACTGGCTCTCAGGTCTTCTCTCCTGTTCCTTGTCCCCTGAATCATGTTCTCCTTTTTCCCTCCCCATGTCCCATCCAGGTTCCTCTCTTCCTCTGCCTCCAGTGACCGCTTTCTTCTCCCTTCCAAGTGGGATTGAAGCATCCTCACTTGTGTCCTTTGTTAAATGTCCTGATTTCTGTGGATCATATCCTGCATATACTGTACTTTTTGGCTAATATCCACTTATTAGTGACTACATACCATGCATGTCCTTTTGCGTCTGAGTTACCTCTCTCAGGATGATATTTTTTAGCTCCATCCATTTGCCTGTGAAACTCATGATCTCCTCATTCTTAACCACTGAGTCCCTGCTCCAGTGCTGATTTCCTCATTCTTAATAGACAAATATTATTTCATTGTATAAATCAACCAAATTTTCTTCATCCATTCTTCTTTTGCGGAACATCTGGGTTGGTTCCAGATTCTGGTTATCACAGATAAGGCTGCTATGAACATAGTGGAGCACATGGCTTGGTGGAGCATCTTTTGGGTATAAGCCAAAGAGTATTATAGCAGCGTCTTCAGGTAGATCTATTTCCAATTTTCTGAGGAATCTCCAGACTGATTTCCAGAGTGGTTGTACCAGTTTGCAATCCCACCAGCAATGGAGGAATGTTTCTCTTTCTCCACATCTTTGCCAACATGTTCTGTTACCTGAGATTTTGATCTTAGCCACTCTGATTGGTGTAAGGTGGAATCTCAGCGTCTTTTAATGTGCATTTCTCTGATCACTAAGGATTTTGAGCATTTCTTTAAGTTCTCAGCCATTCAAGATTATTCTGTTGTAAATTCTTTGTTTAGTTCTATACCCCAATTTTTGATTGTGTTGTTTGGTGTTTTGGAGTTTAACTTCTTGAGTTCTTTATATATTTTTCATATTAGCCCTCTGTTGGATGTGGGGTTAGTGAAGAATTTTTTCCCAATCTGTGGCACCTTTTCTTCTTAAGTGGAGAGTATCCCCATAAATACATGCATATCCAAAATGCATAAAAATGCTTAAATATTTCTTTGTTCACCGATGTAATTAGCACAAGTTAGATTTTGGGTTTCATCATACTGACAGCTATAATGACACCAGATACTTACCTTGTGAGCTCTGCTGCCTTTGGACATTCTCTGGCAGCAGAAAAGTTTAAATGCTTGACTATAATCTTCTAAAAAAATGATTTTGTGGCTGAAGAAGCCACTGACAGAGTGACAACTTTGCCTCCACATTGTCCTTGTACCTCTTTTCTCCTGTTTGATTGGCAGGAGGTTCTGATGATTGGAAACTCAATTTCATCATGCCCCAGAGTGAAGACATTCCCAAGACCTTTCGGGAGTAGATGTCCAGTTTGGATCCTGGTATCCTCCCTGGTCCTGAGACATTAAACCTCTGAAGGCTCCTGAGCGTGAGCTGCTGTTGCCTATTTTTCTCTTTACTCTTGATGTTGTGAGCAGCTTGCAGTGCTTGAGAGAGCACAAAGTTAGGTGGATCAAAGACTGACTGTCACCTGAGTGGAGTCCAAGGTGGCAATACATACTTCAAACTAAAATGGAATGACATGCAATATATGAAAAATTAACAAAGATTTCATTTTTGAAAACATTTAATGATAACAATATATTCTCAGTTGTTCAGATGGAGAAATATATAGAGGGATTCTGTTCTTATCTGAAGTTTAATGTGCTAAGTTAAAAGGAGCAGAGAGTAATACTTTGATCAGGACCTTATAACACATTAAACCTTTTTGGGAAAATGGGTTTCCTCTGTTTCAGACCACCCTGCAGCAGAGCGCAGTTATATACAAGAGAACAGAGGGTGGTGAATAACTCACTGTTTCAGTCAGATTCCAACCAGAAATCTTTTCACATCAACAAATGACTATAACCTTACTCTTTTAATATTAGAGCAGTGAGCACCATACCTTGTTCATACAAGATGTTGAAAATGTATTTATGGAATAAAGTATTTAATGGTATTAGTAAAGTTGTCTTTAATGTTCAACATTTTTAGTGACTCCGACTTTCAACATTTGAAGAACACAGAACAAGGATCTTTAGGATCTCTGAAGATCAACAGTAAAGGAGAAATAGTGGGGAAACCTGCAATTAAAACTTCCTCGCAATGCCTCAGGAAGTGATGAGAATATATAAAAAAGGTGAAAAAGATAGTACAAATAAAATTTAGAAGATAAAAGCCAACAAATGTGATCATCAGCATCAGAATAGTATGGGTTGCTCTGGTCTCAGCTTGGCCTCTGGGGTCCTGGTTGGGAGTGAGCACGTGCTGCATTTGCCAGTGATGTCTATGGAGGAGAAGTACCATGGAGACACTGGTCCAGACCATGATGCTCATGAATATGGCATCATGGGCAAACCGCAAGAAGACAATGCCTACACTGAATCCAGAAGTGGAACAGAACAACTTGCTCTTAGAGTCAGTGTTATTGTCTGTTATCTGTGGACCAGTGATCTTAATTGGAATGTAGATGTTAGTTATGACACTGAAGAACCAACAAGTGTAACAAGAATAACTCACCAAATTTGGGATACTAGACCTGAGTATAAGTTTACCTCTATTAACAGGAACAAGAGTGACAAACTGATGGATATTCAGGACACAAGTGGAACATAAGTTTGTGCTTCTTGCAACCAGGCGATTGAAGAATTCTAATTTACATTTGAGATCAGTTGGAGGATTTCTTGGAGCAAAAGCCATCATGTTTGGAAATATAATGATGAAGAGAATCAAGGCATTGGCCACCGCTATATGGCTTAAAATCACCTGCCTGGGCCTCTGTTGAGAACCAAGCAAAACTGGAGAGAAATTATGGACAAACAGAAATACATTGGCCACAGTTCCAACCCCAAACTGACAAAACAAGAGGATATGAAGAGCCACTTCCTCAGTGTTTTTCAGGGATTTACCATGAGCAGACATGGAGAAGGCTTAACTCAACCCTGGAGTGATGATTAGGTGGAACACTGCTATCTTCAGGACTCTGTTCTATTTATTGTCCTTGCTTACCAAATGATTTGGGATCATTTCTTGATAAGTGAGACACTATTCTATCACAATACAGGAACTTTACCTGGAGAACAATGCATGGACAGTAATTCAGGATAAAATTTTATACTTAATATATTAGTCCTGCCTTGATAAATTTTGTATTGCAACTTCATCTTTATGGTCACCTAGGAAAATAACATACACAATAACATGCATTTTAACATACAATGGGCTTTTCATGTGAATAAAAACAGGAAAGAGTGTAGTAGGAGTATGTGATAACATCATCAGAGTTCAATACAATGAGAAAGGAAAGGAGGCTGCAAGTGGAGTGTATCTTAATAATATCACTTAATCAATAATAAATTAAAAAGTCCTTCATCAGATTTTGTCACCAGAATTCAATATAATTAGAAGGGAGAGGTGACTGCAAACGAAATGTATCTTCATCAATAAAATAACTTAATCAATAAAAAAAGGAGAGAAAAATGCACCATAAAAATAACTAATACAATTTCCTCATGAGATGGTAACATGTTAAACTCAATATGTATATTAATAAGAATTGTGATTACAGATAATTTCTGATATGTGCAAATCCAGAAAACAGACATTTCTTTGAGATGAAAGCAAAATATTAACCTATTTGAGTTAAACTAATAATTCACATTGGCTTTAGATGATAATGTACACTTAAGAAGGGAGAAGAGAATGTTAACAAGTCTATGGTTGCAAGAATCCCACCTTCTGAGACACAGGATGAAGATACTCATCTGACAGACAACTCAGGAACACAGCTCCTATAAAGGCATATATTATAGTGCCTTTTACATTGAAGAAGTTGTCTGTGTGACTCTTTGCCTGAGAAAGATTGCAAGGAAATTCAGAACGGTTATTAATCTCTATTCAGTGCTGTGAAGGTAACCCAACATAGTCCAGGTTTATAGTCTCATAGAATAGTAGGGTACCTGAGCATGACATCCTTCAGAGAGTTTATTATGTGTCATCTGTTGTGTCACTGTATTTATCTGCATGGTGTCTTTGTGATACCTCTGATGAAGGAAAATTATTTATCCCCAGAGCAAATCTCCATTTTTACTTTCTGATGCTTAATGATCATGCCTAGGTGTTTGTTAGATGTTAATGAGTACCTGGGCAGAAGTTAGAAAAGAGTTATCGTGTTTCCTTTGGGACAATTTAAGTTCTGAATTGATCTTGTAGTCAGATATGAATTGGGGCCCTCAAGGGTAGAATGAGGAAATCATTCTTCACATTTCTATACAGTGCTTTATCACTATTATTTCAGTCTTGAAAAATTATGCTAGCAACAAGTCCATCCAGAAAAATGGCAGCATGTCATTCAGATTCCCATGTTTATACCAGGACACATACTTCTGACATATTTATTTACTGAAGCTGATCTTTCCAACCTGAATCCTCAGGTTATTCCCATATCCATTTGTTTGCAGGTAGATTGTTATTTGTTTTCTGATATACCCATGAATCCTCATTAGAAGTCTAATATAATTTGATAGTATGAAGAGAATCTGCTTTGTATAGAAGAAATCCTGAACAAATGAAGATATGGATTAAGCAATCATTAAGAAATTAATAACCTTCCTTCTTCTTGGAAATGTAGTGTAGGGGAATACCAGGACAGAGAAGCAGGAGGAGGTTGACTGGGGAACAGAGGAAGGAAAGAGGGCTTATGGGACTTTCGGGGAGGGGGGAATGGGGCAAGGGGAAATCATTGGAAATGTAAATAAAAAATATAGAAAATAAAATAGAAATTAATAGCCACCAGAAAGAATGGAAACAGGCAACCTTGGGAGATAGGAGGTTGGGGGGACCCTCCAGAATGCACCAGATACCTGGGAGGTGAGAGATTCACAGGACTAAAAGGGAGGGACCTTAGATGAAATGCCTTACAGTAGGTTGAGGGAACTTACAGAGCCTACCTCCAGCAGGAAGATAGGGCATCAAATGAGGGAGTGAGGGGCCATCCCACAGCCTTAGCTCTGACCCATACTTATTCCTGTCTGAAAGTATTATAGGGATGGAAATAGAGAGGAGTCCGAGGAAAAGAAGGTCTATCGACAAGCTCAAAGTGGATTCCATCACAAGGGGAGGACCCAAGGCCTAACACTATTACTGAGGCTATGGAGCACTCACAAAAAGGGAACTAGCATGACAGTATTCCGGAAGACCCAACAAGCAGCTGAAAGAGTCAGATACAGATATTTGCACCCAACCAATGGACAGAAGCAGCTGACCCCTGCTGTTGAATTATGGAAGGCTGAATGAAGCTGAGGGTAACCCTGTAGGAGGACCAGCAGTCTGAATTAATCTGGTCCCTGGGATCTCTCCAGCACTGAACCACAAAACAGGCAGCATACACCAGCTGATATGAGGACCCTAACACGTACAATAGAGGACTGCCAGGTCTGTGTTTATTCAGAGATGACACACCTAACCCTCAAGAGACTGGAGACCCCAGGGAGTTTAGAGGTCAGGCAGGGTTGGGGGGAGGTAGGGACATCCACGTGGAGACAGGGGGATGAGAGGAGGTATGGGATGTGGAACAGTCAGAGGGGTGGACAGGGGTTGGTGGGGTGGGGAATAAAATATGAAGTGTATAAAAATAATTTATAAAATGGATTCTAGTGAAGAAAGAAATTAATAGATCCAACCACACCCATTTATGTTCTAGGTATAATAGAAAACTAGAGACTTAGTTTTGATTATTAATGATGAAAAGTAAAAACTCAGCCTGTAAATGTATTAATTGTAGGTTCTAAACCTTCATTGATATTCATACCTGCAGGAAGATTGTCTTCGGCACAGTTAAAATACATGTATTAGGATGTATGAGAGCAAGATATCATTGCATCACAGTTTTACTAATGAAAATAACAGAACTTAGAAGGGATGTATGTGGAAATAGCTTGTCATTTATTGCTTAGATACTATATGTTTGTCTGGGACAAGCATACATCCATGATTTCAACTGTGAAATTTATGTTGGCCAATTGAGAGTTACAAATGGGTTATTAGCCTCATACATAAATGTATATATAGTAGAATAACCTTAAAAGCCATGAATTTGTAAGAGTCATGGCATGTTGAAAAATAGATGATAGAATACAGTGTTATAAAGGCTTAAGGGAACATGATAATGGAACATGACGAGTCAAATTTTAGTGTGTGTAGGAAGTAAAGTAGAAGAGGAAATAAGGAAAGGAATAAATGACACTAAGTATATTTTGAAAAACTGGAGAGAAACATATTGCTTTTTGAGGCATCCTGTAATGTATTCACTTGCATGTTTCAAAGGAGTTTTAATAAACCTGTACTATATTAGGTGGACAGCCTCCCAAGTAGACATCTGATGTTGAATAATGTAAACAAACTTCTATTCCAGGCTTAGGTGACTTCTTTTTCTAGCTGCTTGTCAATCAATTCCCAAAGCACTATCCACCCCACCCCCAAACATCACAGGCTATTACCAATAGTGCTAGAAATTCTCCAAAACTAGGTGGCTGAAGATATCATATATTAGACACAGAACATGCAGAAATCAAACTGGAACTTACTTAGAGGATGTGCTTGCCCCCATGTGTCCACAGGTGGTATAACAAAGGAGGCTGAAAAAAATTACATGGAAAACTTTCTTAAAAGGTGTGACATACAGTACTGGAGGAGAAAAGTCAGAAGTCCCATCCTTCTGTGAACTGAAATTACTGGGTTGATGAGATACACCCATTGATTTAAGAGTGACATAAATGTTATGGGAGAAATCAACCAGATTCTTATTCGACCTAAGGCCCTGTCCATGAGCTTAAACTCATAAGTGGCACTGTTTATATTGTCTGTGCTCAGACATGTCTAGTAGGGAACCCAATACTAATGTTCTTATTAATGGAAAGAGAATTGAAACATTTCTTGAAGACTTATTGCTACACTTGTAGATTAGTGCATCTCTCAGCCCTCATTAGAGAAACTTCTCCCATGTTAATTAACACAGGAACTCTCAACTGGTCATTGTGTAGTGATATGAGTTTGGTATACTCTCAGACCTAGAATGGATATATCATAGCTCTCCCACCAAGCCTTAAGTGTCTTCATAGAATATGGGGTTAGCAGAATTTTAGAGCCAGAGGTAGTTGATAACATCAATGAAACAATGTTTTCTGGACACAACGGGGGGTGGGGAAACAGATATATTGATCTACAAGGATTGCAGAAGAATTCACAAGACCTGTACAAGATCAAGCCAATCCATTATTGTTAGTTCTCTGTCAGTAGAATAGAAGGAAGACTAACCTCAATTGGGAAAACACTTTCCTTATGTATGCTGCCTCATCTCATTTTCACAGGGTCCTTTTGTTGCACTGTGACACTTTACCATTTACACAACTCCCCAGCCCCAGACATTAAACCTGATAGTTCAACACATTTAGAATGTGCATGGATACCACACATCCTGGAACTTACTCTTGCCTATACTGGACTTGATCTTTAGATACTAGGATACCACACATCCTGGAACTTACTCTTGCCTATACTGGACTTGATCTTTAGATACTAGACAGGGAAGAGTGACTCAAAATGAATATTACTGCATTGGAGATGTTGAGACAGGAAGATGAGGATCCTGCTCAAGGTCATCTATGCCTACAAGGTGGCCTGTCGGGACATATGAGACCGGGAGTAAACCACAAATGCTAACAGCACTACAGTTCATCTAAGGAGGAACTGAGGCAGCAGAATCCACAGAATGTAAAAGGCAGTATGGGATGTGCTTTATAGATGAGACAATGTGAACACTAAAATCACCATAGCAATACCATTGCTGTGAACCTATTACTGTGTCATGGTTTCTTCCTGAGGGAAGTTCTTTTCCTCCATGAGGGTCTCTCTATGCTAGGTATCCCCAGAGGAGGAACCTGTGAGGGTAACATTCTTAGGTGTCTGTAGGGATCCAGAGAGCTCCTGTGGGGACTGCAGAGGGACATATTCCTATCAAACTTATATTTGATGACTTTCATGGTTCTGACAATGCCAGACCTCGGGGTGCCTGGGAAAGTCCGTGTAGAAGTAGGTGGTAAATGTGCCTCACTGTCCTTATCATCGGAGTGCCTCATGATTCAGTGGATGTTGGGTCTCCTGCTGG
Organism: Tokudaia muenninki; assembly: GCA_036184385.1. NCBI lineage: Eukaryota > Metazoa > Chordata > Mammalia > Rodentia > Muridae > Tokudaia > Tokudaia muenninki. The sequence goes on from BTHS01000006.1 coordinate 14,807,421, forward strand.
GAATGACTATCAGCACATCGATTACAATGTTGAAAGTATCAATGGAATCATGAGGAGGAATGCTGACATTTGCAGCAATGTGTTCTCAAAAGACCTGCATAGGAAAGGGCAAGCTCCCTCCCACCATGAGGAACAGGAGAACCCTTTAACTCCATATATCCACAGGGATGTCCTCAAACTCCACTGCTTGAAAGAGTTCTGGGGCACAGTAGGCCAGTGTGCCACAGAAACTGGCCAGCTTATTCCCAAGAATCACTTTAATAGTCAGGCCAAAATAATACAGCTTGGCTTCCTCCTGCAGTCGATCAAAATATTGCTGGCCTTTATGTATCTTTGGACAATGTGATGTTTATAGCAGTACTGCATTCATGTACTATCTGGGCAAACATCCTTTGAGTCTCATTCTCCTCCAAAGACCCCACTTGCATGATGCAGTCTAGTAGGTCTCCCTCTGAGGCATACTCCATCTCCAGGTAGGTGGTCTCCCTTCTCTGGTCTACATAAAACAGCTTGATAATATTAGGATGGCTAAGGGATTTCATAATCCTGGTTTCTCTGCAGATGATTGAAGTGTATTTCTTGGAGTTTTGGAGAATTTTTACAGCCACAGAAGTCAATGTGGGGATATGGAAGGCCAGCTTCACCACTGAAAAGTTTTTTTTCACCCAGGATGGTCAGCATCTTATGATTAATGATGAAATTCTTCTTAATAGAGTAGCAGGCCTTCAGATCCTGTTCTGTCATCAGGCCCTCCATGATTTTTAGGGAACCAAACTTGCAATGAGAAAGAAAAAAAAATCTTTTAAAATCGGGCCCAAGAGAATGTTCACAGCTACTAATTCCTAACTCAAAAAGAAGCAAAATTCAGAAATAAGTCAGACAGCCTAGTTAGGTACTTTGAATATTTGGGAAGAGAAGAAGAAAGCACCTTCTAAACTATTAGACAACACTATGACATAACCAGGTTGACAGGGACCAACTGCAAACTGAAAGAACGAAACAAAGGATCACTGACAGTAAGAGCTGCTCATTGGAAAGGACAACGATCCCCTCCCCTCGTCTCAGCACACACTGTGAGCTGAGGCACCAAGAAAATCAGGTTCAAGAGGAGTGGATAAGACAATAGACACTCCAAAACCCACAGTGTACAGGCTGGGGAACTGGCTCTGGAGCCCAGAATGTCAGTTACTCCTGCAGAGGACCTGGGTTTGGTTCTCAGGACCCAGGTGATGTGGCCCAAAACTGCTCTAAATCCATCTCAAGAATTATCCTACACCTCTGACCTCTAAGGGCACAGACAACTCACAGGAACTACATGACACTTAAAATATTGATACAAATCTTTTTATATAATGTTATTTCTAATCTTTGAAGGTCAGAAGAGGGTATCAGATTCTCTGGAAGGGGAACTGCAGGCAGTTGTAGTGAGAGAGATTTGTTTTGTTTCAAAACACAGCTATGGTATATGAACATGTTTTTGTTTTACCTCCAGGTATGGGACAAGAGGCTCACATCCAACTTTAACTCCATTTCCTAAAAGTCTGATTCCCCATTCTGACCTCCACAGCAGGTATCAGGGACATAGTGCTCAGACACACATGAAGGCAAAATACTCACACACATAAATGAAAACAAAAAATAATTTTTCTCAGTATTTTTTTGTTGGATATTTTATTTTTACATTTCAAATGTTATCCCCTTTCCTGATTTTTCCCCAGAAGCTCCCTATCCAACCCTCTCCTCCTGCTTACATGAAAGTGTACCCTCACCCACCCACCTACTCCCACCACCCTGCTCTCGCATTCCCCTACACTGGGGCATCGAGCCTTCATGGAATCAAGGATTTCTTCTCCCATTGAAAAAGTAAAATGGAAGATAATAAAGAACATGGAAAATTAAGTGCATAAAACAGGCAGGAAATATACAAACTAACACCAGAACAACAAATGATAGTCACTAAAATGGAGAGAAACTCTCTCTCTTTCAGGGTCCAAAGCTCCTGAAGTCCAAGTATAATCTCTTGGTAGTATCAAACTCCAGTTGCTTTCTAGCCAACCTACAAGTTCCATACTGTAAGGACAGGAGGCAGCCTCAGCCAGAGCTGTAAGTGGACTGAAGTCTATCATTTCACAATGCTTCCTGGTGAGGTCAGAGTAAGAAATGGACCAATGGTGTCTAGGCACAGCCCACTGGTTTTCCTCACATTCTGTCTTGAAAGGGAGGTAGGCTGATCTTGGTCAGTGAGGCAGTAGGGGCTGGTTACACTCAAATATCTGTTCCAGTGGTGCCCAGGTCCAAGGGACTCTCCTCATTGATGTCCGACCAGGCCATTCTCTGCTACCTATTTGACTGGAGTCATGGGTCCCTCCATGTGTACTCTTTGATTGGTGGTTAAGTCCCTGGGAGCTCTATGGGTACTGATTATTTCATATTTTTGTTCCTCCTATGGGGAACCCCTTCAGCTCCTTGGGTCCTTTCTCTAGCTCCTCCATTGGGGACCCTGTGATCAGTTCAATGGTTGGCTGAGAGCATCCATCTGTGTATTTGTCAGGTACTGGCAGAGCCTCTCAGGAAACAGGTATATCAGGTTACTGTCAGCAAGCACTTGTTGGCAACCATAATAGTGTCTGAAAGAAGAAACACAAAAATCTCTTAAAGAATTATAGGAAAACCAAACAAACAAGTGAAGAAACTGACCAAAACCACCCAGGATCTAAAAACAGATATAGAAACAAACAACTAAATAATCACAAAGGGAAACAACTTTGGAGATAGAAAACCTTGGGAAGAAATCAGGGGTCATAGAAGCAAACATCAACAACAGAATACAAGAGATAGAAGAAAAAAATCTCAGGTGCCAAAGATACCATAGAAAGCATTGACTCAACAGTCAAAGAAAATGCAAAATGCAAAAAGCTTGTATCTGGAAACATCCAGGAAATCTAGGATACAATGAGAAGGCCAAGTCTAAGGATTATAGGTATAGATGAGAGTGAAGATTTCCAACTTAAAGGGCCAGCAAATATCTTCAACAAAATTATAGAAGAAAACTTCCCTAACCTAAAGAGAGAGATGCCCAGGAACATACAAGAAGCCTACAGAACTCCAAACAGACTGGACCAGAACAGAAATACCTCCCGTCACAAAATAATCAAAACACCAAATGTACTAAACAAAGAAAGAATATTAAAAGCAGTAAGAGAAAAAAAAAAAACAAGTAACATATAAAGGAAGAACTATCGGAATTACACCAGACTTCTCACCAGAAACTATGAAAACTAGAAGATCCTGGACAGATCTCATACAGACTCTAAGAGATACAAATGCCAGTCCAGACTACTATACTCAGCAAAACTCTCAGTCACCATAAATGGAGTAACCAAGATATTCCATGATAAAACTGAATTTACACAATATCTTTCCACAAACCCAGCCCTACAAAGGATAACAGGTGGAAAACACCAATGCAAGGAGGGAAACTACACCCTAGAAAAAGCAAGATAGTAACCTTCTTTTTTCAAACCCAAAAGAAAATAACCACTCAAAGATAAAAATAACACCAAAAATAACAGGAAGCAACAATCACTATTCCTTAGTATCTCTTAACATCAATGGACTCAATTCCCCAATAAAAAGACATAGACTAACAGACTGGATATGTAAACAGGACCCAGCATTTTGCCTCATACAGGAAATGCACCTCAGTTTCAAAGACAAGCAGCGCCTCAGAGTAAAAGGCTGGAAAAGAATTCTCCAAGCAAATAGTACCAGGAAATAAGCTGGAGTAGCCATTCTAATATCAGATAAAATTGACTTTCAACCTAAAGTCATCAAAAAAGACATAGAAAGACACTTCATACTCATCAAAGGAAAAGTCCACCAAGAAGAATTCTCAATTCTGAACATGCTCCAAATGCAAGGGAATCCTCATTTGTAAAAGAAACTTTACTAAAGTTCAAAGCACACATTGCATCTCACAAAATAATTGTGGGTGACTTCAACACTCCACTCTCCTCTGGACCGATCAGGAAAACAGAAACTAAACAGGGACACAGTGAAACTAATTGAAGCTTTAGACTAAATGGATTTAACTGACATAAATAGAACATTTCATCCTAAATCAAAAGAACATACCTTCTTCTCAGCACCTCATGGTACCTTCTCCAAAATCGACCATATAATTGGTCACAAAACAGACCTCAACAAATATAAGAAGATTGAAATAATCCCATGCCTCCTATCACTATGGAGTTAGGGTGGTCTTCAATAGCAACAAAAACAACAGAAAGCCCACATAAATGGGGAAGCTGAACAATGCTCTAAGCAATGATACCTTTGTCAAGGAAGAAATAAAGAAAGAAATCAAAGACTTTTTAGAATTTAATGAAAATGAAGGCACAACATACCCTAACTTATGGGACACAATGAAAGAAGTGCTAAGAGGAAAACTCACAGCCCTGAGTGCCTCCAAAAAGAAAATGGATTCTTTCCAGCTTCTGGCTATTATAAATAAGGCTGCTATGAACATAGTGGAGCATGTGTCCTTATTGCATGCAGGTAAAGCCTCTGAGTATATGCCCAGGAGTGGTATAGCCGGATCCTCCGGGAGTGTCATGCCCAGCTTTCTGAGGAACTGCCAGACTGCTTTCCAGAGTGGTTGTACCAGCTTGCAATTCCACCAGCAGTGGAGGACTGTTCCTCTTTCTCCACATCCTCGCCAACAACTGCTGTCTCCTGATGTCCCTCAACAGAGGAATGGATTCAGAAGATGTGGTATATTTACACAATGGAATACTAGTCTGCAATTAAAAACAATGAATTCATGAAATTCCTAGGCAAATGGTCAGAACTTGAAAATATCATCCTTAGTGAGGTAACCCAATCACAAAAGAACACACATGGTATGCAGTCACTGATAAGGGAATATTAACCCAGAATCTCGGAATACCCTAGACACAATTCGCATATCAATAGATTTCCAAGAAGATGGAAGGAGAGACCCCTGGTCCTGGAAAGACTGGATGTAGGGGAATGCCAGGACAGAGAAGCGAGAGGGGGTTGAATGGGGAAAAGAGGGAGGGAAGGGAGCTTATGGGACTTTCGGGGAGGGAGGAAATGGGAAAGGGGAAATGATTTTGAATGTAAATAAAAAAACTTAGAAAATAAAATAAAATTAAGAAAAAAAAGAAACTGGAGAGAGTACATTAGTGGCTTAACAGCACACCTGAAAGCCCTGGAACAAAAAGAAGCAAATACATCCAAGAGAAGTAGAAGGCAGGAAATCATCAAAATCAGGGCTGAAATCAACCAAGTAGAAACAGAAAGAACCAAACAAAGAATCAACAAAACCAGGCGCTGGTTCTTTGAGAAAATCAACAAGATAGATAAACCCTAAGACAGTCCAATCAGAGTACACAGAGACAGTATACAAATTAACAAAATCAGAAATGGAAAGGGAGATATAACAACAGAAACTGAGGAAATTCAAAAAATCATCAGATCCTACTATAAAAGCCTATATTCAACACACCTGGAGAATCTGGAGGAAATGGACAATTTCCAAGACAGATACCAAATACCAAAATTAAATCAGGATCAGATAGACCATCTAAACAGTCCCATAATCCCTAAAGATATAGAAGTGGTCATTGATAGTCTTCCAACCAAAAAAAGCACAGGACCAGATGGTTTTAGTGCAGAATTCTATCAGACCTTCAAAGAAGACCTAACACCAATACTCTTCAAACTATTCCACAAAATAGAAGCAGAAGGAACACTACCAAACTCGTTGTATGAAGCCACAATTTTGCTGATACCAAAACCACACAAAAATACAACAAAGAAAGAGACCTTCAGACCAATTTCCCTTATGAATATCGATGCAAAAATACTCTATAAAATTCTTGCCAACCGAATCCAAGAACACATCAAAATGATTATTCACCACAATCAACTAGACTTCATCCCAGGGATGCAGGGATGTTTCGATATACAGAAATCCATCAGTGTAAACCACTACATAAACAAAGTCAAAGAAAAAAACACATGGTCATTTCATTAGATGCTGAAAAATCATTTGACAAAATTCAGCATACTTTCTTGTTAAAGGTCTTGGAAAGAACAGGAATTCAAGGGCCATACTTAAACATAGTAAAGGCAATAATATACAGAAAACCAGTAGCCAACATAAATCTAAATGGAGAGAAATTTGAAGCATTCCCACTAAAATCAGGGACTAGACAAGGCTGCCTTCTTTCTCTATGTTTATTCAATATTGTACTTGAAGTTCTAGCTAGAGAGATTAGACAACAAAGGGAGGTCAAAAGGATACAAATTGGAAAGAAAGAAGTCAAGTTATCACTATTTGCAGACGATATGATAGTATACTTAAGTGACCCAAAGAATTCCACCAGAGAACTCCTATAGCTGATAAACAACTTCAGCAAAGTGGCTGGGTATAAAATTAAACTCAAGCAAATCAGTAGCCTTCCTATACTCAAAGGGTAAACAGGCTGAGAAAGAAATTACGGAAATGACACCCTTCACAATAGCCACAAATAATATAAGGTATCTTGGTGTGACTCTAACCAAACAAGTGAAAGATCTGTATGACAAGAACTTCAAGCCTCTGAAGAAAGAAATCAAAGAAGATCTCAGAAGATGGAAAAATCTTCCATGCTCATAGATTGGCCGAATTAATATAGTAAACATGACCATCTTGCCAAAAGCAACCTACTGATTCAATGCAATCCCCATCAAAATCCCTGAATATTTTATATTAGGAACTTTTTATTTGGTATATTCTTTTATCTATATAGGAATTACTTCTATGGTATCTTTTAGGGTGGAGATTCTCTCTTCTCTCTCTTGTTTTCTGTTGGTGATGTTTGTGGCTTTTCCATGTTTTCTTTCTCAAAGGTTACCTCTTTTTTTGTTTTATTTATTACTTTTTATTTGTTTTTAGATCTTGAAAAGTTTTATTCATTTCCTTCATCTGTTTGGTTGCATTTTCCTGCATTCTTTTATATTTATTTATATCCTCTTTTTTGTTTTTGTTTTTTTAAATTTTTATTGAATATATCCTTCATTTACATTTCAAATGTTATACTTTTTCCCTGTTTCCCCCTGCCAGAAAACCCCCAACCCATCCTCCCACCCCCTGCCTCCAAAAAGATGCCCCTCCACCCAACCCACTCCCACCTATCCCCCCACAATTTCCTAATGCTGGGGTATCTATTGAGTCTTCATAGGACCAAGGGACCAACAAGGCATTCCTCTGCCACACTTTTGGCTGGAACCATGTGTCCCGATTGGTTGATGGCTTAGACCCTGGGAGTCCTGGGGCATCTGGTTGGCCGACATCTTCATTCTTCCCATGGGGCTGCAAACCCCTTCAGCTCCCCCAGTCCTCTCTCCAACTCCTCCGTTGGGGATCCTTTGCTCAGTCCAATGGTTGGCTGCTAGCATCTCCCTCTGTATCTGTAAAACTCTGGCAGGGCCCCTCCGGAGACAATCACAACAAGGCTCCTTTTGGCAAGCAATTCTTTTTATCCATAATAGTGTAGGGGTTTGGTGACTGTTTATAGGATGAATCCCTATGTAGGACAGGCTCTGTGTGGCCTTTCCTTCAGTTTCTGCTCCATACTTTGTCTCCGTAATTACTCCTGTGAGTATTTTCTTCCCTTTCTCAGAAGTGAGTTCTTCTCCTCCTTCTACTAGTCTGTATAGGACCTTCCACTACCAAGAATGTTGGCCAGCAAGGTGAAACTTCTGATGCAGTACTGACTATATATGTACATGTTTTATGATATAATTATGTGGTATTTTCTTGGCCAGTGTTCTACTGTGATGCAGAGACACATGGCCATGGTAACTCCTATAAAGAAAAACATTTAATTCTAGGTTGATTACAGTTTCAGTATTTAGTCCATTGTCATCATGGCATGGGGCATGGCAGAATACAGGAAGTCATGGTGCTAGAGGAGTAGCTAAGAGTTCTACATGTGCATCCACAGGCAGGAGGAAATGAGAAGCACTGCTCCTGGGATGGGCTTTGAATACCCCAAAACTCACTCTTACTTACAAATTTCCTCCCACAAGTCCACATCCACTCCAAAAATGCCATATCTCCTAATCCTTGGAAGTTGTACCACTTTTTAAACATTCAAGTACATGAGAATATGGGGCCATTCTCATTCACATCACTACATGTATGTTTAGCATTTGAATCTTGCTATCAAGTTGTAGAGGGAAACCAATAGCATCGATTGTAGTCTTTGGGTATGTGTCCCCAAGACCCTATTGGCAAACAACTCAAATTATATGAGCCATTTTTGTGCTGGGATTTGATGTGGATGCCTAGATGTCTAGTTTAGGTTTTGCAATCCCCTTATATGATAATTTTTCTTAAATTCCTTTCATAAATGTATATATTTTTGGAAACCTCTATAATAGTAGGTTTCCACATAACTCTACAGAAGGTCTTTAGTGCTACTTGTCTCTCCCCATATTCCTTTATTTATCCTGTTCTCTCTTCATGTTTCCCATTTAATCCTCCTATTCTATTTTATCTCTTTACAACACGATTTTTAATTTTTCCCTCTTGGATGATCACCCTCTCCCATGTTCCCTACTACCTATGCTATTTCAATATTCTAAATGAAACACATACACACACACACACACACACACACACACACAAATATAAAGCACAAAAGCATTCCCATTTAAGAGAAAACATGCAATATTTGTCTTTCTGGTTTGTGGTTGTCAAACTGAGGCTAAGTTTTTCTAGATCTATACATTTTCCTGCAGATTTCATTTTCTCAGTAGTTGAATAATAATATATTGTGTAAATGATCACATTTTCATTGTCTACTCATTAGTAAATAGAATTCTAGACTGTTTCCAATTTCTAGCTATTGTAGATCAACAATGGGTAACAAGTTTCTCTGTAGTACAATGTAGTCTGTTGGGTATATGTCTATAGTGGTATAACTAGATCTACTTTCAGGGGTTTGTGAGAAATCTCCGTGTTTCTTTTGATAGTAACAGTACAGGGTATTTACTATCATTTTTTAAAAATAATCTTCACAATTCTTACTTCCGGAAAATGAATTTTAAATGTTTCTTTATCTCACATATTTATGATAAGGAAGGCATGAACAATTAAAAACATTCATATTTTATCTTTTGAGAACCCTCCATTTAGGTACATGACCCAACTTTTATTTGGAGTATTTGTTTTCATGGCACTCAGTGTTTTGTGTTCTTTATATATTCTAAACTCAAACTTTCTGATCTCAGGGCTGTGTAGGTGCTTTGCATCCTTCTGTGACAGAAATAGGGTGCCTCATTTACTGCAAACATAATATTATGGTCTGCAGAGTGGGTGCTCTGTAGTTTTTGTCTCTTGAAGGTTTGCTTATTTCAAATAGTTACCAGATTTTTACCTCAGTTGAATGCAGATACTTATCATGAAGCTGCATCTTTGGGCAATGGAATTCTAAGATTGACTGGTTTATCAGTTACCTTCTTCTGACCTCTATAGGTACCGTGATTCTATGTGGTACATATATACACCTATAGGGAAAATACTTACACACATATAAATAAATAAATACATTTAGGAAAATGGCAAATGGTTACAGTTAGGTATATTTCCAGGTCCTAGATTCTTCTCCACCAATCTCTATATCTGAATTTTTAGTGAGAGTATCATGCTGTAGTGTAATTTGAAATTAAGTATTGCATAAGCTTTTTTTATCATAAACACTTTTATTTATCTGATCTGATACAATTTTTCTTAAAACAAGACACAAAAATCCCTTGGATTTAACTGCCTTTGCCATGCAGAAACCTGATTTTCTAGTCTTTATTGATCAACTAACTCCTCTTTTTTTCTTTTTTCTTTTCTAAGTTTTTTTATTTACATTTCAAATGATTTCCCCTTTCCCGTTTCCTCCCTCCCCGAAAGTCCCATAAGCCCCCTTCCCTCCCTCTGTTCCCCATTCAACCCCCTCTCGCTTCTCTGTCCTGGCATTCCCCTATATCCAGTCTTTCCAGGACCAGGGGTCTCTCCTTCCATCTTCTTGGAAATCTATTGATAAGTGAATTGTGTCTTGGGTATTCTGAGATTCTGGGTTAATATCCCCTTATCAGTGACTGCATACCATATGTGTTCTTTTGTGATTGGGTTAGTATTGCATAAGTTTTAATGTAGTTTCTTTGTCTTCTGGTTTAATTTTATTTGGGCATGTTTTGTACTTCTGACTTGGAGGAATATGAAATGTTAGAAATTTTTTTTGAAGCTATTGGATCATTATAATAAATGTAGAAATGGGTTTTTTTATAATGTTCAACATACTCTTGGGATAAAATCAATAAGTGAGCTATTGCAAGAATAGAACACAATAAAGGCCGTGCATGAGAACCTCACAACCAACATCATATTTCATGGGAAAACCTGGAAGCCATTTCTTCGAAGATATCTATTTTCATTACTTTTATTCAACACAGAACAGAAGTCCTAATAAACCAGGCAAGAGGAAATGACAGGACAACGAAGTGGGAAAGAAAGAATCACACTATTCCCATCTCTGGGAATGACTGTGTACAGAAGAGCCACTCCACTAACACACCAATTCAACTGCTCAGGAAACCTGATATATGGTATGAGGATAAGACTGGACCCTTACTTCTAATCATGTGCAAAAATCAACATGAAATAGGTCGGAAGCCTGGGCATATGGCCAGATGCTATGAAAAGATAGTGCCAACAGTTCAAGGCATCCAAAGTTTGGGGATAAGACCCCAAAAGCACAGGGACAAAATAGACAAAAAGGGATAATGTCAAACTAAGAACCCCTGTCCACCAAAGACTGTGAACAACCAAGTGTAAAAGCAAAGAACCTCCTGAAGATGATCTCAAACATAGTTCCCAGTGAAATGGTTTTTATCAATGCTACGATCTTTTCTGCTATTTAAAAAAAAATTTCTTTTATTTTATAAGTTTTTTTAATTTAAGTGTTTCTTTGTCTTCTGGTTTGATTTTATTTGGGCATGTTTTGTACTTCTGACTTGGAGGAATATGAAGTGTTAGAATTTTTTTATGTGAAGAAAGTCACTGGAGTTTCAGAGAGACACTTTGAAATTATAGTGACTTTCATAACTTTATGCTCACATAGCACCGTAGATCATCTCTCCATATTCTAGGGGGTCCCTTTATTTTAATTTGCCAATGTTTTTAAAGTTTTTATTATAGAATTATTTAATGTTCTTTATTACATATTTATGAGCATTGAAAATTATTTCTTTTATTTGTGTGGTTGTTCATCATGATTTCTGTATCCATATGTATTTGGAAGTGCATGTGACCAGAAGAACACATTGGATCCCTTAAGCTGAAGTAACAGGTGTTTGTAACCTGCTTGATGTGGGTGCTTGGATCTGAATGTACGTCCTCTTATACAGTAATCTTAACCATCAAACCATCTTTTTACTTCCTCTAGGCACTTTGGAAGGTATTTTGAAAAGGATTTTTTTTCTCTTGACTTCATCCTCAACACAGTTAGTACAGGTATGTAGATATTTAGTCCATTGATTTTGTATCTCACTGTATAATTATATCCTTCAGATTGAAACATTTTTCAATGGAGGGGTAACGAGGGGCTCCTAAAACATCAGAAAGAAATGAGACTTTCAAGGCTCTGAAAGCTTATGAAACTTTGTAGCCATTGAAATTAAAAAAATGACAAGTTTCAAAAATCCTTTCCCAAATTCATGGACAAAATAAACATTTTCATGGGGAAGTTGTACTCTGGTTGATCTGCTTGCAAGGTAAACAGGAAACTCTAGAAATCTCACTTTCATCAGTCATCTCCGTGCAGTGTTTGATATTTTCATAATTTGACTGCCTGGCCATCAACCAGTGTATTCGCTCTTCAGCAGTAGGGGTTTATCATTTGCTTCAGTGGGTGACAATGACTAATGGTAACAGGCTTTGCATTGGAAGTTCCTGAGTGTTCTCAGTCAAACATTTCCTATGGAGGCTGGCATTGGGATTTTTATTTGGACACATATGGCTTCTTAGATAAGCAAGATCCATTTATGCTGTAAATCCTTAATAATTTTGTCAAACTCTTTAAAATTTAACTTATACAGTAATGGGTTGCAATATAACTGGTAGGCTTATATTTTTTTCTGGTCTTTTATTATTATTTTTATACTTTTTTATTGATTTTTTTACACTCTATATTTTATTCCCCCTCCTCCATTCACCCTCTGACTGTTCCACATCCCATACCTCCTCCCCACACCCCTGTCTCCACATGGATGTCCCCACTCACCACTCCACCTGACCTCTAAACTCCCTGGAGTCTCCAGTCTCTTGAGGGTTAGGTGCATTATCTCTGAGTGAACATAGACCCAGAAGTCCTCTACTGTATGTATGCTAGGGCCTTCATATCAGCTGGTGTATGCTGCCTGTTTGATGGTCCAGTGTTTGAGGGATCTCATGGGTCGGGATTAATTGAAACTGATGGTTCTCCTACAGGGCTGCCCTTCTCATCAACTTCTTTCAGCCTTCTCTAGCTCAACAACAGGGAGCTGTTTCTGTCCATTAGTTGCCTGTATCTGATTCTTTCAGCTGCTTGTTGTGTCTTCCGGAGTGCAGTTATGCTAGGTCCCTTTTTGTGAGCACTCCATAGCCTCAGTGATAATGTCAGGTCTTGGGACTTCCCCTAGAGCTGGATTCCACTTTGGTTCTGCCACTGGACCTTCTTTTCCTCAGGTTCCTCTCCATTTCCATCCCTGTAATTCTTTCAGACAGGAACAATTATGGGTCAGAATTATGACTGTGTGATTGTTCCCCGCTACCTCATTTGATGCCCTGTCTTCCTGTTGGAGGTGGCCTCTATAAGTTCCCTCTCCCTACTGTTGGGTATTTCATCTAAGGTCCCTCCCTTTTAGTCCTGAGAGTCTCTCACATCCCAGGTCTCTGGCTCACTCTGGAGGGTCCCACGCCCTCCTATCTCCTAAGGTTGCCTGTTTCCTTACTTTCTGCTGGCCCTCATGGCTTCAGCTCTTTTCCCTCACCCAATACCAGATCAGGTTCCACTCCTCCGACTTCCCCACCTTGTCCACATTCTCTCCCAGGTCCCTCCCTCCCTCCTCACTTGTGATTGCATTGTTCTCCCTCCTAAGTGGGACTGAGGTGTCCTCACTTGGACACTTCAGCTTGTTGACCTTTTTGATTTCTGTGGCTAATATCTACTTACTAGTGAGTGCCATGGATGTCCTTTTGGGTCTGAGTTACCTCACTCAGGATGATATTTTCTAGTTCCACCCATTGCCTGCAAAACTTAGGATGGCCTCGTTCTTAATAGCTGAGTAGTATTCCACTGTGTAAATGAACCACATTTTCTGTATCCATTCTTCTGTAGTGGGATATCTAGGTTGTTTTCAGCTTCTGGCTATCACAAATAAGGCCTCTATGAACAGAGAGGAACCCATGCTCCTGTGGCATGGTGGAACATCTTTTGGGTATATTCCCAAGAGTGGTATTGCTTGGTCTTCAGGTAGATCTATTTCCAATTTTCTGAGGAACCTCCAGATTTATTTCTAAATAAATAGTGGTTGTACCAGTTTGCAATCCCACCATCAATGGAGGAGTGTTCCTCTTTCTCCACATCCTCTGCAACATGTTTTGTCAATTGAGGTTTTGATCTTAGCCATTCTGATTGGTGTAAGGTGGAATCTCAGAGTGGTTTTGATTTGCATTTCTCTGATCACTAATATGTTTTAGTTTTAATCCAAGATGTGGGATATGGGGCAATTTCAGATTGTCCACAACAACTAGCTATGAGTGTCTCATGCTTTAGGAGGGGTATAATTTTTTTCCTTAGTTTGGAATTCTGGGGACTCTTGAGAGGGTATGAATGTGAGATGCTCAAGAAGGCCTGTGGTGTTTACAGCTCTGCCTGCTGCTGCCAGTCCTTCTTGCTGCTGTTCCTACTATTGCTTTTGATATTGCTGGACAGCTGTTTGGCTGTTTTATTTGAATGCTGGTTGGAGATATCTGGATGATAGAGATTGAATTGCCAAAAGGAACCAAATGACACTATTCAGCAGGAAGTCATCTCAAGAGATCTACACTCCTTTTCCTCTCTAACTTTTTTTTGTGACTACCTGGTATTAGGTGGTTGGGAGGGATTGGTGTTAAGTGTTGGAATGGTGGTGGATAATAGAACTCAATAAAGTACCCCAAAAGTATCCATAGAGGTACAGGGATACACAGATTAATAGGCGGAGATCAATGAAAGAGGGTACACTGAACTGATTAAACTAAACTTGGAAACTATACTTTGGGACAGGATCCTTCCAGTTGCCATCTGCACCCAAGAGTTAAGGCTGTTATACAGCCTTCTATACACAGGTCCCACCAGGAGAGAGCTAGTCTCCCAGGAGTGTTCTCATTCCCAGGCTCAACATGAGATCTCCACTTCTCTCCAATAACTGTTCAAAGTGGTACCATCCAGGAGCTCACAGGGCACAGGAACAGTAGAACAGCTGGGACAGGATACTTTCAGTCTCCGTCTGCACCTGTGAGCTGGGGCTATTCCACAGCCCTCTGTACACAGGTCCCACCAGAAAAGAGCTAGTCTCCCAGGAGTGCTGACAAAGGCTTACAGGCCCAAAGGAGGGACAAGCTCCAGCCAGAGACAGCAAGACCAACTAACACCAAAGAACCAGATGACAAAAGGCAAGCACTAGAACCTTACCAACAGAAACTAAAGTTACTTGGCATCATCAGAACCCAGTTCTCCAACCACAGCAAGTCTAGGATACCCCAACAGACTGGAAAAGCAAGATTTGTATTTAAAATAACATCTCTTGATGCTGATAGAAGACATTAAGAGGGACATAAATAACTCCCTTAAAGAAATACAGGAGAACACAGGTAAACAGGTAGAAGCCCATAAAGAGGAAACACCAACATCCCTTAATAAATTGCACAACCAAACAGGTGAAGGAATTGAACAAAACCAACCAGGATCTAAAAATGGAAGTAGAAACAATAAAGAAATCACAATGGGAGATGACCCTGGAGATAGAAAACCTAGGAAAGAAATCAGGAGTCATAGATGCAAGCATCACCAACAGAATACAAGAGATAGAAGAGAGAATCTCAGGTGCAGAAGATACCATAGAAAACATTGACAGAACAGTAAAAGAAAATTCAAAATGCAAAAAGTTCCTGAGTCAAAACATCCAGGAAATCCAGGACACAATGAGAAGACCTAACCTAAGGATAATGGGTATAGAAGAGAGTGAAGATTCCCAACATAGAAGACCAGTAAATATCTTCAACAAAATTATAGAAGAAAACTTTCTTAACCTAAAGAAAGAGATGCCCATAAACATAAAAGAAGCCTACAGAGCTTCAAATAGACTGGACCATCAAAACACCAAATGCACAAAACAAAGAAAGAATATTAAAAACAGAAATGGAAAAAGGTCAAGTAACATACAAGGCGGGCCTATCAGAATTACACCAAACTTCTTCCCAGAGACTATAAAAGCCAGAAAGATACTGGGCAGCTGTCATACAGACACTAAGAGAACACAAATGCCAGCCCAGGTTACTATACCCAGCAAAAGTCTCAATTGCCATAGATGGAAAAATCAAGATATTCCATGACAAAAACAAATTTCCACAATATCTTTCCACAAATCCAGCCCTTCAAAGGAAAATAAATGGGAAACTCCAACATGAGGGAAACTAGACCCTAGAAAAAGCAAGAAAATAATCTTCTTTTAACAAACCAAAACGAAGGTAGCCACATAGACATTTTTTCTATTACTATAGATATTCTTTATTTACATTTCAAATGTTGTCCACTTTTCTGTATTTCCAACCAAAAATCCCCTGACCAACCCCACCCCCTGCTCACCAATCCACCCACTCCTGCTTCCCTGTCCTGGCACTCCCCCATACTGGGGCATCTAGTCTTCTCAGGACTCTCAGGCTTCTCCTCCCTTTTATGTCCAACAAGGCCATCCTCTGCTGCATATGCATCTGGAACCACGGGTCCCTCCATGTGTACTCTTTGGTTGGTGGTTTAGTTCCTGGGAGCTCTGGGGTATTGGGTGGTTCATTTTGTTATTTCTCCCCTGACCAACCCCACCCCCTGCTCACCAATCCACCCACTCCTGCTTCCCTGTCCTGGCACTCCCCCATACTGGGGTATCTAGTCTTCTCAGGACTTCTCAGGCCTCTCCTCCCTTTTATGTCCAACAAGGCCATCCTCTGCTGCATATGCATCTGGAACCACGGGTCCCTCCATGTGTACTCTTTGGTTGGTGGTTTAGTTCCTGGGAGCTCTGGGGTATTGGGTGGTTCATTTTGTTATTTCTCCTAGGGCACTGCAAATTCCCTCAGCTCTTTGGGTTCATTTTCTAGCTCCTCCATTGGGGACCCTGTGGTCTGTTCAACGGTTTGCTGAGAGCGTCCCCCTCTGTACTTGTCATACACTGGCAGAGGCTCCAAAGTGACATCTATAGTAGACTCCTGTCAGCAAGCACTTGTTGGCATCCACAATAGTTTCTGGATTTTGTAATTATATATGAGATGGAACCCCAGCTGGGGCAGTCTCTGGATGGTCATTCCACATAAACATAATTCCACTTCTAACTACAAAAACAGGAAGCAACAATTCCTTTTCCTTAATATCTCTTAATATCAATTGACTCAATTTGCCAATAAAAAACATAGACTAACAGACTGGATATGTAAACAGGATCCAACATTTCACTGCATACAGGAAACAGATCTCAGTGACAAAGACACATACTACCTCAGAGTAAAGGGCTGGAAAACAATTTCCCAAGAAAATGGTCCCAAGAAACAAGCTGAAGTAGCCACTCTAATATTGAATAAAATCAACATTCAACCTAAAGTTATCAAAAAAGATAAGGTAGGACACTTCATTTTTATCATAGGAAAAATCTATGAAGAAGAACTCTCAATTCTGAACATCTACATTCCAAATGCAAGGGCACCAACATTCATAAAAAAACTTTAGTAATGCTCAAAGCACACATTGCATCTCAACGACAGTAGTGGGAGAGTTCAACACCCCACTCTCATCAACGGACATATCATGGAAACAGAAACTAAACAGAGACACAGTGAAACTAACAGAAGTTATGAACCAATTGGATTTAACAGTTATCTATAGAACATTGCATTCTAAAACAAAAGAATATACATTCTTCTTGGCACCTCACGGTACCTTCTCCAAAATTGGCCATAAAATCAGTCACAGATATAAGAAGATTGAAATAATCTCATGCATTCTATCAGATTACTACGGCCTAAACCTGGTCTTCAATAACAAGAAAAATAACAGAAAGCCCGTATGCACAAGGAAGCTGAACAACATTGACTCAACAATAACTTCATCAAGGAATAAATAAATAAAGAATTTAAAGACTTTTTTTAGAATTTAATGAAAATAAAGCCACAACATACTCAAATTTATAGGACACAATGAAAACAATGCTAAGAGGAAAACTCATAACTCTGAGTGCCTCCAAAAAGAAACTGGAGAGAGCATACACTAGCAGCTTGACAGTACATATGAAAGCTCTAGAACAAAAGAAGCAAATATACCCAAGAGGAATAAATGGCAGTAAATTATCAAACTCAGGGCAGGAATCAACCAAGTAGAAACAAAAAGAACTATACAAAGAATCAACCAAACCAGAAGTTGGTTCTTTGAGAAAATCAACAAGATAGATAAACCTTTAGCCAGACTAACCAGAGGGCACAAAGACAGTATCAAAATAAGTCAAATCAGAAATGAAAGGGAGACATAACAACAGAAAAGGAGGGAATACAAAAAAAACATCAGATCCTGCTACAAAAGACTTTACTCAAGAAACCTGAAATATCTGCGTGAAATGTACAATTTTTGATTCAGATACCAGAGACCAAAGTAGAATCAGGATCAGATAAATTATCTAAACAGTTCCACAACCCCTAAAGAAATAGAAGCAGTCATTAAAAGTCTCTCCCAACCAAAAAACTCAGAACTGGATTGGTTTAGTACAGAGTTCTAACACATCTTCAAAGAGGAGCTAATACTGATACTTTTCAAACTATATAACAAAATAGAAAGAGAAGGAGCACTACCCAGTTCATTCTATAAAGCCACAATTACTCTGATACCTAAACCACACAAAGATCCAACAAAGGAGAACTTCAGACCAATTTCCCTTATGAATATTGATGCAAAAACACTCAATAAAATCTTACAAACCAAAACCAAGAACACATCAAAATGATCATCAGTTATTATCAAGCAGTCTTCATCCCAGGGATACAGGGGTGGTTCAATATAAGGAAATCCATCAACATAATCCACTATATAAACAAACTCAAAGAATAAACATATGACCATTTCATTAGATGCTGAGAAAGCATTTGACAAAATCCAACTCCCCTTCATGATAAAAGTCTTGGAAAGATAAGGAATTCAAGCCCATACTTAAACATAGTAAAAACAATAAACAGCAAAACAGTAGTCAGCATCAAACTTGAAGAGAGAAACTTGAACTATGGAGAGAAACTTGAAGCAATTCCACTAAAATCAGGGACTAGACAAGGCTGTCCACTCTCTCCTTATCTATTCAATATAGTACTAGAAAACCTACTAGAACAATCAGACAACAAAAGGAGATCAAAGGGATACAAATTGGAAAGGAAGAAGGCAAAGGGTCACTATTTGAAGATGA
This sequence comes from Tokudaia muenninki, assembly GCA_036184385.1. Taxonomy (NCBI): domain Eukaryota; kingdom Metazoa; phylum Chordata; class Mammalia; order Rodentia; family Muridae; genus Tokudaia; species Tokudaia muenninki. Next base: position 14,826,219 of record BTHS01000006.1, read on the forward strand.
TAAGACAGAGTAATTAAGTGACCCCAAAAATGCAACCAGAGAACCCCTAACCCTGATAAACAACTTCAGCAATGTGGCTGGATATTAAATTAACTCAAACAGATCAATGGCTTTTTTCTACTCAAAGGATAAACATGCTGAGAAAGAAATTAGGGAAATAGCACTGTTCACAATAATCACAAATAATATAAAAAACCTTGGTATGACTCTAGCTAAGCAAGGGAAAGATCTGTATGACAAGAACTTCAAGTCTCTGAAGAAAGAAATTGAAGAAGACCTCAGAAGATGGAAAGATCTCCCATGCTCATGGATTGGCAGGATTAATATATTAAAAATGGCCATCTTCCTGAAAGCAATCTACAGATTCAATGTAATCTCCATCAAAATTCCAACTCTATTCTTCAAAGAGTTAGAAAGAGAAATTTGCAAATTCATCTGGAATAACAAAAACCCAGGATAGATAAAACTATTCTCAACAGTAAAAGAACTACTGGGGAACCAGTATCCCAGACATCAAGGTGTACTATAGAGCAATTGTGATCAAAACTGCATGGTGTTGGTACAGTGACAGGCAGGTATGTACATGGAATAGAATTGAAGTCAGAGAAATAAACCCACATACTTATGGTCTCTTGATCATTGACAAAGGAGCTAAAACCATCCAGTGGTAAAAAGACAGCATTTTCAACAAATGATGCTGGATCAACTGGTGGTTAGTATGTAGAAAAATGCAAATTGATCAATTCTTATCTCCTTGTACAAATCTCAAGTCCAAGTAGATCAAAGACCTCCACCTAAAATCAGATACACTGAAACTAATAGAAAAGAAAGTGGGGATGAGCCTTGAGCACATGGGCACAGGGGAAAATTTCTTGAACAGAGCACCATTAACTAAGATAAAAAAATTGACAAATGGGACCTCATAAAATTGCAAAGCTTCTTTAAGGCAAAGGTCACTGTCAATAGGACAGAACAGCAACCAATAAATTGGGAAAAGATCTTTTCCAATCTTACATCCAATAGAGGGCTAATATCCAATATATACAAATAACTCAAGACATTAGACTCCAGAGAACCAAGTAACAATATTAAAAAATGGGGTACAGAGCTAAACAGAGAATTCTTAACTGAGGGATACCAGATGTCTTTGAAGCACCTGAAGAAATGTTCAACATCCTTATTTGGCAGGGAAATGCAAATCAAAACAACCCTGAGATTCTACCTCACATGAGTCAGAATGGCTACGATAAAAAATTCAGGAGACAGCAGATGCTGGTGAGGATTTGGAGAAGGAGGAATACCCTTCCATTGCTGGCAGGATTGCAAGCTGGTAAACCCACTCTGGAAATCAGTTTGCTGTTTCCTCAGAAATTTGGACTTAGTACTACCTGAGGACCCAGATATACCACTCCTGGGCAAATGCCCAGAAGACGCTCCAATGTGTAATAAGGACACATGCTCCACTATGTTCATAGCAGCCTTATTTATAATAGCCAGAAGCTGGAACGAACCCAAATGTTCCTCAGCAGAGGAATGGATACAGATAATGTGGTACATTTATACAATGGAATACTAGTCAGCTATTAAAAACAACGAATTCATGAAATTCTTAGTCAAATGGATGGAACTAGAAAATATCATCCTGAGTGAGGTAAACCAATCACAAAAGAACACACACGGTATGCACTCACTGATAAGTGGATATTAGCCCAAATGCTCGGAACACCCAAGACACAACTCACAGACCACATGAAGATCAAGAAGAAGAAAGACCAAAGTATGAATACTTTGGTATTTCTTAAAAGGGGGAACAAAATACCCATATGAGTAGATACAGAGACAAAGTGTGGAGCAGAGACTCTCCCACCTGTGGATCCCTTCCATATATCGTTACAAATCCCAGACACTATTTTGGATGCCAACAAGTGTTTGCTGACAGGAGCCCAATAAAGCTGTCTCCTGTGAGGCTCTGCCATTACCTGACAAATACAGAGGTAGATGCTGTTAGCAAACCCTTAGACTGAGCACAGGGTCCTCAATGGAAGAGCTAGAGAAAGGACCCAAGGAGCTTTAGGGGTTTGCTCTCCAATAGGAGGAACACCAATATCCACCAACCATTATCCCCAGAACTTTGGAAGTTAACTTTGGGACTTAACCACCAACCAAAGATTACACATGGAGGAACCCATGTCTCCAGTCCCATATGTAGCAGAGGATGGCATTGTTGGACATTTATGAGAGGAGAGGTCCTTGGCCCTGTGAAGGCTTGATGCCCCAGTGTAGGGGAACACCAGGACAGGGAAGTGTGAGTGGGTGGGTTGGTGAGCAAGGGGAGGGGGATAGGATAGGGATTTTTCAGAGGGGAAAAAGGAAAGGGGATAACATTTGAAATGAAAATAAATTATCTAATAAAAAGAAACTATACTTTGTTTCTTTACAGTGTGTGGACATGTTCAAGCACAGATTTGAGGAAGCCAAAGTACTACTTGTAGGAGGTTGTTCTTTCCACTCTGTAGGCTCTGGGGCTTGAGTCAAGTAATAAGTTCTAAGTGGCGAGTGCTTTACATACTGATCTGTCTTGCTGCCTCTTATTATGGCCAGTGTTATGCTAAAGACACGGTGCTACGGTTTTGTCAGTTTTAGTGTTGGTGCAAGTCTGTAAAATGGGACAGAACCATATCTTGATTACATTCTGTAAAAAGGTACTTGAAGCCTCAATATTGATTTTGTAATTCAGTGTGAATCTAGTCCTTAATATAGAACTTACAAACTGTTGTTTCATATTCTATTATTTCAAGCTCTTTCATTACAGCTGTTATTAGCAATTTTCCTCCTCAAATTGGAAGTGAAATGTCAACTGGGTTGGATAATTTTCTCAGTTTGGGGCTGGAGAGAGATGGCTCAGCAGGTTAGAGTTCTGGCCACTTTTGCAATGGATCACAGCTTTATTCTAAGAAACTATATTTGTAAGATTACCTCTGTCTGTACCTCCAGTTCTAGGGGTATGACAACTATTATTCTTTAGGGGATGGAATCTGCATAAATATGTACACATTCAATACATATAAACAAAATAAATATTAAAATATTTCTTTGTTCACAGGAGTTAAGTACCACATGTCATATTTTGAGTTTCATCACACTGACAGCTATAACCACTCCAGATATTTATCTTGGGGTCTTAGCTGCTTTGGTCAATTTCAGGCAGATGAAAGAGTTAGATGCTTGATCTTAATGTTCTGAGAAAATAATTATGTGACTGGGGAAGGCACTGACAGAAAGAGTAACAACTTTGCTTCCTCATTGTTCTGATTCCTCTTATCTCCTGTCTGATTGACAGGTGTTTCTGATGATTGGAAAAACAACTTCACCATGGTCCAGAGTAAAAAAAATGTGACAAGGTTTGTCAGGAGAAGATGTCCAGTTTGGATTTTGCTATCCTCCCTGGTCCTGAGACATTAAACCTCTCAAGGCTGCTTTTGCCTCTTTTCCTCTTTCCTCTTGATGTAATGAGCAGTAGAGCGCATCATGCCTTGTTCATACACAGATGTTTAAAACATATTTATGGAATTAAGGTATTTAATGGTATTAGTAAAGCTTTCTTTTGTATTTGGCATATTTAGTGACTCTGGATTTCAACAGTTGAAGAGCACAGAACAAGGATCATTAGGGTTTCTGAAGATCAACAATAAGGGAGAAATTGTGGGGAAGCTTATGACCAAAACTTCACTGACATTCCTCACAAATACACAAGAATATATAAAAAATGTGTTAAAGATGATACAAATAAAATTTAGAAGATAAAAGTTAACAAATGTGATCACCAGCATCAGAATAGTATGGGTGGCTCTGGTACCAGCTTGGTCTCTGGGGTCCTGATTGGGAGTGAAGATCTGCTGCATTTGCCGGTGATGTCTATGGAGGAGGAGTACCATGGAGACACTGGTACAGACCATGATGCTCATGGGCAAACCGCAAGAAGACAATGCCTACACTGAATCCAGAAGTGGAACCGAACAACTTGCTCTTAGAGTCATTGTTATTGTCTGTTATCTGTGGACCAGTGATCTTAATTGGAATGTAGATGTTATTTAAGACACTGAAGAACCAACAAGTGTAACGAGAATAACTAGACAAATTTGGGGTACTAGACCTGAGTATAAGTTTACCTCTATTAACAGGAACAAGAGTGACAAACTGATGGATATTCAGGACGCAGGTGGAACATAAGTTTGTGCTTCTTGCCACCAGATGAGTGAAAAATTCTATTTTACATTTGAGGTCTTTTTGAGGATTTCTCGGAGCAAAAGCCATCATGTTGTTTGGAAATGTAGTGAGGAAGAGAACCAAGGCATTAGACACCGCCATATGGCTTAAAATCACCTGTGTTGGCCTCTGTTGAGAACCAGTTAGGACTGGAGAGAAATTATGGACAAACAGAAGTTCATTGGCCACAGTCCCAACCACAAACTGGCAAAGCAAGAGGAGATGAAGAGCCACTTCCTCAGTGGTTTTCAGGGTTTTACCATGAGCAAACATGGAGAGGGCTTTCCTGAAGGGATGATTAGGTGGAACACTGCTGTCTTCAGGACTCCATTCTATTATCCATGCTTACCAATTGATTTGGGATAATTTCTTCTCTTGATAAGTGAGACTCTCTTCTATCACACTATAGGAACTTTGCTAGTTGAACAATGCATAGGCTGTAATTCAGAATAAAATTCTATACTTATTGGATAACTCCTGCCTCGATATAAATTTTGTATTGCAATTGCATCTTTATGATCACATAGGTCAATAACCTACACAATAACACACATTTTTTTTTTAAATTTTATTTTCTAAGTTTTTTTTTTATATACATTCAAAATCATTTCCCCTTTCCTGTTTCCTCCCTCCCTGATAGTCCCATAAGCCCTCTTCCCTCCCTCTTTTCCCCATTCACCCCCCTCTCGCTTCTCTGTCCTGGCGTTCCCCTACATCCAGTCTTTCCAGGACCAGGGGTCTCTCCTTCCATCTTCTTAGAAATCTATTGATATGCGAATTGTGTCTAGGGTATTCCGAGATTCTGGGTTAATACCCCCTTATCAGTGACTGCATACCATGTGTGCTCTTTTGTGATTGGGTTACCTCACTAAGGATGATATTTTCAAGTTCTGACCATTTGCCTAGGAATTTCGTGAATTCATTGTTTTTAATTGCAGAGTAGTATTCCATTGTGTAAATATACCACATCTTCTGAATCCATTCTTCCTTTGAGGGACATCTGGGTTCTTTCCAGCTTCTGGCTACTATAAATAAGGCTGCTATGAACATAGTGGAGCATGTGTCCTTATTGCATGCAGGTAAAGTCTCTGGGTATATGCCCAGGAGTGGTATAGCCGGATCCTCCGGGGCTTTGCATATGAATAAAGACAAGAAAAAGGCTAGTATGAGTATGTGATTCCATCATCAGAATTCAATACAATTAGGATGGTGTGTAGGCTGCAAATTGCATGTAACTAATTCAATAAGGTCACTTAAACAATAAAAATGTTCATATTACACCCTCAGATTTTCTCATCAGAACTCTATATAATTAGGGAGAGGAGGCTGCAAACAGGATGTAACTTAATCATCAAATAACTTCATCAATAAAAAGAAAATCAAATGTACCATAAAAAGAGTTAATAAAATTTCCTCATGTTATAGTAACATGTGAAAAATAATGTGAATGTTAATAACACATATGATTACATGTAATAATCAATAAGGATGTGTAGCTAAATTCAGTTGTAGAAAATTAAGTTGTTGACTTTTGAGGTATTTTTATACTACCATCTACATAACAAAATACCCAATATTTCTGATAAAGCCTCTGTCTTTCAATTACACAGTTGAACGTAGGTTTACATGTGTATCCTCCATGTAAAAAAAAAAAAAACACTTGCTAACAAGTTTTATTTATTCATAGTTTTCCTGATCCTAATTTTGTTCTAAACAGTCAGGTGCCAGAGTCTTACCTGCATCATCTCCATCTTCCCTCCAAAATTATTGACACAATCACTATTACACCCTTTTCAGGCTGACTCTTATTCTGTATTTTACCTGTTTATATATTTTCTAAGGGAACCCGGGGGCCTCCATCCATCAGATAAAATTCAACATCTCACATGCAGAATTGAATTTTAATGTCACATTGAATGCTGTTTTCTGCTGAGTGCTAATTCAATATACATATTTCTTTGAGATGAAAGCAACATATTAACCTAATTGAGTTAAACTGCAGTCTTCAAAAAGAAATTCATGTAGGCTTCAGAAGACAATTTTCACCGAAAAGGGAAGAAGAGAATTTGAAGCAGAAATCTCTGGTTGGAAGAATCTCATCTTCTGAGCCACAGTCAGGATGAGCATGCTCACAGGCCAAAGGCCAGCTCCAGACCACACTCCTTTAGAAGCATATCTTGTGGTGCCTGTTACATTGAAGAAGTTCTCTGTGTCACTCTTTGCCTGAGAATGCAAAGAAATTCGGAATGGTTTCTTATTTTCCATGCAATGCTGTGAAGGTTAACCAACAGGTTTCCAGTCTCATAAAATAACAGGGTACCTGGACATGACATCCTTCAGAGAGTTCATTACTGTGTCATCTGTGTCTGTCTTCAGTGCATTTGTCTGCATGGTGTCTTTGAGATAACTCTGATAAAGGTAAAATCATTTATCCCCAGAGCAAATCTCCATTTTTACATTCTGATGCTTAATGATGATGTCTAGAAGTTCGTTAGAGTTTAATGAGTACCTGGGCAGAAGTTAGGAAAGAGTTTTCATGTTTCCTTTGGGAGAATCTAAGTTCCAAATTGATTTTGTAGTCAGATGTAAATTGGGGCACTCAGGGTAGAACAAGGGACTCATTATGTGCATTTCTATGGAGTATTTTCCTCCCTACTATTTCACTCTTGCAAAATTAGGCTGATACAAACTCCTCCAGAAAACCAGCAATATGTCATTCAGATTATGTAATTGCCCAGGAAATTGCTTCATTCCAAAGTTTCCCATGTTTCTCCCAGGACACATAAGTCTGATAAATGTGTTAACTGAAATTGCTGTTTCCCACCTGAATCTTGAGTTTATTCCAATATCCACTTGTTTTCAGGTAGAATGTGACCTGTTTTCTGGTATTCACATGAATCTTTATTAGGAGCCTAGTATACTTTGTTAGTATCTGAGAATCTGCTGTGTAAACAAGGAACCTGGATGTGCAATAAGCAAAGATATGGATTGAGCAATCATTATGGGAGGGAGAGAGGAGTGGGAGGAAATAAGACAGGCAGTACCAGGAACAGGTTGAGGTACAGAAGTTAAGGAAATAGAACAAAAATATGTACCATGAGGAATCAGGAACTGGGGAGAGCCACTGGATGTTCCTAGATACCAGGGAAATGTGAGGCTCCCTGGACCCAATTGGTATGACTTTAGCCAAAATTCACAGAGATGGGGGAGAGATAGAACCTGTCGAGACCATAGGCAGTCCATGATCGAGGCTGGGGCCACCTACCTATATCAAAGGTTTTAACCAAGAAATGTTCCTGTCCGAAGGAAGAACAGGGACAAAAAATGGAACAAAGACCAAAGGAAGGGCCAGCGGGGGACTGGCTCACCTGGGGATCCATCATGTCTGCAGACATCAAACCCAACACTGTTGCTGAGCTCAAGAGGTACTTGCTGACAGGAACATGGTATTGTGGTTCCTTGGAATGTCTGGCCAGCAACTGACCAATGAAGATGTGGATGCTCTCTTTTTTATGTTTTTTTTTTTAAAAAGTAGATAAATTTTATTTTATTTTTTTTTTATTTTCTATATTTTTTTTATTTACATTCCCAATGATTTCCCCTTTCCCGGTTCCTCACTCCCCGAAAGTACCATAAGCACCCTTCCCTCGCCCTGTTCCCCATTCAACCCCCTCTCCCTTCTCTGTCCTGGTATTCCCCTACATCCAGTCCTTCCAGGACCAGGGGTCTCTACTTCCATCTTCTTGGAAATCAATTGATATGTGAATTGTGTCTTGGATATTCCGAGCTTCTGGGTTAAAATCCACTTATCAGTGACTACTTACCATGTGTGTTCTTTTGTGATTGGGTTACCTCACTAAGGATGATATTTTCAAGTTCTGACCATTTGCCTAGGAATTTTGTGAAATCATTGTTTTTAATTGCAGAGTAGTATTTCATTGTGTAAATATACCACATCTTCTGAATCCATTCCTCCGTTGAGGGACATCTGGGTTCTTTCCAGCTTCTGGCTATTATAAATAAGGCGGCTATGAACATAGTGGAGCATGTGTCCTTATTGCATGCAGGGGAAGCCTCTGGGTATATGCCCAGGAGTGACATAGCCGGATCCTCTGGGAGTGTCATGCCCAGTTTTCTGAGGAACCCCCAGACTGCTTTCCTGAGTGGTTGTACCAGCTTGCAATCCCACCAGCAGTGGAGGACTGTTCCTCTTTCTCCACATCCTCGCCAACATCTGCTGTCTCCTGTGTTTTTGATCTTAGGCATTCTGACTGGTGTGAGGTGGAATCTCCGGGTTGTTTTGATTTGCATTTCCCTAATGACTAAGAATGTTGAACATTTCTTTAGGTGCTTCTCAGCCATTAGATATTCTTCAGGTGAGAACTCTTTGATTAGCTCTGTACCCCATTTTTTGATAGGGTTACTTGGCTTTCTGGAGTCTAACTTCTTGAGTTCTTTGTATATATTGGATATTAGCCCTCTGTCAGATGTAGGGTTGGTAAAGATCTTTTCCCAATTTGTTGGCTGCTGCTTTATCCTTTTGACAGTGTCCTTTGCCTTACGGAAACTTTGCAATTTTATGAGGTCCTATTTGTCAATTCTTGATCTTAGAGCATGAGCTATTGGTGTTCTGTTCAGAAAAATTTCCCCTGTGCCCATATGTTCAAGGCTCTTCCCTAGTCTCTTTTCTAATAGTTTCAGTGTGTCTGGTTTTATATGGAGGTACTTGATCCACTTGGAATGGAGCTTAGTACAAGGAGATAAGAATGGATCGATTTGCATTCTTCTCCATGCTGACCTCCAATTGAACCAGCACCATTTGTTGAAAAGGCTATCTTTTTTCCCCTGGATGGTTTTAGCTCCATTGTCAAAGATCAAGTGACCATAGGAGTGTGGATTCATTTCTGGGTCATCAATTCTGTTCCATTGATCTACATGCCTGTCATTATACCAATACCATGCAGTTTTTAACACTATTTCTCTGAAGTACAGCTTGAGGTTCGGGATACTGATTCTCACATAAGTTCTTTTACTGTTGAGAATAGTTTTAGCTATCCTGGGTTTTCTGATTCGAGATGAATTTTTGAATTGCTCTTTCCGTTGAACTGCTCTATGAAGAATTGAGTTGGGATTTTGATGGGGATTGCATTGAATCTTTATATTGCTTTTGGCAAGATGGTCATTTTTACTATATTAATCCTGCCAATCCATGAGCATGGCAGATTTTTCCATCTTCTGAGGTCTTCAATTTCTTTCTTCAGAGACGTGAAGTTCTTGTCATACAGATCTTTCACTTGTTTGGTTAGAGTCACACCAAGATACTTGTTTGTGGCTATCGTGAAGGGTATCATTTCCCTTATTTCTTTCTCAGCCTGCTTATCCTTTGAGTATAGGAAGGCTACTGATTTGCTTGAGTTGATTTTATATCCAGCCACTTTGCTGAAGTTGCTTATCAGCTGTAGGAGTTCTCTGGTGGAGTTCTTTGGGTCGCTTAAGTATACTATCATGTCGTCTGCAAATAGTGATAGTTTGACTTCTTCTTTTCCAATTTTTATACCATTTACCTCCTTTTGTTGTCTAATTGCTCTAGCTAGAACTTTAAGTACTATATTGAAAAGATATGGAGAGGGAGGGCAGCCTTGTCTAGTCCCCGATTTTGGTGGGATTGCTTCAACTTTCTCTCCATTTAGATTGATGTTGGCTACCGGTTTGCTGTAAATTGCTTTTACTATGTTTAGATATGGGCCTCGAATTCCTGATCTTTCCAAGACTTTTAGCATGAAAGGATGCTGAATTTTGAATGGAGAGAAACTTGAAGCAATCCCTCTAAAATCAGGGACTAGACAAGGCTACCCACTCTCTCCCTACCTATTCAATATAGTACTCAAAGTCCTAGTCAGGGCAATTAGACAATGAAAGGTGATCAAAATGATACAAATTGGAATGGAAGGAGTCAAAATATTGCTCTTTGCAGATGATATGATAGTATACTTAAGTGACCCCAAAAATTCCACCAGAGATCTCCTAAACCTGAAAAACAACTTCAGGAAAGTGGTTGGATATAAAATTAATTCAAAGAAATAAGTGGTCTTCCTGTACTAAAAGGATATACAGGCTGAGAAAGAAATTAGGGTAATAACCTTGGTGTGACTCTAACTAAGGATGTGAAAGATCTGTATGACAAGAACTTCAAGTCTCTGAAGAAAGAAATCGAAGGGATCTCAGAAGTTGGAAAGATCTCCCAAGCTCCTGGAATGGCAGGATTAATATAGGAAAAAGGGTTATCTTGCCTAAAGCAATCTACAGATTCAATGCAATCCCCATCAAAATTCCAACTCAATTCTTCATAGAGTTAGAAAGAGCAATTCTCAAATTCATCTGGAATAATAAAAAACCAAGGATAGCTAAAACTATCTGAACAATAAAAGAACTTCTGTTGTAATCACCATCCCTGACCTCAAGATGTATTACCGAGCAATCATGATAAAAACTGCCTGGAATTGGTACAGTGACAGGCAGGTATATCAATGGAATAGTACTGATGACATAGAAATGAACAAACAGAGCTGTGAATGCTTGATCTTTGACAAAGAAGCGAAAACCATCTAGTGGAAAAAAGATAGCATTTTAAAAAATGGTGCTGGTTCAACTGGTGGTTATCATGTATAGGAATGCAAATTGATCCATTCTTATTTCCTTGTACAAACCTCAAGTCTAAGTGGATCAACAACTTCCACATATAAACATACACAATCTAATAGAAAAGAAATTGAGGAAGAACCTCGAGCACATAGGCACATGGGAAAATTTCCTGAATAGAAAATGAATAACTTATGCCCTAAGATCAAGAATCAACACATGGGATGTTATAAAATTCTAAAGCTTTTGTAAGGCAAAAGTGACCAACAGAGTGAAAATGATCTTTCCTAATCTTACATCCAACATATACAAGTAACTCAACACGTTAGATTGGAGAGAACCAAATAACACTATTAAAAAACTTGGTACAGAGCTAAAAGAATTCTCAACTTAGGGATACCAAATAGCTATGAAGCACCTAAAGAAATGTTCAACATCCTTAGTTGTCAGGGAAGTGCAAATCACAACAACCCTGAGATTCTACCTCATACCAGTCAGAATGGCAAAGATAAAAAATTCAGGTGACAGCAGATGCTGGTGAGGATGTAGAGAAGGAGGAATACTCTTCCATTGCTGGTGGGATTGCAAACTGGTAAACCCATCCTGGAAATCAGTTTGCCATTTCCTCAGAAAGCTGGACATAGTACTACCTGAGAACTCAGCTACACCACTCCTGGTCATTTACCCAGAAGATGCTCCAACATGTAATAAGGACACATGCTCCATTATGTTCATAGCAGCCTCATTTATAAATAACCAGAAGCTGGAAAGAACCCAGATGTCCCTCAATAGAGGAATGGATACAGAAAATGTGGTACATTTACACAGTGCAGTACTACTCAGCTATTAAAAACAATGAATTCATGAAATTCTTAGGCAAATGGAAGGAAATAGAAATTATCATTGTAAGAGAGGTAACACAGTCACAAAAGAACACACATGGTATGTACTCACTAATAAGTGGATATTAGTCCAGAAACTCAGAATTCCCAAGATACAATTCACAGACCACATGAAGCTCAAGAAGAAGGAAGACCAAGGTGTCAATACTTTGGTCCTTTTAAGAAGGGGGATCAAAATACCCATGGCTCACAGTCAACCAATAGACTAAAGATGAGCTAGAGAAAGGACCCAAGGAGCTGAAGAGGTTGGCAGCCCCATAGGAGGAACAATAATATGTACCAACCAGTATCCCCAGAGCTCCCAGGGACTAAAAAAACCAACCAAAGAGTACACATGGAGGGACCCATGGCTCCAGCTACATATGTAGTACAGGTTGGCCTTTTCAGACATCAATGAGAGGAGAGGCCCTTGGTCCTGTGTAGTTTCAATGCCCCAATGTAGGGGAGAGCCAGGACAGGGAAGTGGGAGTGTGTGGATTGGTGAGCAGGGGGAGGGGGAATGGCATAGGGGGGTTTTGGAAGGGAAATGAGGAAAGGGGATAACATTTAAAATGTAAATAAAGAAAATATCTAAAAAAGAAACTGTACTTTGTTTTTTTACTGAGTGTGGGCATGTTCAAGCACAGATTTGAGGAAGTCAGATTTGTAGGAGGTTGTTCTCTCCATTATGTAGGCTCTGAGGCTTGAACTCAAGTGGTGAGTGCTTTGCAGGATAAGCTGTCTTGCTGCCTCTTATTATGGCCAGTGTTATGATCAAGACATGGTGCTACAGTTTTGTCTGTTTTATTGTTGGTACAAGTCTATACAATGGGATATGAGGCCTCAATATTAATTTTGTAACTCAGTGTGAACCTATTCCTTAATATGGAAGTTACACACTGTTGTTTCATATTCTATTACTTCAGGCTCTTTCACTATAGCTGTTATTAGTAATTTTCCCATCAAATTGGAAGTGAAATGTCAATCAGTTTGGATAAATTTCTCAGTTTGGGGCTGGAGAGAGATGGCTCAGCAGGTTAGAGCCCTGGCCACTTTTGCAATGGTTCCTAACTTGATTCTTAGAAACTATATTTGTAAGATTACCTCTGTCTGTACCACCAGCTCTAGGTGTATGACACCTATTTTTATTTTGGGGATGGAATCCGCATAAATATATACACATTCAATACATATAAACAAAATAAATATTAAAATATTACTTTGTTCACAGGAGTTAAGTACCACATGTCATATTTTGAGTTTCATCACACTGACAGCTATAACCACTCCAGATATTTATCTTGGGGTCTTAGCTGCTTTGGTCAATTTCAGTTTGCTGAAAAATTAGATGTTTGATTTTAATATTCTGAGAAAATATTTTTGTGACTGAGGAAGGCAGTGACAGAAAGAGTAACAACTTTGCCTCCTCATCATTCTGATTCCTCTTGTCTCCTGTCTGATTGACAGGTGTTTCTGATGATTGGGAAAACAATTGGGAAAACAATTGGCAAATACAATTTACCATGTTCCAGAGTAAAAGAATGTGCCAAGGCCTGTCAGGGGAAGATGTACAGTTTCGGTCTTGATATCTTCCCTGGTCCTGAGACATTAAACTTCTCAAGGCTCCTGAACATGAGCTGCTTTTGCCTCTTGTCCTCTTTCCTCTTGATGTAATGAGCAGTAGTGAGTAGTATGCTTTGTTTATACACAGATGTTTGAAACATATTTGTGGAATAAGGTTTTAATTTTATTAGTAAGGCTTTCTTTTGTATTTGGCATTTTTAGTGACTATGCCTTTCAACAGTTGAAGAGCACAGAACAAGGATCCTTAGGGTCTCTGAAGATCAACAATAAGGGAGAAATTGTGGGGAAGCTTATGACCAAAACTTCACCAACATGCCTCCTGAATACATGAGAATCTATAAAATAGGTGTGAAAGATGATACAAATTAAATTTAGAAGATAAAAGCTAATGTGATCACCAGCATCAGGATAGTATGGGTTTCTCTGGTCCAGCTTGGCCTCTGGAGTCCTGATTGGGAGTGAGGATGTGCTGCATCCTCTATGGAGGAGAAGTACCATGGAGACACTGGTCCAGACCATGATGCTTATGAATATGGCATCATGGGCAAACCACAAGATGATAATGCCTACATTGAATCCAGAAGTGGAACCGAACAACTTGCTCTTAGAGTCAGTGTTATTTTCTGTTATCTGTGGACCAGTGATCTTAATTGGAATGTAGATGTTATTTAAGACACTGAAGAACCAACAAGTGTAACAAGAATAACTAGACAAACTTGGGATACTGGCTCTGAGTATAAGTTTGCCTCTATTAACAGGAACAAGAGTGACAAACTGATGGATACTCAGGACACAGGTGGAACACAATTTTGTGCTTATTGCCACTAGACGAGTGAAGAATTCTATTTTACATTTGAGGTCTGTTTGAGGATTTCTTTGAGCAAAAGCCATCATGTTGTTGAACTTGTAGTGAGGAAGAGAACCAAGGTACTGGCCACAGCCATATGGCTTAAAATCACCGGTGTTGGCCTTTGTTGAGAACCAGTCAAGATTGGAGAGAAATTATGGATGAACAAAAATACATTGGCCACAGTCCCAACCACAAACTGTCAAAGAAAATGGATCTGAAGAGCCACTTCCTCAGTGGTTTTTCATAGTTTTACCATGAGCAGACCTGGAGAAGGCTTTCCTGAAGGGATGATTAGGTGGAACACTGCTGTCTTCAGGACTCCATTCTATTATCCATGCTTACCAATTGATTTGAGATAATTTCTTCTCTTGATAAGTGAGACTCTCTTCTATCACACTACAGGAATTTTGCTTGTTGAACAATGCATAGGTTGTAATTCAGAATAAAATTCTATACTTATTGGATGACTCCTGCCTTGATATAAATTTTGTATTGCAATTGCATCTTTATGATCACATAGGTCAATAACCTACACAATAACACACATTTTAACACACCATGGGCTTTGCATATGAATGAAGTCAGGAAAGAGACTAGTATGAGTATGTGATTCCATCATCAGAATTCAACACAATTAGAAGGGAGTGGAGGCTGCAAATTGTATGTAACTTAGTTAATAAAATGTACAATCAATTAAACAATAAAAATGTACAGAGTCCATCCTCAGATTTTATCATCAGAATTCAATATAATTAGGGAGAGGAGGCTGCAAACAGGATGTAACTTAATCATCAAAATAACTTCATCAATAAAAAGAAAATTAAATGTACCATAAAAAGAGTTAATAAAATTTCCTCATGTTATGGTAACATGTGAAAAATAATGTGAATTTTAATAACACATATGATTACATATAATAATCAATAAGGATGTATAGCTGAATTCAATTGTAGAAAACTAAGTTGTTAGCTTTTGAAGAATTTTTATACTACTCATCCACACAACAAAATACCAAATATTTCTGATAAAAGCCACTGTCTTTTGATCACACAGTTGAACATAGGTTTACATATGTATCCTCTCTGTGAAAAAAAATCTTGCTGACAAGTTTCATTTATTCATAGTTTTCCTGATACAAATATTGTTCTAAACAGTCAGGTGCCAGAGTCTTACCTGCATCATCTCTATCTTCCCTCCAAATTTATTGACACAATCACTATTATACCCTTTTCTAGCTGACTCTTATTCTGCATTTTACTTGTGTATATGTTTTCTAAAGGAACATGGGGGCCTCCATCCACCAGATAAAATTCAACATGCAGATGTCACATTGAATGCTGTTTTCTGCTGAGTGCTAATTCAAAATACATATTTCTTTGAGATGAGAGCAACATATTAACCTAATTGAGGTAAACTGCAGTCTTCAAAAGAAATAATCATTCATGGGAGCTAGAGAAATGGCTCAGCATGTAAGAGCACTGACTCTTCTTCCAGAGGTCTTAAGTTCAAATCCCAGCAAGCACATGGTGGCTCACAACCATCTGTAATAGGATCTGATGCCCTCTTCTGGTGTTTCTGAAGACAGCTACAGTGTACTCACACATAAAATAAATAAAATCTTTAAAAATAAATAAATAAATAAAAATTAAAAAAAAATAATAATAATAAAAAAAAAAGAAATAGTCATTCATATAGGCTTCAGAAGACAATTTTCACTGAAAAAGGGAGAAGATAATGTGAAGCAGAAGTCTCTGGTTGTCAGAATCCCACCTTCTGAGCCACAGTCAGGATGAGCATGCTCACAGGCCAAAGGCCAGCTCCAGACCACAGCTCCTGTAGCAGCATATCTCATGGTCCTGTTACATTGAAGTTCTCTTTTCTTGAGAATGCAAGGTAATTCAGAATGGTTTCTTATTTTCCATGCAATGTTGTGAATGTAACTCAACAGGTTTCCAGTCTCATAAAATAATAGGGTACCTGGACGTGGCATCCTTCACAGAGTTTATTATTTTGTTATCTGTGTCTGTTTTCAGTGCATTTGTCTGTATGGTGTCTTTGGGATATCTCTGATGAAGGTAAAATCATTTATCTCCACAGGAACTCTCCATTTTTACTTTCTTTTTTTTTTATGTGAATAAATTCTTTTTTTTAAAATTTTATTTTCTAAGTTTTCTTTTTAATATACATTCAAAATCATTTCCCCTTTCCCGTTTCCTCCCTCCCCGAAAGTCCCATAAGCCCTCTTCCCTCCCTCTTTTCCCCATTCACCCCCCTCTCGCTTCTCTGTCCTGGCGTTCCCCTACATCCAGTCTTTCCAGGACCAGGGGTCTCTCCTTCCATCTTCTTAGAAATCTATTGATATGCGAATTGTGTCTAGGGTATTCCGAGGTTCTGGGTTAATACCCCCTTATCAGTGACTGCATACCATGTATGTTCTTTTGTGATTGGGTTACCTCACTAAGGATGATATTTTCAAGTTCTGACCATTTGCCTAGGAATTTCGTGAATTCATTGTTTTTAATTGCAGAGTAGTATTCCATTGTGTATTATTCCACATCTTCTGAATCCATTCTTCCTTTGAGGGACATCTGGGTTCTTTCCAGCTTCTGGCATTTTTACTTTCTGATGCTTAATGATGATGTCTAGAAGTTCATTAGAGCTTAATGAGTACCTGGGCCGAAGTTAGGAAAGGGTTTTCATGTTTCCTTTGGGAGAATCTAAGCTCTGAAATAATCTCGTATTCAGATGTAAATTTTAGGCACTCAGGGTAGAACAAGGGACTCATTATGTGCATTTCTATGGAGTATTTTCCTTCCTACTCTTTCACTCTTGCAGTATTATGCTGACACAAACTCATTCAAGAAAAACAGTAACATGTCATTCAGATTATGTAATCGCCCAAGAAGTTGCTTCATTCCAAAGTTTCCCATGTTTGTCTCAGGACGCATAAGTCTGACAAATGTGTTAACTGAAGCTTGTCTTTCCTACCTGAATCCTGGGGTTATTCCAATATCCACTTGTTTTCAGGCTATTAAGAAAGTCCCCTTATAGGCATGCCTCCAGGCAACTTTGGGATAGGCAAAGTTTTGATTGAGGTTTCCTGGATGTGTCTCTGTGATACCTGAGGCTACTGTACTAAGGTTTTATTGACTTCTTTTTTAGACAATTTCTCTTGTACCCCATATTGGCCTCAAATTCAGTATTTAACTCTTGTCTTAGAGACAACAGATTCCTGCCGTTCCTAATTAATGTTTAAAAACAAAATCCTAAATATTCGACTTTACCAAATGAATACTCAGGAGCTGCATGTTATGGTGAAAGCCTCCTAGCTCAAATAAGCAAAGAAAGCCCTGCTGACCTTCTTCCTCAACCTAGGTCCCTGAAGAAAACAAAACAGTCTCCCTTCTCCACTCAACTGAAAAACCCTTCCAACTGAATGCCCCTCCTTTCTACTTCCCATGTCTCTCTCTATCCTTTCTTCGGACTCCTCTCATTCTATTTTTTTCTTAGGCTCACTTCCTATAAATTGGTTACTTTCTCAACCTCTTGACCTGTGGTGGACTTAATTCAATATTGTTTACAAGAAACAGAAAGCTCTCTGATTAAAGGTGTATGGTAGGACTGAGACACACAGAATTAGAAACACATTTGTCCAGTACTTAATCTCACTGTGTGTTTAAATATCTTACAACACTCTTGTATTAAAGGTGTGTTTGGACTGAGCCACACCACAAGCAGATATATGTTTTCCAGTATACAATCTCACAGTGTGATCAAATATCTTGTAACTTCTGGTCTTTCTCCCTATGCCTCTCAAAGGTTGGAGTATCAGACATGTGCCACCAAGTCTAGTTTAAAAATTTTCATCCATCTTAACAGGTACATATTTTAAATTATTAAAAATGTAGTGTAATCTGTAGTATATTGAACTGTCCCTATTTTACATGTTTTTACTTATTTACCTATTAATTTTTTCAGTGTTACAAAACTTCATCCCACCTCACTGTTCCAGCTTCCCCTTATGCATGGGGTATCAAGCTTCCACATGACCAACGGCCTCCCCTCCCACTGATTCCAGATATGGCAATCATTTGTTTTGTATGTAGCTATGTAGCTAAAGCACTCTTTGGTTTGTAGTTTAGTCCCTGGGAGCTCTGGGTGGTCAGGATAGTTAATATTGTTGTTCTTATGTGGTTGTAGTCCCCTTCAGCTCCTTCAGTTCTTCCCCTCACTCTTCCATTGGAGGCCCTGGTCTCAGTCCAATGGTTGGTTGTGAGTATCTGCATCTGCATCTGTATTAGTCAGATGCTGTCAGAGCCTCTCAGGGGACAGGTACACCAGGCATCTGTTGGCAAGTGCTTCTTGGCATCAGCAATAGTGTCTGGGTTTGCTGTCTGTAGGTGGGATGGATCCTCAGGTGGGGAAGATTCTGGATGCTCTCTTTTCAGACTCTGCTCCATTTTTGTCTCTGTATTTCCTTTAGATAGGAACAATTTTGGGTTAAATATTTTGGGATGGATTGGTGTCCAAATCCCTCAACTGGGGATGTGTCTATTATCTCTAGAGGTTCTTTCTCCCCTATGTTGGTTATTTTGGTTAATGTCATCCCCATTGGGTCCTGGGAACTACTTGCTTCCCTCGTATCTGGGACTTTCTAGTGGCTACTCTCAGATTTTCATTTCCCACTGGTCCATATTTCTGTTCAATTTCCTGTTCCACTTTACTTTTCTTTGGTCTCTTCCCATACCTGATTCTGCTCCCCCTTTTCCCCTTCCATTCCTCATCCCTTCCCAGGTACCTCCCTCCTGCTATCTCCCATGATCATTTTGTTCCATTTCCATGTAGGATTGAAGCATTCAAACTTTGGTCTTCCTTCTTCTTAAGCTTGATATGATCTGTGAGTTGTATTGTGGGCATTCTGAGCTTTTGGGCTACTATCCACTTAGCAGGGAGTAGATACTATTTGTGTTATTTTATGATTGGGTTACCTCACTCAGGACGATATTTTCTAGTTCCATCCCTTTGCCTAAGAATTTCATGAAATCATTGTTTTGTTTTTAATATCCGAGTAGTATTGTCTAAATGTACCACTTTTTCTGAATCCATTCCTCTGTTGAGGGACAACTGGGTTGTTTCCATTTTCTGGCTCTTATAAATAAGGCTGCTATGAACATAGCACATGTCATTTTTCTATATTGGAGCCTATTTTGGGTATATGCCCAGAAGTGGTATAGCTGTGTCCACAGGTAGTACTATGTTCAGTTTTCTGAGTAACCACCAGATTGATTTCCACAGTAGTTTTACCAGCTTGCAATCCCCAACAATGGAGAGATGTTTCTCTTTCTCCATAGCCTTGCCAGCATCTGCTGTCACCTGAAATTTTGAACTTAGCCATTCTGACTGGCGTGAGATGGAATCTCAGGGTCATTTTGATTTGTATTTCCCTGATTACTAAGTATGCTGAATATTTCTTTAGGTGCTTCTTGGCCATTTGAGACTCCTCAGTTGAGAATTATTTGACTCTGTTCCCCATTTTTAATAGTGTTCTTTGTTTTTTCTGGAGTCTAGCTTCTTGAGTTCTTTGTACGTTTTGGATATTAGCCCTCTATTGGATGTAGTGTTGGAAGACAACTTTTTCCAATTTGTAGGTTGCCATTTTTCCCTATTGACAGTGTCGATTTCTTACCAAAGCTTTTCAATTTTATGAGATCCCATTTGTCAATAATTATTCTCAGAGCCTGAGACATTGGTGTTTTGTTCAGGAAAGTATCCCCTGTTCTGATGAGTTCCAGGCTCTTTCCTACTTTCCCTTTTTTTCATATTCAGCATATTTGGTTTTATGTGGAAGTCCTTGATGCACTTGGACTTGAGCATTGTACATGGAGACAAGAATAGATCAATTTGCATTCTACTACATGCTGACTCACACTTGATCTAGCACCATTTGTTAAATATACTGTCTTTTTCCATTGGATGGTTTTGTCTGCTTTATCAAAAATCAGGAGACCATAGGTTTATAAGCTTATGTGTGTGTCTTCAATTCTATTCCATTGATCTACCTGTCTGTCTCTGTACTAATACCATGCTGTTTTTATCACTATTGCTCTTTAGTACAGCTTGATGTCATATAAGGTGATTGATGTCTTTATAAAAAATAAAGGGAGAGAGAATACATTTGGTGGATGTGTGGTGAGGTTTGGGGAAGGGGGTGTCTACGTGGGCCCAGGATGAGGTATCCCTTCCCTCTGAGGGATCAGTCAGATGATGGTATAGTATAGAACAGAGTTTATTCTGGGAATAAGAAGGGGAGTTAAGAGACTGGTAGAGGCAGAGTAAAGCAGGAAGAGAAGAGAAGAGAAGAGAAGAGAAGAGAAGAGAAGAGAAGAGAAGAGAAGAGAAGAGAAGAGAAGAGAAGAGAAGAGAAGAGAAGAGAAGTAGAGGATGGCCATGAGCATGTGGAAAAGGAGGGCAAGGGACAAGAAGACAGTGTAGGAACAGGAAGGCAAGAGCAAGAGAGAGAGAGAGAGAGAGAGAGAGAGAGAGGAAGGGCCAAGTAGCCCCTTTTATAGAGAGTCAGGCCTATCTGACAACAACCAGGTAACTGTAGGGCAGAACCTAGACAAAAGGCTAACAGCGATTCCCCCAGAAATTCTCGTGTTGTTGAGAATTGTTTTCACTATCCTGCATCTGATAAAATTGTGAACTAAAACCATCTGGTCCTGGGAGATTTTGGATGGGACTTTTAATGACTGTTTCTATTTCCTTAGGAGTTATGGTACTGTTTAGATGCTTTATCTGATCCTGATTTAACTTTAGTATCTGATATATGTCTAGAAAATAATCTATTTAATGGAGATTTAATGGAGATTATATAGTAGGATCTGATGATATTTTTAATTTCATTTCTGATTTTGTTAATTGGATGCTGTCTCTGTGCCATCTACTTGGTTTAGCTAATGGTTTATCTATCTTGTTCATTTTCTCAAAGAAACAGCTCATAGTTTTGTTGACTCTTGATATAGTTCTCTTTGTTTCTATTTGGTTGATTTCAGCCCTGAGTTTGATTATTTACTGATGTCTACTCCTCTTGGGTATATTTGCTTCATTTTGTTCTAGAGTTATCAGTTATGCTGTTAAGCTGCTCGTGTATGATCTTTCCAATTTTTTTATGGAGGCACTTAGAGCTGAGTTTTCCTTTTAGTACTCCTTTAATTATGTCCCATTAGTTTGGGTATGTTGTGCCTTAATTTTGGTTAAATTCTGAAAAAGTCTTTAATTTCTTTCTGTATTTCTTCCCTCACCAAATTATCATTGGTTAGAGTTGTTCAACTTCCATGTGTATGTGAGCTTTCTGTTGTTTTTATTGTTATTGAAGATCAGCCTTAGTCCACGGTGATGGGATAGGATGTATGGAATTCTTTCAATCTTGTATCAGTTGTGGCTTGTTTTGTGTCTGATTATATGGTCAGTTTTTGAGGAGGTACCATGAGGTGCTGAGAAGAAGGTATATATTCTTTTGATTTAGGATGAAATGTTCTATAGATATCTATTAAATCCATTTGGTCCATAACTTCTGTTAATTTCACGGTGTCTCTGTTTAGTTTGTGTTTCCCTGATCTGTTCATTGATGAGAGTGTGGTGTTGAAGTCACCCACAATTATTGTGTGAGGTGCAATGTGTGCTTTGAGACTTAGTAAAGTTTCTTTTACGAACATTGGTGCCCTTGCATTTGGAGCATAGATGTTCAGAATTGAGAGTTCTTCTTGGTAGATTTTTCCTTTGATGAGATGAAGTGTTCTTCCATGTCTTTTTTGATAACTTTTGGTTGAAAGTCAATTTTATCTGATATTAGAATGGGTACTCCAGCTTGTTTCCTGGGACCATTTGCTTGGAAAATTGTTTTCCAGCCTTTTACTCTGAGGTAGTGTCTGTCTTTGTCACTGAGGTGGGTTTCCTGTATGCAGCAAAATGTTGGGTCCTGTTTACATATCCAGTCTGTTAGTCTGTCTTTTATTGGAGAAATAAGTCCATTGATATTAAGATATATTAAAGAAAATGATTGTTGCTTCTTGTTATTTTTGTTGTTAAAGATTGAATTATGTTTATTGTAGTGAGCCACTGTAATGCCTCTAGGCAAAATTCAGCTGCCTGCATTTCACCTACATGGAGCTGAGGAATTCCAGCCACACCTCCTCCCACCTGACAGATCCTGAGAGTCAGGTCACCATCTCCTGCTGTGTAGCAGACCCTGTGATCTTTGTTATGGCAACATCATTCAGCCTGCCGGGAGACCTGCTGAGAAGACTCTGCAGCTTTGGGAGGGAGGGTCACTAAGATGAACAGGGCCTATGACTAAGATGTCATACAGACCCTAAGAGGCCTCTGCCTCCCAAGTGCTAGGATTAAAGGTGTGCGCCACCACCACCCAGCTGGCGTTTTGATTATTATGTGACAGGAGAAATTTCTTCTTTGGTTCAATCTATTTGGAGTTTTGTAGGCTTCTTGTATGTTCCTGGGCATCTCTTTCTTTGGGTTAGGGAAGTTTTCATCTATAATTTTGTTGAAGATATTTACTGGCCCTTTAAGTTGGGAATCTTCACTCTCTTCCATACCTATTATGCTTAGGTTTGGTTTTCTCATTGTGTCCTGGATTTCCTGGATGTTTGGGTTAGGAGTATTTTGCTTTTCCTTTTCCTGTTGTGTCAATGTTTTCTATGGTATCATCTGCACCTGAGATTCAATCTTCTATCTCTTGTATTCTGTTGGTGATGCTTGCATCTATGACTCCTAATCTATTTCCTAGGTTTTCTATATCCAAAGTTGTCTCCCTTGTGATTTCCTTATTGTTTCTATTTCCATTTTTAGATTCTGGATGTTTTTGTTCAATTCCTTTACCTGTCTGGTTGTGCTTTAAGAGATTTTTGCATTTCTTCTTTAGGGACTTCTACTTGTTTACCTGTGTTCTCCTGTATTCCTTTAAGGAAGTTATTTATGTCCTTCCTACTGTCCTCTATCAGCATCATGTGATGTGATTTTAAATCTAAATCTTGCTTTTTTGGGGGTTGGGGTATTCAGGACTTGCTGTGATGGGAGAACTGGCTTCTGATGATCCCAAGTAGCCTAGGTTTCAGTTGGTAATGTTCTTGTACTTGCCTTTTGCCATCTGGTTATCTCTGGTGTTAGTTGATCTTGCTGTCTTTGTCTGGAGTTTGTCCCTCCTATGGGCTTATATTCCTGTGTCAGCTCTCCTGGGAGATCAGCTCTTTTCTGGCAGGACCTGTGTACAGAAGGCTGTGGACTAGCCCAGCTCCCAGGTGAAGATGGGAACCAGAAGGATCTTATCCCAGCTGCTCCACTATTCCTGTGCCCTATGTGCTCCTGGCTGGTCCCACTGTGGACAGTTATTGGAGAGAATGTGGAGATCTCACCTCTGAGCCCAGGAGTGAGAGCACTCCTCAGAGACCAGCTCTCTCTTGGCAGGACTTATGTACAGAGGGCTGTGGAACAGCCTTAGCTCCATGGTACAGATAGTGACTGGAAGGGTCCTGCCCCAAAGTATAGTTTCTAACTTTAGTTTAATCAGTTCAGTGTACCCTCTTTCATTGACCTCTGCCTGTTAATCTGTGTATCCCCATACATCTTTGGATACTTTTGGGGTTTCTATTATCCACCACCCTTCCAACACTTATTCAACACCAATCCCTCCCAACCACCTAATACCAAGTAGTCATGAAAAAAAGTTAGAGAGGAAAAGGAGTGTAGATCTCTTGAGATGACTTCCGGCTGAATAGTGTCATTTGGTTCCTTTTGGTAAATCCAATCTCTATTATCTGGATATCTCCAACCAGCAGTCAAACTAAACAACTGAACAGCTATCCAGCAATATATAAAGTAGTAGCATGAACAGCATCAGGAGGGACTGGCAACAGCAGGCAGAGCTGTAAACACCACAGGCCTTCTTGAGCATCTCACATTTATACCCTCTCAAGAGTCCCCAGAATTCCAAACTAATGAAAAAATTATACTCCTAAAGCAAGTTGTTGTGGATAATCTGAAACAGCCTCATATCCCACAGCTTGGATTAAAACAAAAACATAGTCACATAACTTAACTGGGTTTATAAAGAAATGAAAATTTCACTATAATAATCATCACTGTGTACACAGGTAAACTGCTACACAATGATCTCCCTGATGCTCATGCATTCCAGTTCTAATCATGCTGGCAAGCCCAGACACCCTGGCCCCTAGATACGGGAATCTGTTCTTCATCTGTTCTCTGATTATTTGCTAATTGATCATATGAAACAAATAGAGCTCCACTGTAAATCTGTTTTGTGTTGGTTTGACTGACAGAGTGTAAAACCCATGAATAAGAGTAAGGTTGCTGCATGCTGAGACAGAACTGTCTTTCACAGGATAGATTAATCTAATAGATAACTTATTGGTAGCATAAGATATACGGTAAATACTAGTGATGACCATAAGTGGCCAATTCCCCATTTATTAAAATTAAAATTCTAGGTTTAATTAAAATTTATTATGAATGAGGAAAGGCCATTTGAACAATATGGAAAGAGGAGGAAGGTATGAATAACATATTCCACATACAGGTAACAGCTTTTGTGATTTGGGATAGCCTCCATGCCAGTTGTTCAAGACTCACATGAAGACCAAGCTTCACATTAGTACATATGTGCGGGAAGTTCTATGTACAGCCTCTGTATGTTCTTTTGATGGTGGTTCAGACTCAGAACCCCAAGGGTACAGGATAGTTGATTCTTTTCATCTTTCTATTGAGTTTGGAGATAGCAATCCCAGCTATTATTTCATAAGAGTCCATGGACTCTATCTACTATTTGTGGGTGTCTGTCTTGTCCTAGAGATGCAAACTACCTCCTCATCCCTGATAATTGCAGATTTCCATTAATTTTCATGGTCATCTAGATATCTCTCTTGTCCTTCTCCACACTTGATCCTGAACCCCCATCCCCTCTTTCACACAGTTCCCTCCCACCATTTGCCTCTTATGACTATTTTATTCCCACTTCTAAGTGAGATTCAAGCATCCTAGTTTTGCCCTTCTTCTTTTTTTAGCTTCTTTGGGTCTCTTGAGTGTGGCAAGAATAAGCAGTATTTTATGACTAATATCTATTTATAAGTACATACTTGTATTGCTGGTGGAAATGCAAGCATGTACAACCACTTTGGAAATCAATTTGGCAGTGTCTCAGAAAACTGGAAATAGTTGTACTTCAAGACCTAGCTATAAAACTCCTGGACATATACCCAAAAGATGCTCCAAGATCCCATAAAGACACTTGGCCAACAATGATTATTACAGCTTTATGCATAATAGCCAGAAACTGGATGCAACCTAGCTATTCCTCAACTGATGAATGGATCAAAAATATAGTACATTTACACAAAGAATGCTATTCAGCTATTAAATACCAAGACATTGTGAGTTTTGCTTGTAAATGGAAGGACTTGAGAATATTATCCTGTGTGAAGTAACCCAGTCCCAAAAGGACATTCATGATTTTTTTAAGACAGGATACACAATGTAATAAATAAAGTCATGCACAGAAATCACCCACCTCCAACTGATGTATATGTACTGGTGAATAGTAGCTATAAACAAGAATGGGGTAGGGACATGGATGGAAGGTAGGGTTTGTGATGGTGTCAACAAAACCAAAATTGTATGAAAGGCTATTGAAGTGTAAATTTCTGGTTTTGTTGGAGACCCAGTTGTGTCCTGTGATATTTTTCTGGAAACTGTCTTGTGGGAAGATGCTTTGCTGAAACAGATACCTGAGAGCATTCTTTGCTGAGAACACATGATGTTTTTCTGGAAGCTGTCTTTTGAAAGGGCATGTGATATTTGCAGAAGCAGATGCATGAGAGGACACATGGCATCTGAAAAGAATATACCTATAACAAAAAAGACAGGATGATTCTTTGGAATTGTTCCACTTTACTGCTCCTTCTTGGACTTTGCTTTGCCTGACCACACTGAGGATACTCAGGCAAGAGATCAGCTTGAGAGTATTCATTGGGCTTCACTGATGCTGGTCTTCACTAATGATAGTCTGGGATTGGTTCACCTTGATTTTTTTCTCTAATCTTTGCTTGCTGTAACTTTGTAGAGAGAAATACAACAAAGAACTTGTGTTGTTCTGGCTGCTTTTTGGCACATTGGTGCACTCATCCAATCAGTGAAGCTTCATGGTTTCTTTAGGATCAAGCTGCTACTACTGATTCAACTTATCATTTTGCTAGTGGATTGGACTATAAACAATGAAGATTGGAATTGCCCCCAAGGAACTGCTTCTAAACAGGCCCACTTCCCCCTTGTCCAATTAGCTATCATCCACCTCTACCTTTATTTGCTGGGCTCTGAGGTAGGTTGAATCATTTAAGAACCCTTATTAAAGTTGGTTTTGAAAAATTTAAGCCTACAGGTTATATTACAACCCATTATTTTATAAGCTAAATTTTAAAGGGCTTGAAAAAATTTTAATGTTTTGCAACATGAATGGCAGCCTCCATCGGAAATGTTGGACTGAGAACACTCAGGGGCTTCCAATGCAAAGCCTGTTACCATTAGACATTGTCACCCACTGAAGCAAATGCTAAACCCCTACTGCTGAAGAGTGCACACACTGGTTGATGGCCAGTCAAATCATGAAAATGTCAAACACTTCATGAAGATGACTAGTGAAAATTATATTTCTAGCATTTCCTGTTTATCTTCCAAGCAGATCAAACAGAGTACATCTTCCCCATAAAAATGTTTTTTTTTGTCCATAAATTTTGAAATTTTTTTAAAAAACTTTTCTTTTTTAAAATTTCTATGGCTTGAAACTTTTATAAGCTTTCAGAGTCTTGAAATGTCAAGTCTTTCTGATGTTTTAGGAACCCCCATTATACCTATATTGAAAAATGTTTCAATCTGAAGGATATAATTACACAGTGAGATACAAAATCAACAGACTCAATATAATGACATATTTACATACCTGTATTAACTGTATTGAGGAAAAAGTAAAGAGAAAAATCCTTTTCAAAATAACTTCCAAAGTGCCCAGAGGAAGTAAAAAGATGGTTTTGTGTTTAAGATTGCTCACTGCTGTATCAGAGGACATATATTCAGATCCAAGTACCCACATCGGGCAGGTTACAAACACTTGTTACTTCAGCTTAAGGGATCCAATGTGCTCTTCTGGCCACACGCACTTCCACATACATATGGATACAAACATCAAGATGAACAACCACACAAATAAATCTTTTTCAATGCCCATAAATACATGATAAAGAAGATTAAATAATTTTAAAATAAAACTTTAAAAACATTGGCAAATTAAATTGAAGGGAACCCTAGAATATGGAATTGTGTGATCATAATAAAAGTTATGAAAGTCACTATAATTTCAAAGTGTCTCCCTCAGATTCCAATGACTTTTTTCACATAAAAACATTCTAAGATTTCATGTTCTTCCAAGTCAGAAGTACAAAACATGCCCAAATAAAATCAAGCCAGGAGACAAAAAAACTAAATTAAAAATTAGGCAATACTTAATTTGAAATTACACTACAGCATGGTATTCTAGACTAAAAAAATTTAGATATAGAGATTGGTGGAGGAGAAGCCAGGACCTGGAAATACAAAACTATAACAATTTTCCATTTTCCTAAATGTATTTATTTATTTATTTTTATGTATGTATTTTCCCTATAGGTGTATATATGTATCACATGGATTCATGGTGCCTACAGAGGTCAGAAGAAGGTCAACCAGTCAATCTTAGAACTCCATTGCCCAACAGCTGCAGATCTATGAAAAGTTTCTGCATAAAATTGTCTGGCAGCTCTGTGAAATAAGCAAACCTTCAAATGTTAAAAACTACAGAGCACCCACTCTGCAGATCACAGCATTATGCTTGCAATAAATCAGGCACCCTATTTCTGTTGCATAAGGATGCAACGCACCCACACAACCCTGAGATCAAAAGGTTTGAGTTTTAGAATATACAAAGAACACAAAACACTGAATGCCATGAAACCAAATAACCCAAATAAAAGTTGGGGCATGTACCTAAACAGAGAGTTCTCAAAAGATAAAATATGAATGTTTTTAATTGTTCATGTCTTTCTTATCATAAAAATATGAGATAAAGTACCTTTGAGAATTCATTTTCCCAAAGTAAGAATTGTGAAGACTATTAAGACAAATGGTAGTAAATGCTAGTTCCAACTGGTACTGTCACTATGGAGAGCAGTGTGGAGATTTCTCCCAAAAACCTGAGAATAGATCTACTATGAGATCTAGCTATACCACTATATACCCAACAGACTACATCACACCCCAGAGAAACTTGTAATCCCATTGTTGATGTACAATAGCCAGAAATTGGAAACAGCCTAGATTTCTATTTACTGATGAGTAGACAATAAAAATTTGATACATTTACACAATAGATTATTATTCAACTACTGAGAAAATGAAATATGCAAGAAAATTTACAGATCTAGAAAAACTTAGCCTCAGTTTGGCAACCCCAAACCAGAAAGAAAAATAATGCATGTTTTCTCTTAAATGGGAATGCTTTTGTGCTTTATATGTGTGTGTTTCAATTAGAATATTGAAATAGGATAGATAGAAGGGAACATGGTAGAGGGTGATCATTCAAAGGGAAAAGATATTGTGTTGTAAAGGGGTGAAATAGAATAGGATGATTAAATGGGAAGAGTGAAGGGAGGACAGGATAAATAAGGGAATATGGGAAGAGACAAATAACACTAAAGGCCTCCTGTACAGTTATGTGGAAACCTAATACTCTAGAAGCATCCCAAAATATATACATTTATGAAAGTAATTTAAGAAAAATTACCATATAAGAGGGTTGCAAAAAACTAGACATCATAGGCTACCACATAAAAACCCAAAACAAAAATGGCTCACATCTTTTGAGTTGTTTGCCAATAGGGTCTTGTGCACACACACCCAAATACTATAATCAATGCTATTGGTTACCCTCCACAACTTGATAGCAAGATTCGAGTACTAAACATACCTGTAGTGATGTGAATGAGAATGGCCCCATATTCTCATGTACTTGAATGTTTAAGAAGCGGCACTACTTCCAAGGATTAGGAGATAGGGCATTGTTGGAGTGGATGTGGAATTGTTGGATGAAATTTGTAAATTAGAGTGAATTTTTGGGTATCCCAAGCCCATTCCAGGAGCAGTGCTTCTCATTTCCTCCTGCCTGTAGATGCACATGTAGAACTCTTAGTTACTCCTCTAGCACCATGACTGCCTGCATTCTGCCATGCCCCATGCCATGATGACAATGGACTAAATACTGAAACTGTAATCAACCTAGAATTAAATGTTTTTCTTTATAGGAGTTACCATGGCCATGTGCCTCTGCATCATAGTAGAACAGTGGCCAAGAAAATACCACATAGCTATATCATAAAACATGCAAATATATAGTCAGTACTGCATCAGAAGCTTCACCTTGCTGGCTAGCATTCTTGGTAGTGGAAGGTCCTATATAGACTAGCAGAGCAGAAATGAAGTCACCAGTCTTATCTGGATACAAATCTTGTGAGCTACAGAAATCACCTGCCTGATAACACATACCCAATGAGGCAATAGTGGCACAGGTGTTATGGGACTTACAAAGTACATTTTATTATTAGATTTAAACCCTTCTCTACAAGATAGAATAGACAAACATGACATGGCTAATGAGAATTATTATCTGGGGCTAAATAGTTCATGACCCTAGAAGAAAAACTAGTATTATTCTGTTAAAAAAAAAGCACAAAATGACTCCTAAAGAATTATTGCTACACAAATAGATTCGAGCGATACTCAACTCTCTACAGAGGAACTCCACTTCATAGTAAATAGGAGTTGACACATAGATTCACAACTGGACAATGTGCATAAATTAAGAGACTTTGGAATCCTCAAACTTAAATGGGATACCTACATCATTCCTCTCCATCCAAGGTATATACATATATATTTGCAAAATTAAGGTGGAAATATTGTAAGAAATAACGGTAATTAATGACTTCAAGGAAACAGCATTTTCCAAACACAATAGATAAGCTACTCATATGAACTCACAAAGATGATGGCAACAAGCAAAAGGCCTCCATATATTCAAATCAGACAAAAAATATTAGCATGGAGGAGAGAAGTAAGCATGAAGTCCCATCCTCAAGCAAGAAGTTATTTATAATTGAAAGCTGCTGGGTGAAGGAAATTCAATTTGCTTCAATAAAGTGACACATACAATATCAACCACATACCCAGGGCTAGCACCAGTGTCAGTTGTAGTCAACCAACACAAATTGTTTTCTATAGTTTTGATTTTTTAAGAGAGAGAGAGAAGAAGTTGGGTGAGTAAAGGGGTGGAAAATCTGGGAGTAGTTTGGAAGAGGGAAAAAGTATGATTAAGCTATATTGTATGATATCCTCAAAGAATAAATAAAAACATTAGTCAAAGAACAAATGAAACATGTTAATAAAGTTCAAAGAATGCCTGAATAAAAATGAGAGGGCAGAAATTAGCAGGTAAAATTTTAAGAAATCATGCACAAAGAAACAAAAAGATAGCCTTTCTATGCTCTATCTTCAGTTCCACACCTCAGTCTGCAATCTTGGATCTACACTCCTCTCCCTGACCCTTAATTCTGTCCACTGTCCAGGATGCTGAGTCCTACATGGTCATGAAACAGATGGTGTGACATGATCCCAACCCTGGGACAGAGCCAGCAGGGCATGGGACTCCACAAATGTTGATGGTTATCAGAAAACATTCTTCCAGGCAAGGTTATCAGAGACTGTCCTCTCTGCTAAGGTTAATGACTCCTAGGAGGTGGGAGTGTGTCTATTTCCTTAGCAAAAATGGTAAATGCTGTGACCTCAGGACAGCACTTAAGGCTGTAGGAAAGAACACTGAAAACATGAATTCAAAAATATAAACAGGATTTCTCACCTATTCAAAATATAAGGATGTAATAAGAAGTTAATGAGAAGCTTGATGCATCAAAAACAAAAACAAAACAAAAACAAAACCAACCAAACAAACAAACAAACAAAAATGAGGAGCAGCTGTACTATGTGCCAGCTTGTCAGGAACATACAAAAGCAGGTAGATTCCTGAATTCAAGGTTATCCTGGGACAGAGGGAATTTAGATATAAGTGTGTGTGAGCAACACTCAGTGCTGGCTCCTACCCTGCTAGCTTATTGTCTGGGCTTACAAAGGAAGGCAGACCTCTGTGTTGGTTTTTTGTTTTTTGTTTTTTGGGGTATTTTTGCAACATTTAGAAAAATGTGCTTGCTGTCTTTTCCTAGGAGTCAAGGTGCTAAGTTCAAAAATGTTAATAAATCAGATAAAAGGGAACCTGAAGTGGCTGATTGAATTGACATGTAAGTAAAAGACTGGCCTTTGGTGTGTTTTTCTGAGCTCTCTGGTTATCTTCAGAAAGTGGTGTCACCAGAAAACAAGGATGTTAGCTTGTACCCCACAATTGATTTCAAGCAGTTCTTTTTGTTGCTCCCAAACACCACTTCCTCAGAACACAAGCCAAGGCTGTGTCTTGGCACCAGGAAGTCTGCTGTCCCAGACCAACCAGGTAAGATACTTGCTCCCCAATTTCCTGAATGCTGGGCCCCATTAAGCTCAGAAACTGTGAGGCCAACCTCATTTTTATGTGCCCCATCTTCCTGTCCATATCTCTATCTACAATTGAGAATCAGCTCTTCATAATCTGGCCCAAACCTCTGCATGCATCCCTGGAGATATGTGGCCAACATAGAACTACCAGGCCAGCTCAGACCAGAGGCAACAAGATGGCTAAGGGCATGATCAAAAATATGACAAGGAAAAGCCAGTGATATATGGAACCATCAGAAAACAGCTATCCTACTACAGCAAGCACTGGGTATCCTAACACACCTGAAGAGCAAGAATATGACCTTACATCTCATCTCATGAAGAAGATAGAGGACTTTAATGAGGAAATAAATATCTTGTTAAAATACAGGAAAACACAAATAAGTCTTTAAAGAAGAAATGAACAAATTTAAAAGAATCCAGGAACATGCAACCAAACAGGTGAAGGAAATGAATAAAACTTTTCAAGACCTGAAAACAAATAGAAGTAATAAATAAAAAAGAGGTAACCCTTGAGAAAGAAAACATAGAAAAGCCACAAACGCTCTGTTCCGGGGATCGACTGCACTGAAGATACAGGTACCCAGGGACTCTCCAATATAACATCACTTGGGACACAGCCTGTTGGGCTTCCAACTGCGCTCAAGAGCGGGGCAGCGCTGCGGTCATCTGGGCACCAGCTCTGCTGTGGGTCATCTGCCCTGCAGAGTGATCTGCACCGAGAGAGTGCAGAGTGCACTCCGCCATCTTTGCTCCCGCAACAGGGCAACTCGAACCTTCAGACACAGAGACAATCAAGCATAATATCGCTTGGGTCTCAGCCAGCTTGTGTGCTCCCTGCACCCAAGAGCTGGGCAGGTCGGCAGTAACCTACGCACCAGCTCTGCTGTGGGACATCTGCCCTGCAGAGGGACTCCCTACTCTGGGAGAGAGCGCACCCGCAGAGGGCGGGAGCTTACCAGCCTCCCCTTGGCGACCTCTGCTCCGGGAATCCACTACACTGAGCCTTTGGATGTGCAGGGATTCCCCAATATAACATCACTTGGGACAAGGCACATCAGGGCTCCAAAGTCATTCAGGAGCAGGGCAGGCCCCAGAAATCGGTGCCAGGGGAATCCCAGGCACCCAGGGGAGGCAGAAATAGCCTTGCAGGCTCACAGGAGGTTCAACCAACAGCCAGTGACAGCAGGACCAACAAACACCAGAGGTAACCAAATGGCAAAAGGCAAACGTAGAAACGGTACTAACAGAAATCTAAGTAATATGGCACCATTTGAACCCAACTCTCCAACAGCAGCAAGTCCTGGATACCCCATCACACCTGAAAGACAAGATCTGGATTTAAAATCACTTCTCATGATGCTATCAGAGGATTTCAAGAAGGACACAAATAAATCTCATAAAGAATTACAGGAGACCATGAATCAACGGTTAGAAGCCCTTAAAAAGGAAATACAAAAATCGCTTAGAGAAATGCAGGAGAACATGGGTCAACAGATGGAGGCCCATAAGGAGGCAACACAAAAATCGCTTAAAGAAATGAATCAACGGGTAGATGCCCTTTCAAAGGAATCACAAAAATCGCATAAAGAAATGCAGAAGACTGGCATTTGTGTTCTCTTAGTGTCTGCATGAGATCTGCCCAGGATCTTCTGGCTTTCATAGTCTCTGGTGAGAAGTCTGATGTGATTCAGATAGGTCTTCCTTTGTATGTTACTTGGCCCTTTTCTCTTACTGCTTTTAATATTCTTTCTTTGTTTAGTACATTTGATGTTTTGATTATTATGTGACGGGAGGTATTTCTGTTCTGGTCCAGTCTGTTTGGAGTTCTGTAGGCTTCTTGTAAGTTCATCGGCATCTCTCTATTTAGGTTAGGGAAGTTTTCCTCCATAATTTTGTTGAAGATATTTACTGGCCCTTTAAGTTGCAAATCTTCACTCTCATCTATACTTATAATCCTTAGGTTTGGTCTTCTCATTGTGTCCTGGATTTCCTGGATGTTTTTTGCATTTCCTACATGTTTTTTGCATTTTGCATTTTCTTTGACTGTTGAGTCCATGCTTTCTATGGTATCTTCAGCACCTGAGATTCTTTCTTCCATCTTTTGTAGTCTATTGTTGATGTTTGCATCTATGACTCCTGATTTCTTCCCAATATTTTCTATCTCCAAAGTTGTCTCCCTTTGTGATTTCTTAGTTGGAACACTCCTCCACTGCTGGTGGGATTGCAAGCTGATACAACCACTCTGGAAAGCAGTCTGGTGGTTCTTCAGAAAACTGGGCATTACACTCCCAGAGGATCTGTCTATACCACTCCTGGGCATATACCCAGAGGCTTTACCTGCATGCAACAAGGACACATGCTCCACTATGTTCATAGCAGCCTTATTTATAATAGCCAGAAGCTGGAAAGAACCCAGATATCCCTCAATGGAGGAATGGATTCAGAAGATATGGTATATTTACACAATGGAATACTACTTTGCAATTAAAAACAATGAACTCACAAAATTCCTAGGCAAATGGTCAGAACTTGAAAATATCATCCTTAGTGAGGTAACCCAATCACAAAAGAACACACATGGTATGCAGTCACTGATAAGGGGGTATAACCCAGAATCTCGGAATACCCTAGACACAATTCGCATATCAATAGATTTCCAAGAAGATGGAAGGAGAGACTCCTGGTCCTGGAAAGACTGGATGTAGGGGAATGCCAGGACAGAGAAGTGAGAGGGGGTTGAACGGGGAAAAGAGGGAGGGAAGAGGGCTTATGGGACTTTCGGGGAGGGAAGAAACGGGAAAGGGGAAATGATTTTGAATGTAAATAAAAAAAACTTAGAAAATAAAATTAAAAAAAATACCACATTAATGTCTTGCACATAAATTTTGAAAAGCTCATGCTGGTATAATTATGTCTGAAAGTCTTAAGACTACATCCTCAGCTGAGCATGTTGAAAGAGACCTATAATCCTAGCTCCTGGAAGAGGACTAGGAATTTGAGGTCATCTTCAGCTACATGGTGAGTTTGAGACTAGTCTGACACATGAGATCCTGCTCTCCAAACCCCTTCCCTAAAAGATTTTCAAGTAGCCTGGCCTGTAATCCTAGTTACTTGGGTGACAGGAGTATAAACTGAAGACCAGGCTCAGCCACTGTACAAATTCACGGCCAACCTAGGCAACATCATAAGACCATGTCTCAAAGTACAAAAATGTATAAAGAGGGTTAAGGTTGTAGCTCAGTGGTAGAGCACTTGCCTAACATACAAATAGTGCCTGCATTTAATCCCTAAAGATATTTTCCCCTATCTAAATTCTCGTCTTCCCCAGTGGTGACACAACCTTAATCTGTAGAAACATGAAGTGCCTCTACCTCAGTCTTTTTAATGACCTGAAGCACAAGAGCTGCTGCCCTGGCTTTATGCTAAGGCTTCAGTCTGGCTGAGGAGAGAAGAGTGCCATGGCTGCTGCCTGTGTCCTTGCTGCTGCTGAGAACCCTGCTTGTAATGATGCAGCCCTAACTGAGGCAGTAAGCCCTACTCAGCCATTTTGCTTTTTTTGTTTACAAACATCTCATGTCTAACTCTATCGTGTACTTGGTAGTTTCCTACACAAATTTCTTAACACTTCCCTCCAATTCAGAGAGAAAAAAAACTGGTTTGGTTTAATGTGCATCTTATATTCCTTTCAAACATGTCACAAAAGGTCAGAGTAAAGATCATGTTCTGTCACTTTCATCCTAATCCATATACCAGGAATACTGTACAGCCTGTTCAATAAGCAAGGCGGTTCTTGAGTACAGGATTCATACTGTTCTTGTGGAAGCCAAAAGAGCCTTTTGGGATGCTGAGTCACCAGAAGACTGGAGAACACATCCCTAGCCACTGCTCTCCCAGGGACCCCATGCTGCCTCCCTCCCCTCTTCCCCCACCATCTGCAGAAGACAATACCTAGTCTTCTACTTTTGAGTGTTTGTATTGTATATGCTTTGAAGTAGGAACATTTTTGGTAAATCTTAAGTGCCTTGGAGTACATGGGCAGCAACACAGAGAGGTGACAACTAGCAAATTATTTCCACGAAAAGCCAAATTCTCATTTATTTAACTATGAGTTTGATGGATGTTAAGGTTTTCTTTTTTCACAAGTCAAACCCAGAAAAAAAATCCAAGAAAATTTAATGTGTCAGCAAAAGCCTTTATGAGATTTAACCTACATATTAAAATTCTTAAAACCAAAATGGGAATCATACTGTAGAGTGTGTTGGTACGCACCTATATTATCAGCACTGGGGAGACAGAGACAGGCTTAGCTTGAGTTTGAGGCCAGCCTAGCTACTGTGAGCTCCAGGACAGTTTGGACTACCTAGTGAGAATTTGCCTCAAAACAAACAAAATACGCTCCCCACCTCTGCCTTTTTAAAAATAAGGTAACTGGCACCCAAGATGCTGCCTTTTTTCTCATACATTACCTCTTCTCAAATCAGCACTGTGCTTGCAAGCACCATATCCCTAAGCAGAACAGCCCCTCTCACCTTCAGAAGGAATGCGTCTCATCCTGGAGACTCATCTGAGAGATATCAACAAAGGTACTGCTGGTATAAGTGAACCATGACTGGCTTTTCCACAGTACTTCTAGCTATCTTTTATGCCATAGGGAACATCTACTCTGAGCTATGCTGTATCAAAAACATCTTGCATTTTTAGGTTCTGGGATTAACTTTTAAACCTGTATTCAGTTCACATCTAACTATGTTTCAAAAGCTGCACCAAATCTACTAGATTTTTTTAAAATACTCTTTATTGCTCTGTCTATATGCATGCATTTGGATAATAAATATTAAATATGGGAGGGACGTATGGAATCCATAAAGTTAAAAATGAAACTAAATTGAACATTTTAAAAAAAAGTACATGATAGCAGGCAAAATGAAAGGCAAAAATAAATCTGAGGTAACAATAAGTGGCTCAATACCACCAATCTGAAATATCTGTAAGGATTCAGTAAGTGTTTGGAGATTCAAGTAACAAACCATCTGCTCCATCATGGTGCCTTCTGGAGTTCCTGCTGAGTAAGTCTCAGTCCAGGAGCCGGCACTCACATAGCTCCTTTTATATCCATTTCTGCACTCGAGGCATGTCTTCTTGAGAAAACTGGAAAGGCTGCTCTAGCGTGAAGCCCTTGCCGTACTGGAGCACAAAGATTCCACCGTCACTGTCATTTATCTGTTGTGGAATACACTTTGTAACAGCAGTCTGCCAATCTTGAAGAAATTCAGGTCTATTTTTTCTCTGGCTTCAGTCAGCAAATACTTTTTTATATTCTTTACACATAATTTAAAATGAATTCCTTGGGAATCATAAAATGAAATAATCTGACTGGAGAGTGTCATGGTAATGAGAGACCAGTGGACCTCCAGGTGGATGGGAATCAACAGAAGACTCTTTTTAAACAAGTCCACCTTCTTAGTCCATCTCTTAACTCCATTATAGCCTTTGGTTATCAGCTGTCTATGGAAAAAAACTGTTGAAGAAGTGGACTTTTTCTGGGACTGCATTCATTATCCATACATATTAATAACCTGGTCATTCAGCCAATTTGACCATCCAAAGTTGTCAGGTCGTTCATATCCAGCATGTGCTTATTGTAGAAGATTTGGAAGTTACACCTTCAGTGTCTGGCCTGGTTTTCTATTAGAAAAGTCTTCATTAAAGACATCTTTTAATCTACCAAGGCCATTTTTTTTTCACTGAGTGGGAGCAGACTTCCATACTTTTTCATAACCTCATCTAGAAATCCAGAAAGGAAGGTTGAGAGCTGTTCATCATCCCCTGGAGACGCTGTCTGGCTGCTCTTGCCACCTGCCATTTGGTTTTCTACTTTGAGTTCACTGCACACCAGGGGGGCGTCCAATGGACTTTTACAGTAAGGGTGGTCCAGCAGCTTAGAACTAAGAATGCTCTGCTTGAGAGACCCCTCCTCCTCCATCTGGAAGCTCTCATTCTGAGCAGGCTCCTCAGACACAGGCCCATCTACACTGCTCACAGATCTGTCTGCCCCAGACACTGACAGGTTCACTCTGTCGCCCCTGACAGCACTTGTCCCGCTTTCCTGACCCAGCGTCATAAGTGCTATTTCCGTTTCCGGAGTGAACCTGTCACTAGAAGGATGTTCCATCAAAGGGATTTCATGAATTTTCTCTGTACATTCCCACTTAGGAGAAGAGGATGGCTGGTCCCAAGTGTGTGTGGCACTGCCATTCTGCTAGCCAGGCAATGTGTCATCTAAACCATGCTCCTTGTCCAAGACAGGGCTTTATTTAGTGTGGCCATCAGGCATGTGACAGTTTTTCCCTTCACCACAGCACTGCTGTCCATGTCTGGAAAGTATGGCTGACACAGATAAGGGTCTTTAGGTTCTAGGGAAGGGACTGGGCTGCAATTGCCACCCTCAGTGTTATTATCCCTAAGGTTCTCTTGATGGTCCCCAGCGACCTTCTGTACCCAGCTTCGCTGGGCATTTCTTAGCTTGCAACTTTGCTTTTCATTCTGAAGTGCTGGGATCTGAAAATCCTATACCGAAATCTAATCATGGATAATTTCTCATACACCATAAGAGACACTTTGACTCTTTGATGTTGGTTAAGTTGGAACTTTTTTGGAATCAGGCGTCTCCTGTTCCTGGGGTGTTCTAGCCCTTGGTAGAAGCCATAACAAACTTACTTTCTATGTTTGTTCAAGATCACAGCCTTGCCACTGTCACCTGGACTTTGGCTCTCCCCATTTAACTTCATGGGAAAGTCTGAAGCTTGAGGGTCTGTGCTAGGTTTGTGACCACTGGCCTTACCTAAAACAGTATTTGCCAACGAGCCAGTAACTACCTTCAGAAGGCTTTTCTCTCTGTAGTATTTATGGTCCAAGTTCTTTGCTGAAGACAGTAACTTATCTGCTTGGAGTTTCAGGAGACTCCTTGAGGAGGAAATGAAGTGCTTAGTGTCCTTTCTTTTCACTTTGGCATACCAAGTACTAATATTTTGAGTAGTCAGTCCAGACTTTGTCTTTGAACAAAATGGTACATCCTGGATCCATGTTTTCTGGATGTGAAGACCTTTATTAGACTGGAAATACTTCAACTGCCAATGCCAAACAACTGGCCTTCCCAGCTTAGCTTTCAGAAAGCACAAGTTTTGGGGAAAATAGAACTTCTTAAAGCTTCCAAACCCCACATTCCATTTCTCAGAAAAGGCTAAGTGAATTCCTTTCTTCTATAGAATTTTCTTCTGTCCTTTCATTTTTCTGATGCATAATGAGAACTGGATGTACCTACGTTCTTTGCTCCTGACACCCAACCTTCTGCCTGGACAGATGCTGCAGTGACTGGGGCTCTGGCCTACTTTTGGCTGATCTCAACCATGATTCTTACAGCTCTCTTCATTCGTAATAGCCAGAAACAGGAAACAACCTAGAAGTCACAACAAAAGAAAGGATAAAGAAAATATGGCATATTTGTACAATGGAGTGTTACTCAGATCTTTAAGAGGCATCATTAAGTATATAGGCAAATAGATGAAGCTAGAAAAAAATTCATCCTGAGTGAAGTAAAACAGACCCAGAAAGATAAATATGGTATGCTATGGTATGCATTCACTAATATAGGCATATTAGCCATTAAATAAATGTTAATCAAACTGCATAGAACATTGGTATGTAGAAATGTTCTAGTGAGGGACACATGGATTTTCATGGAAGAGAGAAATAAATTACCTATTGTGAGTGAACTGGGGAGTGGGTAGGAACAGGACCAGGAGTGCATGGGGACACAGGATTGAGAGAGGAAATGTGGAGAGAGATGGAATGTGGGGGGCATATGAGAGATGTTATGAAAACCTATGGCAGAGGAAATTTACTAACATATAACAAAGTGATCATCCTGAAATTTTCTAATATTGAGGGTATGTTGTCCGAACTAATCACCTCCTTTCACCAAAGGGGTCATCAAGTATAGGGTTTCTATTGCATTCAACTGAGTTGTTGGTCTACTTGTGTCCCACTGTCTACAGCTGTCATTCCATGGAGTATCTTCTGTCATAAGGAGGGTGAATATGCTACAATATCTAGTGTTTTATCAGGCACAGGAGGTGAGGCCAATAATGATGTTGAAGCAAAGGATCAAGCCTGTGACCTTGAGTTCTGCTGGCCAAAGAACTCAAAGAATTTGTGAAGGAACACAAAGTGCCTAGTGCTGGAACGGTCTGCCTAGCACTTCACAGAATTCCCTTACAAACTCCTGTCCTTTTGGAAAAGCAGAGGGAAATTTTTAGTGTCTTTGGATCCTGGGTTTTCATGAGAAGTCTCAGGGAAAATGGGATGAATGGTGTCATTGCTCTCTAAGCCACACAGATTTTAGTCTCAAACCCTGGGGTAACATGGAAAACAGTATTTTATCCCAACTACCAATGTAGTGAATAGCTACCATCCTTTAGCATCCATTGGTGTTTGTTGAAAATAAATAATAGAATACTTTGAGTGAAGACATGAGATACTGCAAAGTTATCATAAATGCTGGGGTCTAAGCAAAAAGCAGAACACTGTCCATCTAGTAGTCAAAGAATTTCAGAGACCTTAACTGAGGGAGGACCAAAGCTCTGGAGACTATCATCATTCTCAGTATTCCTTGTTAACAAGGAAAATGTCCTTGTTAAAGTTAGGGAGTCAAAAGTTCCACAGAGAGTCAAGTGTTTGAACATTATTCCCACCAGTTTGTATGGTTTGGGGGGAAATTACCAACTATGGTCAGTGGGCCTAGCAGGAAGAAGTGGGTCACTGGGCAACACTGGGAACAGATATTTGAGTGTAACTATCCCTCTACTGACTCACTGACCAAGATCAGCCTATCTGTCCATCAAGACAATGTGAGGAAAACCAGTGGGCTGTGCCTAGACACCATTGGTCCATTTCTTGTTCTGACCTCATGAGGAAGCATTGTAGGGAATTATAGACATCAGTCTACTTACAGCTCTGGTTGAGGCTTCCTCCTGTACTTACAGTATGTAAGCTGTAGACTGGCTAGAAAGCAACTGGAGTTTGATGCTACTGAGAGATTATTCTTGGACTTCAGGAGTTTTGGACCCTGAAAGAGAGACTTTCTCTCTACTTTGGTGACGATCATTTGCTGTTTTTGGTGCTGGTTTGTGTATTTGCTGCTTGTTTTATGCACTTAATTTTCAATGTTCTTCATTATCTTCCATTTTGCTTTTTCAATGGGAGAAGAGGCCCTTGGTCCCATGAAGGCTTGATGCCCCAGTGTAGAGGAATGTGAGGGCAGGGTGTTGGGAGTCGGTGGGTGGGGGCACACCTACATGGAAGCAGGAGGAGGGGGCTTCTGGGGAGGGAATCAGGAAAAGGGGTAATATTTGAAATGTAAATAAATAAAATATCCAATAAAAAATAAAAAGATAGGCAGAGAAATAAAATGTTTTTTTTTCATTTATGTGTATGAATGTTTTGCCTCTATGTGTGTCTGAACACCATGTCCCTGGTGCCTGCTGTGGAGGTCAGAATGGGACGTTATAATTTTGGGAAATGGAGTTATAGTTGAATGTGAGCCTCTTATCCCATACCTAGAGTTAAAACACTAACATGTTCATACACCATAGCTGTGTTTTGAAACAAACCAAAACTCTCACTACAACTGCCTGCAGTTCCACTTCCAGAGAATCTGATGCCCTCTTCTGACCTTCAAAGGTCAGAAATAACATTATATAGAAAGATTTGTATCAGGATTTTAAGTGTCATGTAGAGCCTGTGAGTGGTCTGTGCCCTTAGAGGCCAGAGGGTAGATAATTCTTGAGATGGATTTAGAGCAGTTTTGGGTCACATAACTTGAGAACCAAACCCAGGTCATCTGCAGGAGTAGCTGACATTCT
The DNA here is from genome assembly GCA_036184385.1 of Tokudaia muenninki. Taxonomy (NCBI): domain Eukaryota; kingdom Metazoa; phylum Chordata; class Mammalia; order Rodentia; family Muridae; genus Tokudaia; species Tokudaia muenninki. The sequence continues at coordinate 14,868,071 of BTHS01000006.1, forward strand.
GAACTTCAGAGCCAGTTCCCCAGCCTGGACACTGTGGGTTTTGGAGTGTCTATTGTCTTATCCACTCCTCTTGAATCTGATTTTCTTGATGCCTTGGCTCACAGTGTGTGCTGAGACCAGGGGAGAGGATGGTTGTCTTTTCCAATGAGCAGCTCTAACTGTCTGTGATCCTTTGTTTTGTTCTTTCAGTTTGCAGTTGGTCCCTGTCAACCTGGTTATGTCATAGTGTTGTCTAAAAGTTTAAAAGGTGCTTTCTTCTTCTCTTCCCAAATATTCAAAGTACCTAACTAGGCTGTATAACTTATTTCTGAATTTTTGTTTGTGTTTTAGAGTTAGAAATTTGTAGCTGTGAACATTCTCTTGGACCCGATTTTAAAAGATTTATTTTTTTATTTCTCATTGAAAGTTTGGTTCACTACAAATCATGGAGGGCCTGATGACAGAACAGGATCTGAAGGCCTGCTACTCTATTAAGAAGAATTTCATCATTAATCATAAGATGTTGACCACCCTGGGTGAAGGAAACTTTTTCAGTGGTGAAACTGTCTTCCATATCCCCACATTGACCTGTGTGGCTATAAAAATTCTCCAAAACACCAAGAAGTATGCCTCAGTCATCTGTAAGGATGGCAGGATTATGAGATCACTTAGCCATCCTAACATTATCAAGCTGTTTCATGTGGTTCACAGAAGAGAGACTACCTACCTGGTGATGGAGTATGTCTCAGAGGGAGAGCTACTAGACCACATCATCCAGGTGGGATCTTTAGAGGAAAACGAAGCTCGAAGGATGTTTGCTCAGATAGTACATGTGGTTCAGTACTGCCATGACAATCACATTGTCCATACAGACACAAAGACCAGCAACATTTTGATCAACTGCAGGGGAAAGCCAAGCTGTGTGATTTTGGCCTGGCTGCTAAAGTGATTCCTGAGCAGAAGCTGGCCAGTTTCTATGGCACACTGCCCTACTGTGCCCCATAACTCTTTCAGGCAGAGGAATGTGAGGGCATCCCTGTGGATATATGGAGTTAAGGGTTCCTCCTACATGGCAGCTCAGTGGAACTCCAGTCAAGAGGCTCTGACCCCCCCCCATTCAACATACATGCAGACAAAACATCAATGCATAGGAAATAAAAAATAAATAAGTTATTGAAAGAAATTTCAATTTTAAATTTTCAAATAAGGAATTGAAAGAAAATCTAAAATTTCTTTTTTCTAAAAGGCACTTTTTAAAACACAGGTGGCTTTTGTTCCAGGGAATCCAATGCTATCCTCTGACCTAAGGTACCAGATATTCTTTTAGTTCACATACTTACATTCATGGAAATATTCATACAAGAACTCATATATTTGCTGTTAGTAAGAGAAGGCCTATATGTGATTTAACCATATAAAATGCTAGGATGAATAAAGAAGGGACGAAGGATGACCTGACATTAGCTGAGGACAAAGAGAAGAAGAGTCATTTTCTTGATGTTATGTGTGACATTCTGTCTGTGACCTAGTGTTTGAAAAGGCACCCAAAAATCCTATGGCAGCATTTGTAGAATCAAAGGGTAATTTTTCAAAAGGGGAGATGAAGTTAGAAACAGAGACTAGGGTAACAGAAACAGGACCCTCACATGTCTACATCAGGCCCTCTGTATCTATATTACAAATTAGTGTTTAATGTTTTGGGGATTTTTAAACAAATGGATCTTTCATTCTAGTCCCTTATCTTGGGCCCTTTTCTTTTGTCAGTCTTGTCCAATTGTGATGTGTTAGTTTTTGTCTTATCTTATTATATTTTGTTTTATAATTTTTATTGTTTATGTTAATATTTTTAGATTTATTATTATCCCTTAGAAGCCTGTTTGTTTCCTAATGAGAGACAGAAAAGGAATGGATCTAGTTTGGAGGAAGATGTTTAGAAGCTGAGAGGAAAAGAGGTAGAAGAAACTGTAAACAGAATATAGTGTGTGAAAAAGATCTATATTTAATAAAATAATAAAAAGAGGACATGAAGCACATTGTGAGATATATTGAAAAAAGTAAATAAATGGAAGAAAATGGGCTGTGTATGTATGATTTAGATTCATTGTTTATATATGTAAGCTTTTCTAATAGGAAACAAAACTTGTATATTATTCCTCAGCTTTATACGAAAGAGTCTTGCTGTGCTCAAGTGACTGGAATCATAACACTTACTTAGAAGGGACTAGTTTCAAACATGAGATGACATTTCAGCATACATTTCAAAAGCTAGGATTACAGGCATGTGGTATTGTATGATTTTCTATACTTCTTATTAATTTGCTGAATTTCATTCAACTTTTGGGACATACTCAGCTCACTCATCAAGCTCTTTGCACGTCTATTCACTCTCTCAGCCCTAAACACACAGCTTTGGATTTTCTTCTATTTCCAACAGATTCATTCCTCTTCAGAGCATATCCTTCTCCACAGTATGACAAACCTTCCAGGGATCAAATCATTTAAAAACTGAATCTCTCTATCATCAACTATCACTTACACCTCAAAGAGTTGTGTGATTATGCCTGCCTTCATCTCAACATGCTGGAATTTTGTTAGTGTCTTAGTTCATTTCCCTTGCTGCAAAAAGCACCATGAATAAAACAACCAAAGAAGAAAGAGTTTACTTGTTTTACAGGTTACCTCAATCATTGGGGGGCACCAAGGCAGGAAGTCATGACAGGAACCTGAACTCAGCAACTGAAGCAGGAAGAGAAGAGAAGCTTACTAGCTTGTTCTCCATGACTTGCTTAGCCTATTTTCGTAAGCTACACAGAACACCTCATTAGACTGAGAACTTCCTCATTGACCCAGGAACTATGATATCAACTATTATAAAGAGATTCCCTATAGACTTGACTACAGGTAAATTGAGGAAAGCATTTTCCCAATTAAGGTTAGTCTTCACAGAAAACTCTATCTTCTACCCTATTGACAAAGAACTAACAATAATGGTTGGGCTTAATCTTGTACAGGTATTCTGAATTCTTTTGCAATCCTTGTGGGCCAATATCTCGGTTCCTCCCCTGTTGTGTCCAGAAAGCATTGTTTCACTGATGTTATCAACTACCTCTGGCTCTAAAATTCTACTCACCCCATGTTCTATGAAGACACTTAAGCCTTTGTGGGAGAGCTATGATATATCCATTCTAGGTCTGAGAGCATAACAAACTCATATCACTGCACAATGACCAGTTGACAGTTCCTGTGTTAATTAACATCCAAGAAGCTTCTCTGATGAGGGCTGAGAGATGCACTGATATACAGGTGTAGCAATAAGTCATCAAGAAATGTTTCAGTTCTCTGTCCATTAAGAACATTAGTATTGGGTTCCCTGCTAGGACCTATCTGCCCACAGGCAATATAAACAGTGCCACTTATGAGTTTTAGCTCATGGACAAGTAGACAGGGCCTTAGGTCAAATAAGAAACTAGTTGGTTTCTGTCTCAGTTAGGGTTTTACTGCTGTGAACAGACACTATGACCAAGGCAAGTCTTATAAATGACAACATTTAATTTGGGCTGCATTACAGGTTCAGAGGTTCAGTCCATTGTCATCAAGCAGAAGCAAGGCAGCATCCAGGCAGGCATGGTGCAGGAGGAGCTGAGGGTCCTACATCTTTATTCAAAGGAATCCAGGAACAGACTGGGCATCCTCAGGCATCTAAGAGGAAGATCTCCATGTCCATCCCCACAGTGACACACTTCCTCCAACACAAGGCCACAACTTCTAAAAGTGCCACTTCCTGGGATGAGCATATACAAACCATCACATTCCACTTCCTGGCCCTCCATAGGCTTTTTCAAACATGGATCTATGGGGGCCATACCTAAACATAGCATAATGCAAATTACATTTAGTCCAACTTCAAAAGTCCCCATAGTCTATAGCAGTCTCAACAGTGTTAAAAGTCCAAAGTTCAAGGTCTCTTCTGAGGTTCATTCAATCATTTAAATGTAATCCCTAAAGCAAGACAGGAAATCAGCTGGGCAAACTTCAGACTCTGCATCTCCATGTCTGGTGGCAAAGCAGTCTTCAGATCTTCAACTCCTTTTTCATCTTTGTTGACTGCAACAAAGTTCTTTCTCCTGAGCTGGTTCCACACCCTATTAGCAACTTTCCTTGGAAAGCATCCTGTGACTCTGGAATCTTTAACATCTTGGGTTCCCCAGGTCAACTTCAGCTTCACAGCTTCTTATTCTAGTATCTGAAATCCACACATGATCTTCTGTGCATCTCCAAAGGGCTGGTGTCACTTCTCCAGCTCTGCCCTCTGTAGCACTCTACGTTCAGGTAGATCCACTCCACTGCCACTGCTGTTCTTGGTGGTCATCCCATGGTACTGGCATCTCAAATATGCTGGGGTCTTCCACTCCAACTAGGCTTCACCAATAGCCTCTCTTAGGCCCTTTTCATGGTGCCAAGCCTCAACGCCTTTGTGTGAACCCTTCAGATCTGGGCTGTCAACTACAACTGAGGCTGCACTTTCACCAATGACCTTCCGTGGCCTCTCACAGTGCCAAGCCTCAGCTGTTCTTCATGATGCCTTCATGCCTTCAAAACCAGTACCACCTGGGTGATTCTTACACAAAACCAAGTACAACCTTTGCTGTCTCTGGAACACAGTTTCTTTGTGCTCCCAGAAAACACTTCCCAGAAGATTTCACCTCAGTGATGATGGTTTCTTCTTAGTCACCACTAATTTAGCTCCAGCTTACCAGCATCAATTGTCCCAGTAGTCTCCTTCTCCTCTTAAATATAAAGCCAGAGACACAAGGCCAAAGCTGCTGAGTTCTGCTCCTTGCAGGAGCTGGAACATTGACCCCCTTGTTCTATTACACTAAACTAGCTTCTGTTTTTAAACCAACTCCTTCACTGCCTGAGCTTGGCTGTCCAGGATCTTGCTCCATAGACTGACTTTCAACTCAGAGATCTGCATGCTCGTCTGCTAAGCACTGGGATTAAAGGTGTGGTCCAACAAACCTGGGTTTAAGTTTTTCTTCACCTAGAATTTGCTCTATTCTAGGCTGGCCTTGAATGCAGAGATCTGCTTATCTTTGCCTCCTGGGATTAAAGGCTTGTACTACCATGCCTGAACCTAAATTTAGCTGGGTAGAATCTTGCTCCAAGGTGACTACTCCCTTAATTCAATTTAATGTCCTTGAATTCAGTCCCATCTCACTTCCTGGTGTCCCTTTAAAAGGCAAACTATACATTTTGCACTTTTCCATTCTCAGTTTGCTATATTTGTTCAAAATGCTCTTCATCAGACTTAACCAGAGAACAAAGTCTCTGTTGGACTTTTCTTAGACTTCCTTTGTTGATGCAATTAATATAAATCTCTTTACCTTGGCCTTGCAGTCTCTTCAGACAATGGCAAAAAGCAGCCATGTTCTTCACCAAAACATCACATCACAAAAAGAGTTTCTCAGTCACGTATTAAAGTTCCTCTCCACGGAAACCTCTTGGGCCATCAGGCCTACACAGTTCAAATGACCCTCAGCACCACTGTCTTCCATATTCCTACTAGGCTGGCCCTTTAAGCCCCACTTAAAGCATTCTATGGCTTTCTGAATCCAAAGTCCCAAAATCCATATTCTTCCAAAAAAAAAAAAAAGCATGGTCATGCCTAACAGAGCAATACCTCACTCCCAGTAGCAACTTCTATCTTAGTTAGGGTTTTACTGCTGTAAACAGACACTATGACCAAGGCAGGTCTTATAAATTTAATTGGGGCTGGCTTGCAGGTTTAGAGGTTCAGTACATTGTCATCAAGGCAGAAGCATGGCAGCATCCAGGCAGGCATGGTGCAGGAGGAGCTGAGGGTTCTACATCTTTATCCAAAGGAAGCCAGGAACAGACAGGGCATCCTCATGCATCTGGGAGGAAGATCTGCAATCCCATCCCCACAGTGACACACTTCCTCCAACAAGGTCACACATTCTAATAATGCTACTTCCTGGGACAAATATATACAAACCGTCACAGTTTCCCCTATAACATTTATGTCACCCTTGAATCAATGGGTACATCCCATCAAGCAAATAATCCTTCTGTGAACCTTGAATCAATGAACTTGGAAGGGTTCACAGAAGGATGGAATTTCTGACAAATTTCTCCTCTAGTACTGTATGTCATGCCTTTTAAGAAAGTTTTCCATGTAACTTTTTCAGCATCCTTTGTTATACCACCTGTGGACACACAGGTGTCATGTAAATCTTCAAAGTAAGTTCCAGTTTGATTTCTGCAAGTTCTGTGTGTCTAGTATAAGGTGTCTTCAGCCACCAAGTTTGGAGAATTTCCAGCACCATTGGTAATAGCCTGTGATGTTTGGGTGTGGGGTGGATAGTGCTTTAGGAGTTGATTTGCAAGCAGCTAGAAAAAGAAGTCACCTGAGCCTGGAATAGAAGTTTGTTTACATTATTCAACATGAGATGTCTACTTAGGAGGCAGTCCACCTAATATAGTACAGGTTTATTAAAGCTCCTTTGAGACATGCAAGTGAATACATTACAGATGCCTCAAAAGCAGTGTGTTCCTCTCTAGTTTTTCAAAATACACTTAGAGTTAGTTATTCCTTTCTTATTTCCTTTTCTTTTTTTTTTAAATTTTATTTTCTAAGTTTTTTTTTATACATTCAAAATCATTTCCCCTTTCCCATTTCCTCCCTCCCCGAAAGTCCCATAAGCCCCCTTCCCTCCCTCTGTTCCCCATTCAACACCCTCTCCCTTCTCTGTCCTGGCATTCCCCTACATCCAGTCTTTCCAGGACCAGAGGTCTCTCCTTCCATCTTCTTAGAAATCTATTGATATGCGAATTGTGTCTAGGGTATTCCGAGATTCTGGGTTATACCCCCTTATCAGTGACTGCATACCATGTGTGTTCTTTTGTGATTGGGTTACCTCACTAAGGATGACATTTTCAAGTTCTGACCATTTGCCTAGGAATTTCGTGAATTCATTGTTTTTAATTGCAGAGTAGTATTCCATTGTGTAAATATACCACATCTTCTGAATCCATTCCTCCGTTGAGGGACATCTGGGTTCTTTCCAGCTTCTGACTATTATAAATAAGGCTGCTATGAACATAGTGGAGCATGTGTCCTTATTGCATGCAGGTAAAGCCTCTGGGTATATGCCCAGGAGTGGTATAGCCGGATCCTCCGGGAGTGTCACGTCCAGTTTTCTGAGGAACCGCCAGATTGCTTTCCAGAGTGGTTTTACCAGCTTACAATCCCACCAGCAGTGGAGGAGTGTTCCCCTTTCTCCACATCCTCGCCAATAACTGCTGTCTCCTGTGTTTTTTATCTTAGCCATTCTGACTGGTGTGAGATGGAATCTCAGGGTCGTTTTGATTTGCATTTCCCTAATGACTAAGGATGATGAACATCTCTTTAGGTGTTTCTCAGCCATTAGATATTCTTCAGGTGAGAACTCTTTGTTTAGCTCTGTACCCCATTTTTTAATAGGGTTACTTGCCTCTCTGGAGTTTACCTTCTTGAGTTCTTTGTATATATTGGATATTAGCCCTCTGTCGGATGTAGGGTTGGTAAAGATCATTTCCCAGTTAGTTGGTTGTCGCTTTGTCTTTTTGACAGTGTCTTTTGCCTTGCAGAAACTTTGTAATTTAATGAGGTCCCATTTGTCTATTCTTGATCTTAGAGCATAAGCTATTGGAGTTCTGTTCAGGAAATTCTCCCCTGTGCCCATATGTTCAAGGTTCTTCCCTAGTTTCCTTTCTATTAGTTTCAGTGTGTCTGGTTTTATGTGGAGGTCTTTGATCCACTTGGAATTGAGCTTAGTGCAAGGAGATAAGAATGGGTCAATTTGCATTTTTCTGCATGTTGACCTCCAGTTGAGCCAGCACCATTTGTTGAAAAGGCTATCTTTTTTCCACTTTATGGTTTTAGCTCCTTTGTCAAAGATCAAGTGACCATAGGAGTGTGGATTCATTTCTGGGTCTTCAATTCTGTTCCATTGATCTACATGCCTGTTACTGTACCAATACCATGCGGTTTTTAACACTATTGCTCTGTAGTACAGCTTGAGGTCCGGGATACTGATTCCCCCAGATGTTCTTTTACTCTTGAGAATAGTTTTAGCTATTCTGGGTTTTCTGTTATTCCAGATGAATTTTTGAATTGCTCTTTCTAACTCTATAAAGTATTGAGTTGGGATTTTGATGGGGATTGCATTGAATCTGTATATTGCTTTTGGCAAGATGGTCATTTTTACTATATTAATTCTGCCAATCCATGAGCATGGCAGACTTTTCCATCTTCTGAAGTCTTCTTCAATTTCTTTCTTCAGAGACTTGAAGTTCTTCTCATACAGATCTTTCACTTGTTTGGTTAGAGTCACACCAAGATACTTTATATGGTTTGTGGCTATTGTGAAGGGTATCATTTCTCTTACTTCTTTCTCAGCCTGCTTGTCCTTTGAGTATAGGAAGGCTACTGACTTGCTTGAGTTGATTTTATACCCAGCCACTTTGCTGAAGTCGTTTATCAGCTGTAGGAGTTCTCTGGTGGAGTACTTTGGGTCGCTTAAGTATACTATCATATCGTCTGCGAATAGTGATAGTTTGACTTCTTCCTTTCCAATTTGTATCTCTTTGACCTCTTTTTGTTGTCTAATTGCTCTAGCTAGAACTTCAAGTACTATATTGAAAAGGTATGGAGAGAGAGGGCAGCCTTGTCTAGTCCCTGATTTTACTGGGATTGCTTCTAGTTTCTGTCCATTTAGATTGATGCTAGCTACCGGTTTGCTGTAAATTGCTTTTACTATGTTTAGATATGGGCCTCGAATTCCTGATCTTTCCAAGACCTTTAGCATGAAAGGATGCTGAATTTTGTCAAATGCTTTCTCAGCATCTAATGAAATGACCATGTGGTTCTTTTCTTTGAGATTGTTTATATAGTGGATTACATTGATGGATTTCCTTATATTGAACCATCCCTGCATTCCTGGGATGAAGCCTACTTGATCGTAGTGAATGATCGTTTTGATGTGTTCTTGGATTTGGTTGGCAAGAATTTTATTGAGTATTTTTGCATCGATATTCATAAGAGAGATTGGCCTGAGATTCTCTTTCTTTGTCGGATCTTTGTGTGCTTTTGGTATTAGTGTAATTGTGGCTTCATAGATCGAGTTGGGTAGTGTTCCTTCTGTTTCTATTTTATGGAACAGTTTGAAGAGTATTGGTGTTAGGTCTTCTGTGAAGGTCTGATAGAATTCTGCACTGAAACCATCTGGACCTGTGCTTTTTTTGGTTGGAAGACTTCCAATGACAACTTCTATTTCTTCAGGAGTTATAGGGCGGTTTAGATGGTCTATTTGATCCTGATTTAATTTTGGTATTTGATATCTGTCAAGGAAATTGTCCATTTCCTCGAGATTTTAAAGTTGTGTTGAATACAGGTTTTTGTAGTAGGATCTGATGATTTTTTGAATTTCCTCGGTTTCTGTTGTTAACTCTCCCTTTTCGTTTCTGATTTTATTAATTTGGATACTGTCTCTGTGCCCTCTGGTTAGTCTGGCTAAGGGCTTATCTATCTTGTTGATTTTCTCAAAGAACCAACTCCTCGTTTTGTTGATTCTTTGTATGGTTTTATTTGTTTCTACTTGATTGATTTCAGCCCTGAGTTTGATGATTTCCTGCCTTCTACTCTTCTTTGGTGTATTTAATTCTTTTTGTTCCAGGGCTTTCAGGTGTGCCATTAAGCTGTTAGTGTATGCTGTCTCCCATTTCCTTTTGGCGGCACTCAGGGCTATGAATTTTCCTCTTAGCACTGCTTTCATTGTGTCCCATAAATTAGGGTATGTTGTGCCTTCATTTTCATTAAATTTCAAAAAGTCTTTGATTTCTTTCTTTATTTCCACCTTGACCAAGTTATCATTGAGTAGAGCATTATTCAGCCTCCATGTGTATGTGGGTTTTCTTTTGTTTTTGTTGCCATTGAAGACCACCCTTATTCCATAGTGATCTGATAGTAGGCATGGGAATAGTTCTATCTTCTTATATCTGTTGAGGTCTGATTTGTGACCAATTATATGGTCGATTTTGGAGAAGGTACCATGAGGTGCTGAGAAGAAAGTGTATTCTTTAGCTCTAGGATGAAATGTTCTATATATATCTGTTAGTTCCATTTGGTCCAAGGCTTCAATTAGATTCACTGTGTCCCTGTTTAGTTTCTGCTTTCCTGAATGATCCATTTCAGAGAGCGGAGTGTTGAAGTCACCCACTATTATTGTGTGAGGTTCGATGTGTGCTTTGAGCTTTAGTAAAGTTTCTTTTACAAATGAGGGTGCCCTTGCATTTGGAGCATAGATATTCAGAATTGAGAGTTCTTCTTGGTGGATTTTTCCTTTAATCAGTATGTAGTGTCCTTCTGTGTCTTTTTTGATGACTTTAGGTTGAAAATCAATTTTATCTGATATTAGGATGACAACTCCGGCTCGTTTCTTGGGGCCATTTGCTTGTAAAATTGTTTTCCAGCCTTTTACTCTGAGGTAGTGTTTGTCTTTGACACTGAGGTACATTTCCTGCATGCAGCAAAATGCAGGGTCCTGTTTACGTATCCAGTCTGCTAGTCTATGTCTTTTTATTGGGGAATTGAGACCATTGATATTAAGAGAGATTAAGGCATAGTGATTATTGCCACCTGCCATTCTTGATGCTATCTTTATGTTTGAGTGGTTATCTACTTTTGGGTTTGAAGCAAGAAGGTTACTATCTCATTTTTTCCAGGGTGTTGTTTCTCTCCCTGTATTGGCGGTTTCCGCCTATTATCCTTTGCAGGGCTGGATTTGTGGAAAGATATTGTGAAAATTTGGTTTTATCATGGAATATCTTGGTCTCTCCATCTCTGGTGATTGAGAGTTTTGCTGGGTATAGTAGTCTAGGCTGGCATTTGTGCTCTCTTAGTGTCTGCATGAGATCTGCCCAGGATCTTCTGGCTTTCATAGTCTCTGGTGAGAAGTCGGAAGTGATTCGGATAGATCTTCCTTTGTATGTTACTTGGCCCTTTTCTCTTACTGCTTTTAATATTCTTTCTTTGTTTAGTACATTTGGTGTTTTGATTATTATGTGATGGGAGGTATTTCTGTTCTGGTCCAGTCTGTTTGCAGTTCTGTAGGCTTCTTGTAAGTTCTTTGGCATCTCTCTCTTTAGGTTAGGGAAGTTTTCCTCCATAATTTTGTTGAAGATATTTACTGGCCCTTTAAGTTGCAAGTCTCCACTCTCATCTATATCTATAATACTTAAGTTTGGTCTTCTCATTGTGTACCACATCTTCTGAATCCATTCTTCCGTTGAGGGACATCTGGGTTCTTTCCAGCTTCTGACTATTATAAATAAGGCTGCTATGAACATAGTGGAGCATGTGTCCTTATTGCATGCAGGTAAAGCCTCTGGGTGTATGCCCAGGAGTGGTATAGCCGGATCCTCTGGGAGTGTCACGTCCAGTTTTCTGAGGAACCGCCAGACTGCTTTCCAGAGTGGTTTTACCAGCTTGCAATCCCACCAGCAGTGGAGGAGTGTTCCTCTTTCTCCACATCCTCGCCAACAACTGCTGTCTCCTGTGTTTTTGATCTTAGCCATTCTGACTGGTGTGAGATGGAATCTCAGGGTTGTTTTGATTTGCATTTCCCTAATGACTAAGGATGATGAACATCTCTTTAGGTGCTTCTCGGCCATTAGATATTCTTCAGGTGAGAACTCTTTGTTTAGCTCTGTACCCCATTTTTTAATAGGGTTACTTGCCTCTCTGGAGTTTACCTTCTTGAGTTGTTTGTATATATTGGATATTAGCCCTCTGTCGGATGTAGGGTTGGTAAAGATCATTTCCCAGTTAGTTGGTTGCCGCTTTGTCTTTTTGACAGTGTCTTTTGCCTTGCAAAAACTTTGTAATTTAATGAGGTCCCACTTGTCTATTCTTGATCTTAGAGCATAAGCTATTGGAGTTCGTTCAGGAAATTCTCCCCTGTGCCCATATGTTCAAGGTTCTTCCCTAGTCTCCTTTCTATTAGTTTTTTAAAGACTAAAATAATAGTGATAAAGCACTTCATAGAAATGTGCATAATGAGTTCCTCGTTCTACCCTTGAGGGCCCCGATTCACATCTGACTACAAGATCAACTCAGAAATTAAATTGTCCCAAAGGAAACATGATAACCGTTTTCTAACTTCTGCCCAGGTACTCATTAAACTCTAACAAACTTTTAGAGCTCATCATTAAGCATCAGAAAGTAAAAAGGGAGATTTCTCTGGGGATAAATTATTTTCCTTCATCAGAGGCATCTCAAAGACACCATACAGACAAATACACTGATAGCACAGATGACACAACAATAAACTCTCTGAAGGATGTCATCTCCAGGTACCCTACTATTCTATGAGACTATAAACCTGAGCTGTGTTCCTGAGCTGGCTGTCAGATGAGCATCTTCATCCTGTGTCTCAGAAGGTGGGATTCTTGCAATCACAGACTTCTTAACATTCCCTTCTGCCTTCTTGAGTGTACATTGTCATTTAAAGTCAACCTGAATCATTAATTCTTTTTGAAGACTGCAGTTTAACTGAAATAGGTTAATATTTTGCTTTTACCTCAAAAAATATGTTTTCTGGATTCACACTTAGCAGAAAACTGCATTCAATGTAACATCTGTAAATGTGATGGTATAATTTTATCTGATGGATGGAGGCCCTGGTGTTCCTTTAGAAAACATGCAAACAAGTAAAATGAAGACTAAGCATCAGCTTGCAAAGGATATAATAGTGTTTCTGTTAATAATTTTGGAGGGAAGCTGGAGATGATGTAGGTAAGACTCTGGCACCTGACTTTTTAGAATAAAAATTAAACTTGGAAAAATATGAATATATGAAACTTGTTAGCAAGCGGCTTTTTCACATGGAGGACAAATAGATAAACATATGTTCATCCGTGTGATCAAAATACAGGTGACTTTACCAGAAATATTTTGTATTTTATTGTGTGGATATGTAGTATGAAAATTCCTCAAAAGCTCACAACTTAATTTTCTACATCTGAATTCAGTTACAAAAACCTTATTGATTATTACATGTAATCAAACATCTTATTAATATACACACTGTTTTTAACATGTTACTATAACATGAGGAAATTTTATTAATTATTTTTATGGTGCATTTTTATTTCCTTTTCTTTTTTTATTGACTAAGATATTTTATTGAGTAAGATACATTCCATTTTCAGCTGTCCTAGTTATATTGAATTCTGATGACAAAATCTGATGAAGGACTCTTAACATTATTACTGATTAAGTGATTTTATTGATTAAGATATATTCCATTTGCAGCCTACCCTCCCTAATAATTGTATTGAATTTTAATGATGGAATCACATACTCATACTACTTACTATCCTGTCTTTATTCATATGCAAAGCCCAATGTGTGTTAAAATGTGTGTTATTGTGTAGGTTATTGACCTAGTAGACCATAAAGATGTAGTTCCAATACAAAATTTATCTCGAGGCAGGAGAAATTCAATAAGTATAAAATTTTATCCTGAATTACTGCCCATGAATTGTTCTCCAGTCAAAGTTCCTGTATTTTGATAGAATAGTGTCTCCATTATCAAGAAATTATTCCAAATCACTTGTAATCGTGGACAATAGAACAGAGTCCTGAAGACAGCAGTGTTCTACCCAATGATCACCCCAGGGTCAAGTTAAGCCCTCTCCATGTCTGCTCATGGTAAATCCCTGAAAACCACTGAGGAAGTGGCTCTTCAGCTCCTCTTGCTTTGCCAGTTTGTGGTTGGGACTGTGGCCAATGTCTGTCTGTTTGTCCATAATTTCTCTCCAGTTTTGACTGGTTTTCAACAGAGGCCCAGGCAGGTGATTTTAAGCCATATAGCTGTGGCCAATGCCTTGATTCTCTTTATCACTATATTTCCAAACAACATGATGGCTTTTGCTCCAAGAAGTCCTCAAACTGACCTCAAATGTAAATTAGAATTCTTCACTCGCATGGTGGCAAGAAGCACAAACTTATGTTCCACCTGTGTCCTGAGTATCCATCAGTTTGTCACTCTTGTTCCTGTTAATAGAGGCAAACTTATACTCAGAGCCAGTGTCCCAAATTTGTCTAGTTATTCTTGTTACAGTTGTTGGTTCTTCAGTGTCTTAAATAACATCTACATTCCAATTAAGATCACTGGTCCACAGATAACAGACAATAACAATGACTCTAAGAGCAAGTTGTTCTGTTCCACTTCTGGATTCAGTGTAGGCATTGTCTTCTTGCGGTTTGCCCATGATGCCACATTCATAAGCATAATGGTCTGGACCAGTGTCTCCATGGTACTCCTCCTCCATAGACATCGACAGCAAATGCAGCACATGCTCACTCCCAATCAGAATCCCAGAGGCCAAGCTGAGATCAGAGCAACCAATTCTATCCTTATGCTGGTAATCACATTTGTTAGCTTTTATCTCCTAAATTTTATTTGTATCATCTTTTACACCTTTTATATATATTCTCATCAATTCCTGAGGCATTGCAGTGAAGTTTTGGTTGCAGGTTTCCCCACTATTGCTCCTTTACTGTTGATCTTCAGAGATCCTAAGCATCCTTGTTCTGTGCTCTTCAACTGTTAAAAGCCAGAGTCACTAAAAATGCTAAACACAAAAGACAGCTTTAATAATACCATTAAATACTCTATTCCATAAATACGTTTTCAACTCTTGTATGAACAAGGTATGTTCCTCACTGCTATAATTTTGAAAGAGTAAGGTTATAATCATTTGTTGATGTGAAAAGATTTGTTGTTGGAATCTGACTGACACAGTGAGTTAGTTATTCTCCACCCTCCGTTCTCTCGTATATAACTGCACTCTGCTGCAGGCTGCTCTGAAACAGATGAAACCCGTTTTCCCTAAAAAGTTTAATGTGTTATAAGACCCTGATCAAATTCTTACTCTCTTCTTCTTTTAACTTAACACATTAAACTTCAGATAAGAACAGAATCACTCTCTCTATTTCTCCATCTGAACAAATGAGAATTTATTGTTATGATTAAATGTTTTCAAAGATGAAAAGTTTGTTAATTTTTTACATATTGAATGTCATTCCATATTAGTTCAGAGAAATATGCTTTGCTATCTTGAACTCCACTCAGGTGACAGTCAGTCTTTGATCCACCTAACTTCGTGCTCTCTCAAGCACTGCAAGCTGCTCACAACATCAAGAGTAAAGAGAAAAATAGGCAACAGCAGCTCATGCTCAGGAGCCTTCAGAGGTTTAATGTCTCAGGACCAGGGAGGATACCAGGATCCAAACTGGACATCTACTCCCGAAAGGTCTTGGGAATGTCTTCACTCTGGGGCATGGTGAAATTGTGCTTCCAATCATTAGAATCACCTGCCCATCAGACCGGAGACAAGAGGTATCAGTGGCTTCCTCAGTCACAAAATTATTTTCTTAGAAGATCATACTCAAGCATTTATCATTTTTTGCTGCTAGAGAATGTCCAAAGGCAGTAGAGCTCACAAGATAGTTTTCTGGAGTCGTTATAGCTGTCAGTATGATGAAACCCAAAATCTGACTTGTGATAATTACATGTGTGAACAAAGAAATATTTTAGCATTCATTTTTATGTGTATTGGATAAGTATGTATTTATGGGGTCTCCTTCACCTTAAGAAGAGTAGGTGCCACAGATTGGGAAAAAACTCTTCACTAATTCCACATCTGACAGATGGGTAATATGCAAAATATATTAAGAACTCAAGAAGCTCAACTCCAAAAAACCAAACAATACAGTCAAAAATGATGTGTAGAACGAAACAGAGAATTCACAACAGAGGAATCTTGAGTGGCTGAGAAGCACCTAAAGAAATGCTCAAAATCATTAGTGATCAGGAAAATGGATTTCAAAAGACACTGTGATTCTATCTTACACCAATCAGAGTGGTTGAGATCAGAAACTCAGATGACAGAACATGTTGGCAAAGTTGTGGAGAAAGAGAAACATTGTTATTTTGCTGGTAGGATTG
Organism: Tokudaia muenninki; assembly: GCA_036184385.1. Taxonomy (NCBI): domain Eukaryota; kingdom Metazoa; phylum Chordata; class Mammalia; order Rodentia; family Muridae; genus Tokudaia; species Tokudaia muenninki. The sequence continues at coordinate 14,884,126 of BTHS01000006.1, forward strand.
CAAATTTGTAGAACCACTCTGGAAATCATTCTGGCATTTCCTCAGAAAATTGGAAATAGATCTACCTGAAGACCCTGCTATAATCCTCTTTGGCTTATACCCAATAAATGTTCCACCAAACCACATGGGCATGTGCTCCACTATGTTAATAGCAGCCTTATCTGTGATAGCCAGAAGCTGGAAACAAATCAGATGTCCCACAAAAGAAGAATGGATAAAGAAAATGTGGTTTATTTACACACTGTAATGCTATTCATCTTTTAAAAATGAAGAAATCATGAGTTTCATAGGTAAAGGATGGAGCTAAAACATCCTGAGTGAGGTAACTCAGACCCAAAAGGACTAGCAAGGTATGTAGTCACTAATAAGTGGATATTAGCCAAAATTTACAGTATATCCAGAATACAATCCACAAAACTCAGAAAGTTTAACAAGATGAAGGGCACAAATGAGGATGCTTCAATCCCATTTAGGAGGGAGAAGAAATTGATCACTGGAGGCAGAGTGAGGGAGGGACCTGTATGGGACATGGGGAAGGGAAAAGGGGAGTATGATTAGGTATTCAGGGGTAAGGAAACAGGAAAGAAGACTTGAGGGCCAGCAAAATGAGTGGAAATATGCAACTTCAGGGAGTGAGAGTTGGCTGGACCCTCTAAAATGTATCAGAGATCTGGGAGGTGAGAGACTCTCTGGAATCAAAAGGAGGGACCATAAATGAAATGCCCAATAGTTGGGAAAGGGGAATTTGTAGAGACCGATTCCAGTACAAAGAGAGGATATTAAGTAGAGGGATGGGGTTGCCAAATTGCAGAAAAAACAGCCCAACTCTGACCCTGAATTGTTTCTGTCTAAAAGAACTTGAAAGACAAAACTGGAAAAGAGACTGAGGGAAAGGAGGTACAGTGACTCATCCAACTTGGGATCCATCTCAAGGGGAGGTTCAAAGACCTGACAGTAATACTGATGCTATGGTGTGCTTACAGACAGCAGCCTAGCATGGCTCATGGCTGTCTTCTGAGAGGCTCCACAAGCAGTCAACTGAGACTGATGCAGATAATTATACCCAACCAGTGGACTGAAGTCAAATACCCCTGGTTGAATTAGGTAAAGGATAGAAGAAGCTGAGGAGGAGGGTGACCCCATAAGAAGACATGCAATTAACACAGACCACTGACATCTCTCAGACACTGAGCCACCAACCAGGAAACATATGTTAGCTGCACTGTTCCTGTGTAAAAGAACTGCATAGACAAAAATGAAAAGAGACTGAATAGAGGAGTCTATCATGACTGTCCTCTGAGAGGCTCGACCAGCAGCTGACTGAGACATACACAGATACTTACACCTAACCATTAGATTGAAGTCATTGACCCCTGTGGTTGAATTAGTGGAAGAACTGCAGAAGATGAAGGGGAGGGTGACCCATTAGAAAACCAGCAGTCTCAACTAACCTGGACCCCAGTGAGTTCCTAGAGACTGCCCAGGAGTTAGGCAGCATACACAGGCTAGTTAGCAGGTCCAGTACATATATAGCAGAAGTTTGCTTGTTCTGGCCTCAGTGGGAGATGTGCCTCATCCTTTAGAGGCCCTATGAAAGCTGGGGGCCTGCTGAGGGAAGCACACTCCAGGATGCTGAGGGGGCAGAGTGGTGGGATGAGCAACAGCAGGAAAGGAAACTGGGAAGTGGGGCAATGACTAGAATGTAAATAAATAAAATAATAATAAAAAAGAATAGATATCATACACCTAGATCTGGAGTTACAGAGTTATGCCTACAAATACAGTTTCTGTGAATCAAGTTCTAATCCTCTGTTAAATTGGCTAAAGCTCTAACCTGCTGAACCATCTCCAGCCCCAAACTGAAATTTATCTGAACCATTTTACATTTCATTTCCAATTTGGAGGAAAAAAATCACTACAAACACCTTTAGTGAAATAACTGAACAGGAAACCACAGTTTGTACATTCTATACTGAGGAATAGAATTACACTGAATTATGAAATTAATACTGAAGCTTCAAACACCTTTTAATAGACTTGCACCAACATTAAAACTGACAAAACTATATCACCATGTCTTGACCATAACATTGGCAATAATAAGAGGCAGCAAGACAGCTGGACAGGTAAAGCCGTCACCACTTAGAATTGATTACCCGAGTTCAAGCCCCAGGGCCTATGCTATGAAAATCAGTCTGGCAGTTCATCAGAAAATTGCAAATATTTCTACCTGAGGACCCAGGAATACCACTACTGGGCATATACCCAAAAGATGCTCCAATGTATAGCAAGAACACATGATTTACTATGTTCATATCAACCTTATTCATAAAGGTCAGAAGCTGGAAATAACCAAGATGTGGATACAGAAAATGTGGTACATTTACACAATGGAGTACTACACAGCTATTAAAAACAATGACTTCATGAAATTCACAGACAAATGGATAGAACTATAAAATCATCCTGAGGGAGGTAACCCAGACACAAAATAACACTCATGATATGTACTCACTGATATATGGATTTTTAGACCAAAAGCTCAGAAGGGCCACAAAACAACCCAAAACCCATATGCAGCTGCTTAAGAAGAATGAAAACCAAAATATAGATGCTTCAATCCTACTTAGAATGGGGAACAAAATAATCATAGGAGCTAGAGAGACTTTGGAGGAAGAAAGGAGGGTCAGGGGAAAAGGACAGGAACAGGTAATAGAAGGGACAGGAGAGAAGTACAGAAGGTCAGGAAATTGAATAGAAATGTGTAGCAGTGGGGGATGGGATACTTGTCATAGTCCCAGACTCTAGGGAAGGGAAAGGATCCTGGGAACCAAGGGCTATGACATTAGCTGAAACACCAAACAAAGGAGAGATACGACCTTTAGAGACCACTTCCAGTAGAGAAACACAGCACCTGCTTAAGTGATGGGGCCCACTCATCTCAAAATATTTAACCCAGAAATGTTCCTGTCCAAAGAAAAGACAGGGACAAAAACTGGAACAGAGACCGCCCCACATAGGGATCCATCTCATCTGCAGAAAACAAACTCCCACACTCTTGCTGATGACAGGAAGCGCTTGCTGACAGGAGCCTGATATGGATGTTCCCTGAGAGTTTCTACCAGTACCTGACCAATACAGATGTAGATACAGACACTTACATTCAAGCATTGGACTGTGCTGTGGACCCCAAGAGAGAGCTAGAGGAAGGACTGAAGGAGTTGAAAGGGATTGCAACACCATAAGCAAAACAATATCATATAAATGGACCACCCAGAGCTCCTAGGGATTAAACTGCAATCAAACTGTGTACACAGATGCTGCCAGGACTCTAGACACATATGTAGGAGAGGATGGCCTTATCTGACATGAAGGGAACAGAGGCTTGATGACATAGAATAGGGGGATGCTAAGCTGTGAGGCAGGAGTAGGTGAGTAGGTAAAAGATTAACCTCATAGAGGTAAATATGAAGGGGGAGAACTTGGAAGTGGAATATCATTTGAAATGTAGATAATTAAAGTGATTAATAAAAAGTGTTTTTTAAATAAAAATTAAAAAAAATGGTACATCTACACAATGGAATACTATTCAGCTATTAAAAACCAAGGCACCATGAAATTTTCAGGCAAATGGATGGAACTTGAGAATATCATCCTGAGTCAGGTAACCCAGTCCCAAAAGAACATTCATGTTTTCCTTTTTGTTTTTTGATACAGGGTTCTCAGTGTACCTTCAGTTGTCATTAAACTGACTCTGTAGGCCAGGCTAGCTGAATCAAGATCCACCTGCCTCTACCTCCCTAGTGCTGGGACTAAATAAAGGCATGTAGAACCACAGCCCTATTCCAACTGATGTATATATACAAACTCGACAAGTTTCAGTTGTACTCAGCAATGATATGCTCACCTTTTCTCAGCAGTGGTATACTGACAGATGTGCTATTCACATTCTCTCTCTCTCTCTCTCTCTCTCTCTCTCTCTCTCTCTCTCTCTCTCTCTCTCGTCTCTTGCTCACTTACTCACTTGCTCTTTAAATGAATTGAATATTCATTTGTCCTTCAAGACTGAAAAGGACCGACTCACTCCGCCATTTTGATCTGGCAACAGAGCAGTTGGGACCTCCTGGTGCAGGGATAACCGAGCATTACATTGCTTGGGACATAGTCAGCTGGTGTGCTCCCTGCACCCAAGAGCTGGACAGTTCTGTGGTCATCTACGTGCCAGCTCTGCTGTGGGACATCTGCCCTGCAGAGGGACACGCACCAGGAGAGAGCTCACCAGCCTCCCCTTAGTGACCTTTGCTCCGGGGATTGACTACACAGAGTCTTCAGGTACACAGGGACTCCCCAAATATAACATCGCTTGGGACACAGCCTGCTAGGCTTTCATGTGCGTCCAAGAGCGGGGCAGCTCTGTGGTCGTCTGGGCACCAGCTCTGCTGTGGGACATCTGCCCTGCAGAGTGATCTTCGCTGAGAGGGTGCACAGTATACTCCGCCGTCTTTGATCTGGCAACAGAGCAGTTAGAACCTCCAGGTGCAGGGATAACTGAGCATAACATTGCTTGGGACACAGTCAGCTGGTGTGCTCTCTGCACCCAAGAGCTGGGCAGTTCTGTGGTCATCTATGCACAGGTCTGCTGTAGGACATCTGCCCTGCAGAGGTACCCACACCAGGAAAGAGCACACCAGCCTCCCCTTAGTCACCTCTGCTCCGGGGATTGACTACACTGAGTCTCCAGGTATGCTGGGATTCCCCAAGTACTTGGGGCAAGGCACATTGGGACTCCAAAGTCATTCAGGAGCAGGGCAGCCCCTCAGCAATTGGTGCCAGCAGAAACCCGGTCATCCAAGTGGGAAGAAATAGCGTTGCAGGCTCACAGGAGGTCCAAGCAACAGCCAGTGACAGCAGGACCAACTAACACCAGAGATAACCAGATGGCAAAAGGCAGACATAGGAATGTTACTAACAGAAATCAAGGCAATAAGACACCATACGAACCCAAATCTCTGACAGCAGCAAGTCCTGGATACCCCATCACACCTGAAAGGCAAGAGAGAACCATACAGGGCACCTGTACCCTCAGAATGTAAAGGTCAGTGCCCTAATTGACCCAAAATCCGTATTGACACAGCACCCAGCACCCTAAAGCTACAAAACCTCACTGAATGTACATCCATTAATGGAGACAGAAACACAAGCCTGTGATAGCCCACTCCAATTTAAAAATACTTTATATGTCAAAACCCTGCTTTCACTGTACACCAAACTGATAGGTGCAGAATTCAAGAAACTTACTCACAACTGAAGGTAGAGATTTATAACATTGCTAACCCTGACACCAACCTGGGCCTCTGCAGAACCACATGGAAAACTCAAATAGGAATCAGGTCAGGAACTAGCAACTATGATGACCCAAGTATCCACCAATGCACCACAAACCACAAATAATATTTCTATGACCTTAGGTCAGAAGCAATACTCCAGTCAACCTTAGAACCCCATTGCAAAAATCTACAGAGCACTCACTCCTTAGATCACAGTACTGTATTTCTAACAAATGAGGCACCCCTTTTCTTTTGCAGAAGGATGTAAAGCACCCACACAGTCCTGAGAATATATAAAGAACACAGAACACTGAATGCCATGAAAACAAATAACTCAAATAAAATTGTGATATGTACCTAAACAGAGGGTTCTGGAAAGATAAAATATGAATCTTTTTAAATGTTCAAAATTCTTTCCTATCACAAAAATACAAGATAAGGTAACTTTGAGAATGCATTTTTCCAAAGTCAGAATTGTGAAGAGTATTAAAACAAATGGCAGCAAATACTTGTGCCAACTGGTACCATCACTACGGAAAGCAATGGGGAAGTTTCTCTCAAAATCCTGAAGATAAATCTTCCAAAAGAATTACTATACCACTGTGGACACTTGCTCTACTTGTCCTACTACAGAGATACTTGTTACTTGCTGCAGATATATAATAGCTAGAAATTGGAAACAGTCTAGATTTCTATTTACTTACTGATGAGTAGACAATGACAATGTGACACATTTACATAATAGATTGTTATTCAACTGCTGAGAAAAATAAAATTTAGAGGCAAAAGTATAGTTCTACAAAACTTATGCCAAGTTTGGCAACCCAGAACCAGGAAGACAAATATGCATTTTTTCTTTTAATGTGAATGCATTTATGCTTTATATCTGTGTGTTTCATTTACAATACTGAAATAGAATAGGTAGAAGGGAACATGGGAAGAGAGTGATCATCCAAGGAAGAAAAGATAAAAATTGAGTTGGAAAGGGATAAAAATAGAACAGGATTATTAAATGGGAAGAATGAAGTGAGGACAGGATAAATGAGGGAACGTGGGGAGAGAAGTGTAACATTAAAGGCCTTCAGTAATGTTGAAACCTACTACTCTAGAAGCTTCTTACAATATATACATTAACAATAGGAATACAAGTAAAGTTGCCATATAAGGAGGGGTTGTAAAATTCCAACTAGACATCATAGAATACCACATAAAACCCAAGCACCAAAATAGTTTATGTCTTTTGAGTTGTTTGCCAAAAGGATCTCGCACACACACCCAAATACTATATAGTACATGCTGTTGCTTATCCTCCACACTTTGATAGCAAGATGTTATTGCTAAAGATATCTGTGGTGACTTAAATGAGAATGGCTCCAGTATGCTCATAAACTTGAATGCTTAAGGAATGCCACTCCTTGCAAATATTAGGAGGTGTGGCATTGTTGGAGTAGTTATGGCCTTGTTGGAGGAAATTTGTATCTTAGAGAGGACTTTTGGATTTCCAAAGCCAGGACCAGTGTTTCTCACCTCCTGCTGCTAGTCCAAGAAAAGATCAAATAAAAATATGTTATTTTATATACCACAGTTTTTATATCCATTCCTCTGTTGAAGGACATCTGGGTTTTTTCCAGCTGCTGGCTATTATAAATAAGGCAGCTATGAACATAGTGGAGCATGTGTCCTTATTACATGTAGGAGCATCTTCTGGGTATATGCCCAGAAGTGGTATAGTTGGGTCCTCAGGTAGTACTATGTCTAATTTTCTGAGGAATCACCAAACTGATTTCCATAGTGATTTTACCAGCTTGCAATCCCAATACACAATGGAGTACTATTCAGCTATTAAAAACAATGATTTCATGAAAGTCTTAGGCAAATGGATGGAACTAGAAAGTGTCATCCTGAGAGAGGTAACCCAATCACAAAATAACTCACATGGTATACACTCACTGATAAGTGGATATTAGCCCAAAAGCTCAAAATAAACAAGTTACAATTCACCCAGCACAGGAAGCTTAAGAAGAAGGAAGACTGAAGTGGGGGTGCCTTGGTTCCTCTGAAAAAGGGAACAAAATACTCACAGGAGCAATAAAGGAGACAAAGTGTGGAGCAGAGACTGAAGTAAAGGCCACCCAGAGACTGCCCTGCCTGGGGATTCATCCTATAAACAGTCACCAAACCCCGACACTACTATGGATGACAAGAAGTGCATACCAAAAGGAGCTTGCCATGGTTGTCACTGGAGGGGCCCTGCCGGAGCCTTACACATACAGAGGCAGACGCTAGCAGCCAACCATTGGTCTGGGCATGGAGTCCCTAATGGAAGAGTTGGAGAGTGGTCCAGAGGAGCTAAAGGGGTTTAAAGCCCCATGGGAAGAACAATGATGTTGGCCACCCTATGCCCCAAGACTCCCAGGGACTAAACCAACAACCAAGGGGTACACATGGTTCCAGTCAAAAATGTGGCAGAGGACTACCTTGTTGGGCATCAGTGGTAGGAGTGGGCCTTGGTCAGGTGAAGGCTCAGATGTCCCAACAAAGGGAAATCAAGGTGGGGGAGGTGGGAGTGGTTCGTGTGGAGGGGCAGATACTTGGAGGCAGGGGGTAGGAGAAGGGGTTGGGGGTTTTGGGGGAGGGGGGAAACCGGGAAAGATTTTACCATTTGAAATGTAAATGAAGACTATATTCAACAAAAAATTTAAAGAAAAGATGTTATTAAAGTTTAAAAATGGCATGAATAAAAATGAGATAACTTTGGAATAAGGCAGATACAAGCAGTTTAATTTCCAAGAAAACATGTGCAGAGAAAGAGAGGAAGAAATAGACTTTCTAGACTCCATCTTTAGTTCCACACCTCAACCTGCAATCTTGGATCTACACCACACTCCCTGCCTTCCTTCCATGATAATGAGTCCTTCACAGCCATGAAAGTGATGGTCTGATATGATCTCAACCCTGGGACAAAGCCAGCAAGACATGGGCCTCCACAAGAGTTGATGGTTACCAGGAAGTATCCTCACTGACAAGGTTATTGGAGAATGTCCTCTCGCCAAAGTTAATGAGTCCTAGGAGATAAGAGTGTGTCTATGTCCTTAACAAAATGGTAAATGCTGTGACCTTTAGGATAGCTCTTAAAGCTGTAGGAAAGAACACTGAAATTATGAATTCAAAAATATAAACAGATTTCTCACCTATTTAAAATATTAGGATATAACATGAATTACATGAAAGGTTACATGAACCAAAAAGAACAGAAGCAGATGCACTATGACCAAGCTTGGCAAAAAGATGCAAAGGCAGGCTGATACAAAGGCAGGCAGAATCCTGAATTCAAGTTCATCCTGGGACTATGAGAATTTAGACATAAGCATGTGGGAGCAACAATCTCAGTGCTGGCTCCTAACCAGCTAACTTATTGTCTGTGCTTTCAAAGGCAGGCAGGCAGGTCTCTGTATTTATTTGCAATATTAAGAAAAATGTGCTTTCTGTCTTTTCCTAGAGTCAAAGGGCATAGTTAAAAAAAGCTAACTCATTGAATAATCAAAAGGGTACCTGGAGTGGATGGTTGAATTGGTATATAAATGAAAGAATGGGCTTTGGTCTGTTAGAATTGAACAAGAAAGTAATCTTCTTTCAAAAAACACAAAAGAAGATAGCCACACAAACATAAAAATAACATCAAAAATAACAGGAAGCAACAACTGCTTTTCCTTAATATCACTTAATATCAATGGAATCAATTCCACAATAAAAAAATATAGACTAACAGACTGGATATGTAAACATGACCGAGTATTTTGCAGCACACAGGAAAAACACCTCAGTGTGAAAGACAGACACTATGTCAGAATAAAGGGCTGGAAAACAATTTTCCAAGCAAATGGTCCCAAGAAACAAGCTGGAGTAGCCATTCTAATATCAGAAATTGACTTTCAACCAAAAGTTATTAAAAGAAGATAAGGAAGGACACTTCATACTCATCAAAGGAAAACTCAACCAAGAAGACCTGTCAATTCTGAACATCTATGCTCCAATGCAAGGGCGCCCACATTCATAAAAGAAACTTTAATAAGGTTCAAAGCACATATTGGACCTCACACAACAATAGTGGGAGACTTCAACACCTCTCTTTCAACAATGGACAGATCATGGAAACACAAACAAAACAGAGACACAGTGAAACTAACAGAAGTTATGGACCAAATGGATTTAACAGATATATATCTATAGAATAATTCATTCTAAATCAAAAGAATATACATTCTTCTCAGAAACTCATGGTACATTCTCCAATTTGACCATATAATCGATCACAAAACAAGCCTTAACCAATAAAAGAATATGGAAACAATCCCATGCATCTTGTCAGATTACCATGGACTAAGACTGGTCTTCATTAAGAGCAAAAACAACAGAAAGCCCACATACACATGGAAACTGAACAACTATCTACTTAATGATAACCTAGCTAGGAAATAAATAAAGACAAAAATTAAAGACATTTTAGAACTTAAGGAACATAAAGGCAGAACATACCCAACCTCCTGGGACTCAATGAAAGCTAGAGAAAGCATACACTAGCAGATTAACAGCACATCTGAAAGCTCTAAAACAAAAAGATGCAAATATACCCAAGAGGAAGCAGGAGGCAGGAAATAATCAGACTCAGGGCTGAAATCAACCAAGTAGCCTTGTCTAGTCCCAGATTTTAGTGGGTTGCTTAAGTTTCTATTCATTTGGTTTGATGTTGGTTACTGGTTTGCTGGATATTTCTTTTAAACTGTTAAGGTATGAGCCTTGAATTCCTGATTCTTCCAAGAATTTTAACATGAAGGGGTGCTGAATTTTGTCAAATGCTTTTTCAGCATCCAATGAAACAACCATGTGTTTTTATATTTGAGTTTGTTTATGTAGTGGATTACATTGATGGATTTCTGTATATTGAACCATCCTTACATTCCTGGGATGAAACCTACTTAATCAAGGTGAATGAGCATTTTGATGTGTTATTGGATTCAGTTGGCAAGAATTTTATTCAATATTTTTGCATCGATATTCATAAGGGAAATTGGTCTGAAATTCTCCTTCATTGTTGGATCTTTGTGTGGTTTTGGTATCAGTGTAATTGTGGCTTCATAGAATGAATTGGGTAGTGTTCCTTCTGTTTCTCTTTTATGGAATAGTTTGAAGAGTATTGGTATTAGGTCTTCTTTTAAGGACTGGTAGAATTCTGCACTAAAACCTTCTCGTCCAGGGTTTTTTGTGGTTGGGAGACTTTTAATGACTGCTTCTATGTCTTTGGGGTTTATGGGACTGTTTAGATGGTTTATCTGATTCTGATTTAACTTTGGTGTTTGGTATGTGTCTAGAAAATTGTCTATTTCATCCAAATTTTCCAGTTGTGTTTTGTAGTAGGCTTTTGTAGTAGGATCTGATGATTTTTTTTGGATTTCATCAGTTTCTGTTGATATAACTTCCTTTTCATTTCTGATTTTGTTGATTTGGATACTGTCTCTGTGACCTCTGGTTAGTCTTGCCTAAGAGTTTATCCATCTTGTTGATTTTCTCAAACAAACAGCTTCTGGTTTGGTTGACTCTTTGTATAGTTCTTTTTGTTTCTACTTGGTTGATTTCAGGTCTGCTTTTGATTATTTCCTGCCATCTACTTTTCTTGGGTGTATTTGCTTCTTTTTGTTTTAGAGCTTTCAGGTGTGCTGTTAAACTGCTAGTGCATGCTCTTTCCAGTTGCTTTTTGGAGGCACTCAGAGCTATGAGTTTTCTTCTTAGCACTGCATTCATTGTCTCCCCTAAGTTTGGGTATGCTGTACCTTCATTTGCATTAAATTCTAAAAACTCTTTAATTTCTTTCTTTATTTCTTCCTTGACCAAATTATCATTGAGTAGAGCATTGTTCAGCTTCCACGTGTATGTGGCCTTTCTGATGTATTTGTTACTATTGAAGATCAGCCTTAATCTGTAGTGATCTGATAAGAGGCATGGGATTATTTCAATCTTTTTATATCTGTTGAGGTCAGTTTGTAACCAATTATATGGTCAATTTTGGAGAAGGTACCATGAAGTGCTGAGAAGATGGTATATTCTTTTGATTTAGGATGAAATGTTCTATAGATATCTGGCACATCCATTCAGTTCATAATTTCTGTAATGTCTTCAGCCACCTAGTTTTGGAGAATTTCCAGCACTATTGGTAATAGCCTGTAATGTTTGGGGGTGAGGTGGATAGTGCTTTGGCAATTGATTGGCAAGCAGCTAGAAAAAGAAGTCACCTAAGCCTGGAATAGAATTTTGTTTACGTTATTCAACTTGGGAGGCTATCCATGTAATACAGTACAGGTTTATTAAAACTCCTTCTAAACATGCAAGTGAATACATTACAGGATGCCTCAAAAGATATATGTTTCTCTCCAGTTTTTCAAAATACACTTAATGTTAGTTATTCCTTTCATTATTTACTTGTCTACTTTCTATCCTACATACACCCAAATTTAGTTCATCATGTTCCATTATCATCCTTTAATCATTTACAACACTATGTCCTATCATCCTTTTTTCAACATACCGTGACTCTTACAAATTCCTGACTTTTAAGGTATTTCCCTATATATACTTCATGTATGAGGCTAATAACACATTTGTAACTGTCAATTGGCCAACATAATTTTCACAGTTTAAATCATGGATGTATGCTTGTCCCAGAAAAGAATATGGTCTCAGCAATAAATGACAAGCTATTTCCACATAAATCTCTTCTAAATTCTGTTATTTTTATTAGTAAAACTGTGGTGCAATGATCTCATACATCCTAATACATGTACTTTAACTGTGTGTAAGACAATCTTCCTGCAGGTGTAAATATCAATAAAGGTTTCGAACCTGCAATTATCACATTTACAGGCTGAGTTTTTAATTCTCATCATTCTTAATCAGAACTAAGTCCCTAATTTTCTATTATACCTAGAGCATATATGAGTGTGTTTGAATCTATCAATTTCTTAGCAATTGCTCAATCCATATCTTTACTTGTTCTGGATTCTTTCTTTACAGAGCAGATTCTCTTGACACTAGCAAAGTATATTAGGCTTCTGATGAGGATTCATGTGTATATCAGACAACAAGTAATAATCTACCTTCAAATAACTGGATATTGGATTAACCTGAGGATTCAGGTGGGAAACAGAAGCTTCAGTTAATAAATTTGTCAGGAATGTGTGTCCTGGGAAAAACATGGGAAAAGTTGGAATGAAGCAACTTCTGGGGAATTACAGAATCTGAATGACATGATGCCCATTGTCTGGAAGGACTTGTTGTCCGCATAATTTTGCAGGCCCGAAATAATAGTGATAAAGTACTCCATAGAAATGTGCATAATGAGTTCCTTGTTCTAACCTTGAGGGCTCCTATTCACATCTGACTACAAGATCAATTCAGAACTTAAATTGTCCCAAAGGAAACATGAAAACCCTTTTCTAACTTCTGCCCAGGTACTCATTAACATCTAGCAAACTCCTAGACATCATCATTAATCATCAGAAAGCAAAAATGGAGATTTACTCTGGGGATAAATAATTTTCCTTCATCAGATGTATCCCAAAGACAACCTTCAGACAAAAACACTGACACCACAGATGACACAATAATAAACTCTCTGAAGAATGTCATGTCCAGGTACCCTACTATTCTATGAGACTATAAACCTGGAGTTTGTTTGATTACCTTCACAGCATTGAATAGAGATTCAAACCATTGTGAATTTCCTTGCAATCTTTCTCAGACAAAGAGTCACGCAGACAACTTCTTCAATGTAAAAGGCACTACAATATATGCCTCTATAGGAGCTGCATTCCTGAGCTGGCCATCAGATGAGCCTCTTCATTCTATGTCTCAGAAGGTGGGATTATTGCAATCATAGACTTCTTAAAATTCTCTTCTCCCTTCTTGAGTGTACATTTTCATCTAAAGCCACTGTGAATCATTAATTCTTTTTGAAGACTGCAGTTTAACTCAAATAAGTTAATATTTTGATTTTACCTCAATGAAATGTCTGTTTTCTGGATTTGCACATAGCAGAAAACAGCATTCAGTGTACCATCTGTACATGAGATGTTGAATTTTATCTGGTGGATGGAGGCTGTGTTCCTTTTGAAACATATAAACAAATAAAATGCAGACTAAGCATCAGCTTGCAAAGGGTGTAATAGTGATTGTGTTAATAATGTTGGAGGGAAGCTGGAGATGATGCAGGTAAGACTCTGGCATCTGACTTTTTAGAATAAAAATTAAGATTGGGAAAAATATGAATAAATGAAACTTGTTAGCAAGTGGGGTTTTTTTCACATGGAGGATAAATAGATAATCGTATGTTCATCTGTGTGATCAAAATACATGTGGCTCTACCAGAAATATTTTGTATTTTTTTCTGTGGATGAGTAGTATGAAAATTCCTCAAAAGCCTACAACTTAATTTTCTACATCTGAATTCAGTCACAAAACCTTATTGATTATTACATGTAATCATACATCTTATTAATATTCACATCGTTTTTAACATGTTACTATAACATGAGGAAATTGTATTAGTTATTTTTATGGTGCATTTTGTCCTTTTCTTTTTTATTGATTAAATTATTTTGTTCATTAAGTTACATTCCATTTGCAACCCCCTCTCCCTCCTAATTATATTAAATTCTGACAACAAAATCTGATGAAGGACACTTTCATTTATTATTGATTAAGATGCATTCCATTTGCAGCCTCCTTGCCTTTCTAATTGTTTTGAATTCTGATGATGGAATCACATACTCATACTAGTCTCTTTCCTGCCAGGAGCCAGCCCCACCCAGCAGAGGTATTTCTTTCTTCTTGGTTCTTCTTGAGGCAGGAGAGGGGGAAAGAGTGTCGGAGGGTTTATGACTCTGTCTTATAAAATTCTGGGGTAAGACTTTGTCTTATGGAAAATTTAAGGTTTCTGTATAATAAAAAAGTTTACTTATCTAAATCTAGGTTACTATGCTACTGTAGCTGACCTGTCTATAATCCTCTGAGGCCAGAAACTGAGGTTTCTGGCATTTAGCACCTCTTCCTCAAACTGCTAAAGATTAGGTAAATTGCCTTTGTACTGTGTCCACAGGAACTGCTGGGCTCCAACTTTCAGTCTGCTAGTCAGAAGTCGCAGGGAGAAAAGTGGGACATTTAGAGAAGTTGTTAATGAGTTTATTACTAAGTTGTAAAAAGTTTCCTATGAAAGCTATCTAAGAGGGAAAAGCAGAAATATCCTAAGTGGAGAAAGGGAAAAATTCTTCTAAGAGGGGAAAGGCAAAAATTCTACTCTAACTAGGGAAGGGGAAAAATGTCTACTCTAATTTATCCTCATCTCTTTGTTCTCAATACTTATACATCTTTCAGAATACATGATCACATGTTACACAAAATACCAAGTCATAAATTGAAATAGAAGTTTACACCAGAGAATGTTTACATGCATAGCCATTAGGAGTAATTATCTAGCTAAACATCTATCATTTGTCTTCTCTACAGGTTCATAGAAAGTTTAAAACCATAACTAAGTTATAAGTGAAGTTTTGTATAGATAAACCCAGTCAATATTTTATCTTCTGTCCTAGCACCTATAATAAATCATTAGTTCCCTTTTTATATCCTTTGGTTAATTGTTTTACAACCTCTTGGAATGTGCTCTGAGTAGGAGTCTGGTTGCCATCTAAGAGCAATTAATTTATGACACTTGGGAGACTGGCAGAGTTCTCATTGCGGTTTGGACTATCAGAAAAGGACCTAATAGAAGGTCCACTATGAAAGAGCTTAATACTTACAGATATAATTTTAGGAATTCTTATAGGATCATCATTAAAACTTAAGTCATCTATCTGCACAGCATCAGTATAAGACAGTACATCTTCATGAATCTGAAGACATCTGCTCCAAAGGGGTGTGCTATTACTTATTGATATTATATATGTTCAATAATAACAGGAAAAGCATATAAATAGCAGGAATCTTTCCTAAAATTACTCACTCACAGACTTGTTTAATGAGGGCTCACCTGTCACAGATTATATAATAATCTGAAGCAGGCCATTTCAGGATGATCACCTGCTAGTGTATTAACTTGTCCCATTATGGCTCCTGAAACTTTCTGTCTTTATTCACATGCAAAGCCCATGATGTGTTAAAATGTGTGTTATTGCATAGGTTATTTACCTAGGTGACCATAAAGATGTTGTTGCAATGCAAAATTTATTGATGCAGGAGTAATTCAATAGGTATAAAATTGTATTCTGAGTTACTGTTCATGAATTGTTCTCCAGTCAAAGTTCCTGTATTGTGATAGAATAGTTTCTTACTTATCAAGAAATTATCCCATATCACTTAGTAGGTGTGGACAATAGAACAGAGTCCTGAAGAGAGTAGTGTTCTACCTAATCATCACTCCAGGGTCAAGTAAAGCCCTATCCATGTCTGCTCATGGTAAATCCCTGAAAACCATTGAGGAACTGGCTCTTCAGATTCTCTTGCTTTGCCAGTTTGGCATTGGGACTGTGGCCAATGTACTTCTCTTCGTCTATAATTTCACTCCAGTCTTGACTGGTTTTCAACAGAGGCCCAGGCAGGTGATTTTAAGCCACATAGCTGTGGCCAATGCCTTGATTCTCTTTATCACTATATTTCCAAACAACATGATGGATTTTGCTCAAAGAAGTTCTCGAACTGAACTCAAATGTAAATTAGAACACTTCACTCGAGTGGTTGCAAGATGCATACACTTATGTTCCACATGTGTCTTGAGTATCCATCAGTTTGTCACTCTTGTTCCTGTTAATAGAGGCAAACTTATATTCAGAGCAAGTATCCCAAATTTGTCTAGTTATTCTTGTTACAGTTGTTGGTTCTTCAGTGTCATAATTAACATCTACATTCCAATTAAGATCACTGGTCCACAGATAACAGACAATAACAATGACTCTAAAAGCAAGTTGTTCTGTTCCACTTCTGGATTCAGTGTAGGCATTGTCTTCTTGCGGTTTGCCCATGATGCCACATTCATAAGCATAATGGTCTGGACCAGTGTCTCCATGGTACTCCTCCTCCATAGACATCGACAGCAAATGCAGCACATGCTCACTCCCAATCAGAATCCCAGAGGCCAAGCTGAGATCAGAGCAACCCATACTATCCTGATGCTGATGATCACATTTGTTAGCTTTTATCTTCTAAATTTTATTTGTATCATCTTTCACACTTTTTTTTATATATTCTCATCAATTCCTGAGGCATTGCAGTGAAGTTTTGGTTTCAGGTTTCCCCACTATTTTTCCTTTATTGTTGATCTTCAGAGATCCTAAGGATCCTTGTTCTGTGTTCTTCAAATGTTGACAGCCAGAGTCACTAAAAATGTTGAACATAGAAGACAACTTTAGTAATACCATTAAATACTTTATTCCATAATGAAATTTTCAACACCTTGTATGAACAAGGTATAATGCTCACTACTGCAATTTTAAAAGAGTAAGGTTATAATCATTTGTTGATGTGAAAAGATTTCTGGTTGGAATCTGACTGACACAGTGAGTTATTCACCACCCTCTGTTCTCTTGTATATAACTGCGCTCTGCTGCAGGTTGTTCTAAAACAGATAGATGAAACCCTATTTCCCTAAAAAGTTTAATGTATTATAAGGTCCTGATCAAATTCTTACTCTCTTTTCCTTTTAACTTAACACATTAAACTTCAGATAAGAACAGAATCACTCTCTCTATTTCTCCATCTGAACAAATAGGAATGAATTGTTATAATTAAATGTTTTAAAATATGAAATGTTTGTCAATTTTTCTTATATTGCACGTCATTCCATTTTAGTTCAGAGAAATATGCTTTGCTATCTTTGACTCAACTCAGATGACAGTCAGTCTTTGATCCACATCATTTCATGCTCTCTCAAGCACTGCAAGCTGCTCACAACAGCAAGAGTAAAGAGAAAAATAGGCAACAGCAGCTCATGCTCAGGAGCCTTCAGAGGTTTAATGTCTCAGGACCAGGGTGGATACCAGGATCCAAACTGGACATCTTATCCTGAAAGTGCAATGTCTTCAAACCATATTGAAATTGTTTTTTCTATTATAAGAAATACCTGCCAATCAGACAGGAGACAAGAGGTATTAGAACAATTAGGAGGCAAAGATGTCATTCTGTCAGTGGCTTCCTCAGTCACAAAATTTTTTTCTTAGAGGATTATATTCAAACATTTACCCTTTTTTCTGCCAGTGAATGTCCAAATGCAGCAGAACTCACGAGATAAGTAACTGGTGTGGTTATAGCTGTCAGTATGAAGAAATCCAATACCTGACATGCTATTTACAGCTGTGAACAAAGAAGTATTTTAGCATTTATTTTTATGTGTATTGGATATGTATGTATTTATGTAGGACTAATATGCAAAATATATAAAGAATTCAAGGAGCTAACATCCAAAAAAACCAAACAATGCAATCAAAAATGGTGTATAGAACTAAACAGAGAATTCACAATAGTGTAATCCTCAAATGGCTAAGAAGCACTTAAAGAAATGCTCAAAATCCTTAGCTATCAGACAAATGCATATCAAAAGACACTGGATTCCACCTTACACCAATCATAGTAGCTAAGATCAAAAATTCAGGTGACAGAACATTTTGGCAAAGATGTGGAGAAAGAGAAATATTCCTCCATTGCTGGTGGGATTGCAAACTGGTACAACCACTCTGGAAATCAGTCTGGAGATTCCTCAGAAAATTGGAAATAGATCTACCTGAAGATCCTGCTATTTTGGGTTATATGCAAAAGATAGTCCACCAAGTCACATCACATTGTGATCCACTAAGTTCATTGCAGCCTTAACTGTGATAATCAGAAGCTGGAAACAGCCCAGATGTCCAACAACAGGAGAATGGATAAAGAAAATGTGGTTCATTTACACATTGGAATATTATTCATCTATTAAGAATGTGAAAATCAGCACTGGAACATTGTCTCAGCAATTAAGATAGAGAAAGTCATGAGTTTCACAGGCAAATGGATGGACCTTAAAAAAATATCATCCTGAATGAAATAACTAAGGCACAAAATGACATTCATGGTATGTAGTCATTAATAAGTGGATACTAGACCAAAAAGTACAGTATATCCAGGATAAAATCCACAGAACTCAGGAAATTTAACAAGATGAAGAGCACAAATGAGGATGCTTCAATCCTGCATGGGAGGGAGAAGAAAGCAATCCCTGGAGGTAGAGGGGAGGAGGGACCAGGATGTGGCATGGGGGAGGGAAGAAGAGGAGCATGATCAGATATTCAGGCATGGGTGAACAGGAGTGAAGACCTGAGGGCCAGCAAAATGAATGCAAATATTCAACTTCAGGGAATGAGAATGTTCTGGACGCTCTAGAAGGTACCAGAGATCCAGAAGGTGAGAGACTCTCTGGACTCAAAAGGACAGACCATAGGTGAAATGTCCAAACGTGGGGAGAGGGAACTTGTAGAATGTAGTTGCCAAATCACAGGCAAAAAAGCAAACCTAACTCTAACTGGAAATTGTTCCTATCTAAAAGAACTTTAAAGTCAAAAATGGAAAGAGACTGAGGAAAAGGAGGTACAGTGACCTGCCCAACTTGAGACCCATCTCAAGAGGAGACTCCATGGCCTGGCACTATTAATGATGCTGTGGTGTGCTTACAGACATGAGCCTAGCATTACTGTCCTCTGAGAGGCTCAAAAAGCAACTGACTGAGACTGATGAAGATAGTTATACCCAACCAGTGGACTGAAGTCAAATACCCCTGTGGTTAAATTAGGGAAAAACTAGAAGAAGCTGAGGAGGAAGGAGACCCTGTTGGAAGACAAGTAGTCTCATCTAACATGGACATTGATCCACCAACCAGGCAACATATGCTAGCTGTACTGTTCCTGTCTAAAAGTACTGCACATACAAAAGTGAAATGAGACTGAAGAAAGGAGCTATCATGACTGTCCTCTTAGAAGCTCTACCAGCAGCTGACTGAGACATACACAGATACTTACACCTAACCAGTAGACTGAAGTCATTGACCCCTATGGTTGAATTAGGGGAAAGATTGCAGAAGATGAAGAGGAGGGTGACCCCATAGAAAAACCAGCAGTCTCAACTAACTTGGACCCCAGGAAGTTCCTAGAGACTACCCATGAGTTAGGCAGCATACACAGGCTGGTTAGAGGCCCCCAGCACATATAGAGCAGAGGGCTGCTTGTTCTGGCCTCTGTGGGAGATGTGCCTCATCCTTGAGAGGTTCCAGGAAAAGTGGAGGCCTATTGCAGGGAGCAACCTCCAGGAGTTGGAGGAGGAATGAGATGAACAACACTGAGACAGGGGATTGTGAAGTGTGACAACAGCTAAAATGTAAATAAAATAATAATATAAAATGACAAATATGTGTTGCACCCCTAGAGCTGGAATTGCAAACACAAGTAAGCCTACAAATACAGTTCCTCTGAATCTAGTTCTTATCCTCTGCAAATGTGGCTAAGACTCTAATCTGCTGAGCCATCTCCATCCCAAAACTGAAATTTATCTAATCAATTTGACACTCTAGAAACATCTATAGTGAAAGAGCTTGAAGTATTGAACAGGAAACAACAGTTTGTTCATTCTATATTGAGGAATAGAGTCACATTGAGTTACAAAATAAATACTGAGTCTTCACGTACCTTTTCACAGACTTGCACCAACATTAAAACTGACAAAACTATATCACCATGTCTTGACCATAACATTGGCAATAATAAGAGACAGCAAGACAGCTGGACAGATAAAGCAGTCACCACTTAGAATTGATTACCCGAGTTCAAACCCCAGGGCCTATACTATGAAAATCAGTCTGGCCGGGCGGTGGTGGCGCACGCCTTTAATCCCAGCACTTGGGAGGCAGAGGCAGGAGGATTTCTGAGTTCGAGGCCAGCCTGGTCTACAAAGTGAGTTCCAGGACAGCCAGGGCTACACAGAGAAACCCTGTCTCGAAAAACCAAAAAAAAAAAAAAAATTAATCTGGCAGTTCCTCAGAAAATTGCAAATACTTCTACCTGAGGATCCAGCAATACCATTCCTGGGCATATACCCAAAAGATGCTCCAATGTATAGCAAGAACACATGCTTTACTATGTTCATATCAACCTTATTCATAAAGGTCAGAAGCTGGAAATAACCCAGATGTGTATACAGAAAATGTGGTACATTTACACAATGGGGTACTACTCAGCAATTGAAAACAATGACTTCATGAAATTCACAGGCAAATGGATGGAACTAGAAAATATCATCCTGAGGGACGTAAACCAGACACAAAAGAACTCTCATAGTATGTACTCACTGACATGTGGATTTTAGCTCAGAAGGGCCACAATACAATTCTCAGACAATATGCAGCTTAAAAAGAAGGAAGATCAAAGTATAGATGCTTCAATCCTACTTAGAATGGGGAACAAAATAATCATAGAAGCTAGAGGGACTTTGGAGGAAGAAAGGAAGTGCAGAGAAATTGAATAGAAACATGTAGCACCAGAGGATGGGATACTTGGCATAGCCACTACAAAGTCCCAGACTCTAGGGAAGACAGAGAATCCTGAGAACCAAGGGCTATGACATGAGCTGAAATACCAAACAAAGCAGAGATACAATCTGTAGAGACCACCTCCATTAGATACACTCAGCACCCAGTTAAGTCACGGGGCCCACCCATCTCAAAATATATAACCTAGAAAATTTTCCTGTCCAAAAAAATGACAGGGACAAAAAATGGAACAGAGACTGAAGGAAAGGCCATCCAGAGACTGCTCCACATAGGGATCCATCTCATCTGCAGAAAACAAACCCCACACTCTTGGTGGTGTCAAGAAGCATTTGCTGACTGGGGCCTGATATGGCTGTTCCCTGAGAGGTTCTAACAGCCCCTGACCAATATAGATGCCACTACTTACATACAACCATTGGACACAGCCTGGGGACCACACAGAAGTGCTAGTGGAAGGAATGAACTAGCTGAAAGGGATGGCAACCCCTTATGAAGAACAATATCAACTAACTGGAGCACCCAGAGCTCCCAGGGATTAAACCATAACCAAAGAGTATACATGGAGGATGCCAGGACTCCAGACACATATGTAGCAGAGGATCACCTTATCTGACATCAATGGGAAGGGTCCAAGGCTTGATGTCATAGAGCAGGGGGATTCTATAGCAGTGTGGCGAGAGTAGGTGAGTGGGTGAAAGATAAATGTCATTGAGGCAAATATGAGGGAGGAGTGTGGGGTAAAATGGGGGTTGTGGAGAGGTAACTGGGAAGGGGAGTATTATTTGAAATGTAAATGAATAAAGTAATTAATAAAAAATTGTTTTTTAATAAAAATTTTTAAAAATTTGGTACATGTACACAATGGAATTCTATTTAACTATTAAAAACCAAGGCACCATGAATTTTTCAGGCAAATGGATAGAACTTGAGGATATCATCCTGAGTCAGGTAACCCAGTTCCCAAAGCACATTCATGTTTTCCTTTTCGTTTTTTGATACAGTGTTCTCAGTATACCTCCAGTTGTCACTACACTGACTCTGTAGGCCAGGCTAGCTGAATCAAGATCCACCTGCCTCTACCTCCCTAGTGCTGGTACTAAATAAAGGCATGTAGAACCACAGCCCTGTTTCAACTGATGTGTATGTACAAACTCGACATGTTTCAGATGTACTCAGCAATGATATACTCACCTTTTCTCAGCAGTTGTATACTGACAGATGTGCCATTCTCTCTTTCTCTCCCTCTCCGTCTCCCTCTCTCTGTCTCCCTCTCCCTCTCTCCCTCTCCCTGTCCCTCTCCTTCTCTCTCTCCCTCTCTCTCTCTAAATGAGTTGAATGCTCATCTGCCCTTCTGCCCTTAATGACTGAAAAGGACCTGTTATTCACTATGGAAGAATCCACTTCAAACTCTGTTCTGGATTCAAATGATTGCCAAGAACCTGACACATCTTTTGCAAAATTAAACTTGTGTCCTGGGGGGTAGGGGTAGGGATAAAAATGTATTAAAATCTAGTGCTTATAAAATTTTTTTGAAGTATATAGGTGCTTCCATGCAAATCAGGTTCCAAGGCTTTCTGCCTTCATGATCCTTGCCAGTCTCAAAAGCTTACAACAAAACCCCAGTGTTCACAGATAAAATGGATGTGATAAAGTACCTAGTTCATAAGTCTGTCTTCTTTGTCTTAAGATTTTTATTTTTGAGTGTACATGTGAGTTTCTGACTATGGATCTTTACGCATGAATACAGTGCCTAAGAAAGCAAGAAGAGTGAGTTGAATCGCTAGGACCAAGAGTTACAGGCATCTGTGAGCCAGCTGACACTGGTGCTGGAAACCAAACTCAAGTCCTTAGAAGATTAGTACATGCTTTTAGCAGCTGTGTTATTTCCCCATCCCCCAAGAAGTTGTTTTACAAAATTTTCTAGAGGAACTTCTGTAAGATGTTAGAAAAGGAAACCTTCCTCAGGTGACTGCCATTTACATTATCTGTCCTTATTCACACACAGGCTGGTGTGGATGTTGCTACTCATGTACACTTTAATATCTTCTGTCCTTTTGTGGCTGCATCATTGATCATGGGTGCTCACCTTGCTCTATTCCATTGTATATGAAGAAAAAACAGAAGAGAAATCCCCCCGTTTCTCTACTGCAGTGCTTCTCAAACTCTAATGCTTCTTAGTGAGTATTATGAATTGCAAAATGAGACAGAGCAGTCAAAGATCTCTCTGAGTTTCCCAGCCATTATGAACAATACATGAATTCATGAATATTAAACAATACATTACTGAAAGGTAAAGTGGTCATTAAGGAATTAGAGAGTGAAATTAGAAAAGTTCAAAGAACTGAATGGAATATCTTAAAATACAAACCACTTTGGGATAAAATGAAGAGACTTTTAAGAGGGAAGCTGAAAAAGAAACAAAGAAAACCAGAGAAATGCCAAAGAAATGTCTTAATAATTCACCTAAAGCTTTAGAGATTACAGATTTAGAATTTAGAGATCACTAATAATCATTTTTAAAGTGTTTGATATAATTTCCTATTGCAGAAAGGCCAATTAAAACTAATTCGCTGTTCCATATCTTCCTAGTAAAAATAGCTATCCAAACCATGAATTGGCTTCAGAAATAGCTAAGGAGTCATGATGGGGATAAGATTTGATCTGTGTTAGGCTCAAGGGTATTCAGGTTGATTCACATTTCTGTAATACCAGGGTGAGAAACAGTCCTAAAATGTGGTAAGACCTATAGTAACTTGGGGAGTTCACTATTCACAGGGGCTTTGGAAGAAGCTATGGACCAAGGATGGGGACTAGATCTGACTCTTGTAAAGGCTCATAGGAATGTAGAGAGTTCTAGAACTCATAGTGAAAGTTTCAGATAGAGCAGGAAACCAGGGCTGAAATAGGACAGTGTCAGCCCTCCCAGACAGACTCATTTAAATTTGTGTGCCCATAGAACAAGAAATTAGAAAGTGATTATGGAGTGAAGATATCCTAAGGAAACATAGATGGAACATGGATGTTATCAAGGAGTAAAGAGGAATAATAAAACAGGAATGAAGAAATGTAGTGGAGGGTAACAGGGCACAGTAGAGAAGGAATTATGAGAAGAAACAATATTAAAGAACTTTGAAATGCCATATCCTACTACTAAAAAGGTTTTTAAGATTTATATCTCTTTCTCTTTCTCTATCTCTATGGATCTATCTATCTATCATCTATCTATCTATCTATCTATCATCTATCTATCTATCTATCTATCTATCTATCATCTATCTATCTCTATCTATTTATCTATCTATCTATCTATCTATCTATCTATCTATCTATATCTATCTATTGAGAGAGAGACAGAGACAGAGAGACAGACAGAGAGGAGAGGGAGAGGGAGAAAAAGGATTTTAAGATATATATGTATATGTGTGTATTTGTATATGTATGTGTATCTGTATCTATATCATCTATCTATCTATCTATCTATCTATCTATCTATCATCTATATCATCTATCTATCTATCTACCTATCATCTATCTATCTATCTATCTATCTATCTATCTATCTATCTATCTATCTATCTATCTATCTATCTATCTCTATCTCTATCTATCTATCATCTATCTATCTATCTATCTATCTATCTATCTATATCTATCTATCTATTGAGAGAGAGAGACAGAGACAGAGAGACAGACAGAGAGGAGAGGGAGAGGGAGAAAAAGGATTTTAAGATATATATGTATATGTGTGTATTTGTATATGTATGTGTATCTGTATCTATATCATCTATCTATCTATCTATCTATCTATCTATCTATCTATCATCTATATCATCTATCTATCTACCTATCATCTATCTATCTATCTATCTACCTATCATCTATCTATCTATCTATCTATCTATCTATCTATCTATCTATCATCTATCTATCTATCTATCTATCTATCTATCTATCTATCTATCTATCTATCTATCATCTATCTATCTATTTATCTTATTATCTATCTATCTATCATCTATCTATCTATCTATCATCTATCTATTATCTATCTATCATCTATCTGTCTATCTACCTTCTATCTATCTATCTATCTATCTATCTATCTATCTATCACCTATCTATCTATCATCTATCTATCTATCTATCATCTATCTATCTATCTATCTATCTATCATCTATCTATCTATCTATCTATTATCTATCTCTCTGTCTATCTACTATCTATCTATCTATCTATCATCTCTCTATCTATCATCTATCTCTCTATCTATTATCTATCTATTTATCTATCTATCTATCATCTATCTATCTATCTATCTATTATCTATCATCTAGCTATCTGTCTATCTACCTTCTATCTATCTATCTATCTATCTATCTATCTATCTATCTATCTATCATCTATCTATCTATCATCTATCTATCATCTATCTGTCTATCTACCTTCTATCTATCTATCTATCTATCTATCTATCTATCTATCCATCTATCTATCATCTATCTATCATCTACCTATCTATCTATCTATCTATCTATCTATCTATCTATCTATCTATCTATTATCTATCTCTCTATCTACCATCTATCTATCTATCTACCTATCTATCTATCTATCATCTATCTATCTATCATCTATCTATCTATCTATCTATCATCTATCTATCATCTATCTATATGGGGTGAGGAGAGGAAAGGAGAGGGAGAGAGAGAACAAACCCTGGCTTGCTCATTAAGAGCATGTGACAGTCTTGCAGAATGCTCAGATTAATTTCTCAGCACCTACATAGGTGACTCAAAACCACCTGTAATTCCAGTTCCAGAAGATCTAATGCTCTTTTCTGGCTTTCACAGGCTTATCAATACTCTCAGGCACACTCATAAACATATAAAAGAATTTTTCTTCATATGTACATTTGCATATAATTATATAAAATGTTTAAATTGAGTTACCTCAAAATAGGATGGAGAAAAATATCTCATCAATACACCTGGCCAGTGACAGGTATGAATTATCTCTTTTTTGTAGTGTTGATCAAGGGAATCTCATAAAATTACCCAAATGTGATGGCTATTCTCCTTGTTCTTCATCACCCTCATCACCCTTCAGAACTTTTAATTAAGAACTTATCCCTTGAGTTATAGGACAGAGAAATCAAGTTAGTACTGATCTGGAAGCTGCTTCACTTCTGGATAAATTTGACAATGCCAGAAGGTTCTACTTACACTCTAGGGAGAGAAAAGGCATTCAACACTCTCTAGATCTGAGATACTTACATTTTCATGTGATAATATCTAGGAATCAGTGCAGATTTCTGTTACAGAGGAAGGATGAATATGCAGAAGGATGGTGGAAATATACATGTACACATATATCACATTTGGATTTAATACAAACTAACAAAAATGAAGTATTTGTAAAAAGTGGATGGACTGAAAAACATAATATAGGCCATATTAAGCCACATACCAGAAATGCATACTCTATCATACTCTATCATATACATACTCTATCATATATCATACTCTATCATATACAGATGCTAGCTTCAATTTTTTTTTATATTTCGATGCTTAACTTGCAGCATATACATAAGTAAAGGAAGAAAGTGGTCATGACAGATGGGGTAAAGAGAAGTAGTGAAGGTGTGGTAGTCAGTAAAATATATATTATAATAAATGGGTGAATATTAGCTCTAAATAGGGATGGAGTGGGACATGGAAGAAAGGTAGGTTTTGTTGCGGTGTCAATGAAATCTAAAATTGTATAAAAGCCCAATAAGTGGAAATTTCTGGTTTTGTTGGACACCCAGTTGTGTCATGTGATGTTTGTCTTGAAACTGTTTTTTGGAAAGATGTTTTTCTGAAGCAGACACCTGAGAACCTGTTTTGCTGAGATACATTGTGTTATTCTAGAATCTGTCTTGGGAAAGGGCATGTGAGGTTTGCAGTAGCATGAACAGACAGATGGCATTTGAAAACAGTAAAACTACAACCAAACAGAGTAGATGATGCTTTGGGATTGGTTCACCTTGCTGCTCTTTGTTGGACTCCACTTTGCTAGTCCCTGCTGATGACACTCTGGCATTTATTCGCCTTGCTGATCATCATCAGGTTTGGCTGAGGCTGGTCTTCAATAATGATAGTTTGGCATTGGTTCCCCTTGCTTTCTTCTCTGACCTTCACTTGTGGTAACAGTTTACAGAGAAATGTACAAAGAACTATTGGTGTTCTGGATGCTTTTTGACACTTTGTGGACTATTGTCAATCAGTGGAGCTGGTTTCTTTTGGATCAAGCTGCTACTACTGATTCATCTTTAGTATTTCACTAGTGAACTGTACTGCAGACAATCAAGTAGTTGACCCCTGGAACTACTTCTAAACAGGCCTGCTTCTCCCTTGTTGTATTACCCATCTTCCTCTAAAACCTTTAGTTGTTGAACTATAAGGGAGGTTGAATCATTTAAGAACCCTTATTAAAGTTGGTTTTGAAAACTATAAGACTACAGGTTATATTACAACTCATTATTGTATAAACTAAATTTTAAAGGATTGACACTATTTTAAATGTTTTAAGTATAAGTGGATATTGCTTATCTAATAAGCCATTTGTGTCTAAATAAAAATCCTAATGCCAACCTCCATATGAAATGGTGGACTGGGAATGCTCAGAGGCTCCAATGCAAATCCTATTACCAGCAGTCTTTGTCACTCAATAAAGCAAATGATAAATCCTATAAAGCAAATGATAAATCCTTATTGCTGAGGAAAGCACACGCTGTGGTTGGTTGACAGGCAGTCAAATCACCCAAAGGTCAAACACTGCATGGAGATGACTAATAAAAGTGGCATTTCTACAGTTTCCTGTTTACCTTATAAGCAGATGAACCAGATTACACTTTCCCTATGAAAATGTTTACTCTGTTCATAATCTTGGGAAGGGAGCTTTGAAACTACTCATTTTTCTTTAATTTCTAGGGCTCTGAAGTTTCATAAGATTCCAGAGTCATGAGAATGTCTTAGGATACCCCTTTACTCCTCCATTGAAAAATGGTCCTGGAATTCGAGGCCCATATCTAAACATAGTAAAAGCAATTTACAGCAAACCGGGAGCAAGCATCAACCTAAATGGAGAGAAACTTGAAGCAATCCCACTAAAATCAGGGACTAGACAAGGCTGCCCTCTCTCTCCATATCTTTTCAATATAGTACTTGAAGTTCTAGCTAGAGCAATTAGACAACAAAAAGAGGTCAAAGGGATACAAATTGGAAAGGAAGAAGTCAAACTATCACTATTCGCAGACGATATGATAGTATACGTAAGCGACCCAAAGAACTCCACCAGAGAACTCCTACAGCTGATAAACGACTTCAGCAAAGTGGCCGGGTATAAAATCAACTCAAGCAAGCCTTCCTATACTCAAAGGACAAGCAGGCTGAGAAAGAAGTAAGAGAAATGATACCCTTCACGATAGCCACAAACCATATAAAGTATCTTGGTGTTACTCTAACCAAACAAGTGAAAGATCTGTATGACAAGAACTTCAAGTCTCTGAAGAAAGAAATTGAAGAAGACCTCAGAAGACAGAAAAATCTGCCATGCTCATGGATTGGCAGAATTAATATAGTAAAAATGACCATCTTGCCAAAAGTAATATACAGATTCAATGCAATCCCCATCAAAATGCCAAATCAATTCTTCATAGAGTTAGAAAGAGCAATTCAAAAATTCATCTGGAATAACAGAAAAGCCAGAATAGCTAAAACTATTCTCAAGAGTAAAAGAACCTCTGGGGGAATCAGTATCCCGGACCTCAAGCTGTACTACAGAGCAATAGTGTTAAAAACCGCATGGTATTGGTACAGTGACAGACATGTAGATCAATGGAACAGAATTGAAGACCCAGAAATGAATCCACACTCCTATGGTCACTTGATCTTTGACAAAGGAGCTAAAACCACCCAGTGGAAAAGAGATAGCCTTTTCAACAAATGGTGCTGGCTCAACTGGAGGTCAACATGCAGAAAAATGCAAATTGACCCATTCTTATCTCCTTGCACTAAGCTCAATTCCAAGTAGATCAAGGACCTCCACATAAAACCAGACACACTGAAACTAATAGAAAGGAAACTAGGGAAGAACCTTGAACATATGGGCACAGGGGAGAATTTCCTGAACAGAACTCCAATAGCTTATGCTCTAAGATCAAGAATAGACAAATGGGACCTCATTAAATTACAAAGTTTTTGCAAGGCAAAAGACACTGTCAAAAAGACAAAGCGACAACCAACTAACTGGGAAATGATCTTTACCAACCCTACATCCGACAGAGGGCTAATATCCAATATATACAAAGAACTCAAGAAGGTAAACTCCAGAGAGGCAAGTAACCTTATTAAAAAATGGGGTACAGAGCTAAACAAAGAGTTCTCACCTGAAGAATATCTAATGGCTGAGAAGCACCTAAAGAGATGTTCATCATCCTTAGTCATTAGGGAAATGCAAATCAAAACAACCCTGAGACTCCATCTCACACCAGTCAGAATGGCTAAGATCAAAAACACAGGAGACAGCAGTTGTTGGCGAGGATGTGGAGAAAGAGGAACACTCCTCCACTGCTGGTGGGATTGCAAGCTGGTAAAACCACTCTGGAAAGCAGTCTGGAGGTTCCTCAGAAAACTGGACGTGACACTCACGGAGGATCTGGCTATACCACTCCTGGGCATATACCCAGAGGCTTTACTTGCATGCAATAAGGACACATGCTCCACTATATTCATAGCAGCCTTATTTATAATAGCCAGAAGCTGGAAAGAACCCAGATGTCCCTCAACGGAGGAATGGATTCAGAAGATGTGGTATATTTACACAATGGAATACTACTCTGCAGTTAAAAACAATGAATTCACGAAATTCCTAGGCAAATGGTCAGAACTTGAAAATATCATCCTTAGTGAGGTAACCCAATCACAAAAGAACACACATGGTATGCAGTCACTGATAAGGGGGTATTAATCCAGAATCTCGGAATACCCTAGACACAATTCACATATCAATAGATTTCTAAGAAGATGGAAGGAGAGACCCCTGGTCCTGGAAAGACTGGATGTAGGGGAACGCCAGGACAGAGAAGCAAGAGGGGGGTGAATGGGGAAAAGAGGGAGGGAAGGGGGCTTATGGGACTTTCGGGGAGGGAGGAAACGGGAAAGGGGAAATGATTTTGAATGTATATAAAAAAAACTTAGAAAATAAAATTTAAAAAAAAAGAAAAAAAAAGAAAAATGGTACAATCTGAAGGATATAATTACACAAATGAGATACAGAATTAATGGACAAAAATCAAGACACATTTACATAACTGAATTAACTCCTTTGAGGATGAATTCGGTAAAAATATCCCTTTCAAAATATCTTCCAAAGTGCCCAGAGGAACTAGAAAGACGTATTGATGGTTAAGATAGGTTACTCCTCTTTCAAAGGACTTATATTCAGATATGAGCATTCACACCAGGCAGTTTTCTTTTTTTTTCTTTTCTGTTATTTTTTATTGAAAAGGAAGCAAAAACATTTTATGATAATATTAAAGATTTAC
The DNA here is from genome assembly GCA_036184385.1 of Tokudaia muenninki. Classification (NCBI taxonomy): domain Eukaryota; kingdom Metazoa; phylum Chordata; class Mammalia; order Rodentia; family Muridae; genus Tokudaia; species Tokudaia muenninki. Next base: position 14,914,653 of record BTHS01000006.1, read on the forward strand.
ATGGAAAATGTTTCTGACAAAATTGAAGAAGTATATAGAAAAACACATTAAGATTGACAATTTTCATGGAGAATTGGAGTCAAATGGTAGACATAAAAACATTGCTAAATTAATTGAAAAAGGAAGTAGAAACATTTTATGATAGAATTGAAGAGTTACATGGAAAATATTTCTAATAAAATTGTAGAAAATATAAAATGACATATTAAAATTGAAGATTATCATGGAAAATTACAGATAAAATGGTAGGCATAAAATATTTCTAAATTGATTGAAAGTGGAATTGTAAATATTTTCTGATAAAATTGAAAAAATATATAGAAAAACGCTAAAATTGAAGATTATCATGGAAAATTATACAGATAAAATGGTAGGCATAAAAATATTTCTAAGTTGATTGAAAGTGGAATTATAAACAGTTTTTGATAAAATTGAAGATCTACAAGGAAAATATTTCTGATAAAATTCAAGAAATATATAGAAAAACACATTAAAATTGACTATTTCATGGAAAGTTATACAGATAAAATGGTAGACATAAAAACATTATTAAACTGATTGAAAGAGGCATTACAATAATTTTCTGATAAAATCAAAGATTTACATGAAAAATATTTCTGTTAGTCTGTTTTTTTGTTGGGCAATTGAGTCGATTGATGTTAAAAGATATTAAGGAACAGTGATTGTTGTTTCCTATTATTTTTGATGTTATTTTTATGTTAGTGTGGTTACTTTCTTTTGGGTTTGTTGAAAGATTACTTTCTTGCTTTTTCTACAGTGTAGCTTCCTTCCTTGTGTTGGCGTTTACCATCTATTATTTTAAGTAGGGCTGGATTTGTGAAAAGATATTGTATAAATTTGGTTTTATCATGGAATACCTTGATTTCTCTATCTATGGTGATTGAGAGTTTTGCTGGGTATAGTAGTTTGGGCTGGCATCTGTGTTCTCTTAGGGTCTGTATGAGATCTGCCCAGGATCTTCTAGCTTTCATTGTCTCAGGTGAGAAGTCTGGTGTAATTCTGACAGGCCTGCCTTTATAAGTTACTTGACCTTTTTCCCTTACTACGTTTAATATTCTTTCTTTGTTTAGTACATTTGATGTTTTGATTATTATGTGCTGGGAGGAATTTCTGGTCTGGTCCAGTCTGTTTGGAGTTCTGTAGGCTTCTTGTATGCTCATGAGCATCTTTTTCTTTAGGTGAGGGAAGTTTTCTTCTATACTTTTGTCAAAGATATTTACTGGCCCTTTAAGTTGGAAATCTTCGCTCTCTTCTATAACTATAATCCTTAGGTTTGGTCTTCTCATTGTGTCCTGGATTTCCTGGATGTTTTGGCTCAGAAGTTTTTTGCATTTCACATTTTCTTTGACTATTGAGTCAATGTTTTCTATGGTATCTTCCGCATCTGAGATCCTTTCTTTTCTCTCTTGTATTCTGTTTTTGATGTTTGCATCTATGACTCCTGAATTCTTTCCAAGATTTTCTATCTCTAGAGATGTATCACTTTTTGATTTCTTTATTGTTTCTACTTCCATTTTTAGACCCTGGATGGTTTTGTTCAGTTCCTTCACTTGTTAGTTTGTGTTTTCCTGTAATTCTTTAAGGGATTTTTGTGTTTCCTCTTTAAGGGCTTTTACTTTTTGACCCATGTTCTCCTGTATTTCTTTAAGGGAGTTATTTGTGTCCTTCTTGCCAATCTCTATCAGCATCATGAGATGAGACTTTAAATCCGACTCTTGCTTTTCCGGTGTGTTGGGGTATCCAGGACTTGCTGTGGTGGAAGTACTGGGCTTTGATATTGCCTAGTAGCCTTGGTTTCTGTTGGTAGGGTTCTTGCACTTAACTTTTGCCATCTGATTATCTCTGGTGTTAGTTGGTCTTGCTGTATCTGGCTGGAGCTTGTCCCTCCTATGGGCCTGTAAGCCTGTGTCTGTACTGCCGGGAGGTCACTCTCTCCTGGTGGTCTGTGCACAGAAGGCTGTGGAGCTGCCTGGCTCCCTGGTATAAATGGCAACCAGAATACTCCTGTCCTAGCAGCTCCAATGATCATATGCCCTGTGCGCACCTAGCTGTTCCCCTCCAGAGAGAAGGTGGAGATCTCATTTCCGTACTCAGAAGTGAAAGCACTGCTGGGAAATCACTCTCTCCTGGCAGGCTGTGCACAGAAGGCTGTGGAGCTACCTGGTTCCCTGCTGCAAATGGCGGCAGGAAGACTCCTGTTCCAGAAGCTCCACTGATCATATCATCAGGCAGTTTTCAAACACCTGTTACTTTAGCTTCAAGGGATCCAATGAGTTCTTCTGGTCACATGTGCTTCCACATACATATAGGAATAGACATTCACATGAACAAACACAAATAAATGAAATCTTTTTTAGTGCCTACAAATACATAATTAAGAAAATTATATAATTTTACCAAAAGTACTTCTAAAAAAATTGGCAAAGTAAATTGAAGTAGAGCCTAGAATATGGAGAGATGACCTATGGTATTGGGTGAACAGAATTAATGTTATGAAAGCCAATATAATTTCACAGTAGTCTCCCTCAAAGTCCAATGACTTTCTTCACCTAAAAATATTCTACAGTTTCCTGTTACTCAAAATCAGAACAAAACATGGCCAAATTTATATCAAGACAATAGACAAAGACACCACATTACAAATTATGCAATACCTAATTTCAAATTACACTACACTATGGTACTCTCACCAAAAATTCAGATAGAAGTCAATGAAGGAGAATGCAGGACCTGTAAATATGCCTAGCTATAACAATTTGCCTTTTTCCTTTTGATTTAACCTTTTTTTTGGTTATTTTTCCTTGTTTTTTCCTTTTTTGCTTTTTCTATTAGATACTTTATTCTTGTGGGGGTTTTTTCTTTCATTTTTTTACTTCTTTATTTTTGATTCAGAGGTATCTACAGAATGGTGGACATTAACCCTATTTACCTGCTCCACTTTTCTCTATAATATACCCCTCAGTAAAATTTGTGTGGAGTCATTAGATATCAGTTTGTTTTTAGATATTTTCTTTATTTACATGTCAAATGTTATCCTTTCCTCCATTCCCCTCTGAAAACCCCCTATCCCATCCCTTCTTCACATACTCACTAACCCACCCACTCCCAATTCTATGTCCTGGAATTCCCCTACACTAGGTCAGTGAGCCTTCACAGGTTTAAAGGCCTCTCCTCTCACTGATGTCCGACAAAGCCAACCTCTGCTACACATGTGGATATAGCCATGGGTCACTCCATGGTTACTCTTTGGTTGGTGATTAAGTCCCTGGGAACTCTGGGGGGCACTGGTTGGTTCATATTGGTGTTCCTCCTATGGTGCTTCTCAGCCATTTTTTATGGCTCACTAGAGAATTCTTTGTTTAGCTCTGTATTCAGTTTTTAATAGGGTTATTTGGTTCTCTGGAGTCTAACTTCACGTGTTCTTTGTATATATTGCATATTAGTCCTCTATTGGATATAGTATTGTAAAGATATTTTTCCAATCTGTTGGTTGCCATTTTGTCCTATTGACAGTGTTCTTTGCCTTACAGAAGCTTTGCAATTTTATGAGGTCCCAATTGTCAATTCTTGATCTTAGAGTTTAAGCTATCGATGTATTGTTCAGGAAAATTTCCCCTGTGCCCATGAGCTCCAGATTCTTTCCCCCACTTGCTCTTATATTAAATTCAGTGTTTCTGTTTTTCTGTGGATGTCTTTGATCCATTTGGATTTGAGCTTTGTACAGGGAGATAATAATGGATCAAGTTACATTCTTCTACATGTTGACTGCCAGTTGAACCAACACCAATTGTTGAAAAGGCTATTTTTTTCCACTGAATGGTTTTCAATCCTTTGTCAAAGATCAAGTGACCTTTGGTGTGTGGGCTAACTTCTGGGTCTGTAGTTCTATTCCATTGATCTACCTCCATGTTATTGTACCAATACCATGAAGTTTTTATCACTAATGCTCTGTACTACAGCTTGAGGTTGGGGATGGTAATTCCACCAGATGTTCTTTTATTGTTGAGAATAGTTTTTGCTATCCTGAATTTTTGTTATTCCAGATAAATTTGGAAATTGCTCTTTCTAACTCTGTGAAGAATTGAGTTGGAAACTTGATGAGGATTTTATTGAATCTGTAGATTGCTTTTGGCAAGATGGCCATTTTTACTATATTAATCCTGCCAATCCATGAGCATGGGAGATTTTTCCATCTTCTGAGATCTTCAATTTCTTTTTTCAGAGACTTGAAGTTCTTGTCATACAGATCTTTCAGTTGTTTGGTAAGAGTCACACCAAGATAATTTTTATTGTTTGTGACTATTGTGAAGGGTGTCATTTACCTATTTTTTCTCAGCCTCTTTTATCCCTTGAGTATAGGAAGGCTACTAATTTGTTTGAATTAATTTTACATTCAGTCACTTGGTGAAGTTGTTTATCAGGTTTAGGAGTTCGCTGGCAGATTTTTTGGGGTCACTTAAATATACTATCATATCATCTGCAAATAGTGATAGTTTGAATTCTTCCTTTCCAATTTGAATCTCTTTGACCTCCTTTTCTTGTCTAATTGCTCTGGCTAGGATTCCGAGTACTATATTGAACAGGTAGGGAGAGAGTGGACTGCCTTGTCTTATCCCTGAATTCAGTGGTATTGCTTCACATTTTTCTCATTTACTTTGATGTTGGCTACTGCTGTATATTGCTTTTACTATGTTTAGGTATGGGCCCTGAATTCCTGATCTGTCTAAGACTTTTATCTTGAAGAGGTGTTGGATTTTGTCAAATGCTTTCTCAGCATCTAATGAAATGATCATGTGTTTTTTTTCTTTGAGTTTGTTTATATAGTGGATTACATTGTTGGATTTCCATATATTGAACTATTCCTGCATCCCTGAGATGAAGCCTACTAGATTGTGGTAGATGATTGTTTTGATATGTTCTTGGATTCAGTTGGCAAGATTTTTATTGGATATTATTTTATCATTATTTATAAGTAAATTGGTCTAAAGTTCTCTTTCTTTGTTGGGTCTCTGTGTGGTTTAATTATCAGAGTAATTTTGGCTTCATAGAACAAATTGAGTAGTGTTCCTTCTGTTTCTATTTTGTGGAATAGTTTGAAGAGTATTGGTATTAGATCTTCTATGAACATCTGATAGAACTCTGCATGAAACCCATATGGTCTTGGACTTTCTTTTTGGTTGGGAGACTATTAATGACTGCTTCCTTTTCTTTAAGGATTATGGGACTGTTTAGATAGATCATTTTTCTGATCCTAATTTAACTTTGGTGCCTGGTATCTGTCTGGAAAATTGTCTATTTCATCTAGATTTTCAAGTTTTGTTGAGTATAATTTTCTGTAGTAGGATGTGATGATTTTTTGGATTTCCTCAGTATCTGTTCTTATGCCTCCCTTTTCATTTCTGATTTTGTTAATTTGGATACTGTCTCTGTGCCCTCTGGTTAGTCTGGCTAAGTGTTTATCTATCTTGTTGTTTTTTCAAAGAACCAGTTTCTGGTTTGGTTGATTCTTTATATAATTCTTTTTGTTTCTACTTGGTTAATTCCAGCCCTGAGTTTGATCATTTTCTGCCGTCTATTCCTCTTGAGTATATTTCTTTTTATTCTAGAATCTTCAGATGTGCTGTCAAGCTACTAGTGTATGCTCTTTCCAGTTTCTTTTTGGAGGCACTCAGAGCTATGAGTTTTCCTCTTAGCACTGCTTTCATTGTGTCCCATAAGTTTGGGTATGTTGTGCCTTCATTTTCATTAAGTTCTAAAAAGTCTTTAATTTCTTTATTTATTTCTCCCTTGACCAAGTCATTATTGAGTAGAATGTTCTTCAGTTTCCATGTGCATGTGGACTTTCTGTTGTTTTTGTTGTTATTGAAGACCAGCCTTATTCCTTGGTGATCTGATAGCGTGCATGGGATTATTTCAATCTCATTATATCTGTTGAGGTCTGTTTTGTGACTGAGTACATGGACAATTTTTGAGATGGTACAATGAGGTGCTGAGAAGAAGGTATATTCTTTTGTTTTAGGATAAAATGTCCTATAGATATATGCCAAATCCATTTGGTTCATAAATTATATTAGTTTCATTGTGTCTCTGCTTAGTTTCTGTTTCCATGGACTGTCCATTGATGAGAGTATGGTGTTGTAGTCTCCCATTATTATTGTGTGAGGAGCATGTGTGCTTTGATCTTTAGTAAAGTTTCTTTTATGAATGTGTGTGCCCTTGCATTTGGAGCAGACATGTTGAGAATTGAGAGTGCTTTTTGGAATATTTTTCCTTTGATGAGAATTAAGTGCCCTTCCTTATCTTTTTTGATAACTTTAGGAGAATAGTTGACTGTATTCAATATCAGAATGGCTACTCCAGCTTGTTTCTTGGGACCATTTGCTTGGAAAATTGTTTTACTTTGAGGAAGTGTCTGTCTTTGATAGTGAGATGGGTTTCTTGTATGCAGCAAAATTTTGGGTCCTGTTTACATATCCAGGCTGTTAGTCTATGTCTTTTCATTGGCGAATTCAGCCCATTACTATTAAGAGATATTAAGGAAAAGTGATTGTTGCTTCTTGTTATTTTTGTTGTTAGAGGTGGAATAATGTTTATGTGACTATCTTCTTTTTGGTTTGTTAATAGAAGATAAATTTCTTGCATTTTCTAGGGCATAGTTTCCCTTCTCCTGTTAGACTTTTCCATTTGTTACCCTTTGAAGGGCTGGATTTGTGGAAAGATATTGTGTCAATTTGGTTTTGTCATGGAATATCTTGGTTTCTCCATCTATGGTAATCAAGAATTTGGCTGAGTATAGTAGCCTGGCCTGGCATTTTTGTTCTCTTAGCATCTGTATGACATCTGCACAGAATCATTGACTTTTATAGTCTCTGTCGAGAAGTCTGGTATAATTATGATAGCTCTACCTTTATGTGTTACTTGGCATTTTTCCATTACTGCTTTTAGTATTCTTTCTTTGTTTTGAGAATTTGGTGTTTTGATTATTATGTGACAGGAGGAATTTCTTTTCTGATCCCATCTATTTGGAGGTCTGTAGTCTTCTTGTTTGCCTATAGGTATCACTAAATTTAGGTTAGGGACATTTTCTTCAATAATTTTGTTGAAGATATTTACTGACTCTTTAAGTTGGGAGTCTTCACTCTCATATATATCTATTATCCTTAGGTGAAAATTTGCCTTTTTTACTAAATGCATTTATTTATTTTTATGCATATAAGTATTTTCCCTATAGGTTTGTATGTGTACCACATGAATTCATGGTGCCAACAGACTTCAGAAAAGTTTGTCTGAGCCACTAGAAATGGAGTTATATATGCTTGTGGATCACTATGTAGGTACTTGGTATTAAACCTGGATCCTCTGCAAGAATGACACATACACTTAATCATAGAGATATCTCTCCTCCCACTTGCTGTCTACCTTCTGACAATTATTCCAAAAACCATTTGTTAGAGGAAAGGGAGAATCTCCAATAAAAATTACTAGGAAAGTGGAAATCCATGAGTAGGAGAATGAAACTAGATTCCCATTTCTCATTCTGTGCAAAAATCAATTCAAAACAGAATTAATACCTTACTGCAAGATCAGAATTGTAGAAATTACTGACCATAAGCGATAGAGGCACAAAGAGAACCACACAGGGTACCTGTGCACTCAGAATGTAAAGGTCAGTGCTCTAATTGACCCAAAATTCCTATTGACACAGCTCCTAGTAGTCTATAGCTACAAAACCGCACTGAATGTTCATCCATTAATGGAGACAGAAACACAAGCCTGTGACAGCCCACTTAAACTTAATATTATATATGTCAAAGCCCTGCTTTCACTGTACCCCAAACTCTGATAGTGCAGACCATCAAAAAATTTACCCACAACTGAAGGTAGAGATTTATAACATTGCTGACCCTGACACCAACCTGGGCCTCTGCAGAACCACATGGAAAACTCAAACATGAGTCAGGTCGGGCACCAGAAACTATGATGACTGCAGTATCCACCAATGCATCACAAACCATAAATAATATTTCTAAGACCTAAGGTCAGAGGCAATATTCCAGTGAACCTTAGAATCCTATTGCCCAACATCTACGGATCCATAACTGAATCCATGAACATATCAAAATGATCATTTACCATGATCAAGGATGCTTAATCACAGGGATGCAGAGATGGTTCAAGCACAGAAATCCATTGATATAATTCACTATATAACACACTCAAACAAACAACAACAACAACAACAAAAATGATCATTTCATTAAATACTGAAAAGGTACTTGAGAAAATACACCACCCCTTAATTTTAAAAGTACTGGAAAGATCAGTAATTCAAGGCACATAACTAAACATAATAGCAATATACAACAAACCAATAGTCAACATAAAACTAAATGGAAAGAAATTTGAAGCAATCCCACGAAAATCAGGGACAAGACAAGGCTGCCCACATGCTCCCTATTTGTTAAATATCATACTCAAATCTCTAGCCAGAGCAAATAGACAACAAAAGGAAGTCAAAAGGATACAAACTGGGAAGGAAGAAGTTAAGATATGACTATATGCAGATTGTAGGATAGTATGCATAAGTGAACCCAGAAATTCTTCCAGAGAACCGTTACAGCTGATAAACAACTTCTGCAAATTGGCTGTATATAAAATTAACTAAAACAAATCAGTAACCTTCCTCTACTCAAAAGATAAACAGGTTGAGTAACAAATTATAGAAATGATGCCATTCAGAATAGTCACAAATAATAAAACATATCTCCATTTGACTCTTTCAAATGCAAGTGACACGCGCTTCATTTCTCTGAAGAAATTGAAGAAGTCCTCTGAATATGGTAAGATCGCCCATGCTCAAGGCTTGGCAGGATTAATATAGTAAAAATGGCCATCTGGCTGGAAACTATCAAATTTCCAACTCAATTATTCACAGAGATAGAAAGAGCAATTATCAAATTCATCTGAAATAACAAAAGACCCAAGATAGTGAAAATAATTCTCAACAATAAGAAAATTTCTGAGGGAATTACCATTTCTGACATCAAGCTGTACTACAGAGCAATAGTGATAAAAAAAAACAGCATGGTATTGATACAGAGGCAAACTAGTAGATCAATAAAATAGAATTGAAGACCCAGAATTAAACCAAACCTGATCTTTGACAAAGAAGTCATAACAGTCCAGTGAAAAAAAGACAGTGTATTCAACAAATGGTGTTGGTCAAGTGTGAGTCAGCATGTAGAAGGATTCAAATTGATCCATTCTTATATCCTTAAACAATTCTCAAGTCCAGGTTGATCAAGGAACTCCACATAAAACCAGATACACTGAATTGAATAGAAGAAAAAGTGGGGAAAGAGCCTGGAATACACCAGAACAAAGGATATTTTCCTGAACAGAAGATCAAAGGGATCAAAGGCTCAGGCCTTAAGATCAATTATTGACAAATCAAATGGGATCTCATGAAATTGAAAAGCTTCAGTAAGCAGAGGACTCTGTCAATAGGTCAAAATGGCAACCTACAGACTGGGAAAAGATATCTCCCAACCATACATCTGATAGACAGCTAATATCCAAAATATACAAAGGTTTCAAGAAGTTAGACTCCAGAAAACCAAATAACCCTATTAAAATGGGGCACAGAACTAAACAAAGAATTCTCAACTGAGGAATTCCAAATGGCCAAGAAGCACCTAAAGACATGCTCAACACTCTTAGTCATCCGGGAAATGCAAATCAAAATGATCCTGAGATTCAATCTCACAAAAGTCAGAATGGTTAAGATCAAAAATTCAGGTGAGAGCAGATGCTGGCAAGGATGTGGAGAAAGAGGAACACTTCTCCATTGCTGCTGGGATGGCATGCCTGTACACCCACTCTAGAGATCAATCTGGCAGTTTCGCAGAATATTGGAAAGAGTTCTACGGGAAGACCCAGCTATACCACTCTTGGGCATATACCCAAAATATACTCTAACATATAACAAGTAAATATGCTCTAATATGTTTATAGCAGGCTTATTTTTCATAGCCAGAAGTTGGAAATAACCCAGATGTCTGTCAATGGAGGAATGGATAGAGAAATTGTGATACACAGTGGAGTATTATTCATCTATTAGCTGTAAAGAATCCAGCTGTCCCTCAACGGAGGAATGGATTCAGAAGATGTGGTATATTTACACAATGGAATACTACTCTGCAATTAAAAACAATGAATTCACGAAATTCCTAGGCAAATGGTCAGAACTGGAAAATATCATCCTTAGTGAGGTAACCCAGTCACAAAAGAACACACATGGTATGTAGTCACTGATAAGGGGATATTAACCCAGAATCTCAGAATACCCAAGACACAATTCGCATATCAGTAGATTTCCAAGAAGAGGGAAGGAGAGACCCCTGGTTCTGGAAAGACTGGATGTAGGGGAATACCAGGACAGAGAAGAGAGAGGGGGTTGAATGGGGAACAGGGTGAGGGAAGAGGGTTTATTGGACTTTCAGGGAGGGAGAAAATGGGAAAGGGGAAATCATTTGGATTGTAAATAAAAAATATAGAAAAACAAACAAACAAACAGACCAATGACTTCATGAATTTCGCAGGCAAAAGGGATGTAACTAGAAAATATCATCCAGAGGGAGGTAACTCAGACAAAAAAGAAGACAGATGGCAGGTACTCATTAATAAGTGGATATTAGTCCAAAAGCTCAGAATACCCACAATACAACTCACAGACAATATGAAACTTATGAGAAGGAAGACCAAAGTTTGGATGCTTCAATCCTACTTAGAAGAGGAAACAAAATAATCATGAGAGGTAGAGGGAGTGAGGGACCTGGGAGGGATTGAGGAGTGGAACGGAAAAAAAAGGGGAGCAGGAGCAGATATGGGAAGATGCAGGAGAGAAGTACAGAGGAACAGGAAATTGAACAGAAATATCTACCAGTGGGGAATGAGGAACTGGGGATAGCAACTAGACAGTCCCAGATACCAGGGAAACAAGAGGTTCCCAGGACCCAATGGGGGTGACATTAATAACCTAAATAACCAACAAAGGGGAGATAGAACCTCTAGAGACCATCTTCAGTAGATAGACACAGCCCCATTAGAGACATTCAGACACCAACCATCTCAATGGTTTTAACCCAGAATTGTTCTTTCTAAAGGAAATAACAGAGACAAAAATGGAGAAGAGACTGAAGGAAAGGATATCCAGAATCCACTCCACCTAGGGATCCATTCCACCTGCAGATACCAAATCCTGACACTATTGCTGATGCCAAGAAGCACTTGCTGACAGATGCCTGGTGTAGCTGTCCCCTGAGAGACTCTGACAGCATCTGACTAATACAGATACATATGCAGATGCTCACAGCCAACCATTGGACTGAGACCAGTGACTCCAATGGAAGAATTAGGGGAAGAACTGAAGGAGCTGAAGAGGATTACAACCCCATAGGAAGAACAATACTAATTATCCTGGCCACCCATAGAGCCTGCAGGGACTAAACTACCAACCAAAGAGTACACATGGAGGGAACCATGGCTACAGCTACATTCACAGCTGATGATTACCTTCTAGGACCTAGGTTGAAGAAGTTCAGCTGAGTGCTTTCTGTGCCTATCTGAACTAGGAGAGTTTGTCCACAAAATGCCGCTCCTGAATCTTCATTTGGTAAAATTGAATATTTGGGATTTTTTAAAGCATTAATAAGGCATGATTTTGTTAGTTTATTTTTTCATTTGTTTTTTATTAGGTATTTTCTTTATTTACATTTCAAATGTTATCCCCTTTCATGGTTTCTCATCTGAAGTCACCCTATCCCTTCTCTGTCTAACCCAGCCACTCCTGTTTCCCTCTCTTGGCATTCCACTATACTGAGATCTCAAGCTTTCTCAGGAACAAGGGCCCCTCCTCCCTTTGATGTCCAACAAGGCCATCCTCTGCTACACATGCAGCTGGAGCCATTGGTCCCTCCATGTGTACTATTTGGTTGGTGGTTTAGTCACTTGGAGCTCTCGGGGTACTGGTTGGTTCCTATTGTTGTTCCTCCTATGGCACTGCAAGCTCCTTCACCTCCTTTGTTCCTTTCTCTGGCACCTCCATTGTGTTCCTTGTGCTCAGTCCTATGGTTGGCTGAGAGCATCCACCTCTTCATTTGTCAGATACTGTCTCTCAGGAGATAACTATATCAGGCTCCTGTCAGCAATCGCTTGTTAGCATCCACAATAGTGTCTAGGTTTGGAGACTGTGTATGGGATGGATAGCCATGTGGGAGATTCTTTCCTTCGGTCTTTGCTTCACACTTTGTCTCTGTATCTCCTCCCATGTGTATTTTGTTCCCCCTTCTAAGAAGAACCAAAGTATCCATACTTTGGTCTTCTTCTTGAGTTTCATTTGGTCTGTGAATTTTATCTTGGGTATCCCAAGCTTTTGGTCTAATATCCACTTATCAGTGGGTTTTTTTTGTGATTGTGTTACCTCACTCAGGATGATGATATTTTCTAGTTCCATCCATTTGCCTAAGAATTTCATGAATTCATTGTTTTTAATAGCTGAGTAGTATTCCATTGTGTAAATGTGCCACATTTTCTGTATCCATTCATCTGTTGAGGGACATCTTGGTTCTTTCCAGCTTCTGGAAATTATTAGTAAAGCTGCTATGAACATAGTGGAGCATGTGTCCTTATTACACAATGGAGCATCTTCTGGGTATTTGCCCAGAAGTGGTATAGCTGTGTCCTCAGGTCCAATTTTCTGAAGAACTGCCAAACTGATTTTCAGAGTGGTTGTACCAGCTTGCAATCCCATCAGCAGTGAAGGAGTGTTCCTCTTTCTCCACATCCTTGCCAGAACCTACTTCCACCTGAGTTTTTGTTCTTAACCGTTCTAACTGGTGTGAGGTAAAATCTCAATGTTGTTTTGATTTGCATTTCTCTGATGATTAAGGATGTTTGTTGGGCACCATGGTAACGTGTAGTGCAATCAGCATGGGGAAAGAGAAAAGGGGAAATAAAACATGTCTCGCCAGAGCTCGCCAGCTCTGGCAGGGCAGAAGTGGAAAACTGTGGCTTGACCCTATGGGCAGCTGAAGGACGAGCATTGGACAGTGTGAGGTCTCCAGACCCCACTCTGGTGAATGAGCGCACTGTCTCGGGGCCCCTAGGCCTCATGAAGGTTAGGGATGACAAGTTTTAACTCTTGGGCATCGCAGGATATTGCTGGATACCATGGAAGAGCTGAGAACTTGGGGCTGTAGGGTTGCTTGGTCAGCCCCATGGTTGAAGGAGTAAGGGGCCTGGGAAAAGGGTTGCTGGGCAGTTCCTGCATGCGGGGGAGTCCTGAATCCGGTCTGGTCACTGGAAATGCTGGGAGACAATCTATGCTTTTAAAGCTTTATTGTAGAGAAATAGAATGAGAGAGGGGTGGTAGAGAGGTAAAAGCCGGCCAAGCCATGTGGAGAGAGGGGGAAGGGAATGGGGACAGGGGGTAGCAAGAGACAAGAGACAGAAAGAGCAGAGTAAGAGAGAATAAGAGAGAGAGGAGGGACCAAGCATCCCCTTTTATAGTGGACTGGGATACATGGTTGTTGCCAGGTAACTGTGGGGTAGGTCAAACCTGGCTGTTGCCAGGTACCTGTGGGGGTTTATTCCAGCCTTGATACTAGGGATTTGGGGCATTGTTCTATGTAACTGATGGCCACAGAATTATGGAGTTGAGGGCCTCTTGGTGTCAGGAGCCTAGTTTCTCGGAGGATGAGCAAACAGTCATTCCATCCCTAGTAGATTAATCTCTACTGGGTCACAGGGGTTTAAACCTAGCTCAACAAGAATACAGACTATCTTTCATGGTCCTAAAGATGTTGAACATTCATTTAGGTGCTTCTCAGCCATTCAGTATTCCTCAGTTGAGAATTCTTGTTTCGGTTTGTACCCTAATTTTAATAGGGTTATTTGGAGGTCTGGAGTCTAAATTTCTGAGTTCTTTGTATATATTGGATAATAGCCCTCTATTGGATGTAGGGTTAGCAAAGATTATTTCCAGTCTGTGGCTTGGCATTTTGTCCTATTGACAGTGTCCTCTGCCTTACAGGGGCTTTGTAATTTTATGAGGTTCCATTTGTCAATTCTTGATCTTAGAGCATAAACTATTGGTGTTCTGTTCAGGAAAATTTCCCCTGTACTCATGGGCTCAAGGCTCTTCCCCAGTTTCTCTTCTATTAAATTCAATGTATCTGTTTCTATGTGGAAGTTCTTGATCCACTTGAACTTGAACTTTGTACAGGGAGATAAGAATGGATTGATTTTCACTCTTCTACATGGTGATTGCCAGTTGAACCAGCACCATTTGTTGAAAAGGCTATCTTTTTTCAACAGAATGGTTTTCACATCTTTGTCAAAGGTCAAGTGACCATAGGTGTGTGGGTTCATTTCTGGGTCTTCAATTCTATTCCATTGATCTACCTGCCTGTCACTGTACCAATACCATGCAGTTTTTAACACTATTGCTCTGTAGTACTGTTTAAATTCTGGGATGTTCATTCCCCCAGAAGTTCTTTTACTGCTGAGAATAGTTTTAGCTATCCTGGGTATTTTGTTATTCCAGATGAATTTGAGAATTGCTCTTTCTAACTCTATGAAGAATTGAGTTGGAATTTTGATGGGGATTATGTTGAATCTATAGATTGCTTCTGGCAAGATGGCCATTTTTACTATATTAATCCTGCCAATTCACAAGCATGGGAAATGTTTCCATCTTCTGAGGTATTTTTTGATTTCTTTCTTCAGAGACTTGAAGTTCATGTCATACAGATCTTTCATTTGTTTGGTAAGAGTCACACCAAGATAATTTATATTGTTTGTGACTATTGTGAAGGGTGTAGTTTCCCTAATTTCTTTTTCAGCCTGTTTATCCTTTTAGTATAGGAAATCTACTGATTTGTTTAATTTTATATCTGGCCACTTTGCTTTGCTAAAGTTGTTTCTCAGCTTTAGGAGTTCTCTGGTGGAGTTTTTGGGGGTCACTTAAGGATACTATCACATCATCTACAAATAGTGATAATTTGACTTCTTTCTTTCCAATTTGTATCCCTTTGACTTCCTTTTGTTTTCTAACTGCCCTAGCTAGAACTTCAAGTACTATATTGAACAGATAGGGAGAGAGAAGGTAGCCTTTTCTAGTCCCTGATTTTAGTGGGATTGCTTCAACTTTCTCCCATTTAGTTTGATGTTGGCTACTGGTTTGTTGTATATTGCTTTTACTATGTTTAGATATGGGCCTTGAATTTCTGATATTTACAAGAGTTTTAATATGAAGGGATGCAGAATTTTGTCAAATGCTTTTACAGAGTCTAATGAAAAGACCATGTGGTTCTTTTCTTTAAGTTTTTTTATATACTGGATTTCCACTATATTGTACCAACCCTGCATCCCTCTGATGAAGCCTACTTGATCACAGTGAATGATCATTTTGATGTGTTCTTGGATTCAGTTGGCAAGAACTTAATTAAGTATTTTTGCATTGATATTCATAAGAGAAATTGGCCTGATTTCTCTTTCTTTTCTGGATCTTTGCTTGGTTTTGGTTTCACAGTAACTGTGGCTTCATAGAACTAGTTGAGTTGTATTACTTCTGCTTCAATTTTGTGGAATAGTTTGAAGAGTATTGGTATTAGGGCTTCTTTGAAGGTCTGGTAGAATTCTGCACCAAAACCATCTGGTCCTGTGCTTTTTTTTGATTGGGAGTCTTTTAATGACTGCTTCTATTTCTTTAGGGGCTATGGAACTGTTGGGATGGTTTATCTGATCCTGGTTTTAACTTTGGTATTTGGTATCTGTCTAGAAATTTGTCTATTTCACCCAGATTTTCCAGTTTTGTTGAGTATAGACTTTTGTAGTAGGATCTGATGATTTTTTTCAATTTCCTCAGTTTCTGTTGATATATCTCCCTTTTCATTTCTGATTTTGTTAATTTGGATACTGTCTTTGTGCCCTCTGGTTAGTCTAGCTAAGGGTTTATCTGTCTTGTTGATTTTTCTCAGTGAACCAGTTCTTGATTTTGTTGATTCTTTGTTTAGTTCTTTTTGTTTCTACTTGGTTGATTTCAGTCCTGAGTTTGATTATTTCCTGCCTTCTGTTCCTCTTGGGTGCTTTTGATTCTTTTTGCTTTAGATATTTCAGGAGTGTTGTTAAGCTGCTATTGTATGCTCTCTCCAGTTTCTTTTTGGAGGCACTCAGAGCTATGTATTTTCTTCTTAGCATTGCTTTCATTGTGTCCCATAACTTTGGGTATGTTGTACATTCATTTTCATTAAATTCTAAAAGTCTTTTCTTCCTTCCTTCCTTTCTTTCTTTCTTTCTTTCTTTCTTTCTTTCTTTCTTTCTTTCTTTCTTTCTTTCTTCCTTCCTTCCTTCCTTCCTTCCTTCCTTCCTTGGCCAAGTTAAAATTGAGAAGAACTTTGTTCAGCTTCCATGTGTATGTGGGTTTGTGGTGTTTTGGTTGCTATTGAAGACCAATCTTAATCTGTAGTGATGTGATAGGAGGCATAGGATTATTTCAATCTTCTTATATCTGTTGAGGTAGGTTTTGTAACCCATTATATGGTCAATTTTAGAGAAGGTACCATGAGGTGCTGAGAAGAGGGTATATTCTTTTGATTTAGCATGAAATGTTCTATAGATATCTGTTACATTCAATTGTTCCATAACTTCTGTTAGTTTCACTGTATCTGTTTATTTTATGTTTCACTGATCTGTCCATTGATAAGAGTGGGGTGTTGAATTCCCCCACAATTATTGTGTGAGGTGCAATGTGTGCTTTTAACTTATTAAAGTTTCTTTTATGAATGTGGGTGCCCTTGCATTTGGAGCATAGATGTTCAGAATTGAGAGTTCTTGGTAGATTTTTCCTTTGATGAGTATGAATTGTCCTTCCTTGTCTTTTTGATAACATTTGGTTGAAAGTCTATTTTATCTGATATTAGAATGACTACTCCAGCTTGTTTCCTGGGATAATTTGCTTGGAAAATTGTTTTCCAGCCTTTTACTCTGAGGTATTGTTTGTCTTTGACACTGAGGTGCATTTTCTGTATGCAGCAAAATGCTGGGTCCTGTTTTCATATCCAGTCTGTTAGTCTATGTCTTTTTATTGGGGAATTGAATCTATTACTCTTAAGAGATATTAAGGGATAGTGATTGCTGCTTCCTGTCATTTTTATGTTATTTTTATGTTTGTTTGATTATCTTCTTTTGGGTTTGTTGAAAGAAGATTACTTTCTTGCTTTTTGTATGGTATCGATTCCCTTCTTTTGTTGGAGTTTTCCATCCATTATCCTTTGTTGGACTGGATTTGTGGAAAGATATTGTGTAAATTTGGTTTTGTCATGGAATATCTTGGTTTCTCCATGTATGGTAATTGAGAGTTTTGTTGGGTATAGTAGCCTGAGCTGTCATTTGTGTTCTCTTAGTGTCTGTATGAAATCTGCCCAGAATCTTCTAGCTTTCATATTCTCTGGTGAGAAGTCTGGTGTAATTCCCATATGTCAGCCTTTATATGTTACTTAACATTTTCCCTTACTGTTTTTAACATTCTTTCTTTGTTAAGTACATCTGGGGTTTTGATTATTATGTGACAGGAGGAAATTCTTTTCTGGTCCAATCTATTTGGAGTTCTATAGGCTTTTTAATGTTCATGTGCATCTCTTTCATTAGGTTAGGGAAGTTTTCTTCAATAATTTTGTTGAAGATATTTACTGGACCTTGAAGCTGGGAATCTTCACTTTCTTCTATACCTCTTGTGTTTGGTCTTCTCATTGTGTCCTAGATTTCCTGGATGTTTTTGGTTAGGAGCATTTTTGCATTTTGCATTTTCTTTGACTGTTGTGTTAATGTTCCTCTGCTCCTGAGATTCTTGCTTCTCTCTCTTGTATTTTGTTGGTCATGTTTGCATCTATGACTCCTGACCTCTTTCCTAGTTTTTCTATATCCAGTGTTGTCTCCCTTTGTTATTTCTTGATTGTTTCTCCTTCCATTTTTAGATCCTGGAAGATTTTTTTTAGTTCCTTCACCTGTTTGGTTGCATTTTCCTGTGATTCTTTATGGTTTTTTTTTTTTTTTTTGTGTGTGTGTTTCCTCTTTAAGGTCTTCTACCTGTTTACCTGTGTTCTCTTGTATTTCTTTAATGGAGTTATTTGTTTCCTTGTTAAAGTCCTCTATAACCATCATGACATGTGATTTTTAAATCAGAGTCTTGCTTTTCTGGTGTGTTGCAGTAACCAGGCTTTGCTGATGATGCCAAATAGCCTTGGTTTCTGTTTCTTATATTTTTGTTCTTGCCTTTCACAATATGGTTATCTCTAGTGTTAGCTGGTCTTGCTGTCTCTGACTATGTATGATTTGTCCATCCTACAAGCCTTTGTGTCAGTACTCTTGGGAGACTAGTTCTTTCTGAGAGGAATTTAGGCATGGAGAACTGTGTTACAGGGCCTGCTCTGGGTTGCAGACAGAAACCAGAAGGATACTGTTCTCAGTTGATTCTTGGTTCTTGTGTCCTGATGGCACTTTGGGGTCTCTCTTGGGCCAGGAATTTGAAGAGAAGTGGTGATCTTACCTGTGCTTGCAGGTATGTAGGAACCCTTAGGAGACCAACTCTCTCCTGGTGATATTTGTGTATGTATATCTGCGGCAGAGGATCAGCTCTGTGCGCTGACCAAAATCAGAGGACTCTTGACCCAGGCAGCCTCTCAGTTCCCATGTCCTGAGGGTTCAGGGTGGGTTTCTCTGAGTAACAGTGGTGGTCCTACTTGCACTCACAGGACTGTATGCACTCCTGAGATGGCTTGCTCTCTCAGGGCACCATTTGGGTTTTGGAGCCATTTGGCAGAGGATGGTCTCCAGCTGCAGACAAAATCTGGAAGGCTCTTGTTCCAGGCCTCCCCTGGGTTCCAGTGTCCTGAAGGTTCTGGATGGATTCCTCTGAACAGCAGGGATGGTCCTACCTGCTCTCACAGTCCTGTTCTCACTTTTGGGAGGATAGCTATCTCCCTGCGCCACCTGGGTATGGAGCTCTGGGGCAGAAGATCAAGGCTTGTTTATAAAACAATAGTTAAATGCTGAATTTGTGGCCAGCATGGGGTACAAGAGAAATTGTCTCAAAACTAAGTCAATAAAACCTTACCATAGCAGTCTCAGGTATTACAGAGACACACCTGAGAAACCTCAATCAAAATTTTCCTGTCCCAGAATGGCCTGGAGGCATGCCTATAGGGCACTTTCTTAATTGCTAGGATGCTCTTGTCTCATTCCTGTGGGTAATGTGATTCCTAGGGCAGTGTTCCCTTGTATAAGGAAGGTAGAATGCCAGAGGCAGCAAGCCAGATAGCAGCCTTCATCTGTGGTTTGTGCTCCAGTTCCTGCCTCCAAGTTTGTGCAGTGGTTTTGTTTTTTACAGGTGGTAAAATGTAAGTGAAAAGAAACCCTTTCCTTCATAGTTAGTTTTGGTCCTAGTGTTTATCATAGCATCAGAAACCTAACTGAGGAAAGACATAAATTAGACTAGATCGCTCACAGGCGTCACTCCCTTGAGTGAACCTCCCATTGATTATCACAATAAAGACAATGTTGCAAGAAGGTGTAGTTCTCCACAGCAGTGATGCCACCCTAGTCAGATTGTTGCCAGTATATTTTTAAGATTAACCATTTTTGGTAGTGCTTGGAAGTAGCCAGGATTTGCTGTGAGTCCAGCCTGCCTTGATATCAAAGTACCCTTGTTCTCACACTAGACAGGCTCAGTAGAGCCATCCATCCTGGCGTGGTGTCTAAATGATACCTCATCCTGAAGAGATAAAAAGGATTAAATCACTGGCAAGAGTCTAGAGTTGCCTCGGAACTTGTAATGGGCAGCTGGTCTTACTGTTTGGTCATCAGGTCTTAAGATGGCAGGGTCTAACAGGCATTAGAAATGTAAGAAGCTAGAAAGTGGCTGTGAGGGAATGGAGGGCAGACATGACTATAAGGAGAGCCCTAGTAGTGGGAGTTGTCATTGATGCCGATGGCAATGGCTGGTAATTCTGAAGCAGCACCATGAGGATCTTAAGGGATTGGAATGAGGAAATCACCAACTGTACCAAGATTGAAAATCTAGAGGGACTGAAGACACAACATAGAGTTCAAATCATAAAAGGGGCAAGGTTAGATAAAGTTGTCCAAAATGTTCCGAGAAGACATTTAGGACTTTCCTGAGCCAGGAGGGGTACAATAATCTTCATTTACATCCTCAACTCTTTTGGTTGTAGTTTGGTTTGAGAGTTTGCATTCTACTTTCCTGAAATGTTACTTTGGAACAGCAGGTTTTATTGAAAATGCCATGTGTGCCTTTCCCTCAGGGGAAAGGAATCCAGGATGACCACTGATAAATTACTTTTCCTCTATCAATTTGAACATAACATAACAACATGCTATCTTCTTGACTTTATCTTTCAGTCTGGTGAGAAATGGGAAGAACAATTTTTGGTGAAATGTGGTGAAATTTTCTCCTCTCAACCATATAAACGGTAGTCACTTACCCTGGAGTGTCCTGGAAAATAGAGCATTGTGTCACAGCATCCCAGTGTCAGTCAGAAGCTACCATTTTATTCTTATTACTCTGAATCTAAAAAAAGGAACTGATTGAGTATGAATGAGGCATGTTCTATAAACCAACACTTATTACAAGTGAAAAGGGAACCATGTCATCCATCCACTAATATATGAATGTTAGTGCATACCAGTTAGTTTCTGCCAACATGACACAAGCTAGAGAAATCTGGGGAAGAAGAAGGAACTCAATTGGCTTGTATGTAAGTCTATGGGGGAACATCATGATTGATTGATGCCCCTGGGTATGGGGTTATATATATGCAGGCTCAGTGAATGACAGATAGCCAGTAAGCAGCTTTACTCCATGGCATCTTCCTTATTTCATGCCTCAAGAGTCCTGTCTTGAGTTCCTGCCTCGACTTCCACTCATGGTAAGCTGGATTGGGAAGTGAAAGCCAAAAAATCCTTATCTTCCACCAATTGCATTTGGTTGTGATGTTTTGAATCCCAACAATAGAAAGGATACTAATATGGTGCATACCCAGTGAAGGATACCAGTCTGCATCCTGTTGTAAATCAAATGATTTCAGGTAGTATTTTTATTAGAAAGGGTCTTTATTGGTTGTATGGTGTCCTTAGAGGTCAGAGGTGTAGTATGGACTTATAGCAGTTGTGGACCACCTGATATGGGTCCTCAGAAACAAACACAGATCCTCTGCAGGACCAGCTGACATTCTGGACTCCAGAGCCAGCTCCTCAGCCTGAACACTGTGGGTTTTGGAGTGTCTGTTGTCTTATCCACTTCTCTTGAACCTAATTTTCTTGGTGAGTTTGTTCACAGTGTGTGCTGAGACCAGGGGAGAGGGTGGCTGTTCTTTCCAATGAGCAGCATTTACTGTCTGTGATCCTTTGTTTTGTTCTCTCAGTTGGCAGTTGGTCCTTGTCGACCTACTCTATGTCATAGTTTGTGTCTACGGCTTTAGGTGCTCTGTTCGTCTCTTGTCAAGAATTTCAAGGACCTGATTAGATTGTCTGACATATTTCTCACCTTTTTCTTGAATTTGGAGGTACAAATTTATAGCTGGAAGAATTCTCTTGGGTCTGATATTATTTTTTTTTTAATTTTTCACTGGAAGTTTAGTTCTAGCCAAATCATGGAGGGCCTGATGATGGAGCAGGATTTGAAGGCCTACTATCTATTGAGGAAAACTTCTCCACTAACTATAAGATGTAGGACACTCTGGGTTAAGGAAACTTTTTGGTGGTAAAACTAGCCTTCCATGACCCCACATTTACTTCTCTGTCTCTAAAATTTTTCCAAAACACCAAGAGGTATGCCTCAGTCATCTGAAGGGAAGCCAGGATTATGAAATTTCCTTAGACATCCAAATACTATCAAGCTGTTTCATGTGGTCCAGAGAAGAGAGACCACATACCTGGTGATGGAGAATGCCTCAGAGGGAGAACAACTAGATGGCATCCTTCCAACCCACTTCCATGACCCCCACTAGATTTCCCCACACTGAGGCCTCTGTTGAGCCTTCACAGGACCAAGGACCTCTCCTCCTACTGATGCCTGATGAGACATTGCTCTGCCAATTTTTGGCTGGAACCACATGTACCCTTTGTTCAGGCTTATTCCCTGGGAGCTCTGGGTTGTCTGGTTGACAGGCATTGTCGTTCTTCCCATGGGACTGCAAACCCCCCAACCCCAGTTCCTCCATTCTGCCCTCCAACTCCTCTATTGTGAATCCCACACTAAATCCAATGGTTGGCTGCTAGTATTCACCACTGTGTCTGTAAGGCTCTGGCAGAGTCCCTCCAAAAGACAACCATAACAGGCTCCTTTTGGTATGCACTTCTTGTCATCCATAGTAGTTTCAGGATTTGGTGACTGTTTATAGGATGAATTCCCAGGTAGGACAGTCTCTGGGTGGCCTTTCCTTCAGTCTCTGCTCCACACTTTGTCTCCATAATTGTTCCTGTGATTATTTTGTTCCCTTTCTCAGAGGATCCAAATCACCCCCACTTTGGTCTACCTTCTTTTTGAGCTTCCTGTGATCTGTGAATTGTAACATGTTTATTTTGAGTTTTTGGGCTAATATCCATTTATCAGTGAGTGCATACCATGTGTGTTCTTTTGTGATTGAGTTACTTCACTCAGGATGACACTTTTTAGATCTAGTCATTTCCCTAAGAATTTTGTGAATTCATTGTTTTTAATAGCTGAATAGTACTCCATTGTGCATATATACCACAATTTCTGTATCCATTCCTCTGTTGAAGGACATCTGGGTTCTTTCCAGCTTCTGGCTATTATAAATAAGACTGCTATGAACATAGTGGGGCATATGTCCTTACTGCATGTTGGAGCATCTTATGGGTATATGCCCAGGAGTGGTATAGCTGGATCCTCAGGTAGTACTATGTCCAACTTTCTGAGGAACTGCCATGCTGATTTCCAGATTGGATTTACAAGCTTGCAATCCCACCAGCAATGGAGAAGTGTTCCTCTTTCCCCACATCCTCTCCAGCATCTGCTGTCCCCTGAGTTTTTCATCTTAGCCATTCTGACTGGTGTGAGGTGGAATCTCAGGGTCGTTTTATTTGATTTGCATTTCCCTAATAACTAAGGATGCTGAACAGTTCTTTAGGTGCTTCAGAGCCATTTGAGTTTCCTCAGTTGAAAATCCCCTGTTTAGTTCTGTACTCCATTTTTTAATAGGGTCATTTGACACTCTGGAGTCTAACTTCTTGAGTTCTTTGTATACATTGGATATTAGCCCTCTATCAGATGTAGGATTGGTAAAGGTCTTTTCCCAGTCTGTTGTTTGCCATTTTGTCCTATTGACAGTGTCCTTTGCCTTACAGAAACTTTGCAGTTTTATGAGGTACCATTTGTCAATTCTCGTTCTTAGAGCATAAGCCATTGGCTTTCTATTCAGGAATTTTCCCCCTGTGCCATGTATTCAAGGTCCATCCCCACTTTCTCTTCTATAAGCTTCAGTGTATCTGGTTTTATGTGGAGGTCCTTGATCCACTTGCATTTGAGCTTTGTACAAGGAAATAAGAATGGGTCGATTTGCATTTTTCTACATGCTGACCTCCAGTTTCTCCAGCACCATTTGTTAAAAACGCTGACTTTTTTCCACTGGATGTTTTTAGCTCTTTTGTCAAATATCAAGTGACCGTAAGTGTGTGGGCTCATATCCGAGTCTTCAATTCTATTCCATTGATCTTCCTACCTGTCTCCGTATCAATACCATACAGTTTCTATCCCTATGGCTCTGTAGTAGAGCTTGAGGTCAGGGATGGTGACTCCCCCAGTAGATATTTTGTTTTGGAGAATAGTTTTCACTATCCTTGGGTTTTTGTTATTCCAGATGAATTTGCAGATTGCTCTTTCTAGCTTCATGAAGAATTGATTCAGAATTTTGATGGGGATTGCATTGAATCTGTAGATTGCTTTTGGCATGATGGCCATTTTTACTATATTAATGCTGCCAATCCATGAGCATGGGAGATCCTTCCATCTTCTGATATCTTTTAAGATTTCTTTCTTCAGAGACTTGAAGTTCTTGTCATACAGATCTTTCACTTGCTTCGTTAGAGTCACACCAAGGTATGTAATATTATTTGTAACTATTGTAAAGGGTTTCATTTCCCTAATTTCCTTCTCAGCTTGTTTATCCTTTGAATAGAGAAAGGCTACTGATTTGTTTGAGTTAAATATCTAGCCACTTTGCTGAAATTGTTTATCAGCCTTAGGAGTTCCCTGGTGGAATTTTTGGGGTTGCCTAAGTATATGATCCTATCATCTGCAAATAGTGATACTTTGACTTCTTCCCTTCCAATTTGTATATCTTTGACATCCCTTTGTTGTCTAATTGCTCTGGGACTTACAGTACTATACTGGATAGGGAGAGAGTGGTCAGCCTGGTTTGGTCCCCGATTTTAGTGAGATTGCTTCAAGTCTCTCTCCATTTAGTTTGATGTTAACTAACCGGTTTCCAGTATATTGCATTCATTACCTTTAGTTATGGGCCATGAATTCCTGAACTCTTCAAGATTTTTATCATGAAGGGATGCTGAATTTTGTCAAAACCTACTTGATCGTGGTGAATTATTGTTTTGATGCATTCTTGGATTTGGTTGGCCAGAATATTTTTTGAGAATTTTTGCATCAATGTTCATAAGGGAAATTGGTCTGAAGGTCTCTTTCCTTGTTTGGTCTTTGCTTCGTTTAGGTATAAGCACTATTGTGGCTTTGTAGAATGAATTGGGTAGTGTTCCTTGAGTTTTTATTTTGTGGAAAAGTTTGAAGAGTATTGGTATTATCTCTTCTTTGAAGATCTGATAGAATTCCCCACAAAACCCATCTGGTCCTGAGAATTTTTTTGTTGGGAGACTATTAATAACTGCTTCTATTTCCTCAGGACTTATGGGACTTATTTAGATGGTTTATCTGATCCTGTTTTAACATTGGCACCTGGTATGTATCTAGAAAATTGTCCATATCATCAAGATTTTCTAATTTTGTTGAGTGTAAGCTCTTGTAGTATGATCTGATGATTTTTTTTGAATTTCCACAGATTCTGCAGTTATGTCTCCCTTTTCATTTCTTTTTTTAAATTTTTTTTATTTTTTATATTTTTATTTACATTCAAAATCATTTCCCCTTTCCTGTTTCCTCCCTCCCCGAAAGTCCCATAAGCCCCCTTCTCTCCCTCTTTTCCCCATTCAACCCCCTCTCATTTCTCTGTCCTCGCATTCCCCTACATCTAGTCTTTCCAGGACCAGGGGACTCTCCTTCCATCTTCTTGGAAATCTACTGATATGCGTATTGTGTCTAGGGTATTCTGAGATTCTGGGAAAATATCCCCTTATAAGTGAATGCATACTATGTGTGTTCTTTTGTGATTGGGTTACCTCACTAAGGATGGTATTTTCAAGTTCTGACCATTTGCTTAGGAATTTCGTGAATTCATTGTTTTTAATTGCAGAGTAGTATCCCATTGTGTAAATATACCACATCTTCTGAATCCATTCCTCCGTTGAGGGACAGCTGGGTTCTTTCCAGCTTCTGACTATTATAAATAAGGCTGCTATGAACATAGTGGAGCATGTGTCTTATTGCATGCAGGTAAAGCCTCTGGGTGGTATAACAGGATCCTCTGGGAGTGTCATGCCCAGTTTTCTGAGGAACTGCCAGATTGCTTTCCAGAGTGGTTGTACCAGCTTGCAATCCCACCAGCAGTGGAGGAGTGTTCCTCTTTCTCCACATCCTCACCAATAACTGCTGTCTCTCCGGCTCATCCTCAAATGAGGATACCCAGGGGGGAAATGGCAGATTTTGGTGCTATGGGCTGTGTAGATATTATACCTTTAGATGTTGCTTTAGAAAACCTAAAATTAAAAGAGAGTAATAAACTGCCAATACAAGGAGAGAAACAACACCCTGGAAAAAATGAGATAGTAACCTTCTTGCATCAAACCCAAAAGTAGATAACCACTCAAACAAAGATAGCATCAAGAATGGCAGGTGGCAATAATCACTATTCCTTTATCTCTCTTAATATCAATGGTCTCAATTCCCCAATAAAAAGACATAGACTAACAGACTGGATATGTAAACAGGACCCAGCACTTTGCTGCATGCAGGAAATGCACCTCAGTTTCAAAGACAAATACTACCTCAGAGTAAAAGGCTGGAAAACAATTTTACAAGCAAATGGCCCCAAGAAACGAGCCGGAGTTGCCATCCTAATATCAGATAAAATTGATTTTCAGCCTAAAGTCATCAAAAAAGACACAGAAGGTCACTACATACTGATTAAAGGAAAAATCCACCAAGAAGAACTCTCAATTCTGAATATCTATGCTCCAAATGCAAGAGCATCCTCATCTGTAAAAGAAACATTACTAAAGCTCAAAGCACACATCGCACCTCACACAATAATAGTGGGTGACTTCAACACCCCGCTCTCTGAAATGGATTGTTCAGAAAAGCAGAAACTAAACAGGGACACAGTGAATCTAATTGAAGCCTTGGACCAAATGGAACTAACATTTTATATATATATATATATATATATATATATATATATATATATATATAAAATATTTCATTCTAGAGCAAAAGAATACACCTTCTTCTCAGCACCTCATGGTACCTTCTCCAAAATCGACCATATAATTGGTCACAAATCAGACTTCAACAGATATAAGAAGATAGAACTAATCCCATGTCTCCTATCAGATCACTATGGAATAAGGGTGGTCTTCAATGGCAACAAAATCAGCAGAAAACCCACATACACATGGAGGCTGAACAATGCTCTCCTCAATGATAACTTGGTCAAGGTGGAAAAAAAGAAAGAAATCAAAGACTTTTTAAAATTTAATGAAAATGAAGGCACAGCATACCCTAATTTATGGCACACAATGAAAGCAATGCTAAGAGGAAAATTCATAGCCCTGAGTGCCTCCAAAAAGAAACAGGAGAGAGCATACACTAGCAGCTTAAAGGCACACCTGAAAGCCCTGGAACAAAAAGAAGCAAATACACCAAAGAGGAGTAGAAGGCAGGAAATCATCAAACTCAGAGCTGAAATCAATCAAATAGAAACAAATAAAACCATACAAAGAATCAACAAAACTAGGAGTTGGTTCTTTGAGAAAATCAACAAGATAGATAAGCCCTTAGCCAGATTAGCCAGAGGGCACAGAGACAGTATCCAAATTAATAAAATCAGAAACAAAAAGGGAGAGATAACCACAGAAACTGAGGAAATTCAAAAAATCATCAGATCCTACTACAAAAAGCTGTATTCAACACAACTAGAAAATCTCGAGGAAATGGACAATTTCCTTGACAGATATCAAATACCAAAATTAAATCAGGATCAAATAGACCATCTAAACCGCCCTATAACCCCTGAAGAAATAGAAGTTGTCACTGGAAGTCTTCCAACCAAAAAAAAGCACAGGTCCAGATGGTTTTAGTGCAGAATTCTATCAGACCTTCAAAGAAGACCTAACACAATCCTCTTCAAACGATTCCACAAAATAGAAACAGAAGGAATACTACCCAACTCATTCAATGAAGCCACAATTACGCTAACACCAAAAGCACACAAAGATCCGACAAAGAAAAAGAATCTCAGGCCAATCTCTCTTATGAATATCGATGCAAAAATACTCAATAAAATTCTTGCCAACCGAATCCAAGAACATATCAAAACGATCATTCACCATGATCAAGTAAGCTTCATCCCAGGGATGCAGGGATGGTTCAATATAAGGAAATCCATCAATGTAATCCACTATATAAACAATCTCAAAGATAAAAACCACATGGTCATTTCATTAGATGCTGAGAAAGTATTTGACAAAATTAAGCATCCTTTCATGTTAAAGGTCTTGGAAAGATCAGGAATTCGAGGCCCATATCTAAACATAGTAAAAGCAATTTACAACAAACCAGTAGCCAACATCCAACTAAATGGAGAGAAATTGAAGCAATCCCAGTAAAATCATGGACTAGACAAGGCTGCCCTCTCTCTCCATATCTTTTCAATATAGTACTTGAAGTTCTAGCTAGAGCAATTAGACAACAAAAGGAGGTCAAAGGGATACAAATTCGAAAGGAAGAAGGCAAACTATCACTATTTGCAGATGATATGATAGTATAAGTGACCCAAAGAACTCCACCAGAGAACTCCAACAGCTGATAAACAACTTCAGCAAAGTGGCCGGATATAAAATTAACTCAAGCAAGTCAGTAGCCTTCCTATACTCAAAGGATAAGCAGGCTTAGAAAGAAGTAAGAGAAATGAAATCCTTCATGATAGCCACAAACCATATAAAGTATCTTGGTGTGACTCTAACCAAACAAGTGAAAGATATGTATGACAAGATCTTCAAGTCTCTGAAGAAAGAAATTGAAGAAGACCTCAGAAGAGGGAAAAATCTGCCATGCTCATGGATTGGCAGAATTAATATAGTAAAAATGACCATCTTGCCAAAAGCAATATACAGATTCAATGCAATGCCCATCAAAATCCCAACTCAATTCTTCATAGAGTTAGAAAGAGCAATTCAAAAATTCATCTGGAATAACAGAAAACCCAGAATAGCTAAAACTATTCTCAAGAGTAAAAGAACCTCTGGGGGAATCAGTATCCCGGACTTCAAGCTGTACTACAGAGAAATAGTGTTAAAAACTGCATGGTATTGGTACAGTGACAGGCATGTAGATCAATGGAACAGAATTGAAGACCCAGAAATGAATCCACACTCCTATGGTTACTGGATCTTTGACAAAGGAGCTAAAACCAGCCAGTGGAAAAAAGATAGCCTTTTCAACAAATGGTGCTGGCTCAACTGGAGGTCAACATGCAGAAAAATGCAAATTGACCCATTCTTATCTCCTTGCACTAAGCTCAATTCCAAGTGGATCAAAGACCTCCACATAAAACCAGACACACTGAAACGAATAGAAAGGAAACTAGGGAAGAACCTTGAACATATGGGCACAGGGGAGAATTTCCTGAATAGAACTCCAATAGCTTATGCTCTAAGATCAAGAATTGACAAATGGGACCTCATTAAATTACAAAGGTTTTGCAAGGCAAAAGACACTGTCAAAAAGACAAAGCGGCAACCAATTAACTGGGAAATGATCTTTACCAACCCTACATCCGACAGAGGGCTAATATCCAATATATACAAAGACCTCAAGAAGTTAAATCAAGAGAGGCAAGTAACCCTATTAAAAATGGAGTACAGAGCTAAACAAAGAGTTCTCACCTGAAGAATATCTAATGGCTGAGAAGCACCTAAAGAGATGTTCATCATCCTTAGTCATTAGGGAAATGCAAATCAAAACAACCCTGAGATTCCATCTCACACCAGTCAGAATGGCTAAGATCAAAAACACAGGAGACAGTAGTTATTGGCGAGGATGTGGAGAAAGAGGAACACTCCTCTACTGCTGGTGGGACTGCAAGCTGGTACAACCACTCTGGAAAGCAATCTGGCGGTTCCTCAGAAAACTGGGCATGACACTCCCGGAGGATCCGGCTATACCACTCCTGGGCATATACCCAGAGGCTTTACCTGCATGCAATAAGGACACATGCACCACTATGTTCATAGCAGCCTTATTTATAATAGCCAGAAGCTGGAAAGAACCCAGATGTCCCTCAACGGAGGAATGGATTCAGAAGATGTGGTATATTTACACAATGAAATACTACTCTGTAATTAAAAACAATGAATTCATGAAATTCCTAGGCAAGCCCTCAGAACTTGAAAATATCATCCTTAGTGAGGTAACCCAATCACAAAAGAACACACATGGTATGCAGTCCCTGATAAGGGGATATTAACCCAGAATCTCGGAATACACTAGACACAATTCGCATATCAATAGATTTCCAAGAAGATGGAAGGAGAGACCCCTGGTCCTGAAAGGACTGGATGTAGGGGAATGCCAGGACAGAGAAATGAGAGGGGGTTGAATGGGGAAAAGAGGGAGGGAAGGGGGCTTATGGGACTTTCGTGGAGGGAGGAAATGGGAAATGGGAAATGATTTTGAATGTAAATAAAAAAAAACTTAGAAAATAAAAAAAATAAGTTGTCGACTTAATAAAAACACATTAATACAATCTACAGGGTACAATAAAAACCTATTGCAAAACTTAATTGTGAAAACAATTTGACTTAAATGACAAATATTAAATAGTTCAAGTGTGAGCAAAGATTCATTATTTGGGGAGGATTTCCAGATCACACTGGTGCACACTGAGAGAGCCAAGTATCTACTCTCTACAACATGTAGTGAGCATAGCAGAAAACAAGAGAAGTCTGGAGACAATTATTCTTTGGACAGATGTCTGGGGGTCTAATTCATGTCAAATCAGGGACACATATTAAGATCTATGTAAGATTCCATTCACATTTCATTGGCCAAAGAAAGTCACAGGAACAAGCCCTCCTTTAATGTGGTAATGTATACCTCAAATGGTGTGGGGAATGGAAGAGGAGAGTAAATAGTAGCTGAAAAAGGACACAAACTAGCATGACTATACTCCAGACTAACAAGAATAATTAAATAATAAAAATATAAATCTAGGGAAATTTTTAAAATGTTTTTATTAACTTATAAAGGAAATCACAATTTGGCAACCATACTGGAAGTTTATAAAAAGTAATTGAATGCATTCATTTCATACTTAGGAAAGCATAAAATGAAAGATTAGTCATCCTTTTGGAAGAAGCTTTTTAAAATTGTCTCCTACTATTTAATTTATCATTATTCTTTCTGGTTGTTTATTTTTAAAGAGAGAGGTATTTTCTTTTATTGGTATATATTTGGAACCTAGGAAAATCTCTGGCACAGACTTGGCAGTCAATGGTTGCTTTTTAAATGGTTTAATAAACTCATGAATAATACAAAGACAAAAAAAGAAAAAGTCCTCTGCACATGGTAGAGCGAGCTCTTTAAATTCAGGGGGCTAGCAGCAGCACAGAGCTGGTAAAAAATGTGGTAGTTCCTCTCATCATCTGCCTATAAGACCACACTGGACTTCTCTAGCAAGTAGGTCCTCATGTTGGCCCCAATGATGTGGTACTTTTTATCAAAGCCAATCTCAATGTACTTCCCAAATCGGCTGCTATTGTCATTGCAACTGGTCTTGGCATTCCCAATTGCATCCATGATGGGTCTGGATGCCAGGACCTTCTGTTCAATGTTGGTATCACTGACTGAGCCACCAACCATGGCTAAATAGTGCATAATACTTGGCTGACATGGTCTTCCCTGCTCCAGACTCTCTGGTGACTATGATGGATTGGTTCTTTTCATCTCTGGCCATCTGCTTGTAGGCTTCTTCTGCCACAGCAAAGAAGTGAGTGTCCATGTCACCCATATTTTCACCACTGTAGGCATAGATGACATCCTGTCTCTAGATTGGCAGCTGCTCACAGGGATTAATGTCAATAAGCACAACTCCAGTAAGTGTAGATGTGGTTGGATTCCAGGAAACTGACCTTTAAGTTATGCAGAACTGTGGGCTCATGGAGATGACTGAGTGCAGTGAGGTAGTTTTCTCCTACTAAGATATCTGGACTCCATAAGAATGACACCTGGTTATTTTGGACATTGACTGGGTATTCCAGAATGGTGCCATCCTCCAGTTTGAGCCGCAGGCTCTTGTGCCCCCTCTTTGTAGTCCTTGGTTAATTCAGCCAAGCACCACACCTCATCAAAAACAAAAACAAACTAACAAACTTAACAGGCTTTGTGTGTGTGTGTGTGTGTATGTATGTACATAAACATATATATATATAAAATGATAAAAATGGTTGTCACCTTGAGAGTGTCCCACAAGGTCAGGAGAGGGAGGGAAAATGATGTAATTCTATTTCAATTAAACATTTTTAAAAATAAATTTAAAAACAAAGTAGAGATTTTAAGGGGAAAAACAACAAATTCACCTTTTGATCAACAACTTCCATTTATTTTATGATTTATTTTTATCTTATGTGTTTGTGGCTGCATGTTAATATGCACACATGTAGAGATGGCCTCAGTGGGGTCTGAATCCCTGGAGTTACAGCTGACTGCCAGATGTGGCTTCTGGGACCCAAATTCTTATTCTCTGAAGAAACATGAATGCTATTAATACTGAACTGTCTCCAGTTAAAGGCTCCATTTGAGCCCTGGATTGACTCTTTGAACGATATACTATTTGATCTTATTAATAGTTATTTTTCCATAATTGTTTTGAGACAGGATCTCACTATGTAGCTGTGGCAAGCCTGGAACTCTGATATCCATCTACCTGTCTCCAGAGTACTGCAATAAAAGGCATGTGCTTCCATGCCTGAGTACGTTTCTTATCATTAGTTGTGCATAAAGTAGCAATATCGCACCAGTTCATATGTACAGGGGTTCAGGAAGTAGTTCAGTTTGCAGAGTGTTGCCTACTATACAGCATACATCCTGGATTTGTTTCCTAGCATCATATAAAACTAAGTATAGTGGTGCATGCCTTTAATCCAAGTTCTCAGATAGTGGAGCCAGAAACTCAGAGTCATCATTGCTTATATATAGCAAGTGCAGGACAGGCCTACAATATATAACAATGTACATAAGGAATACAAAATATTAGTTAAACTGAGCTAGGTATGGGGGGATCTCATGCTTGTAACCCCAGCACTCAGGGAACTGAGGCAAGAAGTTCTCTGAGCATTTTAAACTAGTCTGGACTACATACAAAGTGGGTTCCAGGTGAGTCTGGTCTAAAGAGTGAGATCCTGTCTCCAAAAACAAAACCCACAGACAAACAATAAAAATACATGTGATAATTTATGATCTCTTGACACATTTTCTTCCATCCTGAGAATAGAATCCATGTCCTCATATATACTAGGCTAGCACTTTACCAGGATTGCAGCCCCAGTTCATTTTTTTGAGATGTGTGGTTTCTGTTATCAAAGCTGGCCTTGAACTTCTGATCATTTGAAAGCAATAGAGTAAGTTAAGTTGGCTGTTTAGGAGCCCTGAAATTTATCCTTGAGCCTTTCCTTTCCTTGGTTATAGTGGCCTTGTTATCAAAGCAGCAATGATATTAAGCCACCATACTGTGAGCATAGCGTGGGATGGTCTGTGTCCTGGGTGTGTTTTCTGCCCTTCTGAGATCTACGCATCCCACTCAGCCTCTCTCTCTCTCAGCCTCCTAGCTGAAAACTGCCTTGTAAACATTAAGTGTTGTGGGGAATATGGGGATGGCTCAGTTGCTGCTCAAGTATGAGAACTTCAGTTTAATCCCCTGGATCCACACTTTTGTAAAAGGCTGTACCTAGCAGCATGTACCTATAATCCCAGCACTAAAGAGGCAGAGGCATGGCTTCCATATGCAAGCACATACATTCACACACACGTACATGTCTTCACAAACATACACACAAAAAAAACATGTATTACATTGACTCATTTCATACTCAGAAACATGTAAGGTGAGCTGCCAAGATGACTCAGCAGATAAAAGGTGCCTGCCCTCTGATGACCTTAGTTCAATTCCTTAGACCACAAAGGAGGAAAACTGATTCCTTCAAGTTGTCCTTTGACCTGCACACACATGATATGGCACATACACATGGTAAGAAATGTTACAAGGCAAATTTGATTATCCTGTTAGACGTGAGGAAAGTGCGCAGAGAATCCTAGATACATACTGAGTAAGTAGTGGCAGCTGAAGCTTGAGCCGGGAGATCCTTGCTCTAGGATTTGACTAAGGGACTCTGGAACCCTGCCTCACTTTTCATTCTAAAACTACCAAGGTTAATTGTAAGGCGGATTTCTCAAGTTCAACAAGAACAAGTTCTCTACGTTTGTTGCCTATAACCTGGACAGCTCTCTGTAGCCTCCTACCTGCTCTTGGAAGTTTTGGGCAAGTTGGCACAGAGTCACCAACACAGACTCCAGGAGAAGGTGAGAAATGCTGAGGCAAGCTCATCTGAGCACTGCTGCAAGCTCCTTTAATACCCTCCACCCACGACTCCATTGGTCCCAAGAAAGTATCTATTCTAAACAGCAATTCCTGATTGGCTGCCATTATTTGCACAAGCAGTCCTTGTTCTCTCAGGCAGTCCTCAATTAGGCCATCCTGCAGGAGAAGTTTTTGCAGCTGCATGGCCCACAGCATTTACATAGATGTGGTTCCGATGTTCCTGCTACATATCCACCCTTTTGTTTTTAGATATCTTTTACAGCCTAGTCGGAGCCAGGATGCCATTGCCTCCACATTGTTGACCCCAACTTGGAGGATTCTCAGTATACTGGACTGTGCCTATCTTAGGTTGTCCTGCCTTCCAAGATCTTACCCATCATTGACCATCAGCCCTAAAAGAGATATCACTTCAGAGGCATGTCACAGAAGGGGGAGACAGTCAAAGTGATGGTCTCACAGATCTCTGCCATCCATATTTTGATCACTTTATGGGAGGGTGCAATCAGGATTTTCAGGAGCCATCAGCACTCGGAGGGTTGACTTATTTATGGAACACTGCTTGGAGATATGCTGTATGAGCCACTTAAACAAAATTATTATTAATATGACCATACCTCCCATTAGAGTATTAGTGGCTACACAAGGGGTCAAACAGCTTCTTAATATTGTCCCATGAAAGAGACAGCCATCCTTTAGGAGAATAAGGGGACATAAATCAAGATAATTAGAAGGGCCACACAAATTCCAATTGCTCATAATGGAGACATATCAGAATCTAATGGGATCCCTGTTAACATAGGGAGTAATATTGGAAGCATCCTGTGAGGTGAACCTCCACGTACCAAGTGTGAGGTTAGATGACAATGTCGGGTAGTCCCCACTGAGTTTTAAACCTAATGTAGGCTGGCAGTGCTCCCAAGAGATAGGAAGTCCCACAAAAGTGGGCATTTGAGGAACCCTTGGACAGTGAGGCAGGGGTGGATGTGATATGCTTGGGGAATCCTTTGGGGATTTGTAATCAGTAAGGGGAACATGAAGGTCTATGCCTAACGTAGTGCCATAGGTTAGATTACCATGAAAGTCCCTGTGGGCATATTGTGTAGTTGGATACAAGGGCCAACAGAGGAGACATTGGTGGTAAAGTGGAGAATTTCCTCCATGGACCAAGTGCTTTCTAATTGTTAGGTAGTAGTGACTAAGTTGATGAAGGGAAAACCCAAACACACATTGGAAGAGAAAAGAACAGGGTAGGCTGGAGAGTTAACTGCCACAGGCAAAAGAATGGAGGCAAGGGCACCAAAACCCAAAGCTCATCACCCTCCAAGGCTGAAGGAAACTAATAAACACAGTATGTACATTATGTCTCCATATCCTGGTCTTCTTCTGGCTCCATCACCCCTGGTCCATAGCTGGGCAAACATCTCTTGAGGGTACCCATATTGACACAGCTGTGTCCTGGAGGAAAACACAAGCATAACATTGCCCCCTTGTCAGCAGCAGAGTGGGCAGTTTTCACTGAGAGGTTATTGGCTCCCTCCATCTAACCAACGGGAGCAGAATGTCCCTCAGCAAAAATGCCCAATTTTGTAAGCAGGGTTCATCCCTTTCTCACCAAAGAAGAGAAAGTTCACATGGAACAGGACTTCCACCAAGGCTAGGTGTGGATCTCTTTTGGATTCTGGGGAGGTGACCCAAGCAAGTATTTCCTTCAAGGAGCAATTTGCTTTCTATGATTGCTTGGCCTTGAGGATTATAGGGCATCCCAAAGAACTGATCCTCCATGAGGATAGGAAGGCTCTGATCTGCTTGCATGAGTAGGGAGGGCCATGTCAGTCTTGAGTTTCCAGGGTGCTCCCATTACCAGCATTGCTGATTTCATGACCTTAATAGCATGAGAGGCCTTTTCATCTGCCATGGCCACCACATATATGAAGGCCGAGCAAGTATCCACCACAACAGGTACATGCCTAAGATTACCAAAGGCTGGGTAATGGGTGACATCCATTTGCCAGATGGCACTGGGGAGTGGACCTCCAGGGTTAAGTCTTGATCTTCCAAGGAGCCCCAGTGGTGCAAGAGGTACACAAGGTGCACAGGACCTTGCAAGATGTTTACATTGCGACATAGGCAATTCAAGCAAGAAGAGAAAGGTGAAATTGGTGGTGTAACATTCTGGCTTGCTCTAGCAATTCCATGTCTACAGCCATAATCAGGGCATCAGTTCTCTCATTTCCTTCTGCTAGCATGCCAGGCAATTAGAATGTGATCTTATGTGTGAGATGAACCAGGGATGTGCCCTATTCTCGAGAACCTTCTGGATAGATTGCATACAGACATACATAGGGTTGTGTTGGTCAACTATGTCTCCACTGTGGTTGTGTAGACCCATTCTCTCTATATTGTTCCTTAAAGTTAGATACATTGTCTTACTCTGTTGGAGTGGGGAGCATAGGTGAAAGCCCCAGATAAGCCTGGTTCCCAATGTGTAGGATTCTTGGAATCCTCTGGCCTTTTCTCAACATACATTAGCTGCATCTCTACCCTCAATCTATAACAACAGAATCTCAGAGATCTTGCCACATGTCTAGTAAGAACTGCAAACACAAAATGGCCTTAGCTTGCTACCCTTAATCTGTTCAGGGAGTCAGTTTGCCAAATTTATAGGCTGTGAATAGCTTGACTTAACTTTTTGTTAATGAGTAGAACCAAAAGTGCTGGCAGGTTTTATCTTTCATTTATTTTTATTTTATGTGTACAAATGTTTTGCTTACATGTGTGCATGTATAACATGTGCATAGAGCACCCATGATGGCTGAAAGAGGGTGTCAGATAACCCTGGCATTGAAGTTAGTATGGTTGTGAGCCACCATGTTGGTGCTAGAAACTGAACTCATGTCTTCGGTGAGAACAAATGTTCTTAACCACTGAACCATATCCCTAGTGCCTTGAACTAATTTTCTAACAGTGGAATGTATTTCTTTGTCCTCTGTTACAAGGAAAAGGTACTTGTCCGTTGGCATCATATGTGCTCTATGCTTATAAGCAGTAAGGACATCCACGTACTCCAAATGAAAGACACTAATCTCAATGAAACAGCCTTTTTGGTCTTGTAAAATCATCTGAAGTACCCCAGCTGCACCCTTAAAGTACTTGCGTAAGTTAGAGGTCAACTTTGATGTAGTCATATCATGGAAGTAACATACTAGCCTTCCCACCATCTCTCAGCTAATTGCTTAAATGAAGGCTTATACATTCCAAAGTAGAATCTCACTGACTTGGTACCACTAATGTGTGGCTGACCATTCTTCATTGAGGGTTAAACCATGAATTGGATAACAATAGATGTGTATGCAGGGCTTCCTCATGTGACAGCCAACCTTGCCTCCAAACTTTTCTCAGAATTCCATGTGGAAGAGAACAATCACCTAGTGAGCTGTGTCACTGGGTTACAATATTAGAGTTATGCTGTCATTGTGGGATATAGGATCTGCCAAAGACGAGAGCTTAGTGGAAACTGATGGATACCTCTCTTCGTTCTACAGGGTAAATAATGTGACCTTCCTATGTGATAACCACCTGTTCGTTGAGTTGATTCAGAACCAGTGTTTGCAGCACTTGAACCTCAGCCTCACGTTCCTGTCCCACAGTGATGTGAAACTGTTGTGTGATGTCTTGAACCAGGCAGAGTGCAACATAGAAAAGCTGATGTAAGTCTGTGTGTTCTCTAGCTCACTGACTCCCCTCAAAGGAGACATCTTAGTTTTGATCCACTTGCTGTGACAAAATGCCCTGATCTAAGCAATGACAGAGAAAAAAAAAGTTTACTGGATTCAGAATTTCAGCTTATAGGCCATTGCCCTGGGATGTCAGGGTAGCAAAAATCTGGAAGCACAGTCACATCTCATGAACAATGAAGAGTGGATTAATGCATGCATGCTAGTGATCTACTAACTTCCTCTACTCCTATACAGATCAAGATCCTGCTTCCTGAAAAATGGTGCCACCCAAAGTGGATGGGTCTTGCTACCTCAGTTAACTTCATCAAGAAATCACCCATAAACATGCCCACAGGTCTTCTCCATCTAAAGAAGCCCTCAGTGAGGCTCCCTTTCTAGGTGATTTTAGGTTTTGTCACATTGACATTCAAACTATCACAGGACTACTGTTTTTAACTTGTGCATTTGTGCCCTATTTTTCTACTGTTCACGTGTAGACTTGCTTTAAGAATTGATCAAAGCTGGTCAATGAGATGGATCAGTGGTTTAAGGCACTTGTTACAAAGCCTACAACCTGAGTTCCATCCCAGGACCCCCATGGAGAAAGGAAAGGAAAGAACTAACTTCTACAAGTTGTTCTCTTTGTTTCACATTCTCCACATGCCCCTTTGCATGCTGTAACACATGTTCTTGGGCATGTACACACATGAAAATAAATAAATGAATGGAATTTGTAATAATTTAAAACACTGGGTTGTTGTGAGTTATTATTGCTCTTCCAGAGGGCCAGAGTTCAATTCTTGGCACCCATGTGGTGGTTCATTACCATCCGTAACTCTAATTCTGTAGGATCTTATACCTTCTGACATCTGTAGTCACCTGGTACATGGACACATGCAGGTAAAACACTCATATATCAAATTTAAAAATGAGTAGGTCTAATTTTTAAAATATTGAACTGATTATGGAATGTGAAAATTAATTTCTACATGGGTATATCCACTTTGGAGACCATTGCTTCTGTTCAGATTTCACGGCTTTTGACACACCCTAGAACTCAAAACTCTTACTGCTAAGCTTATGTTCTGTAGTTACATGATTTTAGTTGCTTCCTGAACCATTCATAGCAGGTGTCCATACCTGTAAAGTTGAAATTCTGACTAACAGTAAGCTAAGTGAAAATCCCATAGCTATTCATCTTTTCTAGATCAATCTCAGATATTGTTGGTGGTATAAATTTGATTCAAAAGCATGTCATTTATAAACATGTATATGTTAACTTCACAATAAAAGTTCACAGATGGCTAGGACTTAGAGGCAAGGATAATGGTTCTTGCTCTGTGGCTAGTGACAGAAAAGGAAGGTGGGGTTGAACATGGAGGACTACAGTTCTTGATACATGCATTTCTATCCTATTTTTCTGCCATGGATACTGGTATTCTGTATGGTTCTATGATAGTCATGCTTTGAGTTTGAATGATTGAGTTATATAGCAAGAAAAACTAAAAAAGATTAAGTAGCAAGTAGCAGAAAGAAGCTACAAATTATTATCAGATCTGACACATCAGCAGAGGATACTAAGATAGCCCAATGAGAGAGAAAAGTAAAGATGACATCATATAGGAGAGTGCATACATCCAGCAGAAATTGACTGGTGACACCTCACTGAAGCAGTCAAAGGGAACTCTTCATCTCCTGTCCTGAGGGGAGGAGCAGGGTGTCTGTTTTGTGCCACCAAGTAAAAGAACAAATTACAGGAGGTAGATAATGTCTGCAGAGAACATGAGCACGACAGGTGCTTCGGCTCACTCAGCAGAAATGACTGGGGAGGCCTGGACACAGCCCTGCTGGAGTTCCCCATGGAGAGTTCCAAGCAGAGTAGAGCATTCTCTCCACCTGTGAGTTCCTTCCTTCCTTCTCTTTCCCTCACAATAACAGCTGTAGGGCATTGTAGGAATAAACAATAGTTACTTCGGTTGTCACTGGCTTGCCTTCTAGCCATTCTCAGGAACATAGTGCTTTTATTCTTGGGCTGTGTGACTGCTCTCCCCTCTCCCTATAGTAGACCCACAGGGGCCAGCCCTTCCCTGGATACGGAGTCTTACAAGACATTTGCAATAAACATGCTGTAGTCTGGGACAGGAAAGCCGTTCTTATTCTCAGAGTCCAATTTCAGCAAGCTTAAACAGCACATCACAGTTTCCCAATACAGCATACATTATATCTGGTAACTCAGTGGCATCACACACACCACCACTGCCGCCACCACCACCACCAAAAACAACAACACATGAATAAATAAATAAATGTAATTTTTTAAAAACTGGGCTTGAAAGATAGCTCAGAGGTTTAAGAGCACTTGTTGCTTATGCAGACGACCCAGGTTTTAGTCACTGAATGGCTTATGACAACTGTAACTCTAGTTCTAGGGATATGACACTCCCTTCTGTCCTCTATAGGCACCAGGCACACATGTGATGTACATGTATACATGAGGCAAACACTTATATTCATTAAAAATAAATCTTTTTTAAAATAAAGAACAATATCAACTCTGAGAAGTCCCAAACCTTCACAAGGATAGCAAGGGAAAATGTCATGAAAACATAACAGTATGAAGTTATCTCTTTTCCTGCAGGTTAGCAGCCTTTCACCTGATGACCTCAAGGTCTTTGTCTCCATCCTGAACAGCAGCAAGATGTTGAAGCATCTTAATTTGTCATCTAACAACTTGAAAAAAGGGATGTCCTCTCTGTACAAGACTTTGTGCCAACCAGACTGCTTTCTGAAGCACTTAGTGTAAGTGGCCTTGGGAGGTGGGGTGCACTGTGGAGACTGTGGAAATAGTTTGAACATGGGCTCTGTTTACTCACTGGGTAGGAGTACTTTCTATGCTGATATCAGCAGTAAATGATGTCTGCAACCCCAGAGCTGAGGAATGAAGATAGGTGGGTCCTAGAGCTCAGGGATCAGCCATATTCATGAATCCCAGGTTCAGATCAAGACAGAGAGCAATTGAGGAAGACACCAGCATCAGTCTCAGCCTCCACACACAGGAGCACAAATGGAGCATACACACTGTTAGATTTACAAGGCAATATAGAGAGATAGGAGGTAGAAAAATAGACTAGAGCCTAATCTCAGCAGACTGGACTATTTATTCCAAAACAGCAAAGGACAGACGGTTTCCTGAAGGAAGGGTGACTGTGCAGAGGAAAGCTGGCTGTGTCTCTTGATCGGGGTGATGTGAGAGTGTTGTTTGCATTCATCAAGGCTATGACAGTTACCTAATTTCTCATTCCTTGGGCTGAGAATGCAGCTAAAGAGTGTTTGCGCAGTTCTGCATTCTTTCTTTCCTTGAATTGTCGTAGTTTCTGTGTTGACCTGCTGACTGGAGGAAGGCCATTTATAAGAATCCTGTCCAGGGACCACGGCATTCTCTCAGACACCACAAAGACAAATTAATTAGTTATAATATCTTCCCATTGATGCAGAGCCATAGCAGAAGTTTCAAAGCACAAGCCTAAGAAACATGGACAAGCACAGTGGACTGGAGAGATGGCTCGTGGTTAGGAACACACACACTGAATTTCCTGAGGACCTATTTGTTTCCTAGCACCTATGTTTGGTAACTTAATATCCACTTGCAGCTCTAGGTCTGAGAAATCAATCATCCTCTTCTGCCCTTCAAAGTCACCCTCTCTCACATGGACAGAACACACAGAGCACAATGCAGATACACATAATTAAAAATAAAATCTCTTTTTTTATTGTTATATCTAAGTACACTGCAGCTGTCTTCAGACTCAGCAAAAGAGGGCGTCAGATTTCATTAGGGTTGGTTGTGAGCCACCATGTGGTTGCTAGGATTTGAACTCAGCACCTTTGGAAGAGCAGTCAGTGCTCTTAACTGCTGAGCCATCTCTCCAGCCCTCTAAAAATAAAATCTTTAAAACATATACTGGGATACATCTGAGTTCTAGCCCTGCAGCAGGCTGAGACAGGAGGTCAAGGTCAAGGTCCAGACTTCAAAACAGCCCAAGTAAAGATGGGAGGAGAGAACCAACCCCACACAGCTAGCTGTTCTCTGGCCTTGCATACTGTGGTATGCTACTGCAAACATCATGTACACATATGCACAATCCTAATCATTTAAAATTTTCAATTGGTTCTGACATTAACATTTGTAGATTATTTGTTGTTGTTATTATTTCCCCAGTCAACAGTTAGTTGGTGTTTAAATTGTATTGTATATTATAAAAAGACTGGAGGAGGTTGGAAGTAGTCTGTGGGAGAGTAACAACAGGTTGGACACATGCTGAGACACTGTACACACAGCTCTTGAGTACCTGCAGGGTTTCTGTATCCACAGTGACCCTGACCCCACATTCACACTCACCCTTGCTACCCATAGATATCAAGGAATTCATGTACTAAATTTCAAAAATCCTTGGGAGGCAGAGGCAGTTGGATTTCTGAGTTCGAGGCCAGCCTGGTCTACAGAGTGAGTTCCAGGATAGCCAGGGCTACACAAAGAAACCCTGTCTCCAAAAAAACTTTCAAAAATCATTTGACTAGATTAAAGTGCCTGTAACAGGCACATAGACTTGTGTCAGTAACTTGGTTTGGACATGCAGAATGGGACAGTTATAGTATAAGGCCCATGAACCCCTTGACTTCATCTCATGCTGAAAGAGCCTCTCTTGTAATTGTGGATGGTATAAATGAGTAGGCTAACAAGGAGGAAAGTTAAGGCCTTTAGAACTCGGGAGAGAGGTTTGGTGTTCTAGATAGGGCAATGAGAGTGATTTTTCCTGTCATGTATTCCTATATATTTCATATTATGATGGATAGAGTTAGCTGTCACCCTGGCATAATGATATTTATCTCAGAAGTTTCAATAAAGGAGTGTCTTGGTGGGCCCTTGAGCATATCTGTAAGGAATTGTCTTGATTATGCTAATTAGTCTGTGCAGACCCAGCCCACAGTGGGCAGCACCATTACCCTGGGTTTGGGTCCTGGATTATTGAAGAATGGAAAACAGAGCCATGCGTGTATCAATTCTCTGTGCCTTTGACTCTAGATGTGATGTGGCCAGCTGTTTGAAGTTTCTGCCCCCTTGACTTTACACAATGAAAGGGTACAGTCTGCAGTAGTGAGCTAAATTAGAGCCTCTCTCTCGAAAATTGATTTTTATAAGGATATTTTCATCACAACAACAGAAATGAAACTAAACCATATAGACATCAATTTTGAAATATATTTTCATACTGTATATTATACAAGACAACATTGAGATGGTTGCCTATATTACAATAATCATGTAACTATAAGACATATCATTGAGGCATTGCTAATATAAAGGATTCAGGTTAGGTTCAAGTAAGGTCTTCAAAACATTAGCATTGTCAATGAATTTACTCAGTTTCAATGATGTAAAATCAGATGAAGGGAAATATGTTCCGCTAAGGCAGAAGTTCCTCATCTTGCTTGAATATTTTGTCACTGCTACTTATTAAGTTGTGGAAATGTTATATTTCTCCCCCCCCATATGCCTTTCTTTCCCTGTGACAGGTTGGCCAATTGTTCCCTCAGTGACCCCAATGTTGAGACTACCTTTCAGAAGTTCTTAGGCGGAACAAAACTCTGAGCCATCTAGATATCAGCTCCAATGACCTGAAGAATGAAGGGCTGAAGGTTCTCTGTAGAGCTCTGACTCTCCCAGACAGTGTCCTGATATCACTAAGGTAGGTTCCTTTGAGCTTGGCCTTGGAGACCCTGTTTAAGAATCTTTAATGTGTA
Source organism: Tokudaia muenninki (assembly GCA_036184385.1). Classification (NCBI taxonomy): domain Eukaryota; kingdom Metazoa; phylum Chordata; class Mammalia; order Rodentia; family Muridae; genus Tokudaia; species Tokudaia muenninki. Next base: position 14,958,286 of record BTHS01000006.1, read on the forward strand.
TGCCTGAGAGTATGCAGGGTAAAGTCACTCACCTCAGTCTCCTGAAGACCCTTTCCTTAGAACAGTTAGAACTGTGCCTTGGCCTCTGTGTCATGGTTTTGGTATGTGGTGGGAAGCTGCCCAGAATATGGACACAAGGGACTGTGAGAAAGAGAGGAATTATGACTAGAGTCGAAGGAATGGTTAAGAAGTTTGGATGGGTGCTAGAAGATGAATGGATATCAACAGATAGAAAACTAGAGCCAATATCCCAGATAGAAGAGTGTATTAGTGAATTTCTCATCACTGTGACTGTGATGAAATGTCTGACAGAGGCAGGGTCATTTGAGGTCATGTTATGGAATGGTCTAATCTTCTCTGTTATGGAAAAAAGCATGATGGAATGGCCTCATAGTGGCAGCAGTGTGTATAAAAATTCTCATTATTGTGGATCAGGAAGCAGAGTGTGGAGCCTAAATCAGGGTCTAGGATATAATCCTTAAGTCCACACCCAGTGGTCCAATGTTCCAGAGGTCCCACAACTTCCCAAAACAGTGCCCCCATGTGGGGACTAAGTGTTTTAACACATGAGCCTGTAGGAAACATTTCATGTCCAAAGAAAGAGTAAGACGAGGAAGTGGGAACCCAGAAAGGTGTGTGTGAATCAGTTATTGTGCATGAAAATTCTTCCATAGAAAAATAAACAGCAGTGTAAGAGTAACGGGAAGAGAAATGACAGAACTCTTGGTTTCAAATCAAGAGGTGTTTGAGTGAATTAATGAGGTAGTTGTTTTGATCATGCCAAGTGGATTAGTGTTCCATGATCAAATGGCTTTTGGTGAGAATTCCAGATGTGTGGGACTTGGTCTGTTCTGAAATCTCAGAGTCACGTTTTTGTCTTCTAGAGAAATGGGATAAGGAACAAAATGAAGACACATGTATAGTGTGCATTTTTCCTCTTATAATGGCTTTCTAAAGCCCACTAAGGTGTCATATAGGATATATATTTGAAAACATTAAAAGTATGCATGATTCCCCAGCACTAAAATGAAAGAAGAAAAGGTAGTTTAAAAGTATAAACCACTTGAGATCTCTAAAAATGCTGAATTTGTGTTTAAAAATCTGTTGGGAGAGGGAAAAATCTGTTTCCTCCAATGGAATGACATTAAGTATATCAGCCACACTCTAGGGAACACCCCGCACTCAGGAGTAGTTGATCAACACAAAGTGGACTCTGTTTTATGGGCTTCTTTTTTTTCGAAACTGGGTGAGAATGAAACTCTACCTCAAAAAACAAAAACAAAAACAAACAAAAACAAAACAAAAAAAACCCCAACAAACCCAAAAGTAAAAAGTATATCGTAATTTAAAAAACCCTGCTGAGGTTCAGCCTCTGCCTCAGGAGGGTCCTGAGAAAGGCAGGAATGGGATCAGCTCTGATTTAATACTGATTCAAAGTCAGTAGTAGATACAAGCTGTCAGTTCAGGTACTCTCTCTGGTCCCTGAGGATTCTTATCATTCATTCTTCTCCTTTCTGGCCAGAGAGCCTGAACCCAGTCTTTCATTTACTAAAGCTACATCATCAACACTTTGATAATTGTTGATAACCTTCAAAATTTCCTAAATTTGCATAAATTCTATGAATCCTGGATCAGTAGTCCCAACTCCCAGTTCCTTAGAGCAGAAACTAAACACAAAGCTAATGTACATTTCCTATAGGTTTACACAGTCTGCTCTTCATGGGTAGGTGGGCACAGCTCTTGTGGTTTCCTAGTACAGCAGATAGCACTCTCTAGTAACTATTTTCATGTAAAAGCAGAAAGATGACAGACTATTAAAATTAAAAGGATTCCTTACAAAGTTTTAAATTTATGTAAGTAAAGTGGTTAGCTTTCTTTAATATCAAGATGTAGAGCTCTCGGCTCTTCCAGTACCCTGTCTGTCTGCATGCTCCATTCTTCCCACCTTGATGTTAATGGTCTGAACCTCTGAAACTGAAAGCCAGCCCCAGTTAAGTATTTGCCTTTTTAAGAGTTGACTAGGTCACATTGTCTCTTCACAGCAATGAAACCCTAAAGCATGTCTGTAACTCCAGTTCTGGAAAACCTGATCACCCCTTCTGGCCTTTGTAGGTACCTACTTCATGTGGTAGGCACAAATTTTTTTCAAAGTAGAGTCATATTTACGCCAGAATTTGGGAAATCGGAAACAGAATGGGCTTCACAGAAACAAGCCCATCCGCTGGCATTCATATGATACAAGCAGAACCAAGATAGCTCAGGAAAAGTGCTGGTTTCAACAAGCATTCCCAGTCAGCAACCATCTGTGTGGATAGCTAAGTCTTTGACACCGTGTCATCTTTCTTCCGTTGATGTAAAGTGTAAACCTTGAAAGCTGTAGAGTAGCTACCCCTATCCATGCATTATCCATGGTTTGGGTTACCCATAGTACCCCACTCCATTCTCATATGAGTTACCTATAGTCAATCATGCTCAAAGGCATTATTTAACATAATATTGTTTTAACCTTTAAAAGGATTGTTTTGCTTCATCTAATGGGTGTGAGCTTCTGAGTGTGTGTGTTTCTGTTTCTGAGTGTTTGTGTGTGCAAGTGCCTGAGGAGGTTGCACTGGAACTGGAGTTATGAGTCAGTGTGAGCTGTCTGACATGGGTTCTGGCAAGCATACCTGTGTGTTCTGTGAGAGAGATGTGCTCTTAAACGCTGAGCCACCTCTCCAGTCCCATGTTTTAACTTTCATTACAATGTATTGCAGTTCATTTCTACACCATTGTTAATATGTTAATATCCTAGTGTACCTGATGTACTCCATTGTTGTTGTCGATGGACCACTGAGAACATGACACTTGCTCTCTCTCTCTCTCTCTCTCTCTCTCTCTCTCTCTCTCTCTCTCTCTCTCTCTCTCTCAAGATTTCATGCATGTGAGTACACTGTTGATGTCTTCAGATACACCAGAAGAGGGCAAACATTACAGATGGTTGTGAGCCACAATGTGGTTGCTGGGAATTGAACTCAGGACCTCTGGAAGTGCAGTCAATACTCTTAACCACTGAGCCATCTTTCCAACCTGAGAACATGATGCTTTCTGAATAGCTGAGTGCTGTCTGCAGTTTCAGACATCATTGGGTCTTGTGAAAGTCTTCCTCTTCAGATCAGGGAATAACCACTGTATTATGATTTTTCTCTTACAGTGTGAGATATTCTCTCATCACCACCAGTGGTTGCCAGGACCTGACTGAAGTCTTGAGGAACAACCAGAACCCGAGGAGCCTATGAGTTTCAAACAATAAGATAGAAGACGCTGGTGTGAAGCTCCTGTGTGATGCTATAAAACATCCCAACTGCCACTTAGATAATATTGGGTGGATGTCACCATTGTCATAGCTGTGTCTTTGAGGGTGGCAAAAAGTGGGCGATTAATGTGTCAAAAAATAAATTAAAACTCCATAGGGGGGCTAGAGAGATGAATCAGAGGTTAAGAGCATTGTCTGCTCTTTAAGAGGTCCTGAGTTCAATTCCCAGTGACCACATGGTGGCTCACAACCATCGGTACCTTCTTCTGCCCTTCAGGCAGAATGCTGTATACATAATAAATACATATGTAAAGACAAACTCCATAGGGGGGCTGGAGTAATGTCTCAACAGTTAAAAGCACTGGCTGCCCTTCCAGAGGACCGAAGTTCAATTCCCAGCACCTACATGGCACCTCACAACTGTCTATGACTCCAGTTTCAGGGGACCTGACACTCTCAAACAGACATTCATACAGGCAAAATACCAGGGCACATAAAATAAAAATAATTATAAATAAAAATTTAAAAACTCCAGAGGCAACCTAGGTAACATAGCAGTTAGCAATAGTTATATTAATAAGTCACTCCAAAACTTCAAGCATGAAAGCAGTGAGCCTTTACTGCTGGATGATTGCTAGTCTAGTCAGGAAGAATTTATCTTGACTGGGCATACTTACAGAATTGATCATCTAGGGGATTATAATATGGGGCAACCTAACTGCTGGGAATAGTGACAGGAAAAGGAGATGGTAGATAGATGTATAGATGAATGGATGGAGGGATGTATGGATATATGGGTAGATGCCAGGTTGATGAAATGAATGCATTGGTGGGAGGATGATTGATGGTTGCATGCAATGAATAGATGTTTATTATATGGATGGATCCATATTTGGTTAGGTGAGACCATAGATGTTTGGATGAATTGATGCATTGTTGGGTGAGTATTATTGTTGCAAGTATAGATGTATGCTTGTCTTCATTGATGGATGCCTGAATAGATAGATAGCTCTTACTTGAGTAGGAACATATGTGGATACTGGATGCATGCATAGATGGCTGGATAGATGCAGGAATAGATGTCCACTGGAGATGACAGGAGTGACTAGACTACATCTCATTGACTTATTTGAGTGGGCTGATGTGGCAGCTGTTTTGGCAAAAATAGATTGACTGGCTCATACAGTAGGGATTTATTGATAAACACAGTTGCAGAGGCTAGAAGTGAGATTATGCATCAACAGGAATGGATCCTTTAGAGCACCAAACAAGTACTATTTTCCAGGCATTTTTCATTGACTTGAGTCTTCACAGTTATACAAGATTAGATCCCACCCTATTGTCCTCATTTTACTTTAGCTCCCTCTCTAAAGACTGTCTGAAAATCCATACTCATGGGATACTGGAGTTTGGGACTTCAACATAGGAATCTTGACACCATTTAATTAGTCCATAGAAGAATGAATATCAAGGGTTCAAATCAAAAAGTATCAAGGTACTTGAGGTGTAGGCTTGGTGTTCAGCAACCCTGGTCTCCTGTTTCATCCCAGTTTCAAGGGCTGGAACCGCAGGCCAGTAGTGCAACTATTAGTTCACCACAGACATGGGTACTGAGAATGAGCAATTGTGGTCACATCTGCCAATCAAGGGGAAATTTGATATCCTCAACACTGGACTTTTCAGAGCCTGTCCTCAGAGGCACAGTCTAAATGACTAAGTCACCACCCACCCACATGCCTTCTCACCTTGACACAGAACTATTCTTTTTTGGTGCAGATTAGAAGTCTGTGCACTAACTGGGGCCTGTTGGGATGACCTTGCTTCTAAGTTTACCCACTATAACAGCCTGTGGGGAATCAACCTGCTGGAGAACACCTTGGACCCCAATAGTTTGGTTGTGCTGTTCGAGGCTCTGAAACAGCAACAGTGTACCCTGCATTTACTTGGGTGAGCTGGCCTCTCTTCTCTTTGGTGGGAAGAGTCCTTTGGGATAAGAAGGGATAAACTAAGATCTGAAAGGTGCTGCTAATAATATGATTATTTAAGATAGAAATAAGAGCCGGGGACATGACTCAGGCAGTACAGTCCTTGCCACACAAGTATAAGGGACCAGAGTTTGATCCTCAGAAACTACATGGGAAAAGTCAGGCATAGGATTTGTATTTATCATCTCAGTAATGGAGAGATAAAGACAAGGAGAATCCTTAATACTCATTGGTCAGCCAGTCTAGTCAAACTGGTGAATTTCAGGCCAAATGAGAGAAACTTCATCTCAAAAATCAAGGATGATAACTGAGATGCAGAGCCTCTGGCCTCTGCCTATTTCTACACACACACCCAAAATGCAAGTAACTCAGTAATAAGTAACACCAGTAATAATCCTGCCAGTACTACACCAGTAAGCATATCTTGTCATGAAACCTCACCTCTCACTGAGGGTCTATGGACAGATAATTGGTGTTTGGGGAAGGGACACCACAATTTAATTTTAAAATTCAAATTAAAAACAAATTCAAGTAATGTTCTCTCTCTTGCGGATGCTGTTACCAGAGTATTAGATTAAGTATAAAGTCCTTCCCTGCCCTCTGACTGGTCAGTGCCCAAGTACTGGTGATACTTGGTACTATTAGAAGGATAATACATAAATATGCTTGCAAATATAACTTTATTTATGCAGACAATCCTGATTTAAGATTGTTTGGCTCTACAATATGAGGTTTTGCCCAGTCATTCAATTTTTTCTCCAACACAGTAGTCATTAATTAGATAACATTTTTAACATTTCAACATTTTAATATAATATCATCTTTATGTTAGGTGATTTGATTTTTGCCCACCTGGAGCCTATTGTGAGTGCTCTGAGAACATTTAAGATAGGCTAAGTGAGCTAGGGAGGTCTGCTTATAGATAAAGATTTATATTGTGTATTTGCCATATAAGCATGTGATCCAGAGTACTTTATGTAAGCATAAAGTATTTTATAAGTATGAGATATACTATATACTATTATTTTTATCTTCAGCATTTATCTCTGTTGTTTGTATTCCCCTCTATGGTCTTCAAACCTGAATGAGATCAAGGTGATTTTTGTGAAAGTATGTGAGTTCAGGTGCACATGTGTGTATGGATTGTATATACAAGTGTGGAGAGTAGAGGAGAGACTCTCATGACCATCCATCATCAGATGCCATCCACCTCAGTTACTTTTGAGTCTGGAACCTGTGACTAGCAAATTCTGTAAGGCTGGTTAGCCATCAAGGGCTAGGAACCTGTCAGTCTCCGCTTCATTGGTTCTTGGACCACAGTCACACGCCACACTTTCCAGTCTGTTATGTGGGTGTTGGGAAGCAGCCTTGGGTCCTTGTGTAGCAAACACTTCACTGGGAGAGCTATCTTCCCTGGCCCTCAAGATCAGGGTCATTTTAGGTAGTTATTTAAGCTACTCATATCTAGGAAAGTGAAACCTTATAGAGGGGTCCAACCTTTTGACAATGCAACGTGGCACATACAGAGTTCACACTCAAAAATTGTTCAGTTTGTTTACCAAAAAATTATTTTGAGTAAATTTATACTTTTGTGCTAGACCTTTTCATAGCTACCCTCATCTGTGTGTGTGACAGGTTGAATATGCCTATGAGATGTTGGGTTAAAATGCCTATAACTTTAACTGTCTCTCCTGGAAGGAAGACACAGGCTCACTTCCTTAAGATTTACTCTTGCAAATTGCCCTGCCCCCTCAAAGTTCTGAGTACCTGCAAGATTTCTTTCTTACTTGGTGTTGGCTCGAGGTTGAAAGGATATGGGGTACCAAGTGAGTATGAATGCATAACAAAGCAGAAAGAACTCAGTTATCTGTCATTTATTGAGCCACACTGCATCTGATTATAATTCATCCATGTTTACCTGAACCCTGGAGCAAGGTATCCATTCCTCTGATTTGATCTACAAAGTAAGAGTTGTTCTTTGACATGAGATATTCAAAACTATACAGGTGTTATATAGTGTGATAGATATTATGAAACCAAGTAAGTTTCTATAATGTCTTCTTACTCCACTTTGGAAAGTCTCAGAAATACATATACTACAATTAATAAATGCCCTAGTACATGGTTCATTCCTACAGGACAAACCTACTGTGTTGCCCTTGTTGCCAGACTAAAGCAAAAGTAAATAGGAAATTCATATGCACGAATAATACCATTTTCAGTGATGTTTTAAAATGTTTAAGTGGGCTTGGTGAGATGGCGCAGTGGGTAAGTGGGCTTGCTACCAAGATGGATAACCTCAGCTCCATCTCTTGAATTCTCATGGTAGAGGGGAAAACCGACTCCCAAAAGTAGGCCTCTGACCACACACAAATACTCACACAAAATAAATTTACAAAATAAGTTCATGTTACTAAGCATGGTGTCACACATCTGTGATCCCAGTACTCTGGAGAAAGAAGTTCGCAGCTCAGGTGTTCAAGATTATCATTGACCACCTAAGGAGTAGTTTAAAGCTAGCCTGGATTACACGAGACCCTGTCTCAAGTAACATTCCAACATAGAAGAGGGAGGCATGAAATCCCACCTCCAGTTCAGGAGCTACTGGCAACTGATACCTCCTGAGAGAGAGTCGAAGTTCTCCAAAGTGTGGCCACTGGTAAGGTGACCATACTACAGTGGAAGGCCAAACATCCAAGAGTATAGGGGAACAGCAGAAATTGTACCTAAGGCTATTCAAAACCTAGATACACTTTAGTGTCAAAGTGTTAGGTGACACCATTCCTAGAGAGGCATGAACTAACTTTATTCACCCCAAATAGGGACCAATGACAGAACCAAGAATGTACCACCTGAGTCCAACATGGGTGAGCCAGTGAGTTTTCTTGGGGTTACTCAGAAGAGCAGAAATGATGTAAAGTCTGCTACATCTCAAAGCCTACCCCAGCATGGGTGAGAACTCATATCTCAAAGCTAGGAACCTGAATCCCACTGCCCAGTCTGAAGGCAGCTCTACAGGTTGGAGTGTCCTTTCCAGCTAGTCTCTGTTTTTCTAGGCAGTCATGCTGGTATCTACCTCCAAGTTGCTGGCATGGTCACTGATGCCTGGGGGTTGGGAGGCAGAGGCTGGATTCCTCATAGTCTTTACTGCTACTCTTCAGTGGGCCAGGGGACACTAATGTATCTGGTCCAGTTCAGGCCTTTCTGGAGCTATGTTGAGTGAGTTACCTTCTGTCTTAAGGAGCTGTGACTCGGTGGAGTGTTTCAGCTCCCCCCCCCCCCCCACCGCAGAACACTCTCTTGTGTCACTTCCTTGTAAAAATCCTGTCCTAAAAGATCCTCTTGTCTTCAGCTCACATTCACATCCTGTGTTTTATGGAGTTTCTCTCCAAGGTGGCAGATTTTTAATCACCCTTATTTTTTTTACCTGATGAAAGGACTCTGGCCAACTGTGCACACGGTGAGCATGGCTCTGGCAGGCCTTGCCCTTCTCCCCAATTCCTTTGGCCTTGCTAAACCCCCTTAGAATTCATTCCTAAAGCCAGCCACTTCCTTGCGAGGCTGACTACCAAGGTCCAGCTATCAGAGTATAGAATTTCAGCAATCAAAAGCCCCCTTTGGATCACATAATTAGTATGCCCAATTAAAATTGAACACCTCACCCTAACATGGGATTTCCCATTTTACCTTTATAAAACTCCATTTTCCTATGTGCTATGATGTTTTCCTTTCTACCAGAGGGAGTCCTTTGTCCCCTTCTGGGACAAATACCCCTTCTCCCTTGTCCTCTATCTCCTGTCTCTGTCTCTTATTCCCTTCCCTCTGTCCCTCTGGGACAGATAAATCTCCTTTATACTGAGAACTTGGTCTTGGGGGTCCTGAGCCAACACTGACCCTAACACCAGACATGCAGAATGCAGATGGATACAGATACTTGATTTCCTTATCTATTTTCCAAAGTGGTTAGGGGTTTGTGTTGTTGTTGTTGGCGTTTTGTTTTGTTTTTTTTCAAGACAGGGTTTCTCTGTGTAACAGTCCTGGCTGCCCTGGAACTCACTGTGTAGACAAGGCTGGCCTACAACTGACAGATATCTGCCTGTTTTCTGCCTCCCAAGTGCTGGGATCAAAGATATGCGCCACTATGCCTAGCTAGATTATTTCTAATATTTGACATTCTACATATCACTGCAGTCTACAGCCCTACAAAGTTCTGATACATGAGTCTTCTTACCATAACTAAAAATTATCTAAATAGAGTTAATTCAGTTACAGAAACAACCAAATGTGGCTGGAGAAGTGACTTAGCGCCATGAGAGGAAGGGGGTTCGATTCCCCGAAGCTTCACCAGGCGCCTCACGACTATGAGCAAGTCCATTCCATGGATCTGATAACATCTTCTGACTTCATTACTTGTACATGCACAGGCACATGCATAAAATATACATCTTCAAAGGCAACCAAAGAAGATCAGAGTATTAGGGGGTAGAGGGGGATGGAGGGAAATGTAGGAAAGGGCAAATGTCCTCATGGGACATCCACGCCAAGCTCTGCGGGAAACAGTAACATCTCTTCTGACAGGTTTCTTCCCACCCACACCCCTAGGCAGATGTCAGTGGAAAGGGGAGCAAGGACCAGGGAAAGACTCAATGGGTGATAGCACATGGTGTGAAAGCAAGAGAACATGAGTTCAAATCCCTGGTACTCAAAAATCTCCATGGCATGGTACACAGTTCTGGGGAACAGAGACATCCCAGGAAGGGACCAGTTTTTGGCATGAGACACTCCAAGACAAAATTCTCAGCACAGAGGACAATTTCCCCCAGGGGGACAAAGGGTAGGCAGTGAAAGTCAAAGAGAGGGGATAGAGGACGTAGGAGAAGAGGAAAGAAATGAGGGAGAGGGGGAAAGGATATTTGTCCTGGAGGACAAAGGACTGCCTCTGGATAGAGAGGAGACAGAGTGGCACATAGGCAAATGCAGTTTATAAAGATAAAAGAATTAGGATGAGGTGTTTAATTTTGATTGGGCATGTTAGTTAGGTGAACCAAAGGGGACTTTTGATTGCTGGAATAGCTGGAACTTGCTGTTAAGCTTCAGTGGGAGTAAGTGGCCAAATAAGGGAATAAACTGTGGGGACTATCTTTAAGAATGTAATCTAAGGGTTGTTTGTTTGTTTATTTGTTTGTTTGTTTAGCAAGGCAGAGAGAATGAGTGAGAAGGGCAAGGCCAGCCAGAGCCATGCTAGCTACACTAGGACTGGCTAGAGTACCTTGACCAGGGAGTTCACTGTCCATTCAGCCCAGCAGAAACAGTGAACCTTGGATTTGGAGAGAGGTCCTGTCTCAAGTAAATAAAGGACAGGGATAAGAGAAAACTCAATATCTTTCTCTGGCCCCCAAGAGCATGTATGCATGTGCATGCGCACGCACACGCGCATACACACATACACACACACACCACAAAAGGAATGCAGAGTGCTGTGCTTCACACTGAGCTTTACAAAGTCCACAACAGTCCTGGGAGATGGTAGATGGATAAAGGTCCCTTCAGGACTTCCTGTCCTTAATGTTATTATTAATAGCTGTTGTGATTCAGACTCAGGACAAATGGCTGAGGTACATATTTAACATACCAAAGTAGACTTGGCCTCTAGGTTCTCCCAGCATCCCTCAGCCTGTACTTGTTACAGGGCATGGCTGGCATACCCCGCCTTCTGCCCTGAACTTTCCAACCAAGGGGCTGGGCTTCCTCTTCCCCACACGCTTTTCCCTATATAATCCAGACATTTTGGGCTCCCTTCTTTCTTCCCTCCCTGTCCCTTCATTCCTCCCCATCTCCTTCTACTTCCCCCTCTCTATCTCTCTCCCTTCTTCACTCCCCTCTGTCCTGCCCTCCCTTTCTCTACATTTCTTCTCTCCCTGGGTGCAGTGCATAGGCTCTATCTCTCTTTCTCATCCCTCTCCCCTCTCTTCATCTTCATGGCAACTTCTGTGGCCTCATTCCTTGGGATACCCCTCAATAAACCTGTGTCTATGCTTTAATTTTGCTTAACTTGGCTTCAGTATTGTCAGAGTAGAATAACTCTGTATCCAGTTAGTGCTGACCATGTGTATGTAGGTGTGCATACATGTGGAGTCGTTCACTAAGGGTGAAAATGAATCTACCAACAGAAGAAACTATTTTTCCTCCCTCGGCAGCCATCAGTCTTCCGAAGCTCCTCAACTAGGGGTAGGGCCTTTGGAACCCTGCCCCCACCCTTGTTGAATTCTGACTGCCTTGAACTTGTGCCAGTCTCTCACAAGCAACCACAGCTGCCATTTTTTTGGAGTCAGGGTCTTGTTGGCTTGGGAGTCACCCAGGCTCCCTGGTCAGCTAGCCCCATGGATGGAATTGCCCTATGTCACCTTCCCTGGCACTTGTATAACAATCATGGTCCAGGACACCCACAGCTTTTATGAAGGTTCTGGGGATCAAACTCAGGTTTGATCCTGCAAGTGCTACTTGCAGTCCCAGAAAGAAATACCAATGAACTTTCTGGCCCCCAAATTATTGTGAGATAGGGTCTTGCCATGCAGCAAATGTAGGCTGGCTAAAATTCAAGATCTCCCTGCCTCAACTTCCCAAGGGCTTGGATTTCAGACTGATTTCAGATCCATCCCTCTGTCTGTCTGTCTGTCTGTCTGTCTGTCTGTCTGTCTGTCTGTCTGTCTTTTTTCTTTCTTTCTTCCTTTCACTATATTTTTAAATGTTCTATATTTTACTTTTAAAATTATTTTATTTATTCCACCATCTCCCTTTCTAACCCACCTTAATCTCCCTTTCAGCATGGCAGGTAGGAGGATCTGAAAACCACATGATTTATAAGATATTTTCTCTTTTACCCTTACAGAGTCAATCACTCTGTGAACTTCTTGGGAGCAAAGGTGTCTTTTTCCAAATGACTAGTGCATCTATCCACACCCACCCAAATGAACCTTATATATAAAAGGTAGATAAGAAAAAGTCAGAAAAAGCAGCAGCATTATAAAGTATAATCTATTTGCATATAATTACACTTTATGTCCTCTTATACTTATTTGTTTGGTGTGGGACAACATGCCTCAGTGTTCATGTGGAGGGAGGTCAGAGGACAGCATTTGGGAATCTGTGTTCTCCCACCATGTGGGTTTCAGGAATCGAACTGGAGTCATCAGGGTTGGTACCAAGTGCCCTCACCCACTGATTCATCTTGCCAGCCCTGTAGAGGACTGCCAAACCTTCCTTTCAATACAATTATATTTTATGTAAAGACAGGACAAGTGAGCAAGAAAGATCACCTTGAGAGTGTTCCAAGATGGTTGCAAGGGTAGGTAGTGCATCTGGAGTAGATTGAGTTCTCCAAGTAGGTCACTTTGTACAGCTTGTTCTGGTGCACAAGTGGTTAGGGCCACACCTGCAAGAGCAAGCCTTGAAGGCAGTTAACCTGAGGCATGGGGCCAGCATTGAGCTATGCTAAGTGCTTTCAAATTGGTGCTGTTACCAGGAAGAGTATCCTGAGCCAGCCCCAGACAATGAGAGCAGGAGATGTCATAGGCTTGGCCTCCCAGAGCTTATAAGGGATTAGGGAGGAGTCACAAAGGGTTTGTTCTATCTTCTTTGGGAGACAGGTTTTGCATGGGTGAGTGCTCTATATTTTTTTCCTATCATCTCAATTATTTAGTTACACTGACAGTTTACCAACCATGTCAGCTCCTATTAAAAATACAAAACACGGGCCGGAGAGTGAATTGAATTGAGACAATTTTAGAACCAGTTCCTAACACCTACCCACCTACCTAGATTATACATATGAAACAAAATATGCTATTTATGTTTCTGAGTCAGGTTGATTTCACTTAACACTCAAAACTGTTTGGACTTTCAGGCAGAGACTTTCATCTCTGAACCCAACAGTTGTCATGGATAAAAACCTTATGAAACTCTCAAAACATCCCTCTTTCTCATAGAAAGTCCTAAATTCCATCTCTGAGAGCCCAGGCACCAAGATACTGGCCAAAGCTGGCAAACCTCTAAAGACCCAAAAGAGAGCATTTTCTCTCGTGCTCAGAGGTCCCTGTGTTAAGAAAAAATCAATTGCTATAAAAATCAATTGCTATAAACAGGAAGGGGGGTTAGTCAAAGAGTGGGAAGGGGAAGGATTGAGAATGGCTGGCTTTTCTATGCCCCTCCACACACCCCTCAGTAGTGAAGGAGAGCATTAGATACCCCCTGAGGCTCAGAAATTGGATGGTAGCCTGGCTTAAGCTGTTGATTCCTGTTACTCAGCTGCTGCCTGAAAGTCCAAACAGTTTTGAATGTTAAGTGAAATCAACCTGACTCAGAAACATAAATAGCATATTTTGTTTCATATGTATAATCTAGGTAGGTGGGTAGGTGTTAGGAACTGGTTCTAAAATTGTCTCAATTCAATTCAACTAAGACATGGAGCTGAGGCTCTCTGCCCCAAGCTGGATTTGATTGGCAATAAAGAATTGCCAATGGATGGACAGGTAGACTGAGGTGGGACCTTTAGATTAGTGTGGGCTAGGAACTGAGGAAGAGGAGAATCACCCAGTCAAAGGTATGAGACAAAGAGCTACAAGAGAGAAAGCCAACCAGCCATGTAAGAATTTGGATAAGTGGCATTAGAGATCACCCCCTAGATTGGGTCTGGTGTAGCAGAGATAAAATATTGATTTAACAAGTTGACTCATGAAAATTGGAGGGGAGAATGGATTAACAGCAGAGGATTAGAACTTCCCAGCCTTTAAGTTAAGCTTGGTATATCAAAATTAAGATAAGATGTGTGTGTGTGTGTCTGTGTGTGTGTGTATGTGTGTGTGTGTGTGTGTGTGTATGTGATTCAAAGAGTTCCTGGGTGGGTAGCTGGAAGCACACAACCTGATGGGAGCCAAAGCGGTGTAGTAAACACACCAAGACAGGTAGGAAGGAAAGTAGGTAGATAGATAGATAGATAGATAGATAGATAGATAGATAGATAGATAGATATAAAAGGATGAATGTATAGGTCAATAGATGTTGGATAGAAAGACAGTTGGATATATGATATAGATAGATCATTTATAGATGTAATAAATAGGCCAGAGATGATAAGTAGAAACAGATAGATAGTAGATAGACAAATGATATAAATAGGTGACAGAAACAAATGATTAATAATCAGATAAGTAGGTAGATAGATAAATAGCTAATGAATCAGTGATAAGTAGATAAATGAATGATAAATTAATGATAAATAAATAGATGATGGGTAGGTAGATGATATGTAGATAAATAAATGTGATTGATTGATGATAGGTAGGTAGAAAATATCTATCTATCTATCTATCTATCTATCTATCTATCTATCTATCTATATGTATATATATATAAATATATATATGGAAGATGATGGATGGTTGATAGATTAACGATAGATGCTAGTTGGTAGACAATAGACAGATGATGGATAATTGATAGATAAGTGACAGATGAATAGATAAAATGATAAATTATAGATAAGTATATAAAAGATCATGGATGATAAGTGATAGATGAACAGTTAGGTAGATAGATGATAGAGGCATGTAGAGCTATAGATAGCATGACTGGAGAAGGGGGACTGTTAGGGAGAGGGCAATGGAAGAGATAAAAACTCCACAAATAGCACATCTTTCCTCTCACATGTGAACCTAGATTTATAGATATGCGAGAAGCCAGGCGTGATGGTATGTGGCTATAATCCCAGCACTCTGAAGACAGAGACAAGAGGATTGCTGTGAGTTCAAAGCCATCCAAAGCTCCATATAAAGAGCCTCAAGAAAAAAAAGATAAGTATGTGGCATTAAAACAGGAACAGGTTTATTGGAAGGGAAGAAGTTTATGGTCAGAAAAGAGGTGGAGGGCAAGAGCAAGAGATTGGCCTCAAAAGCTAAGAACAATGACAGACATATATGCAGAGATCATTATGAAGCTCAGTCTTTTGTGTGCCAAATAAAAATTAATAATGAAAATTAAAAATATACTCACACATGAAAGCAGAAAGGAGAATACTGGGAAGAATGTAGATGAGAGAAAATAATGAAGGGCCTAATAAGATCAATGTACAGGCTGGAGGAATGGCTCAGCAGTTAAGAGCACTGACTGCTCTTCCAGAGGTCTTGAGTTCAATTCTCATCAACCACCTGTTGGCTCACAACCATATGTAGTAGGATCTGATGCCTTCTTGTGGTGTGTCTGAAGACAGCTACAGTGTACTCATATACATAAAATAAAATTTTTTAAAAAAATCAATGTATATGATACAAGCATCTGAAAAGTCATAATGAAATTGATAATTTTATACAATGAGTATGCATTGTATATAAAAAGTAAATAAAAAGAAAAGTGTTTGCTGAAAAGAATTTAATGGCATTCTTTGTACAATTACAACTAAAAAATTAGACTTTTCAGCCTGTACCTTGTAACAAGGCAGATCATCAGATTCTCTGCTTCTCTGAAGACCTCACAATCCAAAGGCCTCCCAGGAGATCTGCTGCACCCAGGGCAACAGACCCCACTGTCTGAAAGCCTCCCAGAGATCTGCTTCAGCCAGGGCAACAGACCCCATAGTCTGAAGGCCTACCAGGAGATCTGTTGCATCCAGGGCAACAGAACCCACACACTGTAGGCCTCCCGGGAGGTCTTCTGCAGCCAGAACAACATATCAATGGTGTGTATACCCCTCTGAAGATCCTGCAGTCTGAAGGCCTCCCAGGAGATCTGCTACAGCCAGGGACACAGGTCTTCCAAGAGACCTGCAGCAACCCAGAGACACAGGAGGCAGGCTCCAGACAAAGACATGCAGGCCAGTCAAAACTAGAGATAACCAAATGATAAGAGGGCAAGTGCAAGACCATAAGCAACAAAAGCCAATATACTTTGGCACCATCAGAACCCAGTTCTCCCACCACAGCAAACCCTGGATACCCCAACACAGCTGAAAACCATGATGCTGACTTAAAATTCTTTCTCATGAGGATAATAGAGTCCTTTAAGGACGATATAAGTAACCCACTGAAAGAAATACAGAAAAACACTTGTAAACAGGTAGAAACCCTTAAAGAGGAAACAAATAAATCCCTTAAAGAAATACAGGAAAACACAAACAGGTGAAGGAATTGAACAAAGCAGTCCAAGACCTAAAAATGGAAGTAGAAACAATAAAGAAAACACAAATGGAGGCAACCCTGGAAATGGAAAACCTAGGAAAGAGATCAGGACCTACAGACACAAACATGTACAACAGAATACAAGAGAGAAGAGAGAATCTTGGGTTTAGAAGATAACTTAGAAGATATTGACACTACAGTCAAAGAAAATTCAAAACATAAAAATCTCCTAACTCAAAACATCCATGAAATTCAGGACATAATGAAAAGACCAAGCCTAAGAATAATAGGAATAGAAGAGAGTGAAGATTCCCAACTCAAAGGACCAGTAAACATCTTTAACAATATTATATAAGAAAACTTCCCTAACCAAAAGAAAGAGAAAATATAAACATGCAAGAAGCCTACAGAACACCAAACAAATTCCTTCTGTCACATAATAATCAAATAACCAAATGCACAAAACAAAAAAAGAATATTGAAAATTGTAAGGGAAAAAAGATCAAGTAACATATAAAGGCAGACCTATCAGAATCATACCAGACTTCTCAACAGAGTCTAAAAGCCAGAAGATCTTGGGCAGACATGTTACAGACCATAAAAGAACAAAAATGCCTGCCAAGGCTGATATACTTAGCAAAACTTTCATTTACTACAGATGGAGAAACAAAGATAGTCCATGATGAAACCAAATTTATACAATGTCTATCTAGCAATCCAAACCTACCGAGGATTCTAGGAGGAAAACACCAAAACAAGGAGAGTATCTAGACCAAAGAAAAAACAAGAAATTAATCATCTCACAACAAAACTGAAAGGAGAGAATCATATGCACATAATGCCACCTACAACAACAAACATAAAAGGAACTGACAATCATCTGTAATATCTCTCAATGTCAATGGATTCAATTCATCATAAAAAGATAAAGCTAACAGACTGGATATGCAAGCAGGATCCAGCATATTGCTGCATACAAGAAACACAGTTGAATGAAAAAGACAGACACAACCTCAGAGTAAAAGACTGGAAAAAGAGAAATACAGGATAACTTGGGTCAACAGGTAGAAATCCTGAAAGACGAAATGCAAAAATATCTTAAAGAAATACAGGAAAATACAAACAAGTGAAGGATGTGAGCAAATCCATCCAGGATCTAAAAAAGGAAGTAGAAACAACTAAGAAATCCCAAAGGGAGACAACTTTGGAGATAGAAAACCTTGGGAGAAATCAGGAGTCACAGATGCAAACATCAACAATAGAATACAAGAGATGGAAGAAAGAATCTCAGGTGCTGAAGATACCATAGAAAGCATCAACACAACAGTCAAAGAAAATGCAAAATGCAAAAAAAAACGTGTAACCCAAAACATCCAGGAAATCCAGGACACAATGAGAAGACCAAACTTAAGGATTATAGATATAGATTAGAGTGAAGATTTGCAACTTAAAGGGACAGTAAATATTTTCAACAAAATTATGGAGGAAAACTTCCCTAACCTAAAGAGAGAGATGCCAAAGAACTTACAAGAAGCCTACAGAACTGTAAACAGACTGGACCAGAACAGAAATACCTCCCATCACATAATAATCAAAACACCAAATGTACTAAACAAAGAAAGAATATTAAAAGCAGTAAGAGTAAAAGGCCAAGTAACACATAAAGGAAGACCTATCCGAATCACATCAGATATCTCACCAGAGACTATGAAAGACAGAAGATCCTGGGCAGATCTCATGCAGACTCTAAGAGAACACAAACGCCAGCCTAGACTACTATACCCAGCAAAACTTTCAATCACCATAGATGGAGAGATCAAGATATTCCATGATAAAACCAAATTTACACAATATCTTTCCACAAACCCAGCCCTGCAAAGGATAATAGGTGGAAACAACCAATACAAGGAGGGAAACTACACCCTGGAAAAAACGAGATAGTAACCTTCTTGCATCAAACCCAAAAGTAGATAACCACTCAAACATAAAGATAGCGTCAAGAATAGCAGGTGGCAATAATCACTATGCCTTAATCTCTCTTAATATCAATGGTCTCAATTTCCCAATAAAAAGATATAGACTAACAGCCTGGGTACATAAACAGGACCTAGCATTTTGCTGCATGCAGGAAATGCACCTCAGTGTCAAAGACAAACACTACCTCAGAGTAAAAGGCTGGAGAACAATTTTATAAGCAAATGGTCCCAGGAAATGAGCTGGAGTAGCCATCCTAATATCAGATAAAATTGACTTTCAACCTAAAGTCATCAAAAAAGACACAGAAGGACACTACATACTGATCAAGGGAAAAATCCACCAAGAAGAACTCTCAATTCTGAATATCTATGCTCCAAACACAAGGGCACCCTCATTCATAAAAGAAACTTTACTAAAGCTCAAAGCACACATCGAACCTCACACAATAATAGTGGGTGACTTCAACACTCCGCTCTCTGAAATGGATCATTCAGGAAAGCAGAAACTAAACAGGGACACAGTGAATCTAATTGAAGCCTTGGACCAAATGGAACTAACAGATATATATAGAACATTTCAACCTAAAGCAAAAGAATACACCTTCTTCTCAGCACCTCATGGTTCCTTCTCCAAAATCGACCATACAATTGGTCACAAATCAGACTTCAACAGATATAAGAAGATCGAACTAATCCCATGCCTCCTATCAGATCACTATAGAATAAGAGTGGTCTTCAATGGCAAAAAAAAAAAAAAAATCAGCAGAAAGCTCACATACACATGGTGGCTGAACAATGCTCTACTCAATGATAATTTGATCAAGGAGGAAATAAAGAAAGAAATCAAAGACTTCTTGAAATTTAATGAAAATGAAGGCACAACATACCCTAATTTATGGACACAATGAAAGCAATGCTAAGAGGAAAATTCATAGCCCTGAGTGCCTCCAAAAAGAAACAGGAGAGAGCATACACTAGCAGCTTAATGGCACACCTGAAAGTCCTCGAACAGAAAGAAGTAAATACACCCAAGAGGAGTAGAAGGCAGAAAATCATCAAACTCAGAGCTGAAATCAATCGAGTAGAAACAAATACAAACCATACGAAGAATCCACAAAACTAGGAGTTGGTTCTTTGAGAAAATCAACAAGATATATAAGCCCTTAGCCAGACTACCCAGAGGGCACAGAGACAGTATCCAAATTAACAAAATCAGAAATGAAAAGGGAGAGATAACAACAGAAACTGAGAAAATTCAAAAAATCATCATATCCTACAAAAATAGCCTGTATTCAACACAACTACAAAATCTGGAGGAAATGGACAATTTACTAGACAGATACCAAATACCAAAATTAAATCAGGGCCGGGCAGTGGTGGCGCACGCCTTTAATCCCAGCACTTGGGAGGCAGAGGCAGGAGGATTTCTGAGTTCCAGCCTGGTCTACAGAGTGAGTTCCAGGACATCCAGGGCTACACAGAGAATCACTGTCTCAAAAAACCAACAATAAATAAATAAATAAATAAATAAATAAATAAATAAATAAATAAATAAATAAATCAGGATCAAATAGACCATCTAAACCGCCCTATAACCCCTGAAGAAATAGAAGTTGTCATTGGAAGTTTTCCAACCAAAAAAAGCACAGGTCCAGATGGTTTTAGTGCAGGATCCTATCAGACTTTCAATGAAGACCTAACACCAATGCTCTTCAAACTATTCCACAAAATAGAAACAGAAGGAATACTACCCAACTCATTCTATGAAGCCACAATTATGCTAATACCAAAAGCACACAAAGATCCGACAAAGAAAGAGAATCTCAGGCCAATCTCTCTTATGAATATCAATGCAAAAATACTCAATAAAATTCTTGCCAACTGAATCCACGAACACATCAAAACGATCATTCACCACGATCAAGTAGGCTTCATCCCAGGGATGCAGGGATGGTTCAATATAAGGAAGTCCATCAATGTAATCCACTACATAAACAATCTCAAAGAAAAAACCACATGGTCATTTCATTAGATGCGGAGAAAGCATTTGACAAAATTCACCATCCTTTCATGTTAAAGGTCTTGGAAAGATCAGGAATTTGAGGCCCCTATCTAAACATAGTAAAAGCAGTTTACAGCAAACTGGTAGCCAACATAAAAGTAAATGGAGAGAAACTTGAAACAATCCCACTAAAATCAGGGACTAGACAAGGCTGCCCTCTCTCTCCATATCTTTTCAATATAGTACTTGAACTAGCTAGAGCAATTAGACAACAAAAGGAGGTCAAAGGGATACAAATTCGAAAGGAAGAAGGCAACCTATCACTATTTGCAGACAATATGATAGTATACTTAAGCGACCCAAAGAACTCCACCAGAGAACTCCTACAGCTGATAAACAACTCCAGCAAAGTAGCTGGATATAAAATCAACTCAAGCAAGTCAGTAACCTTCCTATACTCAAAGGATTAGCAGGCTGAGAAAGAAGTAAGAGAAATGATATCCTTCACGATAGCCACGAACAATATAAACTATCTTGGCGTGACTCTCACCAAACAAGTGTAAGGTCTGTATGACAAGAACTTCAAGTCTCTGAAGAAAGAAATTGAGGAAGACCTCAGAAGATGGAAAAATCTGCCATACTCATGAATTGGCAGGATTAATATACTAAAAATGAACATCTTGCCAAAAGCAATATACAGATTCAATGCAATGCCCATCAAAATCCCAACTCAATTCTTCATAGAGTTAGAAAGAGCAATTCAAAAATTCATCTGGAATAACTGAAAACCCAGGATAGCTAAAACTATTCTCAAGAGTAAAAGAACCTCTGTGGGAATCAGTATTCCGGACCTCAAGCTGTACTACAGAGAAATAGTGTTAAAAACTGCATGGTATTGGTACAGTGACAGGCATGTAGATCAATGGAACAGACTTGAAGACCCAGAAATGAATCCACACTCCTATGGTAACTTAATCTTTGACAAAGGAGCTAAAACCATCCAGTGGAAAAAAGATAGCCTTTTCAACAAATGGTGCTGGTTCAACTTGAGGTCACCATGCAGAAGAATGCATATTGAATCATTCTTATCTCCTTGCACGAAGCTCAATTCCAAGTGGATCAAGGACCTCCACATAAAACCAGACACACTGAAACTAATAGAAAGAAAACTAGGGAAGAACCTTGAACATATGGGCACAGGGGAGAATTTCCTGAACAGAACTCCAATAGCTTATGCTCTAAGATCAAGAATAGACAAATGGGACCTCATTAAATTACAAAGTTTTTGCAAGGCAAAAGACACTGTCAAAAAGACAAAGCGACAACCAACTAACTGGGAAATGATCTTTACCAACCCTACATCCAAGAGAGGGCTAATATCCAATATATACAAAGAACTCAAGAAGTTAGACTCCAGAGAGCCAAGTAACCCTATTTAAAATGGGGTACAGAGCTAAACAAAGAGTTCTCACCTGAAGAATATCTAATGGCTGAGAAGCACCTAAAGAGATGTTCAACATCCTTAGTCATTAGGGAACTGCAAATCAAAACAACCCTGAGATTCCATCTCACACCAGTCAGAATGGCTAAGATCAAAAACACAGGAGACAGCAGTTGTTGGCGAGGATGTGGAGAAAGAGGAACAGTCCTCCACTGCTGGTGGGATTGCAAGCTGGTAAAACCACTCTGGAAAGCAGTTTGGCAGTTCCTCAGAAAACTGGGCATGACACTCCCAGAGGATCCTGCCATACCACTCCTGGGCACATACCCAGCGGCTTTACCTGCATGCAATAAGGACACATGCTCCACTATGTTCATAGCAGTCTTACTTATAATAGCCAGAAACTGGAAAGAACCCAGATGTCCCTCAATGGAGGATTGGATTCAGAAGATGTGGTATATTTACACAATGGAATACTACTTTGCAATTAAAAACAATGAATTCACGAAATTCCTAGGCAAATGGTCAGAACTTGAAAATATCATCCTTAGTGAGGTAACCCAATCACAAAAGAACACACATGGTATGCAGTCACTGATAAGGGGATATTAATCCAGAACCTGGGAATACCCTAGACACAATTTGCATATCAATAGATTTCTAAGAAGATGGAAGGAGAGACCCCTGGTCCTGGAAAGACTGGATGTAGGGGAATGCCAGGACAGAGAAGGGAGAGGGTGTTGAATGGGGAACAGAGGGAGGGAAGGGGTTTTATGGGACTTTCGGGTGAGAGGAAATCGGAAAGGGGAAATCATTTGGAATGTAAATAAAAAACCTTAGGAGAAAAAAAACTGGAAAAAAGTCTCCCAAGTAAATGGTCCCAAGAAACAAGCAGGACTTGCCATTCTAATATCCAATAAAATAGACTTTCAACCAAAAGTGTCATTCATCAAAGGAAAAATCCATCAAGAGAAAGCCCCAATTCTGAACATCTATGCCCCAAATGCAAGATCACCCATATTCATAAAGGAAACTTTACTAAAGCCCAAAACACATATTGAATCCCACACAATAAAAGTGGGAGACTTCAACACCACACTGTCACCAATGAACAGGTCATTGAAACAGAAACTAGACAGAGACAAAGTGAAACTAAAAGAAGTTATGAACCAAATGGATTTAACACACACACACACACACATATATATAAAACAATTTATATGTAAATATAAATATTTATATATAAATAGAATTCATATATAAATATAAATTTTATATATAAATAGAATTCATATATAAATATAAATATATAAAACATTTTACCCTAAAACAAAAGAACATAACTTCTACTCAGCAACTCATGGTACCTTCTCCAAAACTGACCATATAATCAGTCACAAAATAAACCTCAACAGATATAAGAAGAGTGAAACAATCCCATGCATCCTATCAGATCATCATGTACTAAGGCTAGACTTCAATAACAATCATAACATTAAAAAACCCACATACCCATAGAAACCGAACAACTCTCTCCTCAATGATAACTTAGGGAAGAAATAAAGAAAAAATTAAAGATTCCTGGAATTCAATGAAAATGATGACATAGCATACCCAAACTTATGAGACACAATGAAAGCAGTGCTAAGAGGAAATTTCATAGCACTAAGGGCCCTCATAAAGAAATCGAAGAGATCCTACACTAGCAAATTAACAGTAATGTGAAAGCCCTAGAGCAAAAGGAAGCAAACACACCCAAGAGGAGTAGACAGCAGGAAATAGTCAAACTTGAGGCCAAAATCTACCAAATAGAAACAAAGAGAACCACACAAAGAATCAGCAAAACCAATAGCTGGTTCTTTGAGAAAATCTACAAGATAGATAAACCCCTAGCCAACCTAGCTTAAAGGGCCCAGAGAGTGTACTGAAATTAACAAAATCGTAAATGAAAATGGAGACATAACAACAGAAATGGAGGAAATTCAAAAAAAATCATTGGATCCTACCTCAAAAGCCTATACTCAACAAAACTAGAAAATCTGGATGAAATGGACAATTTTCTAGACAGATACCAGGTACTAAAGTTAAATCAGGATCAGATAAATCATCTAAACAGGCCAATATCCTCCAAAATAAATAGAAGAAGTCATTAAAAACATCCCAACCAAAAAAAGCTGAGGGCTGGATGGTTTTAGTGCAGAATTCTACTGGACCTTCAAATAGAGCTAATACCAACACTCCTCAACCTATTCCATAAAATAGAAACAGAAGAAATACTACCTAATTCATATTAGAAAGTCACATTTACTGATACCTAAACTACACTAAGACCCAGCAAAGAAAGAGAACTTCAGACCAATTTCCCTTATGAATATAGATACAAAAGTACTCAATAAAATTCTTTCAAACTGAATCCAAGAACACATCAAAACCATCATTGACCATGATCAAGTAGGCTTCATCCCAGGGGTGCAAGGTTGGTTCAGTATAGGAAAATCAATTAACTTAATCCTCTATATAAACAGTCTCAAAGAAGAAATCACAGGATCATCTCATTAGATGCTGAAAAAGCCTTTGGCAAAATACAACACACCTTCATGTTAAAAGTATTGGAGAGATCAGGAATTCAAGGCCCATACCTAAACATAGTAAAAGCAGTACACAGTAAACCAAAAGCCAATATCAAACTAAATGGAGAGCTACTTAAAACAATCCTACTAAAATCAGGGAGAAGACGATGTTGCCCACTTTCTCCCTATCTATCCAATATAGTATTTGAAAGTCTAGCTCGAGCAATAAGAAAACAAAAAGAGATCAAGAAGATACAAATTGGAAAGGAAGAAGTCAAGGCATCAGTATTTGCAGAAGATATGATAGTATACATAAGTAATCACAAAAATTCTACCAGAGAACTTTTACAGCTGATAAACAACTTCAGCAAAGTGGCTGGATATAAAATTAACTCAAACAAATCAGTACATTCCTTTATATAAATGATAAATGGGCTGAGAAAGAAATTAGTGAAACAACACTCTTCACAATAGTCACAAATAATATAAAATATATTGGGGTAACTCTAATCAAACAAGTGAAAGATCTATATGACAAGAATATCAAGTCTCTCAAGAAAGAAATCAAAGACCTCAGAAAATGGAGAGATCTCCCATGCTCATAGATTGGTAGGAATAACAGGAAAAATGGTTATCCTACCAAATGCAATCTACAGATTCAATGCAATCCCCATCAAAATTCCAACATAATTCTTCAAAGACATGGAAAGAGCAATTTTCAATTTCATATGGAAAAACAAAACACTTAGGATAGTGAAAACTATTCTTAACAATAAAACACTTCTGGGGGGGAATCATCATCCCTGACCTCAAGCTGTACTTCAAAGTAATAGTGATAAAAACACATGATATTGGTACAGAGACAGACAGTTCTTTCAATGGAATAGAATGTAAGACCCAGAAATAAACCCACACACGTATGGACACTTAATCTTCAACAAAGAAGCCGAAAATATACAATGGAAAAAAGAAAGCATCTTCCATAAATGGTACTGGTCTAATGGCAGTCGGTATGTTGAAAATTGAGAATAGATCCATATTTGTTAACATGAACAAAGCTCAAGTCCAAGTGTATCAAGGACCTCCATATAAAACCAGATACACTGAATCTAATAGAAGAGAAAGAGGGAAAGATCCTTGAATTCATGGGCACTTGGTGGTTGGGCAATTTCCTAAACAAAACTCCAACAGCTCAGGCTCTAAGATCAAGAATTGATAAATGGGACCTCATGAAACTGAAAAGCTTCTGAAAGGCAAAGAATATAGTTATTAGAACAAATCAGCAACCTACAGATTGGAGAAAAATATCTTCACTAACCCCACATCCAATAGAGGGCTAATATCCAAATATATAAAGAACTCATGAAGCTAACCTCCAAAAAAATAAACAAAAGAAACAACCCAACAAAAATGGATTATATAGCTAAACAGAGAATTCACAACAGAGGTATCTTGAATGTCTGAGAAGCACCTAAAGAAATGTTCCAAGTCCTTAGTGGTTAGGGAAATACAAATCAAAACGACCCTGAAATTCCACCTTACACCAATCAGAATGGCTAAGATCAAAACCTCATGTGAGAGCACATGTTGGCAAAGATGTGGAGAAAGAGGAATGTTCCTCCACTGCTGTTGGGATTGCAAACTGGTGCAACCACACTGGAAATCAATCTGGTGGTTCCTCAGAAAATTGGCAACATTTCTACCTGACGAGTCAGCTATACCATCCTGGGCATATACTCAAAAGATGCCCCACCATATGATAGGGACACGTGCTTGACTATGTTCATAGCAAACTAATTTGTAATAGCCAGAAGCTGAAAACAACTGAAACCTGAAGCCCTCAACCGAAGAACAGATATAGAAAATGTGGTTCATTTACACAACAGAATACTATTCAGCTATTAAAAACCAGGACATCAAGAATTTTGCAGGCAAATGGTTGGAACTATAAAACATCATCCTGAGTGAAGTAACTCAGATCCCAAAAGATATGCAGGGTATATACTCACTAATAAGTGGATATTAGCTTAAAAAGTACAGAGTACCCAAGACACAATCCACAGAACTCAAGAAGGTTAATCAGGCAAAGCACCCAAGTGAGGATGCTTCACTCCCAGTTGGGAGGGAGAAGAAAGTAATCATAGGAAGCAGATGGAAGGAAGGACCTGGGCAGGAGAGGGGAAGGGAGATAGGGGAACATGATCAGGTTTTGGAAGGGGATCAGGAGAGAAGCCCTGAAGGCCTGCACAATGAATGGAAATATGCAACCTCTGGGGGTGGGAGGTAGGAGGCGGAGGGACCCTCCAGAGTATACCAGAAATCTGGGAGGTGAGACTCTCAGGACTCAAAGGGAGTCCTTAGGTGAAATGTCCAATAGCGGGGAGAGGGAACTTGTAGAGTCTACCTCCAATAGAAAGACAGGGCATCAAGTGGAGGGATGGGGTTTCCATCCCATAGTCAAAATTGTTCCTGTCTAAAAGAACTGCAGGGACAAAAATGGAGGAAAGACTGAGAGAAAGGAGGTTTAGTGACAGGCCCAAAGTGGGATCCATCTCAAGGGGAGGCTCCAAGGCTTGACACTATTACTGAGGCTATGGTGTGCTTATAGACAAGAGCCTAGCATGACTGTCTTCTGAGAGGCCCAACAAGCAGCTCACTGAGACAGAGGCAGATACTTACACCCAACCAATGGACAGAAGCTGGGGATCCCTGTGGTTAAACTAGATAAAGGCTAGAAGAAGTAGAGGAGGAGGGTGACCCCATATGAACACCAGCAGTCTCAACTAACACAGACCCCTGAGATCTCTCAGACACTGAGCCACCAACCAGCATACACTAGCTGGTCTGAGGCCCCCTACACATATACAGCAGAGGACTGCCTGGCCTGACCTCAGTGAGAGAAGATGAAGGCATGGAGACACAGGAGTGGAGGAATAGGATGAGGAACTGTGGGAGGGGGTTAATGACTGGACTGTAAAAAAATAAAAATTACACACACACACAGAGACTGTAAAGATGGATCTGTGGTTAAGAGCACTTACTGTTCTCCTAGAGGACCTGGGTTTAGTTCCCATCACCCATGTGGTAACTCACAACCATCTATAGCTCCAATCCCAGGGGATTTGACACTCTTCTGGCCTCCATGGGCACCATGCACACACATGGTACACAGACACACATGCAGCTAGAATACATATGATCCCTGAGTTCAAGACCATCCAGGTCTAAGGAGTTAGTTCCAGGACAGCCAGGGCTACACAGAGAAACCCTATCTTGAATCCTCCCCACTCCCAAAAAAGGTTTTAAAATTTGATAGATATCAATTTCTCCCCCAAAACATTTAAAATGATATGTATCTTAACATAGTCATTTCACAGCAAATATATTTAATTTTGTTTTTGGAAGCCATACATACACAGAATTATGATGGGTCAGCTTGTAGTAAAGTATTTTTAAAAATTAAGTGCCAACTACTACTTCCTGGCTAAAGTTTTAAAATGTAAGAATCCTGAATCTATATGGCTCAGGACCACTGGGCGAGAACTGTGCTAGGTCCTACTGCACTTGACAGGAGGAAGGGTCTTTGGCTAGAAAGATGGCTCACTGGCTATGAGCACAGAGTCTAGCAGAGGACTATGCACCCCTATTTGGTAGCTCACAAGAGCCTGATGCAATTTCAAGAGATCTCATGCCCTCTCCTGGCTTACATACATAATACATACATACATGTACATAATACATAATACATACATACATACATTCATACACACACATTCACATAAACACATACACGCATAATTTTATGTTTTTAATCTAAAAAATATTAAGAATATAATCTTATTAGAGGGGAGGGCCAGAAAGAGAGAATGAGCCTCCCCTGCGCAGCTGCAGGAAGATGAGTGGCTGTTTGCCAGCTGTTCCCAGTCTACTCAGGAAAGGCTACTCAGAACTTGCAGCCAATGGACATTAAGCATATGCTAGTCTGAGAGTCCTCAAAAGCCATCAGCCACAAGTGGAGTAGAGGTAGAGTTGGCTTTCTTTTTGTGGTGGTTATCGGTTTGCAGAAAGTAAGATCTGCACTTAGAGGTGAGCTCCTGGGTAATTTCTGTCTTCTTCCCAGCTGGATCTCTTGGTTGCCTTCTCTTAACTAGCTAGGACCTCTTTTCAGGCCAGTTAATAAGCAGGACAATCCCACCACCACCTTACCTCCCCACCCCCCTCTCTTTAGATCAGAGAAAGCTAAGGAGCCAAAGATTCTCTCGTGGAAAAAATAGTAACCCATATTTTGCTTTTTAAAAAAGTTAATCTGGAGAGGGTATGTATTTGGGGTCATTTAGGATGGTCCCTCGTGGTTTACAGCCCCATGGGAAGAACAGCGATGTTGGCCACCTAGATGCCCCAGGACTCCCAGGGGCTAAACCATCAACCAAGGGGTACACATGGTTCCAGTCAAAAGTGTGGCAGAGGAATGCCTTGTTGGGCATCAGTGGGAGGAGAGGTTCTTGGTTCTGTGAAGGCTCAATAGATGCCCCAACAAAGGGAAATTGAGAGTGGAGAGGTGGGAGTGGGTCGGGTGCAGGGGCACTTGGAAGCAGGGGGTGGGAGGAGGGGTTGGGGGTTTTCAGAGAGAGGGAAATCCGGAAAGATTTTAGCATTTGAAATGTAAATGATGAATATATTCAATAAAAAAAAGGAAGGCCCCTCGCCCTTCCCAGACTTGTACGTTAGCATGAGACTGGGAGCAGAGGACCCAGTGACAGAAACCTGGGGTGCACCGCTGTCTGGGCCACATTTTGTGGGAGTGTGGATATTACTGTGTTACTTGGATGGCTCATAAATTGACTGGTCAATGAGATGCTATATGAGCAGCAAGATTGTGTGTTGAAGTTGCCAAATGAGGAAACTGAGTCAGGGATCATTTATTTACCCACAGAAGCAAGTAGCAAATTGCTTCTACCAGTTTAAAAGAGGGTTAGATTTGAAGCTCTGCACTCGTTTATTTTTTCTCTGTGCGCAGGTTCCGGTATGGCACCTTGTGGAGGTCAGGGAACAGACAACATGCAAGACTTGCTTCTCCCCAACCACGATCTGGGCTCTGGGGATCATCAAACTTGGGTCCTCAGGCTTGGTGGCAGGTCTCTCTACCCACTCGGCCCTGCGTCTTCACCTCTTCTATCAAATCATTCCACTTCTAGTAGCGGGAGCAAGGGCTGTCTGTTGCCTGTCTTCGGATCCCTTTCCCCTAACTGGCAGCTTTGTCTAGCCTCAGAAGGATATGCTTCTAGTCCTACTACAACTTGATATGCGAGGGCAGGTTGACATCCATGGGAGGCTTGCCTTTCTCTAAGGAGAAAAGGAGGGGGATATAGGGGTGGGGACTGGGAGAAGAGAAGGGAGAGGAAGCTCTGATCTGGATTTAAAGTAAATAAATGAAATAAAAATCATACTTGGGAATATGATATTTGAGAAAAAGTGTTAGGGGCAGGAATGGTAGTGGAAAAAAAGGCAAAAGGTAAAAATGCTGGGAGGCGTTGCTCTTTTTTTTTTAAGACACTGATTCTCAGAAAACAGTCCTCAGCTGCTTGCAACTCCCCAACCCCCTCCCACCCTCAGATTTACTAAACAGCTCTCAGCTGAATCTGTTCCCTCCTGACTCTTGGATTTGGGGAGCTGATGCTTCCCTTCTGATATATTAGAGTCAGTCCGGAATGTTCTAAAGTGCTTTAGCCCAGGACATAGTGTTTGACTTCCCATAACATCAGCTTTGAGGCCTGAATGAAGGAACAAATGCTATTTTTTAAAATCCTAATGTGAAATTAAGTAAGATGCTGTAACACTCCCCCTCCCCCAAAAAACCAAAACCACCCCCCAGCAAACAGTCTCTTCTATGAGAGTCTTTGTTGGTCATTTCATTCTTAAAAACCTTGCCTTCCACACTGCTAATGTATTCACCCAAGGGCTTTGTCTTTTGGATCTCCAGCTCCTTCAGAGGAATTGCCCAGGGTAAGATACACATGCTTGTCTAACTCAAGCCCTGTGAATATAGCAACATTTAGATTTTACAATAAGAATTTTGTCCTTTCACCACTCAGGAGATTTGTTTTCCTGTTTAGCCTTTTTTCATCTCCATATTTAAAAATTTCTAGAAAATTGTAACCCTTTAAATTGTGCCCGTCTTTTGTTTTGCTTTTAGTTTTGGATTGGTTTTGTTGGTGTTTTGAGACAGGTCTCTATAGCCCCACTAGCCTGGAACTCGCTGAGATCCACAGGCCTCTGCCTCCCAGGTGCTGAGATTAAAGGCTTGTGCCACCATATTCAGCTAAATATTTTTTTCCTTATCACTCTGTAAATTCTTTCTACAGAGAGATGCATAGAAAAAACTTACTTCTTCCTAGCCTTCTAGGGGGTCGCTAGGTTTCCCTTTGTCTGGTTTTTGTTTGGTCTTATCCCTTTTGACTTTTACAGACTAGGTATTGTGTGAAACAGAGAACTGACCCGGCCCCCTGCCTGGGTAAGGGGATTACAGATGTGAGCTAATACCTTCAACTGACCTTCAATTCTGATTAGCCAACATCAGTGCTGGATCAAGGTTATCGGTGCTTTGGCATTGCTGCTGCTTATGGATAAACGGTCTTGGTGAACTATGTTTATTTCTAGTAGCATTTACTAAAATGGTGGTTAAGATTACCTTTTGGTATGGTACACATCCTATCATTGGCCTATTTTCCCAAAGTCCTCTATCAGGTGATTATCATAGCCCAGGGGTGCTCTGCTCACAGTTTGTGGTGTTTAGCTTCTAACACCAGAGGCTCCTCTTTCTGTTAATTGCTGTGTGTTGCAAGGCTATAGAGCCTCTTCAGGGTTGAATGAACTCAGGTGTCACTGATCAAGTCCTAAATAGTGTTTGCTGTTTTCAGCAAGGTTGGGTGTCATATTTGCATTTACAAGACTTAAATATTGCCCAGCTCCCTAAGGGATTCTCCAGAGAAGCAGCGGCTCCTCTTCACAGGGGCCACAATAGCCTTGTCTAATGCAGCATCAAAGGCACTCTCAGCTTGGTATGTCAAAAAAAATCCCCAGGATCCTTAATAATGATTTCAAATTCAGTTGGAAGCCACAGATAGTTGTTTAGGTGGCTCAATTCTCTTTATTTTAAGAAGTTGAACTGTTGGTCATTTTTATGGATTAGGTAAAAGTGTGAAAGTATTCTTCACCATATGTCTCAAATTTACTAGCTCCAATTCATTATTTTAAAAAGTTTGGTTGGGGGTCGAATTGGGGGGTGGTGGAGGTGAAGGATGTGGAAGTGGGGAATGGAGGGATGGGAGGTGTGGTGTGTAGGCATCTGAGTGACATTGTTCATATGGAAGTCAGAGGACTGCTTTTCTCTCTCTCTTACCATGTGGGTCATCTGACTTGGTGGCAAGCACATTTACCTGCTGAGCCATCTCACTAGCCCCCACCCTTCTGTTCATTCCTGTGAGGGAGCTTTAAAGTTCAGTGACCTTTAATTCATAGTTTTAGAATGAAGGGAGTGAATTGTATTGGTGTTAGCTGTCTTGTTTTGTACTATTAGATTGAGATGTTGGGACGGTGATACAATTCAAAGAGAGTGTTTGTCTCGAACCCCTAGCTTGTAATCCTAGCATTCAGCAGGAGGATCAGAAGTTCAAATATAATCTTAGCTCCATACCAAGTGCAAGCCCAGCTTTTGATACATGAGATGCTGTTTAGAGAAAAAAAATTCTGATGTATTTCATCTAAGTTATTTTGGGTTTAGATATGAAGAAATTTGTGCATGCAAACAGTTTAAACTCTGGTGCTGCAGTTCTCAACCTGTGGGTTGTGACCCCTTTTGGAGGCCAACCCTTTCACAGGGGTCACCTAAGACCATTGGAAAACACAGATATCTACCTTAGGATTCAGAACAGTAACAAGATTACAGTTATGAAGAAGTAGCAAAACTTTTATGGCTGGGGGACCACAACATGAGGACCTATATTAAAGGGTCTCAGCATTAGGAAGGTGGAGGACTACTGATTTAGTTCATCTGTTGTCTTCAACTTAAAAAAAAAACCCAACTTTTTCTTTATTTTATTCTTTGAATACTTTACATATGTCTGCTGTGTTTTGATCATATTTAACCCCTGCTACCTCTCTCAATGTCTCTTCGAGGCTCTGTAATCTGTCTCCCTTTCAACTTGATATCCTCTTTTTTTTTTAATAACTAGTTTTGTTTTGATTTTTAAGATAGGGCTGTGTATCTCTGGTTGCTCTGAAACTAGCTGTTTAGTCCAGCTGGCTTCAAACTCTTGAAGATCTACCTGCCTCTGCCTCCCGAGTGCTAGGATTAAAAGGTGTGCATTGCCACACCTGGCCCATAAGACCCTTGACTCCTGCTACTCAAAAGTGACATTTGCTCCTCATCTGGCCTTGTTTTCCCACTCTGCTCTTTCTCGACACTGGTGATCCCTAGTGGTTGTGTAAGTGCAGCATGCATAAGACTCTGACTTAAATCTCGGTAGTGTGTGTATAGTGTGAGGCTTAGCTTCTGGCTATAGTGTTCGCTTAGGATTCGTGAGGCCCTTACTTACATCTCTAGGGGTTGCACAACCTGTGTGAGGCCCTGGCTTCAATCTCTAGGGGTTCTGTGTGCACATGTGTGAGGCTCTTGACTTCAGTCTCTAGAGGTTCTGTGTTCAACTCTAGTAATGGCATGCTCATGAGGCCCTGGCTTCAATAGCACTTAAAATTTTTTTCTTGACGAAGTCATAATCCTTTAAAAAAATTGACTCTGTTGGTCTTAAAAAATCTTGTGTATCTGCATTTCAGACACTGAGTGGTTATAAGGCCCTGAGCCTTGCTCTTCTTATCCACAAACCTAAGTGCATCATTAGTTTTTATTGTTTTTGAGGCAAGGGTCAGATATCATTTTGAATATCAGGAGTCCTTCAAGAGTCTCATGATGAGACAGTCATGGTAGTATATACCTTCAGTCCCAATGCTTGGATTGAGAGGCAGAGATGGGCAGCTCTCTTGAGTTTGAGGCCAGCCTGGTCTACATGGCAAGTCTTAGAGCAGCTAAGATTATATAATGAGACCCTGTCTCGGAATAGTCTGTGCTGACTCCCAGCAGCCCCCTTGTTGGCCACTTATATAAATTCACTTACTGCTCATGATGGCTTCAGAGAGGTGGGGCTCTAATTTCCGATTCAGAGGAGAAGATGCAGCCATGGGCATGGGCTCTGTTACCTGCCCTGTAGAGTTAAGAGCAATTTCCAATGTTAGTAATGCCTTACACTTCATCTTATGACTTCTAAATTGTTCTGTCATCAAGAACATTGAGAAGTCATGAGAGGATATGTAAGACTATACCCATCATGCATATAGAGCTAGCGTTTGATGAGGAACTAAGTGTGTCCTATGGAGCTGGTAATACACACCAGGATTTGCATATGCTTACAGCCAGCTTAGGAATTTGTACCTTATATCCTTAGCCAGTTTTAAAGTATCTATCTCCTGGAGTTTTTAATTTTTTCTAAATATGTGTACATGCCATATTGCATGTGTAAAGGTCACAGCAACTTGTGTGGAGTAGATTTCTGTTCTTCCACCCTTTACATGGGTTCCAGGGATTAAACTCAGGCCACCAGGCTTCTATGATAAGTGCCTTTGCCCTCTGAGCTATCTTGCTGGTCCTATTAGAGTTTTCTTATCTACATTTAGGTCATTTATTGGGTCCATATTTTAGTTTTTTGTTTTATGTATGCATGCCTCTGGAGGTCAGAGGACAACTTTGAGGAGGCTGTTCTCTCCTTCTACCATGTAAGTCCATAGATAAAACACAGGTGTCAGGTTTGGCAGCAAGCATCTTTCTCCATGGAACCATCTTGCCAACCTCTGAATTCCTTTTGCTCTCCCCCTACATCCTTCCCTGCCCTTACTTTCTCTTTGTCTCTTTCTGTGTCTGTCTCTGTCTCTCTCTGTGTCTTTGTGTCTGTCTTTGTGTCTGTCTCTCTGTGTCAGTCTGTCTCTGTCTCTTTGTCTCTCTGTCTCTGTGTGTGCTCATCTGTGTATCTGTCACAGAAACATACACATCACATTCCAACTGCAGTTTCCTCTCCTCTCAATCCCTTCCCCTTGCCCTATAACTTTCTCCTCCTCCATTTCTCTTCAGAAAAGGACAGGCCTCATAGGGATATCAACCAAACATGGCATATCAAGTTGCAATAAGACTAGGCAAGTTCTCTCTTATTAAGGATGAGTGGGGTGACCAGTGGAAGGAAGAGGGTCCCAAAAGCAGCAGAAGAGTCAGAGAGAGCCCCCAGTCCCATTGTTAGGAGTTCCACAGACACCCCATGCTAAACAACCACATTATGTATGCAGAGAACCTGGTGTAGACCCACGCAGACCTCATGATTGCTGCTTCAGTTTCTGTGAGCCCTGCTTAGTTGGTTCGGTGGGTCATGTTCTCCTGGTGTTCTTGATACCTCTGGTTCCTACAATCCTTTCTCTCCTACTTCTGCAGGATTCCCCAAGCTCTACCTAATGTTTGGACATGAGTCTCTCTTCTCATCTGTTCCCATCAGCCAGTAGATGAAGCCTGTCTGACAATCAGGCTCCTGTTTACAAGTACAGCAGACTATTGTTAGGAATCATTGACTCTTGACTTTTTTTTTTTTTTGTCTAGTCCTGTTCTATCCTAGGTCTCAGGTCAGCCCTCGAGGCAGTGTCAGGTGTGGGCTTCCTCTGGTAGCATGGGTATCAAGCTGGATCAGGCATTAGTCATTTGGTTGGCCACTCCCCCAATTTCTTCACTGCCTTTACCACAGCACATCTTGTAGGCAGGACAAATTGTAGGCTGAAGGTTTTGTAGGTTGAAGATTTTGAGGCCAGGTTGGCATCCCAATCCCTCCACTGGAAGTCTTGACCTGGTTACAGGAGATGACAGTTCAGGCTTTGTATGCCCCATCACTAGGAGTCTTACTTAGCTAGTGTCAACCATGTAGATTTCCTAGGAGTTTCCACTGTATTAGGTTTCTACCTCATCCCCATATGCCCCCATAATTCCACTTGTCTCTTCCAGGATTCTCTCCTCCTCACTCACCCCCCCTGATCCCACCTGTTCTGGCCTACCCTCATTCTCCCAACAATATCTATTCTGTTTCCCCTTCCCAGGGAGATTCATGAGTTTTCCCTTGAGCCCTCCTTGTTACTTAGCCTCTCTGGGTCTGTGGATTGTACCATGGTTATACCTACTTTACAGCTAATGTCCACTTATAAGTGAGCACATACCATGTTTGTCTTTCTGAGTCTAGATTACCTCACTCAGAAAACCCCATTTTTTTCTAGTTCCATCCATTTGCCTACAAATTTAATGATTTTTTAACAGCCTGATAATACTCCATTGTGTAAATATACCACATTTTCTTTATCCATTCTTTAGTTGAGGATTGTTTCCATTTCCAGTGAACATAGTGGAATAACTGCCCTTGTGGTATATGCCCAGGAGTGGTATATCTTGGCCTTGAAGTCGATTGATTCCAATTTTCTGAGAAATGGCCATATTGATTTCCATAGTAGCTGTACAAGTTTGCAATCCCACCAGTAATGGAAGTGTATCCCCTTTGTTCCACATCTCACCAGCATGAGCTGTCACTGGTGTTTATCTTAGCCATTCTGACAGGTGTAAGATGGAATGTCATTGTCATTTTGATTTGCATTTCCCTATGGCTTAGGATGCTGAACATTTCTTTAAGTCTTTCAGGACTATGTGCTCTATTCCTCTGTTTTGAATTCTGTTTAGATCTGTACCTCATTTTTAATTGAATTAATTTGGTTAGTTCTTGAGTTCTTTATATATTTTGGAAATTAGCCCTCTGTCAGATGTGAAGTGGGTAAAACTTCCTGTTCGGCAGACTTCCATTTTGTCCCATTGATAGTGTCCTTAGCCATACCGAAGGTGTTCAGTTTCATGAGGTCCCATTTATTGTTTTTAGTGCCTGTGCTATTGGTGTTCTGTTCAGGAAGTTGTCTCCTGTGCCGATGTGTTTGGGGCTATTCCCCACTTTACTGGTTCAGCATATTGCGGTGAGGACTTTGATCCACTTGGACTTGAGTTTTGTTCAGGGTGATAAATATGGATCTATTTTCATTCTTCTTTGCAGTTTTACATCTGGGTCTTCAGTTTGATTCCATTGATCAACCTGTCAGTTTTTAATGCCAATACCATGCGACTTTTATTACTATAGCTCTGTAGTAAAGCTTGAAATAAGGGATGGTGATACCTCCAGAATTTTTTATTGTACAGGATTGTTAGCTGTCCTAGGTTTGCTTTTCCATATGAAATTGAATATTCTTTCAAGGTCTGTAAAGAATTGTTGGAATTTTTATGAGGATTGCATTGAATCTGTAAATTGCTTTTGGTAAGATGACCATTATTACTATATTAATCCTACTGATCCATGAGCATGGGAGATCTTTCCATCTTCTGATATCTTCAGTTTTTTCTTCAAAGACTTGAACTTCTTGTCATACAGGTTTTTCACTTGCTTGGTTAGAACTACACCAAGATATTTTATATTACTTGTGGTTATTGTGAAAGGTGGTGTTTCCATGAACTTTCTCAACTCACTGGCTGGCCTGGAATTCTCTATGTAGACTAGACTGGAGTGGAGTTTATAGAGATCTGCCTGCCTCTGTTGTACACTACCATGCCTGGGCTTGAGTTACTTTTAATGCCAAAACTTTACTAACTTTCCATAACTTTCCATAATTGGCACCAAGCAAAACAGATCTACAAACTGTACTGTGTTGTTAGTAACTAGTAGGAACCTATTTCCTACTTTTTTAGTATAGTGATCCAACCAAGAGTGTTCAGAGGGCAACACATTGAATTGTAGCCTGTGCCGGGTTTTGTTTGGGAAAGTGAAATATCTTTCTGGCTCAAACATGCAACTGTCTCAGA
This sequence comes from Tokudaia muenninki, assembly GCA_036184385.1. Classification (NCBI taxonomy): domain Eukaryota; kingdom Metazoa; phylum Chordata; class Mammalia; order Rodentia; family Muridae; genus Tokudaia; species Tokudaia muenninki. The sequence goes on from BTHS01000006.1 coordinate 14,995,687, forward strand.
AGACAGAACATAATAACTATTTATAAACTTATGGTTAGGTAAACAGTATCCAAGTTATTTGCAGATGTTTGCTAGACTATTATGATGAAGCATTATTATTAAAATGTTTTGGAATATACATATGAATAAGTATTTTGGGTATACTTACTATATATGTCTATGACTACACACAGTAATACACACACTGTTTTATATCAGTGGCTCTTAGCCTTCGTAATGCTGTGACTTTAATACAGTCTCTCATATTATGGTGACTCCTCAACCATAGAATTATTCTTGTGGCTCCTTCATGACTGTAATTTTGCTACTGTTCTGAACTGTAATATAAATGATATGATATGCAGGATGTCTGATATGTGACTCCTGTGAAAGGGTTGTTTAACCCCAAAGAGGTTGCAACCTAACAGGTTAAGAATTACAGCATTATATAAAGAGAGAAAATGTAACTTTTTTCAAATATGCATTAGATATTTTTGGGACTATGCTTTTTTTAAAATTTTTTTTATTGAATATATTTTTCATTTACATTTCAAATGTTATACCCTTTCCTGGTTTCCCCTCCTCCCAGAAAACTCTAACCCATCCTCCTACCCCCTACCTCTAAGAAGATGCCCCTCCACCCAACCCACTCCCACCTACCCCCCCTCAATTTCCCCACACTAGGGCATTTATTGAGCCTTCATAGGACCAATAAATAGGTTCCTCCCACTGATGCCCAACAAGTCATTCCTCCTCCACAAATGTGGCTGGAACCATGTGTACCCCTTGGTTGATAGCTTAGTCCCTGGGAGCCCTGGGGGGTCTGGTTGGCCGACATCATTGTTCTTCCCATGGGGCTGCAACACCTTCAGCTCCTCCAGTCCTCCATCCAGCTCCTCCACTGGGGACCCCACACTCAGTCTAATGGTTGTCTGCTAGCATCTGCCTCTGTATCTGTAAGGCTCTAGCAGAGCCCCTCAGGAGACAACCATAACAGGCTCCCTTTGGCAAGCACTTCTTGTCATCCATAATAGTGTCAGGGTTTGGTGACTGTTTATAGGATGAATCCCCAAGTAGGGCAGTCTCTGGGTGGCCTTTCCTTCAGTCTCTGCCCCACACTTTGTCTCCATAATTGCTCGTGGGAGTATTTTGTTCACTTTCTCTGAAAAACTGAAGCACCTACACTTTGGTCTTCCTCCTTCTTGAGCTTTGTGTGGTTTGTGAATGGCATCTTGTTTATTCTGAGCTTTTGGGCTAATATCCACCTGTCAGTGAGTGCTTACCATGTGTGTTCTTTTGTGATTGGGTTTCCTCACTCAGGATGACATTTTCTAGTTCCATCTATTTGCCTAAGAATTTCAGGAATTCATTGTTTTTAATAGCTGAGTAGTACTCCATTGTGTAAATATACCACATTTTCTGTATCCATTTCTCTGTTGAAGGACATCTGGGTTCTTTCCAGCTTCTGGCTTTTGTAAATAAGCCTGCAATGAACATAGTGGAGCATGTGTCCATGTTATATGTTGGAACATCTTCTAGGTATATGCCGAGGAGTGGTAGATCTGGGTTCTCAGGTAGTAATATGTCTAATTTTCTGAGGAACTGACAAACTGATTTCCAGAGTGGTTGTACCAGCTTGCAATCCCACCAGCAATGGAGGAGTGTTCCTCTTCTCCACATCCTCGCCAGCATCTGCTGTCCTGAGTTTTTCATCTTAGCCATTCTGACTGGTGTGAGGTGGAAACTCATGATGTAGGATTGGTAAAGATCTTTTCCCAATCTATTAGTTGCTGTTTTGTCCTTCTGACAGTGTTCTTTGCCTTACAGAAACTTTGTAGTTTTATGAGGTCCCATTTGTTGATTCTTTTTCTTAGAGCATTAAGCCATTGCTGTTCTGTTCAGGAAATTTTCTCCTGTGCCCATGTGTGAAAGGTTCTTCCCCACTTTCTCCTCTATAAGCTTCAGTGTATCTGGTTTTATGTGTAGGTCCTTGATCCACTTGGACTTGAGCTTTGTACAAGGAGATAAGAATGGTTTGATTTGCATTTTTCTACATGTTGACCTCCAGTTGATATAGCACCATTTGTTAAAAAAAAAAAATGCTGTCTTTTTTCCACTGGATGTTTTTAGTTCCTTTATCAAATATCAAATGACCATAGGTGTGTGGATTCATTTATGGGTCTTCAATTCTATTCCATTGGTCTTCCTGCCTGTCTTGTCTCTGTACCAATACCATACAGTTTTTATTGCTATTGCTCTGTAGTAGAGCTTGATGCCAGGGATGGTGATTCTGCCAGTAGTTCTTTTGTTGTAGAGAATAGTTTTCACTATTCTAGGTTTTTTGTTATTCTAAATGAATTTGCAAATTGTTCTTTCTAGCTCTATGAAGAATTGATTTGGAATTTTGAAAGGGATTGCTTTGAATCTGTAGATTGCTTTTGAAAGGTTGGCCATTTTTACTATGTTAATCCTGCCAATCCATGAGCATGGGAGATCTTTCCATCTTCTGAGATACTCAGTTTCTTTCTTCAGAGGCTTGAAGTTCTTGTCATACAGATCTTTCACTTGCTTGGTTAGTCACACCAAGGTATGTAATATTATTTGTGAGTATTGTAAAGGGTGTCATTTCCCTAATTTCTCATCTTGTTTATCCTTTGAGTAGATGAAGGCTAATGGTTTGAGTTAATTTTATATCCTGCCACTTTACTGAAGTTGTTTATCATGTTTAGGAGTTCTCTGGAATTTTGGGGGTCACATAAGTATATGATCATATCTTCTGCAAATAGTGACATTTTGACTTCTTCCTTTCCAATTTGTATACCTTTGATCCTTTTGTTGTTTAATTGCTCTAGCTAGAACTTCAAGTACTATATTAGAGAGTGGGTAGTCTTGCTGTTTCCCGAATTTAGTGGGATTGCCTCAGGTTTTTCTCCATTTAGTTTGATGTTGGCTACTGGATTGCTGTACATTGCTTTCACTATGTTTAGGTATGGGCCTTGAATTCCTAATCTCTACAAGACTTAACATGAAGGGATTCTGAATTTTGTCAAATGCTTTTTCAGCATCTAATGAAATGATAATGTGGCTTTTTTCTTTGAGTTGGTTTATGTAGTGGATTACATTGACGGATTTGCATATATTGAACCATCCCTGCATCCCTTGGTTGAAGCCTACTTGATTGTGGTGAATTATAATTATGATGTATTCTTAGATTTGATTGGAAAGAATTTTATTGATTATTTTTGCTTCAATGTTCATAAGCAAAATTGGTCTGAAGTTCTCTTTCCTTGTTTGGTCTTTGGTTTAAGTATAAGCATTATTGTGGCTTCATAGAATTGAATTGGGTTGTGTTCCTTGTGTTTCTATTTTGTGAAACAGTTTGAAGAGTATTGAAATGAGGTCTGCTTTGAAGATCTGATAGAATTCTCCACTAAACCCATCTGGTCCTGGGCTTTTTTTGGTTGGGAGACTATTAACAAGTGCTTCTATTTCCTCAAGACATACAGAATTATTTAGATGTTTTATCTGATCCTGTTTTAATATTGGCACCGGGTATGTGTCTAGAAAATTGTCCATTTAATCCACATTTTCCAATTTTGTTGAGTATAAACTTTTGTAGTAGGATTTGATGATTTTTTGAATTTACACAGTTTGTGCTATGTCTCCCTTTTCATTTCTGATTTTATTAATTTGGGTAGTGCATCGGTATCCTCTGGGTTAGTCTGGCTAAGGGTTTATCTATCTTGTTGATTTTCTCAAAGAACCAGCTCCTGGTTTTTTTTTTTTTTTTTTTTTTTTTTTTGTATAGTTCTTTCTGTTTCTATTTGGTTGATTTTGGCCCTGAGTTTGATTGTTTCCTGCCATCTACTCCTCTTGGGTATATTTGCTTCTTTTTGTTTTAGAGCTTTCATGTATGTTGTCAAGCTGCTAATCTAAGTTCTCTCCAGTTTCTTTTTGGAGACACTTAGAGCTATCAGTTTTCCTCTTAGCACTGCTTTCATTGTGCCCCATAAGTTTTGGTATAGTGTGTCCTCATTTTCATTATATTCTAAAAAGTCTTTAATTTCTTTTTTTCATTTCTTCCTTGACCAAGTTACTGAGTAGATGCATTGTTCCATGTCCATGTGTAAGTGTTTTCTCCATTGTTTTCTTTGAACTTAAGACCAGCCTTACGCCATGGTGATCTGATAGGGTACATTGAATTATTTCAATATTCTGTATCTGTTGAGGCCTGTTTTGGACAGGGTACCATGAGGTGCTGAGAAGAAAAGGCTTTTTTCTAAGGATAGAATGTTCTATAAATATCTGTTAGATCCATTTGGTTCAAAACTGTTAGTTTCACTATGTCTCTGGTTAGTTTTTGTCTCCATTATTTGTCCATTGCTGAGAGTGAGGTGTTGAAGTCTCCCACTATTGTTGTGTGGGGTGCAATGTGTCCTTGGAGCTTTAGTAAAGTTTCTTTATGAATGTGGGTGTCCTTGCATTTGAAGCATAGATGTTCAGAACTGAGAGTTCATCTTGGTAGATGTTTCCTTTGACTAGTGTAAAGTGTCCCTCCTTATCCTTTTTGACAACTTTTGATTGAAAGTCGATTTTATGGTATGGCCATTCCAGCTTGTTTCATGAGATCATTTGCTTGGAAAATTGTTTTTCAACCTTTGAGGTAGTGACTGTCTTTGTCACTGAAGTGGGTTTCTTGATGCAGCCAAATTTTGGGTCCTGTTCACATATCCAGTCTGTTACTCTATGGCATTTTATTGGGAATTGAGTTCATTGATGTTAAGAGATATTAAGTAATAGTGATGGTTGTTTCCTGTTATTTTTGATTTTTTTTTTAAATGCTTGTGTGGCTATCTTCTTTAGGGTTTGTTGAAAGAAGATTACTTTCTTGCTTTCTCTAGGCTGTAGTTTCCTTCCTTGTGTTGGTATTTTCCACCCATTATCATTAGTAGAGCTGCATTTATGGAAAGATACCATATAAATTTCATTTTGGCATGGAATACTTTGTTTTCTGTCTATGGTAAGTGAGAGTTTTGCAGGGTATTAGTAGCCTTGGCTGAGGTTTATGTTCTCTTAGGTCTGTAGAATTTGCCAAGGATCTTCAAGCTTTCATATTTTGTGAGGAGAAGTCTGGTGTAATTCTGAGTCTACCTTTAAATGTTACTTAACACTTTCCCTTATTGCTTTTAATATTCTTTCTTTGTTTGATGAATATGGTATTGTGATTATTATGTGCCTGGATGATATTCGGTCCTTGTCCAGTCTGTTTCCATGCCATAAAACACTCTGAAGGTTAGACACCTTGGGTCAATAAGACTGAATTATTAACTCTTACTCTCTGTTGCAGAAAGCACAATGAGTCCTCCAGAAAAAGACAGTAAAGTAATCCTAAAAGAACATGGGGCAGAAGAGGAACAGACATCAGGTTTGCAGGCTTGGCGGGGGTGTAAAGAGGGGTAAGCTTAAAACCACCTGTTTTATAGTCTTTAATCTGAGGAATTCGTTCCCCAAATTCTAATGTGTGTGCATGCAGGATTGGAGTTTGGTTCCCAGCACACACAACAGGTACTCAGAGCTACGTGTAGTTCAGGCTCCAGGAATCCACTATCTCTGTCCTCTGCTGGCACACACAAAGTTGAAGAAACCTCTAAATACAGTAGCACATACAAGCTAAATTCAATCTAATTGGAAGCTGCTAACACAGGTCTGAAATTTTAAGGCATTGAGGAGTACTATGGAAGAAAAACGTTTAAGGCCTATGACCCAGCACCTCCTAGTCACACCTATCCTAAGTCACTCAGAAGAACTACTTTAGAAGGCATGTGTACAGTTCCAAATAGGAGCATCTTTGCCTGCCTATGTAGGCTACTTTGCTGTACTTCTGAGGTAAAGGCCCTAACATCACAGCCTACAGGGACCATGAACTGAACAGAGACTTGCCTTGATCCTTTATGTAGTTTGGACATGAAGTGTCATACCTAGCTGAGACAAATAGACTGACTTCTTAACTCATCCTCTCTATTGCAGAAAGCACAATGAGTCCTCCAGAAAAAGGAAGTAAGGAAATCATGAAAGACCAAGGACCAAAAGAGGAACAGACATCAGGTTTGCCAGAAGGGTGGGGTATAGAGATAAGCACACTTAAAGCCACATGCTCTATAGGTTGTTATCTGAAGAATTCAACCTCCAGTTTATTCTGTATATGCATGCAGGATTGGAGTTTGGTTACCTGCACCCACATCAAGTTGTCAGAGCTATACGAAAATCCAGCTTCAAGAAATCCAAAACCTCTGTCCTCTGCCGACACAAGGCTAATAAATATCCACACATAGATGTGTAATGAAAGTTAAAAATAATCCTCTGTCTTAAGATTGGATATTTATGGAGAAAAGAAACCTAAGGTTGACATCTGGCACCCACAGAAACATGCACACACCACTTAACACTTATCGCATACATATATATATATATAAATATGTGTGTGTGTGTGTGTGTATATGTAATTATACTACATAGTCAAGACAGAGGTGGGGGAGGGAGATGTTGGCTTTCTGAGTCCTAGATGATTGGTCTGTGCCCTTATTCATACAATTATTCCTACTGTCTTAAAAGTTGTTTTTGTCACAGTACATATGACTCTATTTGTCTGCCCATTTCAGGGGTCCAGGGTTATTGGTTCCAATATTTCTACGTTGAATTTTAAAGCAACCGTGAATATTTCTTGTAGGGAAAAGATTAGCTAGACTGTTTATATAGACTGCATTAAATTGAATCCGTGATTTGATATGATGCTGTTACTAATTAAGACTTGTCTTGCTCAGTCATAGAAAGGCTTCCTGCACTAGGACCAGAGTTCAATTCCCAGAACCTATCTAAATATGCTGGGTGGGAAGGGTATGGGCCCATAATACTACCACCAGGGAAGCAGAGACAGGAGGGATATTACTGGGCCACTTTGCTGAAGAATCCAGGTTCAGGTTTAAGTTCCCACTTACTTGCTCATATTTTGCTCATATGTTTAAAGTCTAGTTTCAGGGAATCTGCCCTCTTGTGGTCTCAGAATTCACAGCCAACACAGGCCAACAGGAACATACATGCAGGCAAAGGATACTTAAAAGATAAAGAGGTTTTGAAACATTATGATTGAGAGACACTGAGAAAGACATGAAAAGTCACTCTGATCCATATATGTGCACAGCGATGTGCACATGGCCGTGCCCACTTGCGTGTCCCCACAGAGTTCTGACATCCAAGCACAGAGAAAGCTTCTACAGAAAAGTGATTTCAAATTTTGACATTTCCTCAGGAGGCCCTACCCAATCTCTGGTGAAATTTTAAGGGACAGGTACTTATGTTGCACAGGTAGCCACAGCTGCATGACTTCATGTGCCCAACAGCTGGATCATGTCCGGAGGACAACACTTTATGGCTCCCCTCCCCATACTTTGTTCCCTAAGAATGGGAAGACTTCCCTAAGGTTGGGGGATTTGCTACAATGGTATCTCAGCTTTGAACCAAACCAGTCATGTTCTATTCAAAGCAACCACATTCACAACCACAGGGCTCACAGCTTCCCTTCACGACAGTTCCTCAGAGTTTGATGTCCTCTTCTGCCCTCCAAGGGCACCTCCATAGGCATATAGACATGTACATCAAATGTACTTTTTATCAAATACCAAGTAGAGGCCAACAGAGGAACGAGACCATGGTCAACAGTTGTAAAGTCACAGGAACACAAAGATGAAGAATGCTCTAATTACCAGTATCAAGTGAATAATTGCTCACACAGGTGTGCAACCTGAAGGCATTGAGGTTGACTATCAAAGATGAATTACCATGACCCAGCACCTCATTGTGACCCCTAAGCTAAGTCACACAGAAGAACTGGTGCAGAATTGCATGTGTTAGGATCCAAATGGCAGTATCTTTTCCTGCCTATCTCTGCTGCTCTTTTGTACCTCTGATGCAAAGGGCTTGACATCACAGACAACGTGGGGCACAAAGTAAGCAGATGCTTGCCTTAAACCACTCTGTAGTTTAGAGAGCTGGGGCAATTAAACTGACTTCTTAACTCATCCTCTCTGTTGCAGAAAGCACAATGAGTCCTCCAGAAAAAGACAGTAAAGCACTAATGAAAGAACATGGATCAGAAGAGGAACAGACATCAGGTTTGCTAGCTTGGCGGGGGTGTAAAGATGGGTAAGCTTAAAACCACATGTTTTATAGGTTTTAATCTGAGGAATTAGATCCCTGAATTCTAATGTGTGTGCATACAGGATTGGAGTTTGGTTCCCAACACAGACAACAGATACTCAGAGCTACATTTAATCCAAAAAATCCAACACCTCCCTCCTTTGCTGGCACACACAAAGTTGAAAATAAATAAATACAAGTAGCACATACCAGCTAAATTCAATCTAATTGGAAGCTGCCAACATAGGTCTGAAATTTAAAGGCATTGAGGATTACTATGAAAGAATAACCCTTAATGACTATGAACCAGCCTAGTCACACCTACCATAAGCCACTCAGAACTAGTTTAGAATGCATGTGTTGAGTTCCAAATTGGAGCATCTTTGCCTGCCTATGTAGGCTACTTTGAAGTACTTCTGAGGCAAAGGCCCTGACATCACAGCCTACAGGGACCATGAACTGAGCAGAGACTTGCCTTGATCCTTTATGTAGTTTGGACATGAAGAATTCTCATACCTGGCTGACACAAAGAGACTGACATCTTAACGCATCCTCTCTATTGCAGAGAGCACAATGTGTCCTCCAGAAAAAGACAATAAAGAAATCCTGAAAGACCAAGGACCAGAGGAGGAACAGACATCAGGTTTGCCAGCAGGGTGGGGTGTAGAGATGGGCACACTTAAAGCCACATGCTCTATAGGTTGTTACCTGAAGAATTTGACCCCCAGTTTCTTATATATGTGCATGCAGGATTGCTGTTTGGTTACCAGCACCCATATGAGGTTCTCAGAGCTATATGAAACTCTAGCTTCAAGAAATCCAACACCTGTCCTCTACCGACACAAGGCTCATAAATACCCACACATAGATATGTAGTACAAGTTCAAAATTATCCTTGTCTTAACATTGGTTATTTCCTGAGGAAAGAAACCTAAGGTTGACCTCTGGGACCCACAACACATGCACACACCATTTAACACTTATTGTATACCACACACATTTATGTATAGGAATAATTCTTCTACATAGTCAAGTTAGAGGTGAGGGTGGGAAATGTTGGGTTTCTGAGCCCTAGATGACTGGTCTCTGTGCCTTTCCTCATATTGTTATTCCTACTGTCTTAAAGATTGTTTTTGTCACAGTATGTATGATTCTATTTGTCTGCCCATTTCAGGGGTCCAGGGTTATTGGTTCCAATGTTTCTACCATGAATTTTAAAACAACCTTGATAATTTCTTGCAGGGAAATGATTAGCTAGACTCTTTATATTGACTGCATTAAATTGCATCTGTGATTTGGTAGGATGCTGTTACTAATTAAGGCTTTACTTGCTCAGTCATAGAAAGGCTGCCTCCACTAGGACCAGAGTTCAATTCCCAGAACCTATCTAAATATGCCGGGTGGGAAGGGTATGGGCCCCTAATACCACCACCAAGGAAGCAGAGACAGGAGGAATATCACTGGGCCATTTTGCTGAAGAATCCAGGTTCAGGTTTAAATTCCCACTTACCTGCTCATATTTTGCTCATATCTTTAAATCTAGTTTCAGGGAATCTGCCCTCTTGTGTTCTCAGCATTCACAGCCTACACAGGCCAGCAGGAACATACATGCAGGCAAAGGATACTTAATAGATAAAGAGGTTTTGAAATATTATGATTGAGAGACACTGAGAAAGACATGAAAAGTCACTCTGATCCATACATGTGTACAGAGATGTGCACATGGCCTTGCCCACTTGCATGTCCCCACAGAGAGTTCTGACAACCAAGCACAGAGAAAGCTTCTACAGAAAAGTGATTTCAAATTTTGACATTTCCTCAGGAGGCCCTACCCAATCTCTGGTGCAATTTTAAGGGTCTTGGTGATGCACAGGTAGCCACAGCTGCATGACTTCATGTGCCCAACAGCTGGATCATGTCCGGAGGACAACACTTTAAGGCTCCCCTCCCCATACTTTGTTCCCTAGGGATGGGAGGACTTCTCTAAGGTTGGGGGATTTGCTACAATGGTATCTCAGCTTAGAACCAAACCAGTCATGTTCTATTCAAAGCAACCACATTCACAGCCACAGGGCTCACAGCTTCCCTTCACGACAGTTCCTCAGAGTTTGATGTCCTCTTCTGCCCTCCAAGGGCACTTCCATAGGCATATAGACATGTACATCAAATGTACTTTTTTTCAAATACCAAGTAGAGGTCAACAGAGGAACGAGACCATGGTCAACAGTTGTAAAGCCACAGGAACACAAAGATGAAGAATGCTCTAATTACCAGTATCAAGTGAATAATTGCTCACACAGGTCTGCAACTTGAAGGCATTGAGGTTGAATATCAAAGATGAATACTCAATGCCCATGACCGAGCACCTCATTGTGACCCCTAAGCTAAGTCACACAGAAGAACTGGTGCAGAATTGCATGTGTTAGGATCCAAATGGCAGTATCTTTTCCTGCCTATCTCTGCTGCTCTTTTGTACCTCTGATGCCAAGGGCTTGACATCACAGACAACTTGGGGCACAAAGTAAGCCGATGCTTGCCTTAAACCACTCAGTAGTTTAGAGAGCTGGGGCCATTAGACTGACTTCTTAACTCATCCTCTCTGTTGCAGAAAGCACAATGAGTCCTCCAGAAAAAGACAGTAAAGCACTAATGAAAGAACACGGATCAGAAGAGGAACAGACATCAGGTTTGCAAGCTTGGCGGGGGTGTAAAGATGGGTAAGCTTAAAACCACATGTTTTATAGTCTTTAATCTGAGGAATTCGTTCCCCGAATTCTAATGTGTGTGCATGCAGGATTGGAGTTTGGTTCCCAGCACACACAACAGGTACTCAGAGCTACGTGTAGCTCAGGCTCCAGGAATCCAATATCTCTGTCCTTTGCTGGCACACACAAAGTTGAAAAAACCCCTAAATACAGTAGCAAATACAAGCTAAATTCAATCTAATTGTAAGCTGCCTACATAGGTTTGAAATTTAAAGGCATTGAGGATTCTATGGAAGAATAACCCTTAATGCCTATGGCCCAGCACCTCCTAGTCACACCTATCCTAAGCCACTCAGAAGAACTAGTTTAGAAGGCATGTTCAGTTCCAAACTGGAGCATCTTTGCCTGCCTATGTAGGCTGCTTTGCTCTACTTCTGAGGCAAAGGCCCTGACATCACAGCCTACAGGGACCATGAACTGAGCAGAGACTTGCCTTGATCCTTTATGAAGTTTGGACATGTAGTATTCTCATACATGGCTGAGACAATTAGACTGACTTCTTAACGCATCCTTTCTGATTCAGAAAGCACAATGAGTCCTCCAGAGAAAGACAGTAAAGAAGTCCTGAAAGAACAAGGACCAGAGAAGGAACAGACATCAGGTTTGCCAGCAGGGTGGGGTGTAGAGATGGGCACACTTAAAGCCACATGCTCTATAGGTTGTTATCTGAAGAATTTGACCCCCAGTTACTTATATATGTGTATGCTGGATTGGAGTTTGATTACCAGCACCCACATCAAGTTCTCAGAGCTATATGAAACTCCAGCTCCAAGAAATCCAAAACCTCTGTCCTCTGCCGACACAAGGCTCATAAATACCCACACATAGATATGTAGTACAAGTTTAAAATTATCCTTTGTCTTAACATTGGATATTTCCTGAGGAAAGTACCTAAGGTTGACCTCTGGCACCCACAACACATGCACACACCATTTAACACTTATTGCATACCACACACATTATATGTATAGGAATAATTCTTCTACATAGTCAAGTTAGTGGTGTGGGTGGGAAATGTTGGGTTTCTGAGCCCTAGATGACTGGTCTCTGTGCCTTTATTCCTACAGTTATTCCTACTGTCTTAAAAGTTGATTTTGTCATATATTACTGTATTTGTCTGCCTGTTTTAGGGGTCCAGGGTTCTTGTTTTCAATGATTCTACCACGAATTTTAAAACAACTTTTAAAATTTCTTAGAGAGAAATGATTAGCCAGGCTCTTTATATCGACTGCATTTAATTGCATCTGTGACTTGTTATGATGCTGTTACTAATTAAGGCTTGTCTTTTTCAGTCATAGAAAGGTTTCCTGCACTAGGACCAGAGTTCAATTCTCAGAACCTATCTAAATATGCCGGGTGGGAAGGGTATGGGCCCCTAATACCACCACCAAGGAAGCAGAGACAAGAGGAATATCACTGGGCCACTTTGCTGAAGAATCCAGGTTCAGGTTTAAGTTCCCACTTACCTGCTCATATTTTGCTCATATCTTTAAATCTAGTTCCAGGGAATCTGCCCTCCTGTGTTCTCAGCATTCACATCCTACACAGGCCAACAGGAACATACATGCAGGCAAAGGATACTTAATAGATAAAGAGGTTTTGAAACATTATGATTGAGAGACACTGAGAAAGACATGAAAAGTCACTCTGATCCATATATGTGTACAGAGATGTGCACATGGCCTTGCCCACTTGCATGTCCCCACAGAGAGTTCTGACAACCAAGCACAGAGAAAGCTTCTACAGAAAAGTGATTTCAAATTTTGACATTTCCTCAGGAGGCCCTACCCAATCTCTGGTGAAATGTTAAGGGTCTTGATGTTGCACAGGTAGCCACAGCTGCATGACTTCATGTGCCCAACAGCTGGATCATGTCCGGAGGACAACACTTTAAGGCTCCCCTCCCCATACTTTGTTCCCTAAGAATGGGAAGACTTCCCTAAGGTTGGGGGATTTGCTACAATGGTATCTCAGCTTTGAACCAAACCAGTCATGTTCTATTCAAAGCAACCACATTCACAACCACAGGGCTCACAGCTTCCCTTCACGACAGTTCCTCAGAGTTTGATGTCCTCTTCTGCCCTCCAAGGGCACCTCCATAGGCATATAGACATGTACATCAAATGTACTTTTTTTCAAATACCAAGTAGAGGCCAACAGAGGAACGAGACCATGGTCAACAGTTGTAAAGCCACAGGAACACAAAGATGAAGAATGCTCTAATTACCAGTATCAAGTGAATAATTGCTCACACAGGTCTGCAACCTGAAGGCACTGAGGTTGACTATCAAAGATGAATACTCAATGCCCATGACCCAGCACCTCATTGTGACCCCTAAGCTAAGTCACACAGAAGAACTGGTGCAGAATTGCATGTGTTAGGATCCAAATGGCAGTATCTTTTCCTGCCTATCTCTGCTGCTCTTTTGTACCTCTGATGCAAAGGGCTTGACATCACAGACAACGTGGGGCACAAAGTAAGCAGATGCTTGCCTTAAACCACTCTGTAGTTTAGAGAGCTGGGGCAATTAAACTGACTTCTTAACTCATCCTCTCTGTTGCAGAAAGCACAATGAGTCCTCCAGAAAAAGACAGTAAAGCACTAATGAAAGAACATGGATCAGAAGAGGAACAGACATCAGGTTTGCTAGCTTGGCGGGGGTGTAAAGATGGGTAAGCTTAAAACCACATGTTTTATAGGTTTTAATCTGAGGAATTAGATCCCTGAATTCTAATGTATGTGCATACAGGATTGGAGTTTGGTTCCCAACACAGACAACAGATACTCAGAGCTACATTTAATCCAAGAAATCCAACACCTCCCTCCTTTGCTGGCACACACAAAGTTGAAGAAATCTCTAAGTACAAGTAGCACATACCAGCTAAATTCAATCTAATTGGAAGCTGCCAACATAGGTCTGAAATTTAAAGGCATTGAGGATTACTATGAAAGAATAACCCTTAGTGCCTATGAACCAGCACCTCCTAGTCACATCTACCGTAAGCCACTCAGAAGAATTAGTTTAGAATGCATGTGTTGAGTTCCAAATTGGAGCATCTTTGCCTGCCTATTTAGGCTACTTTGAAGTACTTCTGAGGCAAAGGCCCTGACATCACAGACTACATGGACCATGAAGTGAGCAGAGACTTGCCTTGATCCTTTATGTAGTTTGGACATGAAGAATTCTCATACCTGGCTGACACAAAGAGACTGACATCTTAACGCATCCTCTCTATTGCAGAGAGCACAATGTGTCCTCCAGAAAAAGACAAGAAATCCTGAAAGACCAAGGACCAGAGGAGGAACAGACATCAGTTTTGCCAGTAGGGTGGGGTGTAGAGATGGGCACACTTAAAGCCACATGCTCTATAGGTTGTTAATCTGAAGAATTCGACCCCCAGTTTCTTATATATGTGCGTACAGGATTGGTGTTTGGTTACCAGCACCCATATGAGGTTCTCAGAGCTATATGAAACTCCACCTCCAAGAAATCCAACACCTGTCCTCTACCGACACAAGGCTCATAAAATACCCACACATAGATATGTAGTACAAGTTCAAAATTATCCTTTGTCTTAACATTGGTTATTTCCTGAGGAAAGAAACCTAAGGTTGACCTCTGGGACCCACAACACATGCACACACCATTTAACACTTATCGCATACCACACACATTACATGTATAGGAATAATTCTTCTACATAATCAAGTTAGAGGTGTGGGAGGGAAATGTTGGGTTTCTGAGCCCTAGATGACTGGTCTCTGTGCGTTTCCTCATTGTTATTCCTACTGTCTTGAAGATTGCTTTTGTCACAGTATGTATGATTCTATTTGTCTGCCCATTTTAGGGGTCCAGGGTTATTGCTTCCAATGTTTCTATCATGAATTTTAAAACAACCTTGAATATTTCTTGTAGGGAAATTAGCTAGACTCTTTATATTGACTGCATCAAATTGCATCTGTGATTTTGTATGATGCTGTTACTAATTAAGGCTTGTCTTACTCAACCATAGAAAGGTTTCCTCCACTAGGACCAGAGTTCAATTCCCAGAATCTATCTAAATATGCTGGTGGGAAGGGTATGGGCCCATAATACCACCACCAAGGAAGCAGAGAGAGGAGGAATATCACAGGACTACTTTGCTGAAGAATCCAGGTTCAGGTTTAAGTTCCCACTTACCTGCTCATATTTTGCTCATATCTTTAAAGTCTAGATTCAGGGAACCTGCGCTCTTGTGGTCTCAGCATTCACAGCCTACACAGGCCAACAGGAACATACATGCAGGCAGAGGATTCTTAAAGATAGAGGTTTTGAAACATTATGATTGAGAGACACTGAGAAAGATATGAAAGGTCAAACACTGATCCATATATGTGCATAGAGTTGTGCACATGGCCTTGCCCACTTGCATGTCCCCACAGAGAGTTCTGACAACCAAGCACAGAGAAAGCTTCTACAGAAAAGTGATTTCAAATTTTGACATTTCCTCAGGAGGCCCTACCCAATCTCTGGTGCAATTTTAAGGTTCTTGATGTTGCACAGGTAGCCATAGCTGCATGTCCTCATGTGCCCAACAGCTGGATCATGTCTGGAGGACAAGACTTTATGGCTCCCCTCCCCATACTTTTTCCCTAAGAATGGGAAGACTTCCATAATGTTCGGGGATTTGCTACAATGGTATCTCAGATTTGAACCAAACCAGTCCTGTTCGATCAAAGCACCCACATTCACATCCATAGGGCTCACAGCTTCCCTTCACGACAGTTCCTCAGAGTTTGATGTCCTCTTCTGCCCTCCAAGAGCACCTCCATAGGCATATAGACATGTACATCAAATGTACTTTTTTTCAAATACCAAGTAGAGGCCAACAGAGGAACGAGACCATGGTCAACAGTTGTAAAGCCACAGGAACACAAAGATGAAGAATGCTCTAATTACCAGTATCAAGTGAATAATTGCTCACACAGGTCTGCAACCTGAAGGCACTGAGGTTGACTATCAAAGATGAATACTCAATGCCCATGACCCAGCACCTCATTGTGACCCCTAAGCTAAGTCACACAGAAGAACTGGTGCAGACTTGCATGTGTTAGGATCCAAATGGCAGTATCTTTTCCTGCCTATCTCTGCTGCTCTTTTGTACCTCTGATGCCAAGGGCTTGACATCACAGACAACTTGGGGCACAAAGTAAGCAGATGCTTGCCTTAAACCACTCTGTAGTTTAGAGAGCTGGGGCCATTAGACTGACTTCTTAACTCATCCTCTCTGTTGCAGAAAGCACAATGAGTCCTCCAGAAAAAGACAGTAAAGCACTAATGAAAGAACATGGATCAGAAGAGGAACAGACATCAGGTTTGCAAGCTTGGCGGGGGTGTAAAGATGGGTAAGCTTAAAACCACATGTTTTATAGTCTTTAATCTGAGGAATTCGTTCCCCGAATTCTAATGTGTGTGCATGCAGGATTGGAGTTTGGTTCCCAGCACACACAACAGGTACTCAGAGCTACGTGTAGTTCAGGCTCCAGGAATCCAATATCTCTGTCCTCTGCTGGCACACACAAAGTTGAAGAAACCCCTAAATACAGTAGCAAATACAAGCTAAATTCATTCTAATTGTACGCTGCCAACATAGCTCTGAAATTTAAAGGCATTGAGGATTCTATGGAAGAATAACCCTTAATTCCTATGGCCCAGCATCTCCTAGTCACACCTATCCTAAGCCACTCAGAAGAACTAGTTTAGAAGGCATGTTCAGTTCCAAACTGGAGCATCTTTGCCTGCCTATGTAGGCCTCTTTGCTCTTCTTCTGAGGCAAAGGCCCTAACATCACAGCCTACAGGGACCATGAACTGAGCAGAGACTTGCCTTGATCCTTTATGAAGTTTGGACATGTAGTATTCTCATACATGGCTGAGACAATTAGACTGACTTCTTAACGCATCCTTTCTGATTCAGAAAGCACAATGAGTCCTCCAGAGAAAGACAGTAAAGAAGTCCTGAAAGAACAAGGACCAGAGAAGGAACAGACATCAGGTTTGCCAGCAGGGTGGGGTGTAGAGATGGGCACACTTAAAGCCACATGCTCTATAAGTTGTTATCTGAAGAATTTGACCACCAGTTACTTATATATGTGTATGCTGATTGGAGTTTGATTACCAGCACCCACATCAAGTTCTCAGAGCTATATGAAACTCCAGCTCCAAGAAATCCAACACCTCTGTCCTCTGCCGACACAAGGCTCATAAATACCCACACATAGATATGTAGTACAAGTTTAAAATTATCCTTTGTCTTAACATTGGATATTTCCTGAGGAAAGTACCTAAGGTTGACCTCTGGCACCCACAACACATGCACACACCATTTAACACTTATCGCATACCACACACATTATATGTATAGGAATAATTCTTCTACATAGTCAAGTTAGAGGTGTGGGTGGGAAATGTTAGGTTTCTGAGCCCTAGATGACTGGTCTCTGTGCCTTTATTCCTACAGTTATTCCTACTGTCTTAAAAGTTGATTTTGTCATATATTACTGTATTTGTCTGCCCGTTTTAGGGGTCCAGGGTTATTGTTTTCAATGATTCTACCATGAATTTTAAAACAACTTTTAAAATTTCTTGGAGGGAAATGATTAGCCAGACTCTTTATATTGACTGCATTTGATTGCATCTGTGATTTTGTATGATGCTGTTAATAATTAAGGCTTGTCATTTTCAGTCATAGAAATGTTTCCTGCACTAGGACCAGAGTTCAATTCTCAGAATCTACTTAAATATGCTGTGTAGGTGGGGTATGAGCACTTAATACAACCACCAGTGAAGCAGAGACAGGAGAAATACCACTGGGCCACTTTGCTGAAGGATCCAGGTTCAGGGTTCAGCTCACTTTTGCCTGCTAATATCTTTAATATCGATTTTCATTTAATCTGGCCTCTTGCCTTCTCAGCAGGCACGGCTTACCTATGTTAATATAATGTCATTTTTTACCATTAAGATTGAGAGCAACTGAAAAAGACATGAAATGTCAATTGTACACATGGACTTGCTCACTTGTATGTTCCCAGAGAGAGAGCTCTGATAATGAAGCTTAGGACCAGCTCCACAGAAAAGTGATTTCAAATTCTGACACTTCCTCAGGAGGCCCCATCCGATCTCTGATGCAATTTCAAGTTTCTTGATCATGCATTGGTGGCCACAGCTGCATTACTTTTTGTGCCCAACAGCTGTCCGGAGGACAACAGTTCAGTTCTCTCCTCCCTTCTGTAAGCTTGGGAGAGAAGTCCCTCAGGGTGTGGGAAGTTGGTACAGATGGTATCTCTGATTTGAGCAAAAAGTAAAATTATATTCTATTCTAAACATGCGCATTCAAGTGTCTCACAAATGCCCTTAATTCCAGTTCCACAGTCTTAATTCTCTTCTGGCTTCCAATGGTACCTGTGAAAACATATAGGCATGTACAGAAAAATGAAGTCTATTTTTTTTCAAATACCAGATAGGTGCCTACAAATGAACTAGATCATGGCACACACAACAACAGACACAAAGCTGAAGACACTTCTAATTCCATTATCAATTACAATCTAATTATAATCTAATTCCATGCTGCTTACCCAGGTCTGAAATTTGAAGGAATTGAGGATTATAATGAGCATGAACCCTTCATGACAATAACATAGCACCTCATTGTGACAGGCACCCTAAACTACTCAGAACAACTAGTGTAGAATGCACGTGTTAGGGTCCAAATGGGAGCATCTTTTCCTATCTGATGCTTTACTGTGCTTCTGAGGTATAAGGCCCTGACATCTCAGACTACATGGGGCATAAAGTGAGATGCTTGCCTTAATGCTCTATGTAGTTTGGACATGAGAGTTCTCATTCCCAGCTGTGGCAATTAGACTGACCTATTTTTCTCTGTTGCAGAAAGCACAATAACTCCTCCAGAAAAAGATGATAAAACCCTAAAAGACCAAGGAGCAGACTGGGAAAGGAAATCAGGTTTGCTGGTGGGATATGGTGTAAAGATGGGTACACTTAAATCCACATTATGTATAGGTTTTTATCTGAAGAATTAGATCCCCGAGTTTTTATATGTGTGCTGAAGTATTGGAATTTGTGTACCAGCACCCACAGCAGGTGTCTCATGTAACTCCAGCTCCATGAAATCCAACACCTCTGTCCTCTGCTGGCACAAGGCTCGTACATACCCACACATAGACATGTAATTAAAAATTAAAATAAGTATTTTAAAGGTGGATGTTTCTTGAGGAAGGAAACCTAAGGTTGACCTCTGGCATCCACATCAACATGTACACACATACTTGACACTTATGACATACCACATACATATGTACACAAACAATTCTTTCAAATTTACTAGATAGAGTTGTTGAGGGTAATATTGAGTGCTTCAGCCCTAGTTGAAGGTCTCTGTGCCTATTCTTATACTGCTATCCCCACTAGCTTAAGTGTTGTTTCTTTCAGGGTATACGACTCTTTATATTTGTCTGCAAGATTGGGGGTGGGGGGTTTCTTGGTTCCATTGATTCTATCATGAATTTAAAATCACCTTGACAATTTCTGTGAGGGAAATGATCAGCTAGGCTCTTTATATTGACTGCATTAAATTGCATCTGTGTTTGTGTATAAAGCTGTTATTAATAAGATTGAACCTTGAGGCTTGTTTTACTCAGTTAAAGAAATGCTTCCTGCACTAGGACCAAAGTTCAATCCCAGAACCTGTCTAAATATTCTGGTGGGAGGGGTATGTGCCTATAGTACCACCACCCAGGAAGCAAAGACAGGAGGAAGATCACTTGTCACTCTTCTGGAGGATCTAGGTTCAACTTTCAGCTCCCACATGCCAGCTCATATCTGTAAGTCTAGTTCCAGGGAATCTATATGCCCTCTTGTGGTCTCAGCAGGCACAGCCTACACATGTTACAAGGACATACATACAGGGCAAAGCCTTCTTAAAGATAAAGACATCTTTAATCATTACAATTGAAAGGAGCGACTGAGAAAGACATGAAATGTCAACCTCTGGTTCATACATGTTCACACAAATGTGCACATGGACCTGCCTACTCACATGTCCACACAGAGCCTTGACAACCTAGTAGAGGACATGCTTCTACACAGAAGTGACTCCAAATGCTGACCCTTGCACAGGAGTCTCTGCCCAGTCTCTGATGCAATTTTAAGTGTCTTGATGTTGCATAGGTAGCGGCAGCTGCATGTCTTCAGGTGGCCAACAGCTGTATCATGTGCAGAGGAGAGCAGTTCTCAGTTCTCCTCCCTATTGTCTGATCTCTAAGAATAGGGGTAGTTTGTACAGAAAGCAAAATCATGGTGGTTGGATTTTTTTCTTTCCTTTTCCAGAAGTCTTTCAAGCTGAGGAAGAAGATGCAATGACAGAGGCGGGTGAACAAGGTGACTAAAATTCTTATTTGTGGTCAATCTATAGGAAGGCTGGGTGAGAGCAACGTATGGCATTCTGATAGGAGTATGGGGTCCTGGTTTCACTAGTGTCTCTGCCTGAATCTTCCCTGGGAGTCCTGGGGATGAACATCACAGACCAAGCCATATGGCTCAGTGCAATTTCTGTTGGATCACAGCTACGAAAATTTCAAATAACCCATAAATCTAGCAAACTGACAACATAAGCCCAAGGTTGACTAGTTCCAAACACAGCTGAGAGTAGTTAACCACACCAATCAAATTTAGAGATTTTATTAGGTTTCAAATTAGCATACAACATGAATTTGGTTCTTTTTTTTTGTTAGTGGTTTTATTATCATAGATTATATATAATGAGTTTCCCTTAGATATTTTTGTACAACTATCCCCACCTCTACTTTGATTTTTGGTCACCCAATGTGTTTGATTGGGTTGCTTACGTGAGCCTGGGAGAATGGTTATTTACAGAGGCATGGGCACCTTTACCAGTGGATACACCACTGAAGAAAGTTTCATTTCCCCATCAACCATTAACTGCCAACAGCTCCTCAGGCAATGGCAGGACCTCATGTATTCCAGGCACGCTTCGAACTCTTTATGTAGTTGAGGGTGATCTTGAACACTTATTCCTCCTGAGTGATAGAATTACAGTTGTGTGCGAACACATCTGGTTTATGTGGCGCTAGGGGTTTAACACTAAGGCAAGTGACTCTGTTCTCTGAGCCACCTCTCCAGACCAACTGTTTCAATGCTCATGTAGTTTCTTCTAATCTGTCATCCTCTCCCAGTTCCAGCCTCTGCCCTCCATCCCATAGCTCACCTTCTGCTCTCATGTATTGTCACCCTCTTTCCTTCTATCCTCCTCCACTTAAGATCTCTTTTCCCCTTTTCCAAGGTCTCTTTCTACTTTTATGGAGTGTGTGTTTGTGTGTATAAACAAAATCTAGGAGAAAACATGTAGTATTTGTCTTTGAGTCTGGCATATTTTGCCTAACAGCAATTACCAGTTCCATCCATTTTACCGAATAAATAGAATTCCATCAGTAAAGCCAGATGACAGTGGCTCACACCTTCAATCCTGGCACTCAGGAGGCAAAGACAGGTTGATCTCTGAGTTTGAGGCCAGTCTGGTCTACAGAGCAACTTCAAGGACAGCATGAGCTACACAGAGAACCTGGTCTCAGAAAAAAAAATCCATTGTAAATGCATCATTATTTTTTCATTCCTTGTGTTGCCTTGTAATATTCATTGTTAATCCCAGCACTCAAGAGGTAAAGGAAAGTGGATCTTTGTAAGTCCCAGGATAGTCAAGTCTACATAGTGAAAAAATAAGTAAATATATTCCATTGTAGAGCTGGAGTGAGCACAATGGTTAGAGCACTTGCTGCTCTTGTAGAGGCCTGGGGTGCAATTCACAGCACTCATAGTGCAGCTTGCAACCATCTGTAACTCCAGTTCCCAGCAACTTAAGGTACCCCTGACCTTTTCAGACATCAGGCATGCATATCTTATACATACATACATACATACATACATACATACATGCATGCATACACACACACATACATACATATATATATACATACATACATACATATATGGGAAGTACTCCCTACACCTAAACATTAATTTATAAAAAGCCCTAATGCATTGCATGAGCAAGCTGCATTCTATTCTCCCACTGGTGGGATTTCTCATTTGCTAGTGGTTAATCCAGGTGTAACCATATGGTATCCACTGAGGCACTGATTAAAAGCAGTGATGGGACTTGGATGAGATATTTACATTGTATGCTTAGAACTGAGGGTCTGACCAGATCAGACAAGAGAGTCCAAGCTGCATCCCACTTTGCTTCATGATCCTGATGGGAGGCAATGCCTGGGAGTCATGACCCTAGGCCTGTAGGTCATGACCCCTTTGGGAATCAAAAAACCCTTCCACAGGGGTCACATATTAGATATCCTAAGCATCAGATATTTATATTGTGACTTATAAGAGTAGCAAAAGTATAGTTATAAAGTAGCAATAACTGGTTGGAGGTCACTACAACATGAACTGTGTTAAAATGTCACAGCATTGGAAAGGTCCAGAACCACTGCTCTAGATTGCAGGCAGGGCCTGTACCTCTGGCAAACACATCAGGTTGTCCCTGCATGAATTATAACATCATTATTAAGCCATGTTGAAAACTAATATTTTGCTGTGCCCTCTAAATTAGAATCCATGTTATTTTGGAGGAGTAAGGCTTCAAGACAGGGTTTCTGTCCTGGAACCATCTTTGTAGACTAAGCTGGCCTCAAACTCACAGAGATCCACCTGCCTCTGCCTCCTGAGTGCTAGGATTGCAGTTGTGCACCACCTTTGCATGACTGGAATCCATACTATTAAATATAAGTATTGGTGGCATTTTGAGCCATTCACTTTGGGCCAGGCACCGTGGTGCACTTAGTCTCATTGTCACATCACTTGTTCAATAACTACCTTGTTAAAGGAATTAATATATGTCATCATCATCAGGGTTTCTATTGCTACAGCAAAACTTTAGGTCCAAAAAGTAATTTGGGAAGGAAAGTATTTGGCAGTCTGGAGCATGGGTGTAATAATTACGTCTATAGGTGTGTGGTGTGTGTGTGGGGGGGAGCCAGGAAGTCTTAGTTCTAACTTCAGGCTGCCTTCTGACTCTCCATGCAAACCAAAACCCATTAGCATGGATAATGTTCAACATATATTGCATTGGTCCAATTCTGCAAATAGAGCTTAAGATCTTGCATACATGAGGGACTGAGTTTAGGACCACAGAGTAACATAAAAAGTTGGGTATGATGGCAGTGTGCTTATACTCACAGCCATGGCTTATAATCACAGATGGAATGGAGAGAGAGGCAAATCTTTACAGCTTACTGGCCAAAGATAGCCCAGTCTACTTGGATCTCATGAGAAATACATGGCTCAGAAGAAGCTGAACTGAACTTTGGTTATAACTAAGTTGGTGGAGTATCTTCTAACATGCATAAGGCCATGGGGTTCAGTCCTCAGTTCAACATAAAACTGAGCATGGTGGTGCACACCTGCAATCCAGGAGATGGAACATAGGAGGATCAGAAGTTCAAAACCATTGTTGTATACATAGCAAAGTTGAGGCCAGTTTGAGTTATGAGACTCTTCTCTCAAAACAGGTATTGAAGTAGCAAGAACATTGTATATAGCTATATGACTTAAAATCCAGGAGAGAGTGTGTTAGCACATATTTGTATGTATTCAGTACAACATATTTTGATTCATTATAGATATAGTAGTCGTCAATTAAAGGAAACTAGCATATTAGTCACCTTAAACTTCCATCATTTCTTTATTAAAAATCCATTCAGATTTCCTCCCACCTATTTTGAGATGTTTTAAGCCATTGTTAATTATACTCATGGTTAAGCTATATATGCCAGTTTCATTAAAAATAAGACTTTGTTCACATTTTGTTTTTCTTCTGTCCTTTTATCTGACTCCTTATCATGGAGGTGACCTACAAGACTACAAGGCCCACGTGATAGCTAAATTCAACAGAAGTGTGGATCTACACTATGACAGCCCAGTGATGGAAGTATTGTCTGATGCTTTTAAACCATACCAGAAAATCTTCAGGCCTCACACCATTATCCTACATGGAAGACCAGGAGTTGGGAAGTCAGCTTTGGCCAGAAGTATTGTTCTGGGCTGGGCACATGGTAAACTCTACCGAGACATGTCCTATGTCTTCTTCTTCTCTATTAGAGAAAGAAAGTGGACAGAGAAGAGCAGTTTGGCACAACTGATTGCCAAGGAGTGGCCAGACTCCTGGGCTCCCGTGACAAAGATCATGTCCCAACCAGAAAGACTCTTGTTTGTCATAGATGGTTTGGATGATATGCACAGTGTCCTCCAACATGATAATATGACACTCTGCAGAGACTGGAAGGATGAACAGCCCATATACATCCTAATGTACAGCCTCCTGAGGAAGGCCCTCGTACCCCAGTCCTTTCTCATCATTACCACCAGAAACACAGGCTTAGAAAAGCTCAAGTTGATAGTGATGTCTCCCCTCTATATACTGGTTGAAGGACTGTCTGCATCAAGGAGATTTCAGCTGATCCTCGAGAACATCTCCGATGACTCTCAGAGAATGCAGGTCTTCCATTCCATGATAGAGAATCACCAGCTATTTGACCAATGCCAGGCCCCCTCTGTGTGCTCACTGGTCTGTGAGGCTCTACAGCTGCAGAAGGATCTGGGAAAGAGATGCACACTACCCTGCCAGACTCTCACTGGTTTGTATGCCACATTGGTGTTCCACAAGCTCACCTTGACAAGGCCTTCCCAGAGTGCACTCAGTCAGGAAGAGCAAATTACCCTAGTGGGTTTGTGCAGGATGGCGGCTGAGGGAGTGTGGACCATGAGGTCAGTGTTCTACAAGGATGACCTGAAGACCTACAGCCTAAAGGAGTCTGAGATCTCAGCCCTCTTTCACATGAACATCCTTCTCCAGGATGGCCACAGCGGTGAGCAGTGTTATATTTTTTTCCACCTCAGCCTGCAGGATTTCTTTGCTGCCCTATATTATGTTTTAGAAGGGCTGGGGAAATGGAATTGGCATTTTTCCTTCACTAAACTCCAAATGAGTATCACAGAGGTGAAGAGATCCGACAACACTCACCTCCTCGGGATGAAACGTTTCTTATTTGGCCTCATGAATAAGGATATCTTGAAGACTCTGGAGGTTCTGTTTGGATGTCCCGTGACCCCGACTGTTAAACAGAAGCTCAGACACTGGGTCTCTCTGATACGCCGGCAGGTCAATGGCGCCAACCCGATGGACACCCTGCATGCCTTCTACTATCTCTTTGAGTCTCAGGATGAAGAGTTTGTTCACATGGCACTTGAAGACTTTCGAGAAGTGTGGCTTCTGATTAACCAGAAGATGGACTTGATGGTATCTTCCTACTGTCTCCAGCACTGTCAGAACTTGAAGGCCATCCGGGTGGATATCAGAGACCTCTTATCAATGGATAATACTCTCGAGCTGTGCCCTGTTGTCGCTCTGCAGAAGTGAGTATTGAATGATTTTTATCCAAAGCCAGTTAGTAATTTTTGTATGTTACTATACAAGACGTGACTTTTGGAAATATTTCGGGTACTAGATGGCACTTAAAGGATGATTTCCTTGCTAACAGGACCTGAACTGAGTCTGGTTTGTCATTATCTGGTAGAAAAGTCCTTTTAAAACAGAGTACCATGCTGGGAATATGGCTCAGCTTGTAGACCTATTTCAGCCAGTAGACTGGTCACCTAGCATGAATAAAGCCTGTGGTTCTATCCCAGCACTACATAGACTACATACATATCTACAAGCCCAGAACTCCAGGTGACAGAGTTGGCAGCCTAGGTTCCACCAGTAAGCCTATCAGAACAGCCAAATTAATAATGCATAAAAAGGAAATTCATTCAATGAGGCCACAGTGGAAGGAGGGACAGAGATCATGACTACCTTGACTCCCCTCTCCATAGCCTATCTTTTGGAACCTGAAGCGAAGTTAAAAGTTCAGGGATATGCATGTCTTAAGTAGTTCTGAGCCAAGTTCATGAGCCCTGCACCATTGACATATCACCTGGCCGCCAGTCTCTCCAGACAGGTGGTCTGCTCTGTATGGAATTGCTTTCTGGGAGACAAGCTTTCCTCTGGCTTGCATCAGAGTCCAGTCTTTTCCTTCTTCCAGAAGGAGATTCCTGGAGACTGGTAGAAGTTTTGGGGTCCATTGCTTCCAAAACCTGATAGTCAGAATGCTGGACAGATTAACAGAAGTACCTAGGCAAGAGAGAGCACACAGTGATTATGAGCATTTGCTACTTACTGCTCCAGAGGTCCAGACTATGGTTCTCAGCACCCAGTGGAGTGTCTCACACCCCTACAACTCCACGCCCAGAAGCTCCAGCGCCCTCTTCTGGCTTCCACAGGCACATGAAATGCAATACACTTAAATAAAAATTAATATTAAATATTTTTAAAAGATGTGTTTATTATATACAAGTACACTCTAGCTGTCCTCAGACACACCAGAAGAGGGCATCAGATATCATTACAGATGATTGTGAGCCACCATGTGGTTGCTGGGATTTGAACTCAGGACCTCTGGAAGAGCAGTCAGTGCTCTTAACTGCTGAGCCATCTCTCCAGCCCAATATTAAATATTTTCATAATAAAATACATTCATCTCTGTAAGCTGGTTACAGAGAAAGGACCAGATGTTCAAGTTTTAAGACCAGTTATCAGTTTTTAAGTATATATGTAACATATTAATATCATCATATATTAAATTACATTGTGCAGATCTAAGATTGTGATTTTGTGTTTTGTGGTCTTTGACCAACGTGCCCCCCCTCCCCCAGTCTCTGGTGACTTCACCATTCTATTATCCACTTCTGGAGAATTTTGTTTAAAAAAATAAAACAAGGTTCCATTTAGTGTGTGTGTGTGTGTGTGTGTGTGTGTGTGTGTGTGTGTGTTTGTGTATGTCTGAGTGTTTGTGTCTTTCTGCAGTCTGTGTGCACATGTGTGTGCATGTCATGACATGCATGGAAATCAGCAACTAGCAGTGATAGATCTTTCCACTGCAGAGGTCTCTGGGTTTGATCTCGAGTACTCAGGCCTCACAGCAAAGTCTCACCTCACACAGATAATGTCCTCATAGGAACTGCCATGGAGTCATGTTTTCAATTATCCACTTCCACTTATATTCTAGAATTCTCCAAGAGAGAGGGCAAGAAGTCAGAGCTAGAGTCTATCAAGAGTCCCGTAACCTTCCTCTTGCTGCTACTAGGAATAAGTCACATTTCCCTCACCATATACTTGGCTTTTCCTGTACTGTTTTTGTCCAGGTAGTTGCCATAACTAACAGGAAGTGGTAATATCTACTCCAAGATGGAGATGGAATGATATTATCCTCAGAGTAAAAATAAAATCAAATCCAAGATAAAGAGATGGCTCAGCAGTTAAGAACGTTCCTGTTCTTCCAGAGGATCTGGATTTGGTTCCTAGCATCACTTTGGGTGCCTCATAGTTGCCTATAACCCTAGCTCTGGGGAGATTTGATGCCCTCCTCCGGTCTCCATGAGCACATATAGAGAGATGCAGAGACACGAAGACAGCATGCAGACACACACAAGTATAGACACACACAGGAGCACACAGTTACACAACTTTAAAAATACAATCCTTTTTAGTGCCATACAACATAGCCATACCATTTCACCATTAGAGTGAGCTAGAATTTAAGTCAGTAGGTGACTGGGAGGACTGAAGGCTCTAATTGGTGTAGCATATCCCCAGGGAATATTGAAGTATCAGAGGAGACTGACTGTAGGGCTGGTCCCGTAGAGCTCATACTAGGTAGCATCCACTGAGCTGGCTTTATTTCCTCAGTTGTCCTGTGCTACCTTACAGTCTAGTCTGCCTTCTGTGGCTGGCCTTGCTGTGGCAGTCACTCATGTTCAAATCTGCCTGTTCAATCATATTCTCTCTCACTTCTTGCCCTCACTGACACAGGACTCAAGGTAAGCCCCTCCTCATAGAGTGGTGGGGAAACTTCTGCTCTGTGCTCAGCACCCACCCGAACTTGAAGGAGCTCGACTTTGGCGACAGCATCTTGAACGAAAGGGCCATGAAGATACTGTACCTTAAGCTGAGAAATCCATCCTGCAGTATAGAGAAGCTGACGTAAGTGCCACTCAGCCTGGTGCAAGCAGCCTTTCCCGTGGCTTCTCCTGCCAAGACAAGGTTCTTCTACAAACCCTGAGGGGATATTTTCTGAGAGTATAAATGCTATAAAGGATCTCTTGCATGAACCAAGTCCCCAGAAGCATGGGATGGGAGCTGAACAAAAGACCTTAAAAAGGGGATACATGGGTTAAAGTCAAGCTTAATTACTGTTGATTTTGAAGTACAAGTAGTAATTGGTTAGTTGGGAGCATGAGAGGAGAACTTGGGCCAATAATATAGCATAAGGTAACTGGTCGAGGTGCATGATTCATGTTCTTTGATCACTTTAGTAACTCTGAAACTGTACGAATATGTGAACAGCTAGTGGTTAAATACAATAAGGGTAACAGCAGTCAGTCTGGAAGAAGCTGACGTAATTCTCTTAAAAAGAGGCAGTTTGATGGAAGGAAGAGCAGAATTTACTGGACCAATACAATGTAGAGAGATCCAAGTATAATGGGGCCTTTAAGATGGAGAGGTTTCCCTTTAAACACTGGAGAGTAGCTTTATTAAGAGAATGAGGCAGAGAGGCCAGAGGGATTGCTCAGTGGTTAGAGTATCAGCTGCTCTTGCAGAGGACTCAGGCACTGTTCCCAGCACCCTCATGGTAGTTCACAGCCTCTCTAACTCCAGCTCCAGGGAATCCAGTTTCCTCTTGCCACCTCCATGGGCTCTGGCACATATGTGGTGCTGTACAGTCATGCAGGTGCACACATATACACATTAATGAGTATGCTCAAGTCATCACAAGAGGAATGTTGGTCTTGAGTCAAAAGGAACCTCTTCAGAATAGGCCCTCCATTAACCCATCTCAGCAAATCCCTCTGAGAAGTCTCTCTGGACCAAATCCCCAGTACAAAGGAAAAGTCTGGCTTTTAGGAGTAGTGAGAGGTTTCCCATCACATGATTTAGTTCAGCATAGCATATGTGACAAGGAGCATGAAGGACCCAATTGAGAGCTGTCAAGTCACTGCACAGACCACTTAACTCTGTCCCAGTGAGAACTACAGGAAGGTGCATGACCTGCTTGCCTCAGGCTGTGGCATCTGACCTGTAGTAACAAACACTACCTTTAGAGGCAGCCTCATGCCATAACACTAATACAAATCTGAGTCTGCTACAGATGCCAGATATCTTGGGGAGGGAAGATGAATCCCAGTTCTGCTTTAGACAAAAAGCCTAATCTTTAACTTACCATTCCAAGCCAAGGAAAATCCACATGACATCCAGCATGGGGCTGGTCAAGTTCTCAGTTGCTAATGCATGCATTGAGGTCCTGCCTTGACTTCCTTAGATGATAGACTACAAGCAGTAGTGATGGTGTTTTACCACAGCGATAGAAACCTCAACTGAGACAATGACTAAAAGCTACATGGGGAGAAAGAGTTTTCTGTCATAACTCTCAGGTCATACTGCATCCTTGAGGTAAGTCAGGACACAGACTGAAGCAGAAGTCATGGAGGAATGCTGCTTAACTGGCTTGCTCCCCCATTGCATGCTCAGCTTGTTTTCTTATACACCCAGGACTACCTGTCCGGGGGTGGCACTGCCCACAGTGTTCTGTTCCATCACACATCAAACATTACCCCCCCAAAATGCCCTTCAGATGTGCCTAGAGGACAATTTGATTAAGGCATTTTCTTAACTGAGGGTCCTCTTCCCTGGAGTCTAGCTTTATCAAGTTGACAATTAAAAGAGTAAAACAAACGGTGACAGCAGGTAGGTGTGGCCATGCTCCATGAACTGTAATGAAGCACAAGTCTTGTGTTTGATGCTATCTGGTATCCCTGTAGACAAATGGATCTCAACCTGTGGACTGTGACCCTTTGGGGGTCAAATGGCCCATTCATGGGGGTCACATATCAGATATCCTACATATCAGTTACAGTTCATGACAATAGTAACATCACAGCTATGAGTAACAATGCTAATAATTTTATGCTTGGGGGTCACTACAACATGAACTATAAAAGGGCAACGGCACTAGTAATGATGAGAACCACCATTCTGGAAAGAGTTCTCCAAAACAGAATTGCTTAGTGTCCCATTTCTGGGGCCTCTGGCACATTGTGGGGTTCTGTACAGTTAAAGGCAAATAGAGCAGGGAGGAGTGGCTTAGTGTGTAGAATTCTTGTCTGGCATGCAGTAAGGCAGACCTCAACCACCAGGATCACGTAAACTATACGAGATGGCACAAGCCTATAATCCTAACACTTGGGAAGTGGTAGCAGGTGTGCCTGAAGTCCGAGGTCAATAGCTTCTTGCAGAAGACCAGAGTTGGGTTCCTAGCCTGTATCGCCAGCTCTCACGAGCTAGTGCCCTCTGCTGGCCTCCATGGGTAGCTGGATGCACATGCACACAAAAACCTTTAAGAGTGTTAAAAAGTTGTTCAGTGTCATCCTCAGCTACATAGTGAGTTTGAGACCAGCTTAGGATAAATTAAGAGCCCATCTCAGAAGAGGAAAACTTAACTGACAGGAATGTTGGTCCAGGGCTGCAGTCCCAGCCCGTGAGTGACAGAGGGAGTTTAACACAGCATTGGCTATGTGAGACTGTCTCAGAAACAAACTCTATGCAAAGAACTACAGCTTTGAGAGCTGGCTAGATGGATAAACAGAAGAGTGTTATTAATTAAATATGAGTAATAACTAAATGAGCAATTAAATATGACTATTCTCTCTCTCTCCCCCACCCCCATATCTGCAGGTTTAAGAGTGCAGGGGTCGTGTCTGGCCTGAAATATCTATGGATGCTCCTTGTTAGCAATAAGAACTTAAAGTACCTCAATCTAGGGGACACTCCCATGAAGGATGATGACATGAAGTTAGCCTGTGATGCACTGAAACACCCAAGTTTCTCCCTGGAGACTCTGAGGTGAGTATGTGACTTTTTAATTTAAAATTTGGAATAATTTCCAGGAAGTTGCAAAACTACAGCAACTCATGGGTGGTGAACTGTGGGTTAAAAGGTGACCCGTGTTCACTCCACCCCAGGGCTAAGGCCACTAGTGGAGGCCAGATGTGGGATTTTTGGCTATGCTTACTCCATGCTTGTGCCTGGCTGGTGTAGGGCTATGTAAAGCTGCTGGACACCACTCCAGGGAGGAAGAGAGCAGTCTGAAGTCCAGGGGACTGCTGGTGCCAGCTCAGGGGTTCCTGGGTCTGCACAGAGGCTGGAGCCATCATGTTACAGATTCCACTGGGAATGGCAGAAGAGCTGAGAACTGAGTGGGGTCCTGCGGACTGGATCTAGCCTGGGGCCAAAGGAGAAAAAGGGAGAGCTCTCTGGCTGGGTCATGCAGAGAGGAAAGTTCTTGGCTTGCTAGGCAGGCAGCTTAGCTTAGTGGAGGCCATGGCTGGGAGTGCTGAGAAGCTTTCTGTGGGAGGCTAGATGTGGCTCTTTAGGGAAAGGCCTGCTCCATTGCTCTCCATGGCAGATCTGGATGAAAAGAGACAGTCCATGGTTTTAAGGCATTTATTGTCATGGCAGAGAGTGATGATGAATATCTGTACCCCACTTTCTCAGGGTGGGCCTGAGGTTAAATACCTTTTACAGGGAGGAGGGTCTGGAAAGGGGAGTTTATTGACTATTAAAATGGAGATTGATGGGAGGGGATTGGGGCATTGCCCTTTTGTGACTGATGGTCCAGGAGCTTGGCAAAATGCCTCTTATCCCTTACAGGGTTATCCCCTATGGGGTCATCTGTGGAGTCACAGGTGTTTCTTTTTTTCCTTTTTTTAATTGGATTCTTTATTTAGATTTCAAATGTTATCCCCTTTCCTGGTCCCCACCCCCTTCTATGAGGGTGTTCCTCTACCCACCCCACTCCTACTTCCTGCCCCTGATTCACCTACACTGGGGCATCTATCTAGCCTTCATAGGACCAAGGACCTCCCCTCCCACTGATGCCTGACAAGGCAATCCTCTGCTACATACACAGCAGGAGCCTTGTTTAATCCTTGGCTTAGTCCCTGGGAGCTCTGGGGGGGGGGGGTCTGGTTGGTTGATACTGTTGTTGTTGATCCTATGAGATTTCAAATCCCTTTAGCTCCTTCAGTTCTTTTTCTAACTCCTCCATTGGGAACCCAGTGCTCAGTCAAATGGTTGACTGTGAGCATCTGCCTCTGTATTTGTAAGGCTCTAGCAGGGCCTCTTGGGAGACAGCTATATCAGGCTCCTTTCAGCAAGCATCAACAATAATGTTGGGGTTTGGTGACTGTATATGGGATGAATCCCCAGGTGGGATGGTCTCTGGAAGGCCTTTCCTTCAGTCTCTGCTCTACACTTTATCTCCATATTTGCTCCTGTGAGTATTTTGTTCCCCTTGTCAGAAGAACTGAAGCACCCACTCTTTGGTCTTCCTTCTTTTTGAGCTTCACATGTCACGAGGGTTTCAAACCTAGCTCAACCAGAAACCAGATGTCTTTCACGGTCCTACAGTGAACCCTTTGGGGGTCACATATCAGATATTCTGCATATTGGATACTTACATTATGATTCGTAACAGTAGAAAATTTACAGTTATAAAGTAGAAACAAAAT
Organism: Tokudaia muenninki; assembly: GCA_036184385.1. NCBI lineage: Eukaryota > Metazoa > Chordata > Mammalia > Rodentia > Muridae > Tokudaia > Tokudaia muenninki. Next base: position 15,028,417 of record BTHS01000006.1, read on the forward strand.
AACTATGGTAGGAAATCACTACAACATGAGGAACTGTATTAAAGGGTTGCAGCATTAGGAAGATTGAGAACCATTGCTCTAGGGAGTAAGAGATGGAGAAGTTCTGGAGGTGGGGACAATAATGATTTGGCAATGTTATAGTGGGGATGGGAGACAGGAAAAAAGAATGGGCTACATGCCAGCAAATTGAGCATTTCAACAGTAGATTTTAAGGTGTAAATATTGCACCCATGTTTATACAAATCCAGTGTTTTGTAAACATTAAAAACAGGACCTGTGTGGTGGCCCGGGGGGATAAAGAATTTTGCCATCAAGCCTGATGACCTGGGCTTAATTTCCAGACCCCACATGGTGGAAAGAGAGAGAGAGGGAGGGAGGAAGGGAGAGAAAGGGGGGAGAGGGAGAGGAGGAGAGAGAAGGAGGGAGAGAGGAAGAGGGGGAGAGGGGGGAGAGAAGAGGGGGAGGAAGAGAGGGAGGACTCCCCAAAGTTGTCCTTTGGCTGCCTGCCCGTTATGGCATATGTATGAGCACACATACACATTAAGAAATATGATTAAAAACAAATATATACCAGTAACCTAACACTGTGGTTGCTGAGTCATGGAGATGGCAAGTTTGAAGCCAACCTGCTTTGTCTAGCAAGATATCCTGTTTTTAGAAAAAGTGGTAGGGGTGGTAAAGTGGTATGGGGTAGAAAAGCTCAGCTGGTAAAGGACTCATAGAGCATACAAGAAGCACAGGGTTCAGTCCCCGTAGGTGTACAAACCCAAGCATAGTGCTCAAAGCTGTAATCCCAGTGCTCCAGAGGTAGAGGCAGGAGTGTATCAACCTTAGCTATTTCACAATTTGGTGGCTAACCTGGACTAACACAAGGCCTTGTCTCAAAAGAGTCACAGGTAACCTCAGGCAGATTTTGAATGGTTAGGTAACTACAGTGAACTTTGTCAGTGAGAACAGACACAGGACAATCTTGTGAAGTGTTTTCCATCAAGACATGTTAAGGAGTTGACACATTGTTTTTATTTTATTAGATTTTATTTTGTGTGCCCATGTAGCATGTGTGTGGTCAGAAAACAACTCAGAGAAATGAGTTCTCTCCTTGCACAGTATGGGTCCTGGGTCATCAGGTTTTCGGTCTGGGCGGTGAGCACCTTTACCCACTGAGAACTCACCTGCCCTGTGGTTTTTTTTTTTTTTTTTTTTTTCATTTAGCAGGTATAGATGGTATATTGCGTCTGTGGTGTGTAGTGTGTTGGTTGTCAGTCGTGACGGGCTACTATAAGGAAGAAAGAACTAAATATTTGTGTGAGCAGTCCCTTCCAGTTCCTGAGGAGCTAAGTGGAGAGAGGGTTACCCAAGAGGGACAAGAAAATCTTACACTGCCTCTCTCTACAGGTTGGATTCCTGTGAGTTAACCCTCACTGGTTATGAGGTAATCTCCACACTCCTCCTTTCAACCACCAGCCTAAAGTGTCTTAGCCTGGCCAAAAATAAGGTGGGAGTACAGAGCATGATATCCCTTGGGAATGCCTTGAGTAGCTCAACGTGTCCACTGCAGAAGCTGATGTGAGTTTCCCTTCCTCTCACCCCATGACTCTGCTGCATCTGAGATGCCCTAGAGATGGGTGGGACTGGCCAGTGTTTCTCCAGAATGAGGATGGTAGCTATGGCCTCATGGGAATGCCCTGGTGGGGCATATCAGAAACCCCATTCAATCACCGCCCTTCAGTTGGAAGGGAGTCTAGTGGGTGTCAGCCAAAGACCTGTCCTAACAAAGCTCTTTTAGAGTGTGACATCTATATGAGCCAAGTGGGTAAGTTCACACTTAACTCCATAGTTATAGTTACCTACTTGTTCAGTGACCAATGACTTCCTTCTTGGTTGCCCAAGCCTAGAGTGGAGCTTGCACATGGTTGGCACAGGTGTACAGTTATCTATATGATTAACACCCAGGAGGCTAAAGCAGAAGGATCATAGCAAGTCTGAAGTCAGCCTGTACTATGAGAGCTTGTCTTCTCTCTGTCTGTCTCTCTCTCTCTCTGTCACTCTCCCTCTGTGTCTCTCTTCCTGTCTCTTCCGTCTCTCCTTGCCCGCCCTCCCTCCCTCCCTCTCCCTCTCCCTCCCTCCCTCTCCCCCTCTCTTTCTCCCTCCCTCCCTCCCTCCCTCGGTGTGTTTTGCTCTTCCTGTCTCTCCCTGTCTCTCTCTCTTTCCCCTCCCCCCCTCTCTCACACAACACAAACCAGGAAGAAGTGCTGGGAGGGTGTTTCCCTTGGTGAAGAACACCTGTACAAGCATGAGGACCAGAGTTCAGATCATCAGAATCCCTGTAAATGTTAGATGGCCTTGGTGGGTTACATACAACACTGATGAGGAAGACAGGATCTCCAGAGCAATCTGGTTTGTCAGACTAGACAAATTGAGCTTTGGGTTCAGTCAGAGACCCTGCCTCAATAAAAAGATGGAGATTGTTCAAGGAAGTACCCAATGTCAACCTTGGGATTTGGTTCCAGGCACTCGTATTAGATGGCTCACAACCACCTGTTACTCCAGCTTCAAGGGCTCCATCGCCTTCCTGTGGCCTCTGTAGGCACTGCACCTGCATACACATACACAAATAATAAAAATCTTAAAGGTCAGAAATGGAAGAAATGACAATAATGTCAACATGGTTGCTGGATGTTGGTCCAATCCAGCTGGTTTCTTTATTCACCAGAAGAGATCCACCATTAGTAATACTGAATGACCAGCACACAGCAGGCCATCCTAAGGATTCCAGGGCTGTTGGGGTGCTCAGTTTGGCCACGGCCCTATGAGAAGTGGTCAATAAAGCTTTTGTTTTCTAGTCTGGCATGGCAGCTTTCCTTTGAATGGCTGAGTATGAGGCAATCAAATAGATTTTACATTGGCAAATAAGTCAATTATGTCAAATATGTAATTAAATAGTTTACATAGTCAATCTACTGTCACATATAGAGGAGTTTCCTCCTATAGATTCATAGTGGTATTCAGTGAGATGGACAGGAACAAGGAAATCACAGACCAGTGAGATGGCTTAGCAGGTTAAGATGACTGCTGCTGAGGGAAAGTTTAAAAGAATGTTTTTGTATGTGTGTATATGAAGATCTACTCTATTTAGTGGGTGTCTGTATATTACTGCAGTACCTGGGGAGGGCAGAAGAGGGCAACAGATCTTAGGAGCTGGAGTTACAGGTAGTTGTGAGCCATTCAGTATAGGTTCTGGGGACTGAAAAGCCTTTTGGAAGAACAGCAAGTTCTCTTAACCATTGGGCTATCTGTCCAGACCCTACACATGCACATCCTGTATGTTCAACATAACATCACACATAGATATTCTCCCTCTTCTCACCCATATTCCCTCCCACTATCTCCTTTCATTCTCTGGACACATTCATTTCTATTTTTCTGTTTATATGTAGACAATTGTATGTGCACATAAAATCATGGGCTGACTGGCAGGACCAGCACCAGGCCTTGGTGATCTTAGCCTAGTTCTTGAACCCACATGGTGAAAACTGACTCATTTCAGTTGTTCTCTACATGTACATGCACATGTATGCACACACTCACACTGTACCCCCATGCATGCATGCATGCATATAATAAATACAATGCACTTTTAGAAAGTGAGACTGGAGAGATGGCTCAGCAGTTATGAACACTTGTTGCTCTTCAGAGTTCTGAATACCCACATTGGGCACCTCACAAGTGCTCGTAACTCCAGCTCCAGAGAATCTAATGCCCCCTTCTGCCTCCTTGGGCACCCACATCACATGCACATAGATACATACAGATACACACACACACACAAATACACATAAACATTTTAAATATTTGTAAAAAATTAAGTCTAGGAACCACAAATGAGTTTGGTTTGATTCACTTACTATGCTTGTCTTCTTGTTGCCTCCATTTCTCTATAAATTGCAACTTCATTCTCATGATGGCTGGAAAAATATTCTATTAACTACATATTCATTTTCCATATCAATTCTTCTGTTGCTGGGCACTTCACTTGGTTCCATAGCTTAGCTGTTGTAAATAGTGCCTTAATAAATGTTGGAATGTGAGTTCTGAGGAGGGAAACTTAACAATGGACCTCATTGTTTTCTCTGTTGGGGGTGTGGGGCTCTCCTTGCAGACTGGACAGCTGTGACCTCACACCTCTCAGCTGCCACATTCTGACCTCAGCCCTTCTCAGCAACCGGAACTTGACTCACCTGTGCCTGTCAAACAACAGCCTGGGGACTGAAGAAGTGCGACAGCTGTGTCGGTTCATGAGGAACCCAGAATGTGCTCTCCAGAGGCTGATGTGAGTCTGGTTGGTTTCTTTGCAAGGCCATGGCAGCTTTCAGACTAATAGGTGTGTGTGTTCTATAAGGGAAAGATGCGGGCGAGGTTGGAGTGTGGGAGTCAGAGTGGTGGTCCGAGGTGCAGTAGGAGTCGCTTCCTCCACTGTATTGGATACTTTTCTGTTGCTGTGATGCAACACCCTGACAAAAAGTAGCTTAAAGAAGAAAGGGGTTTGTGGGTTGTTTGAGTTCATGGTTCCAGAGAGAGATTCCAGTTCCATGGGGAAGGCTTGGCAAAAGGAAAAACAAAACGGCAGGAGCAGGAAGCTGCTGCGCACATTTTGTAACACATGTAGGAAGCAGAGAGAACAGGTAGTGAGATGAGGCTACAACTCTCACAGCCCACCTCCAGCTGTGTGCTTCCTTCAGTAAGGCTCATCTCCTAAGGGTTCCAAAATCTCCCTAGGGAGCACCACAAACTGGGAAACAATTGTTCCAATACCTGAGCCTTGAGGACGGCTCATATTCCTCTCAGCACTCCCAGTATGTTTAGGGCTCCAGTTCTTTGACCCTTATTAGTATGAAACCATTTTGTTATTGCTACTTGTGTATATGATTTGAAGATGATTCTAGGCATTTATTACATGATTATTTATATATGGTGATGAGTAGGAATGCCACAGCACTCACATGTAGGTTGGGAGGACAACAGCTTGCAGGTGTTGGTTCTCTCCTTTCCACCATGTGGGTCTCAGGGATCAAACTCAAATCATTAGGCTTTGCTGCAAGCCCCTTTACCCACTATTCCATTTTACCAACCCTCAAGATTCTTTCCAAACACAGTCTTTGTTTTTTTTAACTTGCTTGTGTATTTTTATGGGTAGAGGCAGTTAAGCGGGTGTATGGGTACAGATGTGTGTGCACATGTCATGCATGTGGAGGCCAAAGGTTTCTGTTGTCTTCAGACACAGTCTGTCTAGAGTCTGGCTTGAACCTAGCTTGCCAATTCATGTATGCTAGTTAGCTAGCTAGTTCAGTGAATCTATCTCTGCCTCAGAACCACTATATATAGGAGGGTCACTAAGTCTGACCTGCATGTCTATCGATTCCGAGGATGTGAACTCAGGTCTTCATGCAAACCACTTTACCCAAAGATCTCAAATTTTATGTTTTTTTTAATATAAGATGGTATATTTGCAATATCCTGCTCACATTTCCCTGCACACTCTGTCCTCTAATAACATAGTGAAGTATATATGGTATGTAGTCATTTTCTGTTACTGAATATGGACCAAAACTGCTTTACATGTTCATTTTTGGCAAAGAATTTTTTTTAATGTTTGATGCAGATATTGTTGAATGTAGGCGTAGAGCCTACATTCAACAATGGGTTGCTGTCTGTGCTGAATCCTGTCCCTGTCTGTCTCTGTACTTTGCTCTGTCCTTAGAAATCCTATCTCTCTCTGTCTTCATTTCCTTGGAGTGGAAAAGGTTTTCTTCAAATATAGTCGAGCTGTATTCCCTAAGTATCCTCGACTGACTAGTCTGAAGCTGTCATTCCTGGTGACACGGGTTTTTACTTCCTGGGGTCATTGATTGTACTTTCATCAGCTACTCAACTCTCAGACTGTTTTTCCATGGAACAATGCTTTCCTTAATGTCTACTGTTGATCCAGAGCTACTGTATCTTATGCCTGACGATTGTTATCTAACACGCCACAGGGGACATCCTAGCCCCCTGGTGCTTAGTCACTTTCTGGTTGGGGTGTGTGTGTGTTAGCGAGGGGTGAACATTCACGTGTGGGACACCCAACTGTGTGACATAGACATGTGCTTGTCACACTGAGGATAGCCTCAGCCGATGAGTCTCACCTTCCACTTTCTTGAGCCAGGGCTCTCTGTTGTTAGCTACTGTATAGGCCAGGCTAGCCAAATCGGCAAGCTCTAGGTTCAAGGGAGAGGCTCTGCCTCAATGTAATCAGGTGGTGGATATCCACCAAGGAAGACACCAGCAGCCAACCTTCTAACTTCTAGGCATTTCCATCTGCCATTAGTGGTGCAGGGATTGCAGGTGTATGCTGGACTCTAGGGATCTAGACACAGGTCTTCACAATTGTCTAACAGGCACTCCACCCACTGAGTCATCCCTCCAGCCCAAGATTTCTAAGAGCAGTCTGATGAAACTTGTGATATCATTTGAGAAACGACTCTCAATGGCCTACATACATGCACACATAGACGTACCTATGAAAAGAATTTTTTTTAGGATGCATTATTTGACTCAGGGCTAAGACCACAGATACATGGTGTTGGAGGCTCCTAGGAACAGCACTTGTAAATTCCCAGCCAGTTTAGCCTAACTGAAAATCCTGTCTCAAAAAAATATAAAAATAGGGGCTGGCAAGATGGCTCAGCAGGTAAAGGTGCTGGCTGCCAAGCTTGACAGTCTGAATTTGATCTCTGAGCTGCACGGTGGATGTAGAGAACCAACATGAACCAGTTGTCTTCTGACCTCCCTTCATATGCCATAGTATAAGTGCAGTCCCACATACACACAAATAAAATGTAGTTTAATTTTTCATCCTATTAAAAATACAGGAGGAATAGAGGCTCAGAGGGTGTGAGCACCCATGTGCCTGTACCTGTGTGTGTGCCTGCACAGCATGCACATGGGTGGCAAAGAAGGTAGGAGTCAGTTATTTTCTTCCACCATGTGGTTCCCTGAGAATGAACTCAGGCTGACATTCTCAGGCTTGACAGCAAGCACTCTTACCTGCTAAGCCATCTAGCCAGCCTGGTCAGAGCTTGAGATTGTTCCAGCATGGCCTAATGCTAGTATCTACCCACCCCAGTAACTACCAACTTCTTTAATCACTCCCCACTTAAGGCTGACAGCAATGGGCAATATAAATAGAAGCCCCATCCTACAGAAGGGTAAACTGAGGCCAAGAGGAGCCTCTTATCCAAGGCCATGGGAAAGGACAGTGGTGATCTTTCTCTTCCATTTGTTTCCACAGACTGGATCACTGCAACATTGCAGATGATGCCTATGGCTTCCTGGCATTGATGCTTACAAACAACAGACAGCTGACGCACCTGAGCCTGACCATGAACCCTGTAGGAAACAGTTCAATGAAGCTACTGTGTGAAGCTCTAAAGGAGCCCACTTGTTCCCTTCAAGAACTGGAGTGAGTGAACAGCAGGGTTAAGGGTCATCTCTGCTGCCCAGGTTTCTAGAAAGTAAGAGATGGGTAAGGAGATATGAGAATCAAAAACTACCTCTAAGGTCAAGTGCTCATCTTCCTGGCAATCATACTAGCTAGATAAAGTGAGGAGCTGAGTCCACAGAGTTTAGGAAAGGAAGGAAATATTATGAACAGGAACCCCAAGGCACAATTATGAGTACTTGGTTATTATTGATACCTAAAATCTGTTCTTCAGAGATTATTTGGGGATTTTTTTGAGGGGTAGTGCTGTTTGAGGTATTCCAGGAGTGGAACCAAGATCCTTGCATATACACTCTATCACTGAGCACACCCCCAGCCTGTCACTGGGAGGTTCTAGGCAGGTGCTCTATCACTGAGCCATGCCCCAGCCCTTCACTGGGGGATTCTAGGCAGGAGCTCTACCATTGAGACACGCCCCCAGCCTCTTACTGGGGGATTCTAGGCAGAGGCTCTACCACTAACCATACTTCCCAGATCCTTATTGGGAGATTCTAGGCAGATGCTCTACCACTAAGCTACACCCCCAAATCTAGGGATTAGGGCCCAAATCTAAATGTAAAGTGGATTCATATTTCATACACACCTTAAACAGAGTATAAAGGTAGTTTCACCAGAGCTTTAAGTGCAGGTATGTTATAGCCATGAGCATCACATGAGGTCAGATATGTGACTTTTCCCTTGTGGGCATCATTGTGATGCTAAATTTCATATTCAGGGGTGTCTGAGTTTCAGATGCACAAACTCTTTGAGAATCTTTGAATTATCAAAGTTAAGCAGCCAGGCATGGTGACACATGCCTTTAATCCCAGTACTCAGGAGGCAGAGGCAGGAGAACCTCTGAGTTAGAGGCCAGCATGATTTCTACATGGTGAGTTCCAGGATAGTTGGGGCTGTATAAATAGACTCCGACCCCCCCCAAAACCATCCAGATGTTCTGTGGGGTCACTCCACCCCATTCGCCCCACTCTGCCTGAGGCACAGGGTTCAACCTTTCTGGGAATCCCAGCTTCTGTTGGTATTATAAAAGTAGTGTCTGTGTCGTCCTCTCCCGGCGTTCTGTCAACACCTTCTTCAGTCCTCGCCTGTCTCTTGGCCTGTGCACAACTTCAGGCCCTTCTATAGCTGAGACTCAATTTGGCATACAATTGGCATACAAGTTATTTTTCCAAAGATGCCTCTGTTCAGCCAGTGCATTTTCTCCCCCACTGCTCTCCCGCTCCCAGGTTAACACAGCACCTACTCTGAACCATTCATGAGAACAGGTTAGAAAGGCCACCTCTTGGGGCTGCAGAGATAGCTTTGTGGATACAGAACTTGCAAGTAAGCATGAAGAACTACATTCAGAATCACAGAATCCCCCACGTAAAAGCCTCCAACACGTGCCTATAAACCAGCGTTAGGGAAGGAGGCCAAGCAGATCCCAGTGGCTCACTGGCCGCAAGTCTCTCTGAAATGGCAAGCTTAAGGTACACGGAAATAGTCTTTCTGTTGATTGTATTGATGTCAATCTCTGGCCTCCAAACACATGTGCACAGATGTGTGCCCTACACCCCCGTACACATGAGCACCTATGTCTACACTACAGTGAGAATGAAGACCATCTCTGTTTAAATTACATCTGTTTTATTTGGGGTGAGAGCATTTATTGCATCAGAGTCAGAGGACAATTTCTAGGAAACAGTTCTCCTCTTTGACCATATGTCAAACTAGAATCAGCAGTATTGGTGGCAAGTACCTCTATCCACTGAGCCATCTCACTGACCCCAAGACATTCCCTTAGAAGGAAATAAAGGCAGATGTTCTGAGTGTTTCTGAATGTTACTCCTGCTGTAGTTGTTCACCACTGAAGATGTGGGTCTTCTGTGTCTCTTGCAGATTAGTGGACTGCCAACTCACAGAGAACTGCTGCGAGGACCTGGCCTATATGATCACAACAACCAAGCACTTAAAAAGCTTGGATCTTGGTAACAATGCTCTGGGTGACAAAGGAGTCATAACCCTGTGCGAGGGACTGAAGCAAAGTAGCAGCTCCCTGAGGAGACTTGGGTAACTTCTTGGTCACCTCTTTGAGGGGATGAGTTTGGAGGGGGAGACCTGAACATGAAACCAGGGTGCTGCTGTCATGTTAATTACATAAAGTTAGACAGTATTTACCTCAGAGTCATGGGTGTGGGTGTCCCGGATCTATCAGTGGAGTCTTCAGATAGATGCTCATTGAACTTCCCCCTCAGTGCTAGTCATGGTGCTGGGTGCTAGGTACTGGAAATACAGAAACTAATATTTTGGTGGTCCAGCACATCGAATTAATACAGAACAACCAGGAACAGCAGTGGTTCTTAAGACTTTAGTCAGCATGTCATCCACCCAGGAGTCTTTTAGACCAGAGTCCTACCCAGGTACAGTGGCTCACACCTGTAATTCCAGCACACAAGAGGATGAAGTAGGAGGATCACCTTGGGTCAGATGCCTGTCTGAGTTAGAGGCCAGCATGATTTCTACATGGTGAGTTCCAGGATAGTTGGGGCTGTATAAATAGACTCCGACCCCCCCCAAAACCATCCAGATGTTCTGTGGGGTCACTCCACCCCATTCGCCCCACTCTGCCTGAGGCACAGGGTTCAACCATTTTGAGTTCTGTGAGATCTAATGCATTCATACACTCCCACATATACACACAACACACAAATAGAAATAAAATTAATTTAATTACTAGAATATGGGCTGGTAAGATGGCTCGGCAGGAAAAGGCAACCAACATGAATTCCATCACTAAGATACAGATGGTTGAAGGAGAGAATAAACTATAGTAGGTTATCATCTGCTTCCCCTTGTGCATAGTGTTCAAGCACGCACGTATATACACAGAGCAAATAAGTGTAACTTTTTAAGAACCCTCTGACATACCATTATCAACTGACTTTCCCCCTTTGAGGTGGAGTCTCTCCATGCAGGCCAAGCTCATGATCCTTGTGTCTCGGCCTCTTGATTGTAAGGATGATGGGACTGTGCCACCATGCCCAGCTCCATGGTTGCTTGTATCTTTTCATTTAAAGTTTATTGTATGAGCGTGTGTGTGCCTGCATCTCTAGTTCTATCACATTCATGCTTGTACCCACAGGAGAGGCCAGGAGAAGGCATCAGATCTCCTGGAGCCAGAGTTACAGGCAACTGTAAGCCACCTGGTGTGGGGCTGTGCAAGTCCTGTGCAAGACAGCAAAAGCTTTTAATTGCTGAGACATGGCTCCGGTGCCCCTTGTCAATGACATTCTCTCTGGCATGCTGCTCTTAGGATAGAGTCCTAAGTTTTTACTACATACATTCATCCTACACTTTCATACAAATATATAATGTACTTTGATCAAGTTTCTCTCTCTTTCACACACACACACACACACTCTCACACCCTCCCCCTCCCACCCCATTAGTTTGCTTTCACTCCCCTAGAATCAGCTTCACATCTACTTTAGTGGTGTATATTTATGTATCTATATACATCACATCTGCTTATGACTTTATGTATCTACTTACAATCCGGGCTCCATGAACAAGAAAAAACAATGCGATATTTGAATTTCCAGATCTGACTGACTTCACTTTCTATGCTAACCTCCAGTTGCATCCATTTTCCTAAAACCCTAAACCTTTAAAGTTTTCAGCTTTATCTCAATATGTTATGGTGTCTGACTAAGCTCTGTGACCACCTAGGGTATGGTAATCTCTTAAGAGTGCCCCCAAGAAGAGCAGTATCCATGCAACTTCGTATGTACCATGAGCCTTTCCAGACTTCCTGCCTCCCTCATGCAGCTCCCCACCCTTCTGAGTCTTTGATAAGGTATCACTTATTAATCAGCAAGTGTTTCTGTAATTGTTGTCATATTCCTGATTTCTGGGTAGCTGGGCTTTTTCACAAAGGCACTTTGAGGAACCCAGCAGCATTCAGAGCCAGAACCAGAATTTAGAAGTGAGAATGTTCGGGCTCCCCAAGAGCAATCAAACCGTGCTCTGCATGGAGCCCCTCTCACAGGTTGAACTCTTACAGGCCAGCCAAGTGGAGGGTCCGTCATTGATGGGTTCCTTCTTGGTCTTCCGGTAGGTTGGGAGCGTGTGAGCTGACTTCCAACTGCTGTGAGGCGTTGTCATCGGCCCTCTCTTGCAACATGCACCTGAACAGCCTAAACCTGGTGAAGAATGACTTCAGTACATCAGGGATGTTGAAGCTGTGCTCTGCGTTCCATCGTCCTGACTCTAATCTGTGGATAATTGGGTAAGTTCTGAGTTGTCTCCTGAGACATAAAGCCATACACTCTGACAAGTTAGTCAGAGAAACAGAAGCAATTGAAAGTAGCTGAGATCATGGCTTGGCAACTGTGTTTATCTAGAGCAGTGCCTCTCAACCTTCCTAATACTGTGATCCTTTAATATACTTTCTGTGTTGTAGTGACCCCCAACCATAAAATTATTCTGTTGCTACTTCAGAACTGTAATTTTGCTACAATTATGATATTCCCATATCCCCCAAGCAAAGGCTCTGGATCCACAGGTTGATAACCACTGACAGAGAAAGTTCCAGGACAGTCAAGGTTACACAGTGAGACCATGTCTCAAAACACAAAACAAAAAACAAACCATTTGTACATCCAGGTTTTTAGTGGCAGTTTTCAAGAAAGGGAGTTTGATGTGTGCTCCTACATGAATAAGACACAAGGACTTTATGTTAAGTGAAGTCAGTCAGTCCCAAAAGGCAAATATCCTGTGACTCCATTCATATGAGATTCCTAGGTGGTAGTCTCATCAAGACAGAAAGAATGGAATTTGCTAAAGGATACAACAAAGGTTAGGGTCTTAAAACTCTGGAGAAGAGCCCTTTCTTAGCATATGTGAGTTCCTGGGTTCCATATGTAGCACTGCCAAAATAATTTAAAGGGGAAAGGGAAATTTAGAGTTGACATTTAGCATCTACAGGCTTTTCAGTTTGGGATGATGGGAGAGTTCTGAAAGGGTGGGAGCAGTGGTTGCACTACACATGTGTTATGCCACTTACACATCCAGAAATGGTTAAGATGGTTAATTTTTCCAAGTGTTGCAACTCACACCTATAACTGTAGTCCTTGTGAGGCTTAAGACAAGAGGATGATCACAAATCTGGGGTTGTCTCTGACCTACATAGTGAGTTCTAGGACAGCAGAGGCCTCAGACCCCACCTCAGTCAAAAATAGACAAGTTTGTCATGCGTGTTAAATCTTGAACATAGACACTGATGTGTTGCTGTGTTCTGATAACTAGTGCTCCCACTCATTATTAAATGGATTGGGTCAAAATGGGGTTGGAAAAATGGTTAGATAACTTGAAAGCATTTGCTGCTCTTGTAGGGGAACTGAGTTTCGTTCCCAGATCACACTTGGTGGCTCACAACAGCTTTTATCCCAGTTTTGGCATTCTAATACAGTTCTAGGCCTCTGGGCACTGCAAGGGCATAGTAGACATAGGCACATGCAGTTTCAGACACGAACACATACATTTTAAAATACCAACATTTATTTATGTGCATATGTGGAGTCAGAACAACTTGTAAAAGTCAGTTTTCTCTTTATATCATGTTGATTCTGGGGATAAAACTCAGCAGGCTTGGCAACCAAGTATTTTTATCCACTGAGCCATCTCACATGCCCAAGTATACTTATAATCCAAGAAAGTAATTTGGCTGAAGTGCTGAGCAAGGTGGTCCTGCCTCTGAGAAAGCAGAGGCAGGAGGATTGCTGCAAATTTGAGGCCAGGCATACCTAGTACATTCTGGGTCAGGCAGCCCATTATAGTAAGATTCTGGTCCAAAAATAAAAACAATTTGGCTGAAGACTGGGCTTAGCAGCCTAGGTGAGGCTGCTGGTGAAATGACAGTTCTCTAGATAATAAACATAATTTATCCAAAGTGCAATTTTCAACACATGGATTTAAGTGCAAAAGGCCCAGGGGTGACTTGTAGGGATGGAGTGTCATTGAAGACAAGCAGGAAAGAATAGGGGATTGGGAATTCTGGCTGAGCCAGGTTGGCAATCTTTACATAAATATGTAACAAGGTCTGTGGACAAACAAGACCAAAAGGCAGAATGTTTAAAAGAGCCAACTGTAACAGTGAGCCGCAAGGCACAGTGGTGAGGATGGGCTTGGCAATGGGTACAGTCTTGGGGAGATGGTTCCTTCTGTAAAGTGCTTCCCACACAAGCCTGAGGACCTGAGTACTGGTCTCCTGAACCCATATAAAAGCCAGATGTGGTGGTGAACACACCTGCAGTCCTAGCACTAGGGAGGCTGAGACCAGAAAGAAGATGCTGGAGTATAGTTAGCCAGCCTGCCTAGCCTATTGGCAAGCTCTGGATTTTGGTGAGTTTGTCTCAAAGAGAGATGGAGAAAGACACCCAATGGTGATCTCTATTCTCCACTTGCTTGCTCATGCTTGTTCTCACTCTCCCCCTTTCACTCTGTCTCCCTCCTTCTCTGTCTCTCTTTCCTCCTTTCTCTCTATCTCCCTCCTTCTCCCTCCCTCTCTCTTTCCTCCTTTCACTCTATCTTCCTCCCTCTTTCTCCTTCTCCCCTTTCACTCTCTCTCCCTCTCTTCTCTTCTCTTCTCTTCTCTTCTCTTCTCTTCTCTTCTCTTCTCTCCCTCCCTCCCTCCCTCTCTCCCTCTCTTCCTATCTCTCTCCCTTTTCTCTCTCCCTTTCCTCTCCCTTCCCCTCTCTTCTTCCCCCTTCTTCACCCTCCCACCTTGCACCCCCACATATGTGCTCCCTTCCCTTCTCCCTTCTTCCCACTCACTCTGGGTCCCTGACCCCCTTTTTCAACTGGAGCACATCCATACCCCACCGCCATCCGTACCCACAGTCAGACCTGAAATTTTACCAACTGATCTGTTACAGGCAAAATGAGATGTATCTACAGCTATTTAAATCCTCGCATACCCTTTTCCTCAACTGGAATGGGAGGGACCTTGCCTTGCCCACCATTGTGCCTCAAATCTGGGACAAGGCCCAGTGCAGAGTGGATCCCTGTGCACTTAGGACTTACTTTTCCACGTGTGAATTCATTGTGTGTGAATGCATGTTTATATGTGGCTCACATGCATTTGTGTGCCTGTACATGTGAAGGCCAAAGGGTGAACCTGAGAGGTCTCAGAATAGCTATACATCTTAGGCTTTGCATGGTAGGTTCGATTTTTGTTTTGTTTGAAACAGGATCTTGCTGTGTAGTCCTGGCTGCCCTGGCATCAGGCTGGCCTCAGACTCACAGAGGAATAAAACCAGTGTGCAGCCATGCCTGGCCCATCTCGGGTTGTTTTATGTTTCTATTTTAGATATTTTATGTGTGTGAATGTTTGCCTGAATGTATGTTTATATACTACTTCTATGCAAAGCCCATGGAGACCAGCAAATCTGGGACTAGAATGCAGGTGTTTATGAGCTGCTGTGTGGGTGCTGGGAATCGAACCCAGGTCCTCCAGAAGGGTAACCAGTGCTCTTAACCACTGACTGTGCTGTCTCTCCAGTCTATATACCTGGCTTTTTAGTGTGGGTTAAAAGCAGGTTCTCATGCTTTTGTGGCAAGTACTTCATAAACTGAGCTTATCTCCCTAGTTCTTTTATTTTGTTAAATAATACATTTTTTTGAAACTTTTATACATCCATTAGCGTTTTTTGATGTTATCCACCTGCCACTAGATCTTCCCATGATACTCCCAATATGTCTCTCCCAAACTTTTTAAAATTAATTTAATAACCCACTGCCTCCAGCTATTGAAGTTCATAGGCACATGGGTGTGGTGTCGTCCAGTGGAGCATGAGCAACCTACCAGGTCCCCAAAGGAATGAAAGTGATTCTCCCTCTTCCGTTAGGGCCTTAGAAGCCCCTTCCCCAGCCCTTTTAATCTACAGGGGCGGAGGGATGTACTACTCTCATTGAGAGTTCTCAAAAAGGGTTGTAGTCCCAGATCTGGCCTCCAGGACATCTAGGTCCCAGCATAACATCCCTTCCTTCCCAGCCTGTGGAAGCAGCAGTACTATGCCCAGGTGAGAAGACAGCTGGAGGAACTGCAGCTTATCAAGCCCCATGTGGTGATTGATGGTGACTGGTATGCTATTGATGAAGATGACCGTAACTGGTGGAAAAACTGAAGACATGAGTCCCATCTCTTTCATGTCCTAGGACTTTATTATCTGTGAAATGTTTGTCTCACCTTGGAGGATGTAGCAAGAATTAAATAAACAGCATTTAGAAAAGCATCAGGTATCATGTTGATCAGTGGGTATGATGTGAGGGCAGAGATGAGATGGGGGGCAGTGACTCAGTTGCTAAAGGGCTTGTCATGCAATATGAGGATCTGAATTTGATACAACCATTTAAAAATCCAGGTGTGGGGGCATATGCTTGTAATCCCAGTGCTGGGAAATGGAGAAAGAAAATATTCTCACAGCATCAACTGAAGGGAGAAATGTTTCCATGTGCACATTCACACACACACATGGGAACCCACATACATGTGCACACATGTCCAAAAATATGCATATACACACATAGGCACCACACATGACAAATGAACTCTTCATCCCTCTGGACCATCTCCTTGCTGTGCTCCTCTGATGCACACGTATGCTTTATATGGCTACAGACCTTCACAACACCTAAGACGTGAGTAACTTCTGCCCATCTTAAAAGGATTTTGAGGCATGGAGTGCCTGAGCATTCCTATAGAGTAGACGGTGGAGCCATCACTCAAAGCCAGGAAATCTACTCTGGATACCATTGTTATGCCTGGAGCACCAGGGAAGCGTTCATCCACTTCCATGTGCCTCAGGCAGTTTCTTTTAATTTTTTGGTAGCCTCATAATACAAACAATTTCTGAAGCCTGAGAATGTTCTAGGCTCATCCTTGTGAAAGCATGAAAGTTTCCAGGTATAGAGGCACACACCTTGAATCCCAGCACTTGGGTGGCAGGACCACCTGGTGGTATACAGAGAGAGTTGCAGGACTGCAGAGCCTACATAATGAGACCCTGTTTTGAAAAGAAGAAAGCCTTCAAGTCAGGTGACTGACCTGACTACCCTGCCAAGTCTTCTAATGAGAATGAAAAGCTTATTTCTAGGATTGGAGGCAAGCTAGCTCAGTGAGTACAGGCACTTGTTACCAAGACTGATAGCCTTAGTAAGATTCCCCAAGACTTACATGAGGGAAAGGGAGAACTGAGTCCCTAAGTTATTCTCTGGTCTCCACACATGCACTGTGGCTTCCCTTCTTCCATTCACACAAGTGCTTGAATTTGTACCAGGAGTAGACGTATGCTGCAGCTATTCTGTATTGATATCATTACCATTGTCCCTACTTGGGGCTGCATTGCAAGAATGCCTTTCTTAACCAAGGAGAGTTAATGTTATGTATCACCAAGACATTTGGCCAATGTGACATGTTCTGTGAGGAGAATGGGGGGTGGGAGGGGCCACAGTAGTCCTCCAAAGGCTAGGGAAGTGTCGATCCTTCAGAACACCGTTGGCCACCCTAATCATCTGACAGATACAGGGTACATGGATGCTTGGGATGACTATTGATACTTATTATCCAGGGATGGTAGCATAGTCTTGTAATCTCAGCATACAAATGGGAAGGCAGGAGAACCAGATTCAAAGTCAGCCTCAGCTATTTAATGTTCAAGTCCAGCCTGAGATATGTGAGACATATAAAAAAAAGAGGTCCTGGGTTGGATCCCCAGTAATGGAGACAAAAAAGAGGGATAAATTGGAGATATACAGTTGTATGTGGATGCCAGGTGACATGGTAACAGATGGTGGGTGCTAGTAAATGACAGGTATGTAAATGAAGGATGGTATGTAGGGCATGCTCACATTTAAAGAGTATCTTTATTACTGTATGTGAGCCTGTAGGTATGTGCATAGTCATGGTTATGCCACAGCACACATGCAGGTCAGAGGACAGCTTTTAGGAGGCAGCTGTCTCCCTCCACCATGTGAATTCCAGGGAGTAAACTTGAGCTGTCAGGCTTCCATGGCAAGGACTTTCACCCACTGAATTATCTTGCTGGCGCAGAGAAGGCAGTTCTTTAAAACCTCTAGTGTGCCATTTTCCCATATGCAGAAACCAGATATTTTTCTGAGTGTATGGCATGAAAGCAGAAGGGGGAACTATTTGTAGAATAGAAGAACTACGGAGAGATGGAAGAGGTGGTGGATGAAGGGGAAGGACAAATGTGAACAAAGAATATATTTGTCATAGTGAAACATTCTAAAATGTGTGTACCTCCCTCCCTCTCTCTGTTCCTCCCCCTGCTTCACCTGTGTGTGTAAGGTTCCTGAAGAGACTGTATAAGACATCAGATATGGTGGAGTTGGAGTTACAAGCAATTTATGTGGGCGCTGGGAACTGAACCCAGGTTCTTTGTAAGAGCAGGATGTGCTTTTAACCACAGAACCATCTCTCCAGCCCCCAAAACAGTTTTTCACTGAGTGAGGTGGTACACATATTCAGTTTCAGCATGGGGCAGGAGGATCAGATGAAGGATATCTTCAATCACACAGCACTATGTGATACCATGTCTAAAAAATGCGTATTTTAATTCTGTGTGCTAACTTTACAAAAACTAAGCCTTGCTTTGGTACTAACTATGCCAAAAGATGATGAATTAAGGGCTGTGTAAGCTACTATAGGAAAGAGTTGGTAGCATTTCCTCCATAACTTAAAAAAAATAATTACTGTGACCAAACACCAATTCTTTGCCCAAACTCCCAGCACAGCTCCCATCAGCTCAAATAATTGTATCAATGAAAACAGTCTATATGAGTTGATGAGATGACTTAGCAGAGAAAGGCACCTGCCTCCAAGACTCATGACAAGAGGTTGATCCCAGTAGAAGTAGAGAAGTAATTCCTACAGGTTGTCCTCTGACTGCCACATGCAAATTCATGCACATAATGAATCAATGTTTTAAAAAAGTCAACTCTATGGGATGTTTTCAATGTAGCATAGTATATGGACTTAGAGTCTAATGGTTAATATATACTATTCCTCTACTGAGAGAACTTGGACACAACACTTGGCCTCCGCTGACCTGTTCTCTTAGCTGGAAAATGGGACAGTTCTTCCTAGTAGGGCATAGGTGGGTAAGAGACTAGGATGCCTGTGAATAGAGTGTGGGAGAGGGGCTCCATTGGAAGAGACCTAGGCTGGAGCTCTCTGTCCATGGTGCTGACAGGCGGGGCTAAGGCATCATGGAGGCAGAATTTAGCACACCAGAGCCAAGATGCTTTATGAATGAATGGAAGGTTTCATGACCAAACAGATTCAGAAAACATTGAATACTGTGTCTCAGCTGTTCCTGCTCTTCCTCCTCCTCCCATTGTCCACTTCATCACTGGACAGCAGCACCCCACCCTATTCAGCCTGCTCTGTGGAGAATATGACTGCATGACTAGAGGGGACAGGTTTGGGCAGGGGAGTTGTGTGTCACTTTCAAGTCTTCCAAGAGGGACAAGGAGGGGGAGGGGAGAGTTGGCATCACTAAGCATGTCAGGCACTGTTCTATATGTTTAAAAAACATGCATCTGGCATGTTCCCAAATTACTTGAGCTGGGGACTGCACCCGAGAAACTACACCTAACACTGAGGTCCCTTCTGATCCTGCAACTGCAGGGATTCTGGGGGATGCACTGGACTGGCACTGAGCAGCATCTGGAACAAAGCATGCCATGGTAACTGCCAACATCCTGTCCTCATTTGGGTATTGGGTCCAGAAACAACCTACCCCAAGTTCCTCCTACTCTGATCCCCTTCACTGAACAGTAGCAACCATCAAGATACAGCATGCTCTGCAGAGAATGCAGATGTATGGCTAACCAGTGACCAAAACTTGGACCAGGCAGGGGTGTGCTCTTTCTGTGCCCTCCATAAGCCATTCCTTTCTCACAGTCTCAACTGTGACCTTGTACCAGCTCAGCAAGGGGCTCCTTGGCAAGCACATCTCTTTTCTGGAAGTGGTTTGGGACACTCTGGGCTCAACATAGTCACCCCTCATCTGGTGCTTGTCACTTGTGCACACCAAAGTGAAGACAGCTCTATTTAACCTCTCTCCCTTCTCCATCCCAAACTCAAACAGGCAGAAACTGGGACAATTGAATAATACCATTTTTTGCCCCCACACCCCTTCTTCCACTGCCAGGATATGGAACACACAGGACCCCATCTCTCAATGAGACCATGAATAGGAGGCTACTTCACACCTCTGCTACTGCAAATCCAGGAGGGACAAGAATGTCTTGGGCTAGAAAATCGATAAGGACCCATGGGTCAGAAAAAAATAATGGGAGGGGTCAAATGGTATGATTAAAAGAAAATTCTAGAAGAGAAGGAAGACCCTGTCAATCCATAAGGCCAGGATTCCCTCCATTCCTTATGACACCGTGGCCTGACACCTGTAGTAGGGGTGTCTTTCCCTTGAGGGTCTATTGCCAATTGATCCTTGCAGTTCTCTTAAGTCTCTGGCTCCCAGGCTGTGAAACTACAAAAGTCTGGTCCACCAGGCAGTAGGGCGGTTCAGTAGAGAGGCTGTGGGCAGTCCTGAGAACCTGATAGCTGCTGGTCCCTCACACCCAGAACAGCACGGAGTAAGGAAGGAGAGAGAGAGGCCACTGCTTCTTTCTGTGGTCTGGTTCTCTTGGCCTCCCTCATTGTCTTGTTCACTAGTAGTCCCCACCAAACTCAAGGGGCCCTGTCCACCCCCCTCCTGGGCGTCCCCATCCCTACCAGGCCTCCCCACCTGGACACTCCGCACACAGTGCACTAGCCAACTAGTCCTCGCCATCCAACTTTCTGCCCACCCTATAGAAACTCTATCTGTAGCTGCTGCAGACTGAAGGTGCCCCAACTGCATGAATCTTCTTGTGTCTCCGCAGCATGGCACCCTGCACTCACCACATTCCATGCAGATGTGTGCAGATTCCTCACAACCCACTACCCCCAGCCCATCCCCTTGCTGAGTGAGCTGGTGGGCCAACAGCCGGGCCCTGTGCCCAAAGCCCTTCTGGCACGCCATGCATACCTATGGCTTGGGAGCTGATGCCCTGCTTGACCTTGTCCTCGTTGCCTGCGACCCCACCCTGGCCCACCAGAGCTATGGCTGCTGCAGAGCCATCCCCTGGTGGACCCACCACAATGATGTTCTTGCTATTGCCCACTGGGATGGCAATTTCGCCATCTGTTGCTGTGGCCGCCTCCAGCGCCTTGGCCCTGACAACTTGGTGCAACCGCGGGTGGAGTGCCAGGCTGACTGAAGTCACCACTGCAGCGTGGACACACAAAGTGCTTTAGACCACTGTGGGAGCGCCGGTGCTTGGCCAGGCTCTTGCTTTGTGTGAAGCTGTGGCTGCAGTCCGGGCAAGTATAAATCTTCTCACCCTTGCAGATGCACTGGTGCTGCATGAGGTTGGAGCTCCAGCTAAAGTGCTTGCTGCACTCTGAGCAGGTATAAGGCTTCTCACCTGTGTGGATGCACTGGCGCTGCAGACGTTGGGCCACTCACCTGTGTACCTGCCTTGGTACCGCATCAACTTCAACAAATGGCTGAAGCGTTTGCCACACTCAGTGCAGATGTAGGGTGCTGGTGGCTGCTGCCAGGGCAGGGGCCCAGGAGGAGATTCAGACTGGGGTGGGACAGCTTGGCTGGGGGCCAGCTGGGAACACTGTCATCATCCATGATGAGGATGTCCACTGCAAAGCAAGAGGGAAGGAGGCAAGTCAGAGGTGACAAACCCACAGGGGACATCCACGTGCAGGCTACCAATGGATTCCAGCTTAGTGAGTGACCCAGGGCAGCTCGTGCTTTTGGGGTTCCTCCAACATGGGAACTTCTAGGTTGTACCAGTGCTTATCCAGTACTCCTTATCGCATGGGACACAAACTACTCAAGGCATTTCAAGTATTTTTGTGTTCATAACCCATCATCCTAATACTTGTTCTCCTCCTGAGTGCATTATCTCTCTGCTAGTCTTTCTCTGGACCTGCAGACCTAAGGCTACAAGGCCCTCATAAAGGTCTACCGACCAAAGCTACAGAGGGCCAAGGGTAGGGGTTTGAGGAGAAGTACAACACAAGTGGCTCCTGAAACCCAATCAGGATGGGAGGTCCGGGCCGGCAGGCTAGGAAGTAATGGTGTCACATTTGGACAATTGTGACTGCAGGGTGGGAAACAGAAAAGGAGAAACAAGTTGGACAAAGAAGGTGGGACACAAGCTTGGGAAGTATGCTAGCCCCTCTGTCTGGGTGTGCGAGGCCCACCCACATAGTTAAACTCTATTACAAACTAAGGTGGACTGCCCATCCACCATGGCCAACTACAGTAGAGGAGCCTAGGTCTGCACAACTGAAAACTGGATAGAGTGGGATGGATAGAAAGCCCACTCTAAACTGATAGAAGATTTTTGTGGGTAAGTTGGTGTCCCCCATTGGCCACATGTCCTGGTTACAGCAGGTTTCATATTTCTTATTGATAAGAGTCTTATCTGTAGTCACCCTTATAAGTTCCTAGGTATTTGCTTTGTCCTAGTTTCTAGTTCATCCAGAGATGCGCCTCCTCACCAATCCAAATTCTCTTTCCCTCTCTCCTCACACTGTCTCCCACATAGTTACCTCTCTCCATTCACTCCCAATATCTATTTTATTTTCCCTTCTCAGTGAGATTCAAACATCTTACTTTAGGTCTTCCTTATTACTTAGCTTCTTGGGGTCTGTGGATTGTAGCATGGGTACTTCCTACTTTATGGCTTCTGTGGACTTATGAGAAAGAATATACCATGTTTGCCTTTTGGGGCTTGGGTTACATCAATCAGAGTATTTTCTATTTCCATTCATTTGCCTGCAAAATTCATAGGTCTAATAGATGAATAGTATTCTGTGTATGAATGTACCACATTTTATTTCTCCATTCTTCTGTTAAGGCACATCTACTTTGTTTTAAGTATCTGGCTATTATGAATAGGGCTACAGTGAACATAGTTGAGTAAGCATCATTATGGTAGGATTGAGGGTCCTTTGTATACACAACCATGTAGAAGTGGGTTTTTAGGTAGATTGATTTCAATTTTTCTGAGGAACCTTGATAATGATTTTCACAGTTGTCCAAGTTTTCACCAGCAAGAAAGGAATGCTCTTTTTGCTCCAGAACCTCATAGCACAAGATTTTCCTTGAGATTTTTCATCTAAGCCATTCTGACAAGTGAACTATGGAATCTCAGAGTCATTTTGATTTGTATTTCCTTGATGACTAAGGATGTTGAACATCTCCTTAAGTGCTTCTTGGCCATTAGAGATTCCTCTGTTGAGAAATCTCTGTTTTGTTTTTTTGATGTGTAATTTCTTGAATTATTTTTTTTTTCATTTATTTATTTACTTTACATTCTGATTGTTGTCCTGCCTCCCAGTTTCTCGTCTTCAGTCCCTCCCTAGCCCCTCCCCTTCTCCTCTGACAGGGTGGCGGCCACTGCTGCATATCCCCCACCCTGGCATGTCAAGTGTCTCCATGACTAAGCATATCCTCTTCCACTGAGCCAGACAAGGCAGCCCAGCTAGAACAATGTATTCCACAGACAGGCAACAGCTCTACAGACAGACTCTGCTCCAGTTACTCAGGGCCCACATGAAGACCAAGCTGAAAATCTGCTACATATGTACTAGGTCATCCCATGAATACACACTCTTTTGTTGGTGGTCCACTCTCCGAGAGCCCATCGGTGTCCAGTTTAATTGATTCAGAGTGGACTTCCTATCCACTCTGGGTCCCGCAGTCTCCTGTCAACTCTTCCATAACCTCCCCAAGCCCCATCCAATGTTTGATTCAGTGTTCCTGATTCTGTGTCAATCAGCTGCTGGGTGGAGTCTTTCAGAATACAGTTATGCTAGAATGCTGTCTGCAAGTACAACAGAGTATCATTAATAGTATCAGGGGTTGGTGCTTGCCCATGGGATGGATCTTGAGTTGGGTCAGTTGTTGGTTGTTCATTCCCTCAGCCACTGTTCCAACTTGTTCCTGCATTTATTGTAGACAGGGTAAATTTTGGGTCAAAAGTTTTGGAGGTGGGTTAATGTCCTTATTCCTCCCTTGGGAAAGATAATTGTCTTTCTGTTTCTGGGAAATCTCACACACTGATTTTTTCTAGCCCTACCATCTACCTCCTGATTTTGTAAATTTTTCTTAACAGCTGAATAATATTCTGATCTGCAAGTGTACCACATTTCATTAATGTTCATCAGTTGATAAGCATCTGGGTTTTTCAAATCTTATTCCTTTATTATTGAGTGTATGTGTGTGTGCGGGTGTGATTGTGTGTGTTCTTCCCTTCATTTTTCTGTTTTGGAATTACTTATTTCCTGTGTTTTCTTGGATGTAGTGATGCTTCCTGGTTTGGAGTTTTACTTCTAGTGTTTTCCTTAGGGTTGGATTAGTGTATATGTATTGCTTGAATTTGGATTTGTCTTCAAATATCTTCTTTTCTCCATCTGTGGTGATTGAGAATTTTTTGGGTATACAGGCGAGCTTGGCATCTCTTTTTGTTTGTTTGTTTGTTTGTTTGTTTGTTTTTTAGAGGGTGCAAGATATCTTTTGAGGCTCTTCAAGCTTTTAGAGTCTCTATTTAGAAGTTGGGTATACAATTTTCTGACTCTCTGTATATCTCTCCTGTTTTCTCCCACCCCTGATCCTGTCCCCCACCTTTTCTCCCCTTCCTCAATCCCTCCTGAGTCCCTCTCTCCCTCTACTCCTGTGATTATTTTGTTCCCTCATCTAAATAGGACTGAAGCATCCACACTTTGGTCTTTCTTCTTCTCGAGCTTCATATAGTTTGTGAGGTGTATCATGGGTATTTCAAGCTTTTTGCTTAATAACCAATGACCAATACATATGAGGATGCTCACAGTCAACTATCAGACTGAGCAGGGGTCCCCAGTGGAGGAGTTAGGGGAAGGACTGAAGTTGCTGAAAGGGTTTGCAACCCTATAGGAAGAACAACAATATCAGCTAACCAGACCCCTCAGAGCTCCCAGGGACTAAACCACCAACCAAAGTATACACATGGAGGGACACATGGCTCCAGCTGCATATGTTGCAGAGGGTTGCCTTATCTGGCATCAATGGGAGGGGAGACCCTTTGTCCTGTGAAGGCCTGATGCCCCAGTGTTGGGGAATGCTAGGTTGGTGAGGCAGGAGTGGTGGGCCCCCTTGGGCTCTTCCCTTCCTCCTTCCTTTCCCTCTCTTTCCACATTGCCATGGCTGGCTTCTACCTCTCTAACTCCCCTCTCTCACTATACTCTTCTACCATAAAGCTGTAAAACCATGGGCTGCTTCCTTCCATCTAAACCCACTTTGCTAGAACAATGGAACAGGCCCACAGTGGGTGGGTAGGTGGGGAGCAACCTCATAGAAGAACAGGAAGGAGGAATTGGATAGGGGGTTTGTAGAGGGGAAACCAACTGGGAAGAGGAATAACATTTGAAATGTAAATAAATAAGATAACCAATTAAAATAGAAGTTGGGTGTAATTCTTACAGGTCTGCGTTTTTATGTTACCCACCCACTCAGAGGAGAAGGGGAAGGAGGATGGGAGAAAGATTGTGGGAGTAGTGACCAGGAGGATAATAGTGAGTGGGATATAAAGTGACTAATGAAATAAAGTTCAATAATCCATAAAGTTAAAAAGAAAGAAAATATCATATCCTGGGTGATCAAACCACTTATGTGTATAGTAATGAGGAAAAACAATCAGAAATTCCAACCTTCACAAACAAATTTCTCTAAAGTGATGTAATATTTGGGTTGAGGGAAAGTGCTTTAAAAAATCTCATAATTGTTCAGCAATAGTGGTCAGTTTATGAAATTCAGTATCTGGACCATTGATTGACTCATCACATGCATCTTCCCTGCTATGTATTGAGATTTTTAAGTTAAATGAACTGACTATAAAAGCCAGCAATTAACAGAAGTTCAAGAATGGTAAAAAGGGGCATGCTTTTATTAGCTAATAAATCTTGATCTTTCTATATAACACAGAACTCAAACACTTAATGATGGCTAAATTCATGCCCTTGCCTGTAACCTGGATTGCTTCTGTAAACAAAAGATTTGCTATAAAAAAGCACAGTCTATTAGGCTTTGGAAGTGCCGAAATCATCATGATATCACTGCAGAAGAAGAGAGCTTGGGTGAAACACTGGCTTCATTGGCACTTTGACAGACTCTGCAGTCCTGGAGCTTATGTGGGAAATGTGCTGCATAGTAACTTCTTAGAAAATATCAGTGTCTAGTCTAATTACTAATGTTCTTTCACAAAGAACTTAGTAATACCTTAATTTTGGGAGATTGAAATAGTATTATTGGATGTAATGCACTGGAAATTCACTAAACCAATGACTTGGTCCAGAACGGATTATTCCCTACTACAATTTGATTGTAACAACTTGAAGGATTGAGACGTTCCTCAAAGGAAACATTTGAAATATTCCCTACCATCTCTTCAACTACTCATTAATGTCTAGCCAACAGGTAGATATCATCTTTAGCCACATGAAGGTGAAAACTTATTTTCAATGGGGATAAATGTTTCATTTCTTTTTTGAAGGTGCCCAATATCTCTATGGAGGCATTGTCAATGATACCAAATATGACACTATAATGTTCTTTTCAAGCATATCATATCTAGATACTGGCTTAAAAATGAGGTACAGTTGTTTTATGATGCCTGGAATCCTGAGTGTACCTGTGTTTCCTGGACATCACTGTATGAATATTAGCATTCTAGTAAGCATTTCTTCCCATTCTTTCATTGGCAGGGAGACAGACAGAGAAAATCTCCAATATAAAAGGCACTAAAGGAAAACTTATATATGAATTTTATTAAGCTAGCCTTCATCTTGTAAACATTATCATCTTGGCTGCAACTAAACAGGTGGGATTTTTTTCATCCAAAGACTTTGTCTAGAATTATCTTCTCCAAGAGACTATGCAAGCCACAAAAACCCCGTGTAGGCTGCACACCCATGGGTCATTCCCCTGTTTCTCTCTGCCCACATACCCTTCCTTCAATCTCACCTTTCTTCCTCATCACTGAGTCCCAGCTCCCAACTTGAATGCTGGCATTCCACATGACCTAAGGCCATACCAGCCACCAGAACTCAAGGTAAGCTGCCCACCTGAATCCACTTAAGCTTTCACTACCTGCCCACCATATTCCCATTACTATTCTTTCCTCTTCACTGTATTGCTGTCCCCAACTTGGGCAGGAAACTTCTGCTTGACCAGAGGCTACACTGGCTGTCAAACCTCCATGTAGACCACTTACTTAAAAATCCCCCCCCGCTCTCTCAGTGTTACCCATCTACAAATCCCTTCCCCCTCCTCCTCACTGTGTTTCTAATCCAATGTGAGTAGAAACCCCTGCTCTACCAAAGGCAAAACAATCCACCAGACTCCAGGTAAGCCGCTTGCTCATAGATAACACCCTCTCAGAGAAGATACAGAAAACAAATAACAAAACAACCATCCAAAAATTATAACCTCAGAAATAGGCACCTAGAACTATATTCACACAAAATCCAAACATTGATGCCAGTGTGAGAACACAGTCAACAACAGCAAAGGCAATATGTAACCAGCAGAGCTCAACTATTCTACTATAGCAAGCAATAAATATTCCATTACAGGTGAAACACAAAAAAGGGAAAGACCATTAAACTAAATTTTTGAGGTTTATGAAAATGATAGAAGTCCTTAATGAGAAAAATGAATGGAGAGGTCGGGACTCCCAGGCTCGGAGACAGACGGGCATAATATTGCTTGGGTCTCGGGCGGCTTGTGTGTACGCTGCTCCCAGCAGCTACTGTGACCAGCGAGCCAGCTCTGCTGAGAGACTTCTGCCTGGCAGAAGGACCCCCGCACTGGGCGGGAGCCTACCAGCTTCCCTTCTGCGACTTCTGTTCCCGTCTGCACTGAAGAGACAGGTACCCAGGTTCCCCCCAATATAACATCGCTCGGGACACGACCTGTTGGGGCTTCCATCTGGTCCCAAGAACGGGACAGCTCTGTGGTCGTCTGGGCGCCAGATTTGCTTTAAGCAATCTCCTCTGCAGGGTGGCAAGCGCCACCCAGAGTGTGCAGGGTGCACTCCGCCATCTTTGCTCCAGTGTCCGAGAGGTCAGGACTCCCAGGCTCGGAGACAGACGGGCATAATATCGCTTGGGTCTCGGGCAGCTTGTGTGTACGCTGCTCGCAGGAGCTGGGCAGGGCTCCAGTAACCTGCGCTCCAGCTCTGCTGTGGGACTTCTGCCTTGCAGAGGGATGCCCCCTTCCCCCAGCCCTGGGAGAGATCACACACCCCTGCACAGGGCAGGAGCCTACCAGCCTCCCTTTGGAAACCTCTGCTCCGGGAATCCATTAAGCTGAGCCTTTGGATGTGCAGGGACTCCGCATTATAACATTACTTGGGGCAAGGCACATCAGGGCTCCAAAGTCACTCAGGAGCAGGGCAGGCCCCAGAAATTGGTGCCAGGGGAATCCTGGTAAGCCAGGTTGGCCAGAAGTAGCTTTGCAGGCTCACAGGAGGTCCAACCAACAGCCAGTGACAGCAGGACCAACTAACATCAGAGGTAACCAGATGGCAAAAGGCAAACATAGGAACGTTACTAACAGAAATCAAAGTAATATGGCACCATCCGTACCCAACTCTCCAACAGCAGCAAGTCCTGGATACCCCACCACACCTGAAAGAAAAGATCTGGATTTAAAATCACTTCTCATGATGCTATTAGAGGATCACAAGAAGGACACAAATAAATCAAATAAAGAATTACAGGAGACCATGAATCAACAGTTAGAAGCCCTTACAAAGGAAACACAAAAATCGCTTAGAGAAATGCAGGAGAACATGGATCAAAAGATGGAGGCCCACAAGGAGACAACACAAAAATCGCTTAAAGAAATGAATCAACGGGTAGATGCACTTTCAAAGGAATCACAAAAACTGCATAAAGAAATGCAGAAGAATATGGGTCAACAGACGGATGCCCATAGGGAGGCAACACAAAAAGTGCTTAAAGAAATGAATCAACGGATAGATGCCCTTACAAAGGAAACACGAGGTCTGCTTAAAGAAATGCAGGAGACGATGGATCAACAGATGGAATCCCATGAGAAGGAAACACAAAAATCGCTCAGAGAAATGCAGGAGAACTTGGGTTAACAGGCAGAAATCCTGAAAGAGGTAACTCAAAAATACCTTAAAGAAATACCGGAAAATACAAACAAACAAGTGAAGGATCTCAGCAAATCCATCCAAGATCTAAAAAAGGAAGGAGAAACAACTAAGAAATCACAAAGGGAGACAACTTTGGAGATAGAAAACCTTGGGAAGAAATCAGGAGTCATAGATGCAAACATCAACAATAGAATACAAGAGATGGAAGAAAGAATCTCAGGTGCTGAAGATACCATAGAAAGCATCGACTCAACAGTCAAAGAAAATGCAAAATGCAAAAAAACATGTAACCCAAAACATCCAGGAAATCCAGGACACAATGAGAAGACCAAACATAAGGATTATAGGTATAGATGAGAGTGAAGACTTGCAACTTAAAGGGCCAGTAAATATCTTCAACAAAATTATGGAGGAAAACTTCCCTAAACTAAAGAGAGAGATGCCGATGAACGTACAAGAAGCCTACAGAACTCCAAACAGACTGGACCAGAACAGAAATACCTCCCGTCACATAATAATCAAAACACCAAATGTACTAAACAAAGAAAGAATATTAAAAGCAGTAAGAGAAAAGGGCCAAGTAACATACAAAGGAAGACCTATCTGA
This sequence comes from Tokudaia muenninki, assembly GCA_036184385.1. NCBI lineage: Eukaryota > Metazoa > Chordata > Mammalia > Rodentia > Muridae > Tokudaia > Tokudaia muenninki. The sequence goes on from BTHS01000006.1 coordinate 15,057,849, forward strand.
ATCACTTCAGACTTCTCACCAGAGACTATGAAAGCCAGAAGATCCTGGGCAGATCTCATGCAGACACTAAGAGAGAACAAATGCCAGCCTAGACTACTATACCCAGCAAAACTATCAATCACCATACATGGAGAGACCAAGATATTCCATGATAAAACCAAATTTTCACAATATCTTTCCACAAATCCAGCCCTGCAAAGGATAATAGGCAGAAACCGCCAATACAGAGAGAGAAGCAACATCCTGGAAAAAATGAGATAGTAATCTTCTTGCTTCAAACCCAAAAGTAGATAACCACTCAAACATAAAGATAGCATCAAGAATGGCAGGTGGCAATAATCACTATGCCTTAATCTCTCTTAATATCAATGGTCTCAATTCCCCTATAAAAAGACATAGACTAGCAGACTGGATACGTAAACAGGACCCTGCATTTTGCTGCATGCAGGAAATGCACCTCAGTATCAAAGACAAACACTACCTCAGAGTAAAAGGCTGGAAAACAATTTTACAAGGAAATGGCCCCAAGAAACGAGCCGGAGTTGCCATCCTAATACCAGATAAAATTGATTTTCAACCTAAAGTCATCAAAAAAGACAGAGAAGGACACTACATACTGATTAAAGGAAAAATCCACCAAGAAGAACTCTCAATTCTCAATATCTATGTTCCAAATGCAAGGGCACCCTCATTTGTAAAAGAAACTTTACTAAAGCTCAAAGCACACATCGAACCTCACACAGTAATAGTGGGTGACTTCAACACTCTACTCTCTGAAATGGATCGTTCAGGAAAGCAGAAACTAAACAGGCACACAGTGAATCTAATTGAAGCCTTGGACCAAATGGAACTAACAGATATATATAGAACATTTGATCCTAGAGCTAAAGAATACACCTTCTTCTCAGCACCTCATGGTACCTTCTCCAAAATCGACCATATAATTGGTCACAAATCAGACCTCAACAGATATAAGAAGATAGAACTAATCCCGTGCCTACTATCAGATCACTATGGAATAAGGGTGGTCTTCAATGGCAACAAAAACAAAAGAAAACCCACATACACATGGAGGCTGAATAATGCTCTACTCAATGATAACTTGGTCAAGGTGGAAATAAAGAAAGAAATCAAAGACTTTTTGAAATTTAATGAAAATGAAAGTACAACATACCCTAATTTATGGGACACAATGAAAGCTGTGCTAAGAGGAAAATTCATAGCCCTAAGTGCCGCCAAAAGGAAACGGGAGACAGCATACACTAACAGCTTAAAGGCACACCTGAAAGCCCTGGAACAAAAAGAATTAAATACACCAAGGAAGAGTAGAAGGCAGGAAATCATCAAACTCAGGGCTGAAATCAATCAAGTAGAAACAAAACCATACAAAGAATCAACAAAACGAGGAGTTGGTTCTTTGAGAAAATCAACAAGATAGATAAGCCCTTAGCCAGACTAACCAGAGGGCACAGAGACAGTATCCAAATTAATAAAATCAGAAACGAAAAGGGAGAGATAACAACAGAAACCGAGGAAATTCAAAAAATCATCAGATCCTACTACAAAAACCTGTATTCAACACAACTAGAAAATCTCGAGGAAATGGACAATTTCCTTGACAGATATCAAATACCAAAATTAAATCAGGATCAAATAGACCATCTAAACCGCCCTATAACCCCTGAAGAAATAGAAGTTGTCATTGGAAGACTTCCAACCAAAAAAAGCACAGGTCCAGATGGTTTCAGTGAAGAATTCTATCAGACCTTCAAAGAAGACCTAACACCAATACTCTTCAAACTGTTCCACAAAATAGAAACAGAAGGAACACTACCCAACTCCTTCTATGAAGCCACAATTACACTAATACCAAAAGCACACAAAGATCCGACAAAGAAAGAGAATTTCAGGCCAATCTCTCTCATGAATATCGATGCAAAAATACTCAATAAAATTCTTGCCAACCGAATCCAAGAACACATCAAAACGATCATTCACTACGATCAAGTAGGCTTCATCCCAGGGATGCAGGGATGGTTCAATATAAGGAAATCCATCAATGTAATCCACTATATAAACAATCTCAAAGAAAAAAACCACATGGTCATCTCATTAGATGCTGAGAAAGCATTTGACAAAATTCAGCATCCTTTCATGCTAAAGGTCTTGGAAAGATCAGGAATTCGAGGCCCATATCTAAACATAGTAAAAGCAATTTACAGCAAACCGGTAACCAGCATCAATCTAAATGGAGAGAAACTTGAAGCAATCCCACTAAAATCAGGGACTAGACAAGGCTGCCCTCTCTCTCCATATCTTTTCAATATAGTACTTGAAGTTCTAGCTAGAGCAATTAGACAACAAAAAGAGGTCAAAGGGATCCAACTTGGAAAGGAAGAGGTCAAACTATCACTATTCGCAGACGATATGATAGTATATTTAAGCGACCCAAAGAACTCCACCAGAGAACTCCTACAGCTGATAAACGACTTCAGCAAAGTAGCCGGATATAAAATCAACTCAAGCAAGTCAGTAGCCTTCCTATACTCAAAGGACAAGCAGGCTGAGAAAGAAGTAAGAGAAATGATACCCTTCACAATAGCCACAAACCATATAAAGTATCTTGGTGTGACTCTAACCAAACAAGTGAAAGCTCTGTATGACAAGAACTTCAAGTCTCTGAAGAAAGAAATTGAAGAAGACTTCAGAAGATGGAAAAGTCTGCCATGCTCATGGATTGGCAGAATTAATATAGTAAAAATGACCATCTTGCCAAAAGCAATATACAGATTCAATGCAATTCCCATCAAAATTCCAACTCAATTCTTCATAGAGTTAGAAAGAGCAATTCAAAAATTCATCTGGAATAACAGAAAACCCAGAATAGCTAAAACTATTCTCAAGAGTAAAAGAACATCTGGGGGAATCAGTATCCCAGACCTCAAGCTGTACTACAGAGCAATAGTGTTAAAAACCGCATGGTATTGGTACAGTAACAGGCATGTAGATCAATGGAACAGATCTGAAGACCCAGAAATGAATCCACACTCCTATGGTCACTTGATCTTTGACAAAGGAGCTAAAACCATCCAGTGGAAAAAAGATAGCCTTTTCAACAAATGGTGCTGGCTCAACTGGAGGTCAACATGCAGAAAAATGCAAATTGACCCATTTTTATCTCCTTGCACTAAGCTCAATTCCAAGTGGATCAAAGACCTCCACATAAAACCAGACACACTGAAACTAATAGAAAGGAAACTAGGGAAGAACCTTGAACATATGGGCACAGGGGAGAATTTCCTGAACAGAACTCCAATAGCTTATGCTCTAAGATCAAGAATAGACAAATGGGACCTCATTAAATTACAAAGTTTCTACAAGGCAAAAGACACTGTCAAAAAGACAAAGCAGCAACCAACTAACTGGGAAATGATCTTTACCAACCCTACATCCGACAGAGGGCTAATATCCAATATATACAAAGAACTCAAGAAGGTAAACTCCAGAGAGGCAAGTAACCCTATTAAAAAATGGGGTACAGAGCTAAACAAAGAGTTATCACCTGAAGAGTATCTAATGGCTGAGAAACACCTAAAGAAATGTTCATCATCCTTAGTCATTAGGGAAATGCAAATCAAAACAACCCTGAGATTCCATCTCACATCAGTCAGAATGGCTAAGATCAAAAACACAGGAGACAGCAGTTGTTGGCGAGGATGTGGAGAAAGAGGAACACTCCTCCACTGCTGGTGGGATTGCAAGCTGGTAAACCACTCTGGAAAGCAGTCTGGCGGTTCCTCAGAAAACTGGACGTGACACTCCCAGAGGATCCGGCTATACCACTCCTGGGCATATACCCAGAGGCTTTACCTGCATGCAATAAGGACACATGCTCCACTATGTTCATAGCAGCCTTATTTATAATAGCCAGAAGCTGGAAAGAACCCAGATGTCCCTCAACGGAAGAATGGATTCAGAAGATGTGGTATATTTACACAATGGAATACTACTCTGCAATTGAAAACAATGAATTCACAAAATTCCTAGGCAAATGGTCAGAACTTGAAAATATCATCCTTAGTGAAGTAACCCAATCACAAAAGAACACACATGGTATGCAGTCACTGATAAGGGGGTATTAACCCAGAATCTCGGAATACCCTAGACACAATTCGCATATCAATAGATTTCTAAGAAGATGGAAAGAGAGAACCCTGGTCCTGGAAAGACTGGATGTAGGGGAATGCCAGGACAGAGAAGCGAGAGGGGAGTGAATGGGGAAAAGACGGAGGGAAGAGGGCTTATGGGACTTTCAGAGAGGGAGGAAATAGGAAAGGGGAAATGATTTTGAATGTATATAAAAAAAACTTAGAAAATAAAATTTAAAAAAAAAAGAAAATTAACAAATTCCTTAAAGAAACTGAGAAAAAGACAAAAATGGAAAAAGAAATGAAAACACAAACAAGAGTATTTTGGAAATGAAATATCTGGGAATATGACAGGAAGTACAGATGCAAGCAGCACCAATAAAATACAAGAGGCAGAAGAAAGACACTTTGGCATTGAATATATAATAAATACTAGTAGTTAAAATAACTCCAGATTCACTGGTAAAAATATTATAAATCCAAAAATTTCTGACAGAAATACATCCAGGAAATTGGGAACACAATGAATTGCAACCCCATGAAAAGAACAATATTGACTGTCTGTATGACCCAGTACTTCCATGAACTAGACCATCAACCAAGGAGTGTACAGGGAGGGATCCATGGATATTCTTATTTGATATCAATGGGAGGGGAGTCCCTTGGACCTGTATAGGTTTGATGCCCCAGCGTAGGGGCATGCTGGAACATTGGAGTAGGAAAGGATATATGGGTGGGTGATCACCCTCCTACAGGCAAAGGTGAAGGGGCAGAGGGTGGATATGGATGGGGTGGTTTGTGGAGAGGTAACTGGGAAGTGGGATATCATTTGAGATGTAAATCAATGGGATGATCAATTACAAATAAAATTAAAAAAAGAACAGATAAAATGTTGTCAAATTAAAAAAAAGCATAATAAAAATAGAAGAATCATATCACACAGGCCCAAAAGACATATTCAATAAGATCATAAAAGAAAATATTATGAATTAAGGAAGGCAATGGCTATAAAGGTATAAGAATCTTGAACAGCAAATAAATTGGACCACCACTCATCATGTGCATCCTGGAGCTGGGGCTGCTCCACAGCCCTCTGTGCACAGGTCCTACCAGGAAAGAGCTGGGCTCCCTGGAGCACTTTCACTTCTGGGCTTGGAGATCAGATCTCCACTTTATTCAATAACTGTCCAGAGCTGACTAGTTAGGAGCACACAGGGTCCAGGAACAGAGGAGCAACTGGGACAGGATCCTTCCATTCTCAATCTGCACCCTGGAGCTGGGGCTGCTCCACAGCCCTCAGTGCTTGGGTCCCACCAGGAGAGAGCTGTGCTCACAGGAGTGCTGACACAGGCTTACAGGTCCATAGGAGAGACAAGGTCGAGCCAGAGACAGCAAGACCAACTAACACCAGAAATAACCAGATGGCAAAAGGCAAGTGCAAGAACACTATCAACACAAACCAAGGCTACATGGCATCATCAGAACCGAGTTCTCCCACCACAGCAAGTCAAGGATACCCCAACACATAGGAAAAGTAAGATTTGGATTTAAAATTTCATCTCATGGAGCTGATAGAGGACTTTAAAACAATGAATTCATGAAACACTTAGGCAAATGGGTGGAACTGGAAAATATCTTCCTGAGTGAGTTAACCCAACCCAAAAGAATACACATGGCATGCACTCACTGACAAGTGGATATTAGCCCAGAAGCTTGGAATACCCAAGACACAATTCACAAATCAAATGAAGCTCAAGAAAAAGGAAGAACAAAATATGGATACTCTGGTCCTTCTTAGAAGAGGGAACAAAATACCCACAGAAGGAGTTACAGAGACAAAGTTTGGAGCAGAGTCTGAGGGAATGACCATTCAGAGACTGCCCCACCTAGGGATCCATTCCATATACAGTTACAAAACCCAGACACTATCATGGATGCCCACAAGTGCTTGCAGACCAGGGCCAGAATTAACTGTCACCTGGGAGGCTATGCTAGTGCATGACAAATACAGAGGGGGACACTCTCAGCCAGCCATGGAACTGAGCACAGGGTCCCCAATGGAGGAGCTAGAGGAAGGACCCAAGGAGTTGAAGGGGTTTGCAGCATCATAAAAGGAACAATAATATGAGACACCCAGTGTTCCCAGAGCTCCAAAGGACAAAGCCATCAACCAAAGAGTACACATGGAGTTATACATGGCTCCAGATTCATAGGCAGGAGAGGATGGCCTTGTTGGACATCAAAGGAAGAGAGGACCCTGGTCCTGGGAAGGTTTGATGCTGCAGTGTAGGGGAATACCACGACAGGGAAGCCGGAGAGTTGCTTGGGAAATGGGGGGAGGGAAGATGGGTTATGGAATTTTGAGGGGGAGGTGACAGGAAGGAAACCAGGAAAGGGGACAACATTTGAAATGTAAATAAAGAATATATCTAATAAAAAGGAAAAAAGTACATAAATAACGCCCTTAAAGAAATTCAGGAGAACACAGGTAAACAGGTAGGAGTCCTTAAAGAGGAAACAAAAATCCCAAAAGAATTACAGGAAAACACAACCAAACAGGTGAAGAAATTGAACAAAACCATACAGGATCTAAAAATGGAAGTAGGAACAATAAAGAAATCACAAACAAAGACAACTCTGGAGATATAAAACCTAGGAAAGAGATCAGGAGTCATAGATGTAATCATTACCAACAGAATATAAAAGATAGAAGAGAGAATCTCAGGTGCAGAAGATACTATAGAAAACATTGACACAACAGTCAATGCAAACTGCAAAAAGCTCCTGACACAAAACATCCAGGTAATCCAGGACACAATGAGCTGACCAAACCTAAGGATAATAGGTATAGAAGAGAGTGAAGAATATCAACTTAATGGGCCAGTAAATATCTTCAACAAATTTATATAAGAAAATTTCTAACCTAAAGAAAGAGATACCAGTGGACATACAAGAAGCCTACAGAACTCCAAATAGTTTGGACAAGAAAAGAAATTCCTCCCATCACATAATAATCAAAACACCAAATGCTCAAAATAAAGAAACAATACTAAAAGTAATAAGGGAAAGAAGTCAAGTAAAATATAAAGGGAGACCTATCAGAATTACACCAGACTTCTCACCAGAGACTATGAAAGGTACAAGATCCTGAGCAGATCTCATACCGAGAACACAAATGCCAGCCCAGACTACTATACCCAGCAAAACTCTCAATCACCATAGATGGAGAAAACAAAATATTCGATGATAAAACCAAATTTACAGAATATCTTTCCACAAACCCAGCCCTGCAAAGGATAATAGGAGGAAATCACCAAAACAAGGAGGGAAACTACACCCTGGAAAAAGCAAGATCATCAAGCCCAAAAGAAGATAAGAACTCAAACATAAAAATAATACCAAAAATAACAGGAAGCAATAATAATTATTCCTTAATATCTCTAAATATCAAGGGACTCAATTCCCCAATAAAAAGACATAGACTAACAGACTAGATACGTAAACAGGACCCAGAGTTTTGCTGTGTACAGGAAATGTACCTCAGTGTCAATGACAAACACTACCTCAGAGTAAAAGGCTGGAAAACAATCTTACAAGCAAATGGTCCCAGGAAACAAGCTGGAGTAGCCATCCTAATATCAGATAAAATTGACTTTCAACCTAAAGTCATCAAAAAAGAAATAGAATGATACTACATAATGGTCAAAGGAAAAACCCACCAAGGAGAATTCTCAATTCTGAACATCTATGCTCCAAATGGAAGGGCACCCTCATTTGTAAAAGAAATGAAAAGGGAGATATATCAACAGAAACTGAGGAAATTCAAAAAAAAATCATCAGATCCTACTACAAAAGACTATATTCAATACAACTAGAAAATCTGGAAGAAATGGACAATTTCCTAGACAGATACCAAATACCAAAATTAAATCAGGATCAAATAGACCATCTAAACAGTCTTCTGAAGAAATAGAAGTGCTCATTGGAAGACTTCCAACCAAAAAAAGCACAGGACCAGATGATTTTAGCACAGAATTCTTTCAGACCTTCAAAGAAGACCTAACACCAATACTCTTCAAACTATTCCGCAAAATAGAAACAGAAGGAACACTACCCAACTCATTCTATGAAGCCACAATGATGCTGATACCAAAATCACATAAAGTTCCGACAAAGAAAGAGAATTTCAGAACAATTTCTCTTATGAATATCGATGCAAAACTACTCAATAAAATTCTTGCCAACTGAATCCAAGAACACATCAAAATGATCATTCACCATGATCAAGTAGGCTTCATTCCAGGGATGCAGAGATGGTTCAATATACAGAAATTCATCAATGTAATTCACTACATAAACAATCTCAAAGAATAAAACCACATGGTCATTTCACTAGATGTTGAAAAACCATTTAACAAAATTCAGCATCCTTTCATGCTAAAAATCTTGGAAAGATCAGGAATTCAGGCCCATATCTAAACCTAGTAAGAGCAATAAACAGCAAACTTGTAGCCAACTTCAAACTAAATGGAGAGAAACTTGTACAAATCTCACTAAAATTATGGACTAGACAAGGCTGACATCTCTCTCCATATCTTTTCAATATAGTACTTGAATTTATAGCTAGAGCAATTAGACAACAACCTCAGTTCTCCCTTTGTTTCAGCAGCTTGAAAAAATGAATACCCACAATGTGGTGCCAAGCACAATATGGAATACTACTCATCTACTAAAAACAAAGACATCATTAATTTGAAGGCAAATGGATGGAACTTGAGAATATCATGCTAGGTGAGGTAACTCAGTCCAAAAATCATATGCATGATATGTACTCACTTATAAGTGGATATTAGACATAGAAAACAAGATACCCACACTATAATCAACAGACCCAATGCAGCTAAACAAATAGGAATTCCCAAGTGAAGATGCTTGAATCTCAGAAGGCAGAAAAAGACTTGTAGAAGGCACATGGAGGGAGAAAGCTGGTTAGGAGAGGGGATGTGGAAGAGAATGGAGGGGTTCAGGATCAGGTGTGGGAGGTGTCTTAGTCAGGGTTTCTATTCCTGCACAAGCACAAGACCAAGAAACAAGTTGGGGAGGAAAGGGTTTATTCAACTTGCACTTCCACACAGCTGTTCATCACCAAAGGAAGTCAGGACTGGAACTCAAGAAGGTCAGGAAGCAGGAGCTGATGCAGAGGTCATGGAGGGATGTTACTTACTGACTTGCTTCTCCTGGCTTGCTCAGCCTGCTGTCTTATAGAACCCAAGACCACCAGCCCAGGGATGGTACCACCCACAAGGAGTCCTCCCCCCTTGATCACTAATTGAGAAAATGCCCCACAGCTGGATGTCATGGAGGCACTTCTCCAACCGGAACTCATTTCTCTTGATAACTCCAACCTCTGTCAAATTGACACACAAAACCAGGCACTAGAGGAGGGAGAGATGGCCAGTTGGCCATGAGAACGAATGGAAACCTGTAACAGGCAGGGGTTGGTAAGTGTAGGCATCTCAATACATAAATAACCCCACCCTGTTATAGCATGAAAGGAGGGGTCACTCATTCATCACAGTCAGGCTGACTGGGAACTGGGCTTCGAGATGATTGGGTTGAAGGCCTCACATTGATACACTCCAGCATCCTCCTCCCTAACAGTATGTATCTTGAGTTGGCACTTGGATGGGGACAGGGTCATCCTCTCTGTGAGCTGCAGACTCTGATTATTGAAGAGCCAACGGATGGAGAGCCCAGTGTTGTCTGAGAAGCAAGTGAAAACTACTGAGCTCTGTACTCTGTGCTGTCAGTGACTCTCATGACAGGTTGTATCATAAGCTCTGCAAAGAAATAGAGGAGGGGAATAAATGACAGTCGTTCTTCAGACAGCTCAACCAGCCGCTTTATGGCTTACACTTAATAGAGCTTCCAGGAAGGAGAAGTTGGAGTTGTGACTAGAGTCATAACTTGTGTTTTGCATCTGCAACCCATGGGCTGTATGACACTGATTCAGCCACTGAGGTTGATGTGCCTCAGTTTCCCTGTACTAGAACAAACTGTGCATGATCATTGCAGTGCCTAGGAGTTAAAATTAGGCATGAACAATATTCTGACCTGGGGATGAGGGAGCTGCTCACATTACCAGCATCTGTTCCACTTACCCAGGCCTGGACTCCTGACGATAAGGAGGTGCATGGATGACTGTTACTTCTGTCCTTTCCTTAAGGACAGTATTTTTCTCTATGTCTCTTAAGTCCATCAGAACAGTTGGCTTCTGTCCTGGCACCTGTCCATTGATACTCAAGAGTAGGAGGTACACAGGTGAACTATATGACTGCAGCTGTCATGGCGGTGCACAGCTAATCCTACAGCCTATGGGACTTGGATAGTCAACCAAGCATTGTTCCCTGTCAGCTCTGACAGGAATTTCAAATCTAGCCTGGAAGAGAAACTCTCTGGGGACAACTAGAATTGAGTCTGGATCCTCTTACTGATGGAATAGGGAGCTGGACCATGGAGGGATGGAACACAGCCTAAAAGGGAAGACAGAAGGAAAAGAGACAAACCCATCCATAGTGATATCTTGGTCTTTGGTGAAAAGATGGGATCCTCTGACCAGAAAGCTTAGAGCCATCACTCAGTGGAGGGAATGCTCAGGCACCCCATGCCTCAAAATCCTTTTAAGATGGACAGAAGCTACTCACGTCTTAGGTGTTGTGAAGGTCTGTAGCCATATAAAGTATACATATGCACCAGAGGAGCACAGCAAGGAGATGGTCCAGAGGGATGAAGAGTTCATTTGTCATGTGTGGTGCCTATGTGTGTATATGCATATTTTTGGACATAGACAGAAGCATGACTATTACCTGAGGCAAATAAAAGTTCCTTTTACAGGTAATATTTGTATTAAGTTGTAGGTTACTATATGCAGAATTATGGCTTCTAAACCATCCATTTTCCTACAAACTTCATAATTTCATTTTGCTTAACAGATAAATAATATTCCATGGTATACACATACCACACTATCATCCATATAAGGCCCAATGGACATTTAAGCTTTCTATATCATGACTTTTGTAAATATAGCAGCAATGAACATGACTAATTCTCTATATTAATTAATAACTACTCAACGCATATACTTGCCTGTATATGCAGAATTGATTTAGTATCTATAAAAATACATAAAAAAGAGCATGTTCTATTATATTTCTTATAAGTTTCCATGAGCTTCTCAGAAAATGAATCATGATCTATTGATACATTGACAACAATAGATATTGCAATAATCCAAGGACTCACAGGTGAAACATGGGCTTCAATTCTTTGATTTGTCACACTAAAAAGTACTTGTCTGTACATGGAAATATACAAGACTCCAGATCACATATTGATGCTTTGTCTAGGAGGATTTGATATTTGCATGATTTTGCAAGAAGGAAAGCATATGGAATAATGTATGCCCCAGGAAATACATGTAAGGAATCTCTTGATCTCCACTGGAGTGTGTCTTTCTATTCTTGATAATAACATCAATTCAGAACTTAGAATCTCTCAAAGGAAACATGGCTAGTCATTAGGATCTAACAAACTCTTGGCTTTATTCTTAATTACCAGAAAGTGAAAATGATGATTTGCTCTGGGGATAAATGTTTTTTTCTTTCATTAGAGGTATTGCTACATACCCACACAGACACAATAAATAATACCACAGATAACACAGTAATGGGCTCTCTGAGGGATATCAGGAACAGACACTGTCTCTTTATGAGCTCTGGTATCTGGCCTCAGTGATCAGCATACCACTTCATGGAAAATATGGGGCAGGTAAGGATTTCTTTGGATCTGTCTTAGGAAATAGTTACACAGAAAAGGTCATTAAAGGAAGTGAAATTCAGCTCTGTGTTTCTGCAGTAACCCTCAGAAGCAAGCCTTCATCCCTGTGAGCATCACCATCATTAATGACTGTAGGTCAGATTCCTATAGATTTTTGCTTAGACTTTATTTCTTTCTTCTGCAATCAACAGTGTTTTGTAGAACCAATATTAATCATTAGAATGGCTTCATTTTTGTCTCCAGTGTTTACCTAATCATGTCAGTCATTTCCTTAGTCTAAAGAAAAGTCTATCCCATGGTTCAGGATTCATCTGAAAATGTCCTTTAATCTGACAACTATATGTGAGAGGACAGTTTTTTAACTCTAGGATGACAGCTTATTTTTCTATGGACAGCAAAATAAACCAAGTAAGTTTCAGATTAAACATGATCTTTCAAATACTGAGTTTCAAAAAATCTGTGTGTGCAAAGACTTAAATTGTAATTATTTTAATGGTTTCGGTGTGGATGACAAAAACTGGAGATGAATCAATTGTGTGTATAGCACCTGCTTCCTTAGAAAAACAGATAAAGTTCAGAAATTTGTAAATCAATATATGAACAGACTTTTATCCCACATATGTTATATATGTGTAAATCAAGATTCTTCTATGTGAATAGAATAATAGTGACTTTTCAGAAATATTTTGCATTCTATCACTATCAAAACTAGATGGATTATTTTAGGGGAAATCACTTCAGTCATATTCTTTTTATAAAGTATAATTATTATTTTTTTGTTCTTTAAATTTTTATTTATTTAATTTTCCATGCATTTGTGTTTTGCCTGCAGGTATGGCAGTAAAGGTACTACATCCCCACTAATTGGGTTTATAGACAGTTGGGAGCTGTCATGTGGGTTGTGGAAATGGAACTAAGGTCCTCTGGAGAAGGAACCAGCACTTTTAACTGCTGAGCCATCTCTCCAGCCCTGTATTGTATTTTAAAGATATATTTATTTTATGTGTATGAATGTTTTGCTGGTATGAATGACAGGAAATACAGTAAAGAAGTGTCATTAAGGTCAAGAGATGGCATTAGACCCAGAACTACCTTTTGAAAAACAAATTTGTACTTCCTAACATATTATTATAACATGAGGAAAAATGCTGAATTCTAATCAAGCAAAAATGCACTCTTGTCTATAAATGTTCATTTATAAATATGCAGATTCCCATACTGTATTAAAATGTGTATTATGTTGTTGACCAATAGAAATAGAGTTGCATCACACACACAGTTCTGTCCTGAGGAAAGACAAAGTAAATTAAGTATAAAGTTGATATTCTGGATCAATGTTCATGCAGTGTTTCCAGTCAATGTTACCGTAGTGAGATAGAGTAGTGTTGCTCTTCTTGGGGAAAAAGACTTCAAATCAATTGAAAGGTTCAGGATTTGAGAAGACTCTTGAAAAGCATACTGTCCAACCCGATCATTATTCCGTTGTCCAATGACGTTGCCTCCATGTTGTCTCAGAATAAATCTGTGAAAACCACAGAGGAAGTGGCTCTTCAGATCCTCTCGCTTTGCCAGCTTGGGGTTGGCATTGTAGTCAACATTTTTCTGTTTGTCCATAGTTTATCTCCAATCCTGAATGACTCTCAACAGAGACCCATACAAGTCGTTCTAGCCAACTTAGCTGTGGGCAATGCTTTGATTCTCCTCTTTGCACTTCCAAACAATATGACAGTTTTTGTTCCAAAGGAGCCTCCAACTGACCTAAAATGTAAACTTGGGTACTTCATTTGGTTGGTGGCTCGAAGCACATATATGTGCTCTACATGCTCCCTGAGCACTTATCAGTTTGTCACTCTTGCTCCTGGTACCTGGGGTAGGGTGATGCTCAGTGAAAGAGCCCCCAAATTTGTGAGGTATACTTGTTATAGTTGTTGGTTGTTCAGTGTCTTAAATAATGCTCACATTCCAATGAAAGTCAGTGGTCCACAGAAAACACATAATGATACCAATTCTAAAAGCAAGTGGGTTTGCTCCACCACTGGTTTCAGTGTAGGAGTGAGCATCCTGTCATTTGCCCATGATACAGTGTTCATCAGCATCATAATCAGGAACAGAGTCTCCATGGAGATTCTCCTGTACAGACACCACCAAAGACTGCAGCATATTCAATCCCCCAATCAGAAGCTCAGAGACTATGCTGAGACCAGAGCAGCCCACACCATCCTGATGCTGGTGGTGGCATTTGTGACCTTTTATCTTCTAGACCGTATGTGTACTTTCTTTCACATTTCTTTTGTGGACTCTCGGCTCTGGTTGAGACATGTCAAAGAAATTTTGGCTGTAAGCTTCCCCACCTTTTCTCCGTTACTGTTGATCTTTAGGGATCCTAAGGATCCTTGTTCTCTGCTATTCAGCTGCTGAAAATGACAGTCCCAAATGACAAACACTCCTCATAACATTCCTAACAGTCATCAATACTCTATTTTCTGCTAGCACATTTATCATCTTTCTTGACCCACAACTATAATATGAGCATTATGGAGGTTGAGGTTGATAGATTGTCATGAAATATATGGCTGCTCATACTGTACCTGCATATCCATCTGAATGTAATGCAGAGAACCTGTTTCACATCTCTCTGCTCCTTGAAAAAGGAAATAAGAAAAGAGAAAGGAAGCCAGTAATCACAAAAATTCAAATCATTTTAAGAAGTATTTGCTTTATTTTGGACGTGTTAGAGAATCAAACACAATCCAAAGGTCTATATTCTTGATAATCTTTTCCTTAATAGGTTGGCTGTCTCAAACAAAATTATTCTTTTTATTTGAAGAATTTTGATATTTTTATCTCAAATGTATGGGGCTAATAATCCATATTTAATTGTCAATTGTCTGACATAAATTTTAGTTGAAAAAGGAGATGTGTGCTTGTCCTAGAACAAAATAAAATACCTGAACAAAAATGATATATTATGCTTCATTTTGTGTCTTATTTCTACATGTATTAGTCCCAAATGCTGGCATTTTAATTAAAAAAATATTATGCAGTGAAAGTTTGCTTCTCATGTATACAGGTTCATTTACTTTGCCAAAGAAATTCCTGCTTCTTATCTCATGAAATTTTGTTTTTCATCACTAAAAATCAAAACTAAGTTCCTAGTTTTCTTTTTCTTTCTACTTTTTTCCATTAATTAATTTATTTACTCACTTTACATCCCATCTCTGCCCCACACCACCTGGTCTCCCCTCATATAATCCAACATATTGTCCCCCCTCTCCTCTTTGAGATAGTGAAGGCCTTTCCTTGGTATCTCTGAAGCCTGGCACATTAAGTCTTTGCTAGGCTAGGCACATGTTTTCCCAAAGATGCCCCCCAAGACAGCCCAGTTATGGAAACAGTATCCACAGGAAGGCAACAAATTTAGGGACTGGTCTTGTTCCAGTTGTTGGGGGTATCTCCATGAAGACCAAGTTTCACATAGGCTATCTATGTGTGGGGGGGGCCTAGATTCAGTCCCTTTATGCTCTTTGGTTAGTGGTTCAGTCTCCAAGAGCCCCCAATTGCCCAAGTTAGTTGACTCTGTTGGTCTTCCTGTGGAGTTCCTATCTCTTTCAGGAGACTGAATACTTTTCTCAACTCTTTCATAATACTCCCCAAGCTCAGACCAATGTTTGGCTGTGGTGCTCTGAATCTGTTTCAGTCAGTGACTTGGTGGAGCCTCTCAGAAGAGAGTTATGCTAAACTTCTTTCTGTAAGCATAATAAAGATTCATTAATATTGTGAGACATTGGTATTATATGCTTGTGGGATGCATCTCAAGTTGGGTCAGTTATTGTTTGGCCAATCTCTTCATTTTTGCTCCATCTTTTTCCCTGCATTTCTTGTATACAGGACAAATTTTATGTCAGAAGTTTTGTGGGTGCACTGGTGTCCTTATAACTTCACTGTGGGTTCTGCCTGGATACAGGAAGTGACTATTTCAGAATCTATATCCCCACTGCTAGGAGTACCAGCTAATGTCAACCCTATAGACTCTTGGGAACCTTTCCAATCCAAGGTCTCTGGAACCTGCTAAAGATGCCCCTGAGCCTGAACCCATACCAAAAGGTGACTTCCATTCATTCTCCCAGCCTTCTGGCCCTCTCTTCTGTCTCTTCCCATCCTGAACCTGGTCCTGAACATCCCCAACTACCCTTTCCTTCACCTGCCTCATATGTATATTTTATTTCCCTTTGTGAGTGAAATTCAAGCATCATCATCTGGGACTTCTTTTTCAGCTTCTTTGGGTTTCTGGAAAGTACCATGGGTACCTTGTACTTTATATATAATATACTCTTATAAATGAGTACAAAGTCCTTTGGGGTCTGGATTGCATCACCTAGAATGATATTTTTATTTCCATCTATTTGTCTGCAAAACTCATGATGACCAGATTTTTAATAGCTGAGTTGTATTTGATTGTGTAAATGAACCATATTTTCTGTATCCATTCTTTGGTTAAGTAACATCAGAGTTGTTTCCAGATTCAGATAATTATGAAAAAAACATAATAAAGCTGCTAGAACATAGTTGTCCAAATGACATTGTGATATGGTGAAGCATCTTCTGGGTATATGCTCAGGAATAGTATAGTGTATGTTGTGGTAGTATTATTCTCAATTTTCCGAGAAAGTACCAAATTGATTTCCAGAGTGGTTGTACAAGTTTGCACTCTTACCAGCAATGGAGGAGTGTTCCTCCTGCTTCACATTGTCAGAAGCATGTGCTGCTGTTTGAGGGCTTGATCTTAGTGGGAGATGTCAACATCCTACTCTCACCAATGGACAGGTCATCTAGATAGAAATAAAATAGAGAAATAATGAAACTAACAGAGATTATGAATCAAATGTAGCTAACAGATATCTACACAACCTTTCACCCAAACAAAAACAGAATATACTTCCTTCTCGGCACCTCATGGGACCTTCTCCAAAATTGACCACATACTTGGTCACAAAGCAAGCCTCAACAGATATAAGAAGAGTGAAATAACCCCTTTCATCACCATGTTTCTTTTAAATTTTAATTAATTAATTAATTAATTTTTACACTCCATATTTTACTCCCCTACCCATCCACTCTCCGACTGTTCCCTATCCCATACCTACTCCACACCCCCTGTCCCCATGTGGATGTTCCCACCCCCATCCCACCTGACCTCTAAACTCTCCGGGGCCTCCAGCCTCTTGAGGATTAGGTGTGAATCACCATATATTAAAGCTGATGAGTTTTTATATATTTCTTCAATTTTATCAGAGATATTTTCCATGTAAATCTTCAATTTTATCAGAAAATGTTTTTACTTCTACTTTCAATCAATTTAGGAATATTTTTATGACTACCATCTTATCTGTGTAATTTTTCACAAACTAGTCAATTTTAACGTGTTTTTCTATATATTTCTTGAGTTTTATCAGAAATATTTTCCTTGTATATTTTCAATTTTATCAGAAAATGTTTATAATTCCACTTTCAATCAACTTAGGAATATGTTTATGCCTACCATTTTATCTGTATAATTTTTCCATGAAATAGTTACTCTTAATGTGTTTTTCTATATATTTCTTCAATTTTATCAGAGATATTTTCCATGTATATTTACACAATGGAATACTACTCAGCAATTAAAAACAATGAATTCATGAAATTCTTAGGTAAATGGGGAACAGGGGGAGGGACTTTTGGGAAGGGGGGGAAACCATTAAGAGGGAAATCATTTGCAATGTAAATAAAGAATATAGAAAATTAAAAAAAAAGAAAAACAAAAGACAAAAAGCTGAACTTCAACAACAGAAAGCCTTCAAACTCATGGAAACTCTTCTCAGTGAACACTGGTCAAATAATAGATAAAGAAAGAAATTTAAAACTTTCTAGAATTCAACAAAAATGAAGGCACAGCATACCCACACTTATTGGACACAATGAAAGCAGCACTAAGAAGAGAATTCATAGCATTAAGTGCCTTCATAAAGTAACTGAAGAGAGTTCATACTAGTAACTTACAGCACACCTGAAAGATCTAGAACAAAAAGAAGCAAACACACCCATGAGGCACAGATTGTAAGAAAGGGTCAAACTCAGGGGTGAAATCAATCATTTAGCAAAAAGAGAACAAAACAATGAATCAATAAAAAATCAACAAGATAAAAAAATCCTTAGCCAAAGTAACTAAAAGAAACAGAGACAATTTTGAAATTAAGAAATCATACATTTAAATGTGGACAAAACAATACAAGCTAAAGAAATTCAGAGAATCGTTAGGTCTTGCATGAAAAAATCTGTACTCCACAAAATTGGAAAAATCCAAAAAATATTAATTTTTAGACAGATACTCCTTATGGAAGTTAAATCAAAATCAGGTACATTCTCTAAACAGTCTTATAATCCTTAAGGATATAAGGATTAAAAGTCTCCCAACCCCTCCCCCCAAAAAATGCCACGTGCCAGGTGCATTTAGCACAGAATTCTACCAGAATTTCAAAGAAGAGCTAATACCAATTCTTCTCAAACTGTTCCACAAAATTGAAACAGAAGGTACATGGTCAAATTCATTCTATGAGGCCACAGTCACTCTGATACCTAAACCACACAAACACTGTCCAAAGAAAGACAATTTCAGACCAATTTCTCTTATGAATATTGATACAAAGATACTTGATAAAATTCTCACAAACCAAATACAGCAACACAACCAAAGGTTTTTTCATCATGATCAGTTAGGCTTCAGTCCAGAGACGTAGGGATATTTCAATATATGGAAATCCCCAAATGTAATCCACCATATAAAGAAACTGAAAGAAAAAAATTACATGATCATTTCATTAGAGGCTGAAAAACCCTTTGATAAAATCTAGCACACCTTCATGGTCTTGGAAAGGTCTTCAAAGTCTTGTAGAGGTCAGGGATACATGGAACATATCTGAGTATAATAAAGCAAAATGCAGTAAGCAAACATCAAATTAAATGGAGAGAAATATAAAGCAGTCCCACTAAATTAAGGGAGAGGAGACAAAATGCACATCCTTTCCTTATCTATCTTATGTAGTACTTGAAATTCTAGCTAGAACAGTAGGACAGCAAAAGGAGATCATGGGGATGTGAATTGGAAAGGAAGATTTCAAAATATCACTATTTGTGGATGTTATGAAAGTATACAAAAATGAGCCCCAAAATTCTACCAGAGAACAACTACAGCTGATGAATGTCTTAAACAAAATGACTGTATACTAAATTAGCTCAATGAAACAGTAGCCCTCCTTTATACAAATAATAAACAAGAAGGAAATTATGGAAGAAACCATTCACAAAAGGTACAAAGAATATAAAAATATCTTGCTGTAACTATAACTGAACATATAAAAGATGTCTATGATAAGAACTTCAAATCTCTAAAGAAAGAAATTGAAAGAGATATCAGATGGAAAGATGTCCCATGCCCAGGGATCAGTAGAATTACCATAATGAAGATGGCCTCTCACCAATAACAATCCACAGGTTTAATGCAATTCCATCAAAATTTTAACACAATTTCCTATAGATATTGAAAGAGTAATTCTCAACTTCATATAGAACACTCCCAAAAGAAACTCAGGATAGTTAAAACACTCTTGAACAATAAATGAGCTTCTAAGATAATCACATACCTGAGTTTAAGCTGTAATGCAGAGCAATAGTGAAAAAACTGCATGGTATTGCTATAGAAACAGACATGTTGATAAATGGAATCAAATTAAGTACCCAGAAATAAACCCACACTTATGGACATTTGATTTCTGAAAGTGAAGGCAATACTATACAATGGAAAAAAGAAAGTATTTTCAACAATTGGTGCTGGCCTAACTGGATGTTTGCTTGTAGAAAAATGCAAAGAGATCCATATTTATCACCTTGCACAAAACCCAAGTCCATGTTGATCAAAGACCTCAACATAAAATGGGATACACTAAATCTAAAAGAAGATAGCCTTGAGCTCACTGGTATAGGAGACAATTTCCTGAACAGAACACCAATGGTACGGGCTGTAAAATCAACACTTGATAACTGGAACCTCATAAAACTGAAGGCAAAGGATACTCTCAAAAGAACAAAAAGGCAGTGTAAAGATTGGGAAAATATCTTCACTAATCATACATCTGACAGAGGGCTACTATCCAAAAAATATAAAGAACTAAAGATGGTAGACTTAAATAGACCAAATAATCAACTTAAAATGGGGGTATGAAGCTAACCTGAGAAGCCTGCTATATTAGGGGGACCTCAATTCTCCCACTTTTGCTCCTTCCAACTCCAACAATCCCACGACTTCTGAACCAAACAGATTAAATTCCCTTCCCCCAACCATTTCCCTGGATTGCAGAGCCTTCTGGACCAAGCCAGGCTAACCTGAACAGACTGCTATCCCAGGGTGCTCTCCATTCTCTCAACATCACATCCACCCACATCAGACTACTGAACCATACAGGTAAGCATCCTTTCCTCCACCCATCTTTTTTTTTTTTTTTTTTACACAAATTCCCACTCCTAGCAGAGGAGCTATTGGCAACTGTTTGCTTCTAGAAGATGGGGAATCAGTCTTTTCTTTCTTTTTCTTTTAAATTTTATTTTCTAAGTTTTTTTTATATACATTCAAAATCATTTCCCCTTTCCCGTTTCTTCCCTCCCCGAAAGTCCCATAAGCCCTCTTCCCTCCCTTTTTTCCCCATTCACCCCCCTCTCGCTTCTCTGTCCTGGCGTTCCCCTACATCCAGTCTTTCCAGGACCAGGGGTCTCTCCTTCCATCTTCTTAGAAATCTATTGATATGCGAATTGTGTCTAGGGTATTCCGAGATTCTGGGTTAATACCCCCTTATCAGTGACTGCATACCATGTGTGATTCCATCTCACACCAGTCAGAATGGCTAAGATAAAAAACACAGGAGACAGCAGTTGTTGGCGAGGATGTGGAGAAAGAGGAACACTCCTCCACTGCTGGTGGGATTGCAAGCTGGTAAAACCACTCTGGAAAGCAGTCTGGCGGTTCCTCAGAAAACTGGACATGACACTCCCGGAGGATCCGGCTATACCACTCCTGGGCATATACCCAGAGGCTTTACCTGCATGCAATAAGGACACATGCTCCACTATGTTCATAGCAGCCTTATTTATAATAGCCAGAAGCTGGAAAGAACCCAGATGTCCCTCAACGGAAGAATGGATTCAGAAGATGTGGTATATTTACACAATGGAATACTACTCTGCAATTAAAAACAATGAATTCACGAAATTCCTAGGCAAATGGTCAGAACTTGAAAATATCATCCTTAGTGAGGTAACCCAATCACAAAAGAACACACATGGTATCCACCCATCTTCTGTGCTCTCTGAGCACTCTGGTTCAAGTCAAGCTGCTCTGAGCAGCCTTCTATCCAAGGAGGACTTCCATTCTCCTACTGTCTCTCCCTCCACCTTCATCAAACCTGAGATTCTTGAACCATACATATTTAATTCCCTTTCCCACCATCTTCCATGTTTGCTGAGTAATCTGGGCTAAGTCAAACTCCCCTGAGCAGATTTCTATCCCAGGGAGATCTCCATTTTCCTGCCACCTCTCCTTCCCCTCCATCA
The DNA here is from genome assembly GCA_036184385.1 of Tokudaia muenninki. NCBI lineage: Eukaryota > Metazoa > Chordata > Mammalia > Rodentia > Muridae > Tokudaia > Tokudaia muenninki. Next base: position 15,079,475 of record BTHS01000006.1, read on the forward strand.
AACTCATGAACCATTCAGGTAATCTTTCCTTCCCATACCTATCTTCCATGCTCTCTGAGCCCTCTGGGCCAAGCCAAGCTACCTGAATAGTCTGATAGCTCAGAGAGACTTTCTTTTTCTTGCCACCTCTCCACCCACCTTCATCAGATCTGATGTTCATGCACTATACAAAACTGAAGACCTGGAACCATAATACAGCCCAAGGATACCCACAAGAGGATTTCCATACCAGGTCTATCCAGTTTTAACCCTACCAAATTCCTACTACAAGAACACCCAGGGACCAAAACTATCCAGATAGCTAATGTTTCTCCAAATAACACAATCAACAAAAGCAAGGGCAATATGATACCCCCAAAACACAGCTATCCCACAACAGCAAGCTCTGGATATGCTAACACAATCAAAACAAGAAAATGACCTTAAATCCAAGCTTATAAAGATGCTAGAAACCTTTAAAGAGAAAATTAATAAATCCCTTAAAGAAATACAGGCAAATACATTCAAACAGATAGAGGTCTTTAAAGAGGAAACAAATAAATCCCTTAAAGATACACAGGAAAACACAAATAAATGAGTGAAAGAAAGAACAAAAACTGTATAAGACCTGAAAGTAGAAATAGCAGCAATAAGGAAAACACAAACTGAAGGAATCCTGGAGATGGAAATCCTAGGGAAGAGGATAGGAGCAACAGATGCAAGCATCACCAAGACAATGCAGGGGATGGAAGAGAGAATCTCAGGTATAGAAGATACAATAGAAGAAACTGATGTATCTGCCAAAGATAATGTTAAATCTAAAAAATTCCTGACACAAAATATCCAGGAAATCTGGAATATCATGAAAAGGTCTAAATCTAAGAATAACAGGAATGGAAGAAGGTGAAAAGTCCAGGCTCCAAGGCTCAGAGAATATTCCCAACAAAATCATACAAGGAAACTTTCCAAACCAAAAGAAAGAGATGCCTATAAACATGTAAGAAACTTACAGAACACCAATTAGACTGGATCAGAAAAGAAAATCCTCCCTCCCCATAATAACCAAAACACAAAATCTACAGACCAAAGAAAACATAATAAAATTAGTAATGGGAAAAGGCTAGGTAATACACAAAAGCTGGCCTATCAGAATTACACCTGACTTCTCAACAGAGACACTAAAAGCTAGAAATTCCTGGTCAGATATCTTGCAAATTCTAAGAATCAACAGGTACAAACGTAGGTTACTGTCCCCAGCAAAACTCTCAATCACTGCAGATGGAGAAAATACATTTCATGACAAATCCAAATCCAAACAATATCCACAAATCTGGCCCTACAGAATATACCAGAAGTAAAAGTCCAACATATGGAGGGTAACTGCATCCAAGAAAATACAAGAAATAAGTAATTCCATACCAGCAAAACAAGGAAAGCACATAAAAACACACACACAAGCACACACACACACACACACACACACACACATACACACACACACACATCACCAACATCAACATTACAGTAAATAACAATCCCTGGTTATTAGTATCTCTCAACATCAATGGACTCATCAAAGTAAAAGTGGACCAGATGATATCTCAATTCTAAACATCTATGCCCCCCCAAAAAATGGCACTGACATTTGGAAAAGACACAACATTGCTAAAGCTTAAATCACATGTCAAATCCCACACATTAATAATGGGAGACTTCAACATCCTACTCTAACAAATTGTCAGCACATCCACACAAAAAGTAAACAGAAACAACAAAAATAACAGACATTAAGAATCACATGGATATCATGTGTGTTCTTTTTTGATTGGGTTATCTCACTCAGGATGATATTTTCTAGTTCCATCCATTTGCCTAAGAATTTCATGAATTCATCATTTTAATAGCTGAGTAGTACTCCATTGTGTCAATATACCACATTTTCTGTAACCATTCCTTTGTTGAAGGACATCTGGGTCTTTCTAGCTTCTGGCTATTATAAATAAGGGTTCTATGAACAAAGTGGAGTATGTGTCCTTATTACACGCAGCAGAATCTTCTGGATATATTCCCAGGAGCAGTATAGCAGGACCCTCTGGTAGTATTATGCCCAATTTTCTGAGAAACCACCAACCTGATTTCCAGAGTGGTTGTACCAGCTTTCAATTCCATCAGCAGTAAAGGAGTGTTCCTCTTTCTTCACATCATCACCAGCATCTGCTATTACCTGAGTTTTTGTTTTGAGTCATTCTGACTAGGGTGAATTGGAATCTCAGGGTTGGCCTGTGAGCACAGGTAGGACCACCCCTGCTGCTCATAGGCACCCACCCGGAACCCTCAGGGCACAAGAACCCAGGAGTGGCCTGGGACAGGAGCCTTCCAGTTTCTGTCTGCAGCTGGAGATGATCCTCTGCCAAAGGGCTCCATACCCGAATATCACCCAGAGAAAGCAAGACTCCCAGGAGTGCATACAGGCCTGATAGTGCAGGTAGGACCACCACTGCTGCTCAGAGGAACCTGCACAGAACCCTTAGGACACAAGAACTGAGGGGCTCCATGGGGCAGGAGTCTTATGATTTCCATCTGTGCTCAGAGCTGATTCTGGGCCACATAACTACATACAGAAATACTGCCAAGAGAGAGTTTGTCTCTTAGGAATGCTGAGACACCTGAGAGAACAGGTAAGGCTAACACTTCTCTTCAAATTCCAGGCTCAAGAGGGACCTTCTCAGAACCATCAGGACACATGAACCAAGGATCAGCTGGGGACAGCATCCTTCTGGTTTCTGTCTGGCACACAGAGCTGATCCAGTACCACAGCTCTCCATACCTAACTTTCTCCTGGAGAGATCTGGTCTCCTAGGAGTACTGAAAAACTAGCTTGTAGGATGGACAAGCCACAGTCATAGAGCAAGACCAGCTAATACCACACATAACCGGATGGCAAAAGGCAAGCATAAGAATATAAACAAAAGAAATGAAGGCTACTTGGCATCATCAGAACCCAGTTCTTCCACCACAGTGAGCCCTGGTTACCTGAACACATCAGAAAGGAAGACTCTGATTTAAAATCACATCTCATAATGATGATAGAAGACTTTAAGAATGACATAAATAACTCCCTTAAAGAAATACAAGAGAACACAAGTAAACAGGTAGAAGACCTTAAAGAGGAAACACAAAAATCCCTTAACAATTTTAGAAAAACACAACCAAACAGGTGAAGGAATTAAACAAAACCACCCAGGATCTAAAAATGGAAATAGAAAAAAATAAAGAAATCACAAAGGGAGACAACCATAGAGATAGAAAATCTAGGAAAGAGATCCGGAGTCATAGATGCAAGCATCACCAACAGAATATAAGAGCTAGAAGTGAGAATCTCAGATGCAGGAGATATCATAGAAAACATCAAAACAACAGTCAAAGAAAATATAAAATGCAAAAAGCTCCTAACCCAAAACATCAAGAAAATCCAGGACACAGTGAGAAGACCAAACCTAAGGATATTAGGTACAGAAGAAAGCGAAGATTTTCAACTTAAAGGGTCAATAAACATCTTCAACAAAATTATAGAAGAAAATTTCCCTAACCTAATGAATGAGATGCCCATGAACATACAAGAAGCCTACAGAACTCCAAATAGATTGGACCAGAAAAGAAATTCCTCTCATCACACAATCAAAACACCAAGTGTACTAAAAAAGAAAGTATATTAAAAGTAGTAAGGGAAAACATCAAGTAATATAAAGGCAGACCTATCAGAATTATATCAGACTTCTCATCAGAGACTATGAAAGCTAGAAGATCCTGGGCAGATCTCATACAAACCCTAAGAGAACACAAATGCCAGCCCAGATTACTATATCCAGAAAAACTCTCAATTACCATAGATGGAGAAACCAAGATATTTCATGACAAAACCAAATTTACAGAATATCTTCCCAAAAATCCAGCCCTACAAAGGATAATAGATGGAAAATGCCAACACAAGGAGGGAAACTATACCCTAGAAAAAGCCAGAAAGTAATCTTTCAGTAAACCCAAAGAAGATAACCACACAAACATAAAAAAAAATCATCAAAAATAGCAGGAAGGAGCAATCACTATTCCTTAATATTTCTTAACATCAATGTACTCAATTCCCCAATAAAAATACATAGACTAACAGACTGGATACATAAACTGGACCCAGCATTTTTGCTGCATACAGGAAATGGACGTCAGTGTCAAAGGGAAAAACTACCTCAGACTAAAGGGCTGGAAAACAATTTTCCAAGCAAATGGTCCCAGGAAACAAGCTCGAATAGTCATTCTAATATCAGATAAAATAGACTTTCAAGAAAAAGTCATCAAAAAAGATAAGGAAGGACACTTCATTCTCATCACAGGAAAAATCTACCAAGAACAACTCTCAGCTCTGAACATCTGTGGTTCAAATGCAAGGGAACCCATATTCGTAAAAGAAACTTTGCTATAACTCAAAGCACACATTGCATCTCACAGATATTAGATATATTCTTTTATAATTAGATATATTCTTTATTTACATATCAAATGATTTCCTCTTTCCTGGCTCCCCCCTCCCTGAAAGTCCCATAAGCCCTCATCCCTTCCACTGTTCCAATCAAGCCCCTCCCGCTTCTGTCCTGGTATTCCCCTACACTGTTGCATCGAGCCTTTCCAGGACCAGGGGCCTCTCCTTCCTTCTCCCTGGGCATCATTTGATATGTGAATTTTGTCTTGGGTATTCCGAGCTCCTGGGCTAATATCCACTTATCAATGAGTGCATATCATGTGTGTTCTTTTGTGATTGGGTTACAACACTTAGGATGATATTTTCTAGTTCTGCCTATTTACCTAAGAATTTCATGAATTCATTGTTTTTAATAGCTGAGTAGTATTCCATTGTGTAAATATACAACATTTTCTGTATCCATTCTTCCATTGTGGGACATCTGGTTTTGTTACAGCTTCTGGCTATTATAAATAGGGTTGCTATGAACATAGTGGAGCATGTGTCTTTATTACATGCTGGGGAATCCTCAGGGTATATGCCCAGGAGTGGTATAGTAAAGTCCCCTGGTATTATCATGCCAAATTTTCTGAGGAACCACCAGACTGATTCCCAGAGTGGTTGTACCAGCTTGCAATACAACCAGCAGTGGAGGAGTGTTCCTCTTTCTCCACATCCTCGCCAACAACTGCTGTCCCCTGAGTTTTTGATCTTAGCCATTCTGACTGGTGTGAGGTGGAATCTCAGGGTTGTTTTGATTTGCATTTCCCTAATGACTAAGGATGTTGAACATTTCTTTAGGTGCTTCTCAGCCATTTGATATTCTTCAGGTGAAAATTCTTTGTTTAGTTCTGCAACCCATTTTTAATAGGGTTATTTGGCTCTCTGGAGTCTAACTTCTTGAGTTATTTGTATATATTGGATATTAGCCCTATGTCAGATGTAGGGCTGATAAAGACCTTTTCCCAGTTTGTTGGTTGCCATTTTGTCCTTTTGACAGTGTCCTTTCCTTCACAGAAAATTTGTAATTTAATGAAGTTCCATTTGTCAATTCTTGATCTTAGAGCATAAGCTATTGGAGTTCTATTCAGGAAATTCTCCCCTGTGCCCATATGTTCAAGGTTCTTCCCTAGTTTCCTTTCTATTAGTTTCAGTGTGTCTGGTTTTATGTGGAGGTCCTTGATCCACTTGGAATTGAGCTTAGTGCAAGGAGATAAGAATGGGTCAATTTGCATTCTTCTGTATGCTGACCTCCAGTTGAACCAGCACCATTTGTTGAAAAGGCTATCTTTTTTCCATTGGATGGTTGAAGCTCCTTTTTCAAAGATCAAATGACCATAGGTGAGTGGGTTCATTTCTGGGTCTTCAATTCTATTCCATTTATCTACCTTCCTGTAAATCAAATAAAAATACCTTCTACTCAGCACCCCAGGGTACCTTCTCCAAAACTGACCATATAGTCACTCACAAAATAGACCTCAAGAGATAAAAGAAGATTGAAATAATCCCATGCCTCCTGACACATCCTGATACAATGACTATGTATTAAGGTTGGTCTTCATAGCAACAAAAACAAGAGAAAGCCCACATACACTTAGAAGCTGAACAATGCTCCTTTCAATGATAATTTGGTCAAGGAAGAAATTAAAAAAAAGAAATTTAATACTTTTTACAATTTAATGAAAATGAAGGCACAGTACATCCAAACTTGTGGGAGACAATGAAAGTTGTGCTAAGAGGAAAACTCATACCTCTGAGTGCCTCCAAAAAGAAACTGAAGAGAGCATCCACTAGCAGTTTAACAGAACACCTGAAAGCTCTAGAACAAAAAGAAGCAAATACATCCAAGAGGATTAGATGGAAGGAAATCATCAAACTCATGGCTGAAATCAACCAAGTAGAAAGAAAAAGAACTATACAAAGAATCAAAAAAAAAAAAACAAAAAAAAACAAAAAAGAACGAGGAGTTGGATCTTTGAGAAAATCAACAAGATAGATCAACCCTTAGCCAGACTAACCATAGCACACAGAGACAGTATCCAAATTAACAAAATCAGAAAGGAAAAGGGAGACATTTCAACAGAAACTTAAGAAATCCAAAAAAATCATCACATCCTACTACAAAAGCCTATACTCAGTACAACTGGACAATCTGGATGAAATGGACAATTTTCTAGGCAGATACCAAATACCAAAGTTAAGTCAGGAGTGGATATTCCATCTGAACAGTCCTTTAACCCTTAAAGAAATAGAAGCAATCATTAAAAGTCTCCCAACCAAAAAAAAATTGCCCAGGACCAGATGGTTTTAGAGCAGAATTCTATCAGACTTACAAGAAGAACTAATACCAATACTCTTAAAACTATTCCACAAAATAGAAACAGAAAAAACACTTCCCAACTTGATCTAAGAAGCCACAGTTAAGCTGATACCAAAACAAAAAGGTATCCAAGAACAAAAGAGAACTTCAGACCATTTCCCTTATGAATATTGATGCAAAAATACTCAATGAAATTCTTGCCAACACAATCCAAGATCATATCAAAATGATCATTCACCATGGTCAAGTAGCCTTCATCCCAGGGATGCAGAAATTGTTCAACATGTAGAAATACATCAATGTAATCCACTCCATAAACAAACTCAAAAAAAATACATGGTCATTTTATTAGATGCTGAAAATGCATTTGACAAAATTCATCATTCTTCATATTAAAAGTCATGGAAAGATCAGGAATTCAAGGCCCGTACTTAAACATAGTAAAAGCAATATACAGATAGCCAGTAGCCAACATCAAACTAAATGGAGAGAAACTTGAAGCAATCACACCAAATCAGGAACTAGAAAAGGCTGCCCACTTTCTTCATATCTATTCAATATAGTACTCAATATCCTAGCCAGAGCAATTAGATGACAAAAGGATGTCAAAGTGATACATATTTGAAAGGAAGAAGCCGAAATATCACTATTTGCAGATGATATGATAGTATACTTAAGTGACACCCAAAATCCCACCAGAGAACTCCTAAACCTAACAAACCACTTTAGCAATGTGTCTAGATATAAAATTAATTCAAAAAAATCAGTGGCCTTTTACTATTTAAAGAATAAACAGGCTAAAAAAGACATTAGGGAAACAACCTTTGCAATAGTCACAAATAATATAAAATATTTTGGTGTGACTCTAACTAAACAAGTGAAAGATCTGTATGACAAGAGCATCAAGACTCTGAAGAATGAAATCCTAGAAGATCTCTGAAGATGGAAAGATCTCCCATGCTCATGGATTTGTAGGATTAATATAGTAAAACTGGCCATCTTGCTAAAAGCAATATTACATATTCAATGCAATCCTCATCCAAATCTATTCTTCATAGAGTTTGAAAGAGCAATTCTCAAATTCGTCCATAAAAACAAAAAACCCAGGATAGTGAATAATATTCTCAACAATAAAAGAACTGAGGGAATCAGCATTCTGGACCTCAAGTCTACTAGAGAGCAATAGTGACAAAAAATTGTATGGTATTGGTACAGTGACAGGCAGTTAGATCAGTGGAATAGAATTGAAGACCCCAAAATGAACCCACACACCTAAGGTCACTTGATCTTTAACAAAGGAGCTAAAACCATCCGGTGGAAAAAAGGTAGCCTTTTCAACAAATGGTGTTGGTCAACTGGTGATTAGCATAGAGAAGAACAAAAATTGATTCATTCTTATCCCATTGTAAAAAGCTCAAGTCCAAGTAGATCAAGGACCTCCAGATAAAACCAGATATAGTGAATTTAATAGAACAGAAAGTGCGGAAGAGCCTTGAGCACATGGGCACAGGGAAAAATTTCCCAACCAGAGAACAAGGTCCTCAATGGAGGAGATAGAGACAGGACTGAAGGAGCTGAAGGAGCTTGCAGCCCCAAAGAGTAACAACAATATAAACCAACCAGTAACCCCAATGCTTCCAGGAACTAAACCACCAACAAAAGAGTATACATGAAGGGAACCATGGCTTCAGGTGCATATGTAGCAGAGGATGGTCTTGTTGGACATCAAAGGGAGGAGAGGCCCTTGGTCCTGAGAATGCTTGATGCCCCAGTATAGGAGAATACCAGGACAATAAAGTGGGAGTGGGTGGGTTGGTGAGCAGGGAGACGGGGATGGAATAGTGGGCTTTCAGGAAAGGGGATAACATTTGCAATGTAAATAAAGAAAATACCTAATAAAAAAGATAATTCAGAAATATAAACACCCATTGGAAAAATACAACTCTAATTTTGTAAAATAAATAAATAAGTAAATAAATAAGGGTGAAAAAGGCATACCTCCCAATCAATAATAGCCCTGGGTTAGATAGTTTTAGTGCAGAATTCCACCAGTCTTTCAAATAAGAGATATTAACAATATGTCTCAAACTATTCCACAAGATAGAAACAGAAGTAACACCACCTAATTTGTTCTATGAAGCTACAGATAAGTGTATATATAAACCACATAAAGACCCAATAAAAAGGCACTCCGCCATCTTTGCTCCAGTGTCCGGGTGGTCGGGACTGCCAGGCTCGGAGACAGACGGGCATAATATCGCTTGGGTCTCCGGCGGCTTGTGTGTACGCTGCTCCCAGCAGCTGCAGTGACCAGCGCGCCAGCTCTGCTGTGCGAGTTCCGCCTGGCAGACGGACCCCCGCACTGGGCGGGAGCCTACCAGCTTCCCTTCCGCCACTTCTGTTCCCGTCTGCACTGAAGAGACAAGTACCCAGGGTCCCCCCAATATAACATCACTCGGGACACGACCTGTTGGGGCTTCCATCTGGTCCCAAGAACGGGACAGCTCTGTGGTCGTCTGGGCGCCAGATTTGCTGTACGCCATATCCTCTGCAGGGTGGCCAGGGCCACCCAGAGTGTGCAGGGTGAACTCCGCCATCTTTGCTCCAGTGTCCAGGTGGTCGGGACTGCCAGGCTCGGAGACAGACCGGCATAATATCGCTTGAGTCTCCGGCAGCTTGTGTGTACGCTGCTCGCAGGAGCTGGGCAGGGCTGCAGTAACCTGCGCGCCAGCTCTGCTGTGCGACTTCTGCCTTGCAGAGGGACACCCCCTTCCCCCAACTCTGGGAGAGATCACACACCCCTGCACAGGGCAGGAGCCTACCAGCCTCCCTTTGGCGACCTCTGCTCCGGGAATCCATTAAGCTGAGCCTTTGGATGTGCAGGGACTCCCCATTATAACATCACTTGGGGCAAGGCACATCAGGGCTCCAAAGTCACTCAGGAGCAGGGCAGACCCCAGAAATCGGTGCCAGGGGAATCCTGGTAAGCCAGGTTGGCCAGAAGTAGCTTTGCAGGCTCACAGGAGGTCCAACCAACAGCCAGTGACAGCAGGACCAACTAACATCAGAGGTAACCAGATGGCAAAAGGCAAACATAGGAACGTTACTAACAGGCATCAAAGTAATATGGCACCATCCGAACCCAACTCTCCAACAGCAGGAAGTCCTGGATACCCCACCACACCCGAAAGACAAGATCTGGATTTAAAATCACTTCTCATGATGCTATTAGAGGATCACAAGAAGGACACAAATAAATCAAATAAAGAATTACAGGAGACCATGAATCAACAGTTAGAAGCCCTTACAAAGGAAACACAAAAATCGCTTAGAGAAATGCAGGAGAACATGGATCAAAAGATGGAGGCCCACAAGGAGACAACACAAAAATCGCTTAAAGAAATGAATCAACGGGTAGATGCACTTTCAAAGGAATCACAAAAACTGCATAAAGAAATGCAGAAGAATATGGGTCAACAGACGAAGGCCCATAGGGAGGCAACACAAAAAGTGCTTAAAGAAATGAATCAACGGATAGATGCCCTTACAAAGGAAACACGAGGTCTGCTTAAAGAAATGCAGGAGACGATGGATTAACAGATGGAATCCCATGAGAAGGAAACACAAAAATCGCTCAGAGAAATGCAGGAGAACTTGGGTCAACAGGCAGAAATCCTGAAAGAGGTAACGCAAAAATACCTTAAAGAAATACAGGAAAATACAAACAAACAAGTGAAGGATCTCAGCAAATCCATCCAAGATCTAAAAAAGGAAGTAGAAACAACTAAGAAATCACAAAGGGAGACAACTTTGGAGATAGAAAACCTTGGGAAGAAATCAGGAGTCATAGATGCAAACATCAACAATAGAATACAAGAGATGGAAGAAAGAATCTCAGGTGCTGAAGATACCATAGAAAGCATCGACTCAACAGTCAAAGAAAATGCTAAATGCAAAAAACGTGTAACCCAAAACATCCAGGAAATGCAGGACACAATGAGAAGACCAAACCTAAGGATTATAGGTATAGATGAGAGTGAAGACTTGCAACTTAAAGGGCCAGTAAACATCTTCAACAAAATTATGGAGGAAAACTTCCCTAACCTAAAGAGAGAGATGCCAATGAACGTACAAGAAGCCTACAGAACTCCAAACGGACTGGACCAGAACAGAAATACCTCCCGTCACATAATAATCAAAACACCAAATGTACTAAACAAAGAAAGAATATTAAAAGCAGTAAGAGAAAAGGGCCAAGTAACATACAAAGGAAGACCTATCCAAATCACTTCCGACATCTCACCAGAGACTATGAAAGCCAGAAGATCCTGGGCAGATCTCATGCAGACACTAAGAGAGCACAAATGCCAGCCTAGACTACTATACCCAGCAAAACTCTCAATCACCATAGATGGAGAGACCAAGAAATTCCATGATAAAACCAAATTTTCACAATATCTTCCCACAAATCCAGCCCTGCAAAGGATAATAGGCGGAAACCACCAATACAGGGAGAGAAACAACACCCTGGAAAAAATGAGATAGTAACCTTCTTGCTTCAAACCCAAAAGTAGATAACCACTCAAACATAAAGATAGCATCAAGAATGGCAGGTGGCAATAATCACTATGTCTTAATCTCTCTTAATATCAATGGTCTCAAATCCCCAATAAAAAGACATAGACTAGCAGACTGGATACATAAACAGGACCCTGCATTTTGCTGCATGCAGGAAACGCACCTCAGTGTCAAAGACAAATACTACCTCAGAGTAAAAGGCTGGAAAACAATATTACAAGGAAATGGCCCCAAGAAACGAGCCGGAGTTGCCATCCTAATATCAGATAAAATTGATTTTCAACCTAAAGTCATCAAAAAAGACACAGAAGGACACTACATACTGATTAAAGGAAAAATCCACCAAGAAGAACTCTCAATTCTCAATATCTATGCTCCAAATGCAAGGGCACCCTCATTTGTAAAAGAAACTTTACTAAAGCTCAAAGCACACATCGAACCTCACACAATAATAGTGGGTGACTTCAACACCCCGCTCTCTGAAATGGATCGTTCAGGAAAGCAGAAACTAAACAGGGACACAGTGAATCTAATTGAAGCCTTGGACCAAATGGAACTAACAGATATATATAGAACATTTCATCCTAGAGCTAAAGAATACACCTTCTTCTCAGCACCTCATGGTACCTTCTCCAAAATCGACCATATAATTGGTCACAAATCAGACCTCAACAGATATAAGAAGACAGAACTAATCCCATGCCTACTATCAGATCACTATGGAATAAGGGTGGTCTTCAATGGCAACAAAAACAAAAGAAAACCCACATACACATGGAGGCTGAATAATACTCTACTCAATGATAACTTGGTCAAGGTGGAAATAAAGAAAGAAATCAAAGACTTTTTGAAATTTAATGAAAATGAAGGAACAACATACCCTAATTTATGGGACACAATGAAAGCAGTGCTAAGAGGAAAATTCATAGCCCTGAGTGCCACCAAAAAGAAACGGGAGACAGCATACACTAACAGCTTAATGGCACACCTGAAAGCCCTGGAACAAAAAGAAGCAATTACACCAAAGAGGAGTAGAAGGCAGGAAATCATCAAACTCAGGGCTGAAATCAATCCAGTAGAAACAAATAAAACCATACAAAGAATCAACAAAACAAGGAGTTGGTTCTTTGAGAAAATCAACAAGATAGATAAGCCCTTAGCCAGACTAACCAGAGGGCACAGAGACAGTATCCAAATTAATAAAATCAGAAACGAAAAGGGAGAGATAACAACAGAAACCGAGGAAATTCAAAAAATCATCAGATCCTACTACAAAAACCTGTATTCAACACAACTAGAAAATCTCAAGGAAATGGACAATTTCCTTGACAGATATCAAATACCAAAATTAAATCAGGATCAAATAGACCATCTAAACCACCCTATAACCCCTGAAGAAATAGAAGTTGTCATTGGAAGTCTTCCAACCAAAAAAAGCACAGGTCCAGATGGTTTCAGTGAAGAATTCTATCAGACCTTCAAAGAAGACCTAACACCAATACTCTTCAAACTGTTCCACAAAATAGAAACAGAAGGAACACTACCCAACTCCTTCTATGAATCCACAATTACACTAATACCAAAAGCACACAAAGATCCGACAAAGAAAGAGAATCTCAGGCCAATCTCTCTTATGAATATCGATGCAAAAATACTCAATAAAATTCTTGCCAACCGAATCCAAGAACACATCAAAACGATCATTCACTACGATCAAGTAGGCTTCATCCCAGGGATGCAGGGATGGTTCAATATAAGGATATCCATCAATGTAATCCACTATATAAACAATCTCAAAGAAAAAAAACCACATGGTCATCTCATTAGATGCTGAGAAAGCATTTGACAAAATTCAGCATCCTTTCATGCTAAAGGTCTTGGAAAGATCAGGAATATCTAAACATAGTAAAAGCAATTTACAGCAAACCGGTAGCCAGCATCAATCTAAATGGAGAGAAACTTGAAGCAATCCCACTAAAATCAGGGACTAGACAAGGCTGCCCTCTCTCTCCATATCTTTTCAGTATAGTACTTGAAGTTCTAGCTAGAGCAATTAGACAACAAAAAGAGGTCAAAGGGATACAAATTGGAAAGGAAGAAGTCAAACTATCACTATTCGCAGACGATATGATAGTATACTTAAGCGACCCAAAGTACTCCACAAGAGAACTCCTACAGCTGATAAACGACTTCAGCAAAGTGGCCGGGTATAAAATTAACTCAAGCAAGTCAGTAGCCTTCCTATACTCAAAGGACAAGCAGGCTGAGAAAGAAGTAAGAGAAATGATACCCTTCACAATAGCCACAAACCATATAAAGTATCTTGGTGTGACTCTAACCAAACAAGTGAAAGATCTGTATGAGAAGAACTTCAAGTTTCTGAAGAAAGAAATTGAAGAAGACTTCAGAAGATGGAAAAGTCTGCCATGCTCATGGATTGACAGAATTAATATAGTAAAAATGACCATCTTGCCAAAAGCAATATACAGATTCAATGCAATCCCCATCAAAATCCCAACTCAATACTTCATAGAGTTAGAAAGAACAATTCAAAAATTCATCTGGAATAACAGAAAACCCAGAATAGCTAAAACTATTCTCAAGAGTAAAAGAACATCTGGGGGAATCAGTATCCCGGACCTCAAGCTGTACTACAGAGCAATAGTGTTAAAAACCGCATGGTATTGCTACAGTAACAGGCATGTAGATCAATGGAACAGAATTGAAGACCCATAAATGAATCCACACTCCTATGGTCACTTGATCTTTGACAAAGGAGCTAAAACCATCCAGTGGAAAAAAGATAGCCTTTTCAACAAACGGTGCTGGCTCAACTGGAGGTCAACATGCAGAAAAATGCAAATTGACCCATTCTTATCTCCTTGCACTAAGCTCAATTCCAAGTGGATCAAAGACCTCCACATAAAACCAGACACACTGAAACTAATAGAAAGGAAACTAGGGAAGAACCTTGAACATATGGGCACAGGGGAGAATTTCCTGAACAGAACTCCAATAGCTTATGCTCTAAGATCAAGAATAGACAAATGGGACCTCATTAAATTACGAAGTTTCTGCAAGGCAAAAAACACTGTCAAAAGACAAAGCGACAACCAACTAACTGGGAAATGATCTTTACCAACCCTACATCCGACAGAGGGCTGATATCCAATATATACAAAGAACTCAAGAAGGTAAACTCCAGAGAGGCAAGTAACCCTATTAAAAAATGGGATACAGAGCTAAACAAAGAGTTATCACCTGAAGAATAACTAATGGCTGAGAAGCACCTAAAGAGATGTTCATCATCCTTAGTCATTAGGGAAATGCAAATCAAAACAACCCTGAGATTCCATCTCACACCAGTCAGAATGGCTAAGATCAAAAACACAGGAGACAGCAGTTATTGGCGAGGATGTGGAGAAAGAGGAACACTCCTCCACTGCTGGTGGGATTGCAAGCTGGTGAAACCACTCTGGAAAGCAGTCTGGCGGTTCCTCAGAAAACTGGACGTGACACTCCCGGAGGATCCGGCTATACCACTCCTGGGCATATACCCAGAGGCTTTACCTGCATGCAATAAGGACACATGCTCCATTATGTTCATAGCAGCCTTATTTATAATAGCCAGAAGCTGGAATGAACCCAGATGTCCCTCAACGGAAGAATGGATTCAGAAGATGTGGTATATTTACACAATGGAATACTACTCTGCAATTAAAAAACAATGAATTCACGAAATTCCTAGGCAAAAATGGTCAGAACTTGAAAATATCATCCTTAGTGAGGTAACCCAATCACAAAAGAACACACATGGTATGCAGTCACTGATAAGGGGGTATTAACCCCGAATCTCGGAATACCCTAGACACAATTCGCATATCAATAGATTTCTAAGAAGATGGAAGGAGAGACCCCTGGTTCTGGAAAGATTGGATGTAGGGGAACGCCAGGACAGAGAAGCGAGAGGGGGGTGAATGGGGAAAAGAGGGAGGGAAGAGGGCTTATGGGACTTTCGGGGAGGGAGGAAACGGGAAAGGGGAAATGATTTTGAATGTATATAAAAAAAACTTAGAAAATAAAATTTAAAAAAAAATAAAAAAAAAGACACAATAAAAAAAGAGAACTTCAGAGCAAATTTGCTTATGAATATCTATGCAAAAATACTCAATAAAATTCTCACAAACCAAATCCAAGTACAGATCAAAATGATCATTTGCCACAATCAAGTAAGATTCATCCCAGGTATGCAGAGATGGTTTAATATATGAAAATCCATCAATATAATTCACTATATAAATGCACTTGAAGAAAATAGCAACATGATCATCTCAATACATGTTAGTTATAAAATTCACTCAAAAAATATGTAGCCTTCTGTTATACAAATGATAAACTGGCTGAAAAATAATTAGGGAAATGACACCATTTTTATTAGTAAAATTATTATAAAATCTCTTAGTGTAACTCTAACCAAGCAAGTGGAAATCCTGTACAAGAGCTTCCATTTGCTGCAGAGAGAAAATGAGGAAGATATAAGAAGATGGAAAGATTTCCCATAATTATGGATCAGTAGGATTAACACAGTGAAAATATCATTCTTACTAAAAGCAATTTACAGATTCAATGCAATTCCCATCACAGTTCCAAAACAATTCTTTACATACCTTCACAGAGCAATTCACAACTTCATATGGAAAAACAAAAAAATCCAGAATAGCTAAAACAATGTTAAACTGTAAAATAACTTCCATAGATATCACTGTGCCTGACCTCAAGCTGTGCTATAGAACAATAGTAATAAAAACTGAATGGTGGCAACAGCTTCCACCATCTTTGCTCCAGCGACAGAGCAGACAGGGACTCCAGGTTCACAGAGATATCCTGAGTATAACATCGCTTGGGACGGTACCTGCGCCCAAGAGCTGGGCAGCTCTGTGGTCATCTGTGTGCCAGCTCTGCTGTGGGACATTTGCCCTGCAGAGTGAACAGTGCCTGGAGGGAGCACCACAGCCTCTGCCATCTTTGCTCTGGTGATAGAAGAGACAAGGACTCCAGCGTGCCATCTCCAAGTGGCGCAGGAAGCCAGCCATCTACCCAGCTGCATGGAGGAGTCAACTAGCACAGGTGAGACCTGCATTGCAGAGCAGAGGAACCCATCCTGAATAGTCTGACAGGAGATTTCCGGCTCTGGTCCCAGGTTTGGGATCATCCTCTGCCATAGCACACCATCTCCAAGCGGTGCAGGAAACCAACTATCTACCCAGCTGCTTGGAGGAGTAAGCCAGCACAGGACAGACCTGCATTGCAGAGCAGAGGAGCTATCATCTGCCACTGGGTACCATATCCAAGGGACACACAGAGGTAGCTAACCACTCAGGAATGCAGAGAGTGGTAGGAACAGTAGGACCACCCCTGCTGCTAAGAGGAAACAGCCTGAAAACCTGAGATCCCAAGAGCCTAGGAACAGACTGGAACAGGAGTCTTCTGATTACTGCCTGCACCCAGAGTTGATTTGGGCCACAGAGGTACATACCCAAATAGAACTATAAGAGAGCAGGTCTTGCAGAAGTACTTACATATCAGTGTGCACAGAGAGAACAGGTCTCCCAGGAGCACAGAGAAACCACAGTCAGAGACAGCAACACCAGCTAACACCAGAAATAACCAGATAGCAAAAAGGTAAATGCAAGAACACCACCAACAGAATCCAAGGCAACATGGCTCCATCGGAACCAAGTTCTTCAACAACAGCAAGTTCTGGATACCCCAACACACCAGAAAAGCAAGAACTGGATTTAAAATCATTGCTCATGATGCTGATGGAGGGCTTCAAGTAGGACATAAATAACTCCATTAAATAAACACAGGAGGGCACAAGTAAACAGGGAAAAGCCCTTGAAGAACTAAAGGAAAACACAACAAAACAGGTGAAGGAATTGATCAAAGCCATCCAGGATCTAAACATGGAGGTAGAAACAATAAAGAAATCACAAAGGGAAACAACTCGGGACATAGAAAACCTAGGAAAGAAGTCAGGAGTCATGGATCCAAGCATCAACAGAATACAAGAGATAGAAGAGATAATCTCAGATGCAGAAGATACCATAGAAAGTATTGATACAACAGTCAAAGAAAATGAAAACTGCAAAAAGCTCCTGACCCAAAACATCCAAGAAGTCCAAGAAACAATGAGAAGAAGAATAAGGAATATAGGTGTAGAAGAGAGTGAAGATTTCCAAATTGAAGGGCCAGTAAATGTCTTCAACAAAATTATAGAAGAAAACTTCCCTAACCTAAAGACAGAGACGCCTATGAACATACAGGTAGCCTACAGAACTCCAAATAGATTTGACCAGAAAAGAAATTCTTCCCATCACATAATAATTAAAACACCAAATGTACTAAACAAAGAAAGAATGTTAAAAGCAGTAAAGGAAAAAGGTCAAGTAACATATAAAGGTGGATCTATCAGAATTACACCGGTCTTCTCACCGAGACTATGAAAGCCAGAAGAGCCTGGGCAGATGTCATACAGTCCCTAAGGGAACACAAATGTCAACCCAGACTGCTATATCCAGCAAATCTCTCAAAAACCATAGATGGAGAAACCAAGGTATTTCATGACAAAAACAAGTTTACACAGTATCTTTCCACAAATCGAGTCCTCCAAAGGATAGTGAATAGAAAACACCAACAAAGGGAAAGAAACTATACACTAGAAAAAGCAAGTAATTAGTCCTCTTCCAACAAACCCCCCAAAAGAGATAACCACACAAACATAAAAATTACATCAAAAATAGCAGGAAGCAATAACCATTTTTCCTTAATATCTCTTAACATCAATAGACTCAATTCCCCAACAAAAAGACATAGACTAACAGACTGGATACATAAACAAGACCCAACATTTTCCTGCATACAGGAAATGCATCTCAGTGTCAAAGACAAACACTGGAAAAACAGTTTTCCAAACAAATGGTCCCAGGAAACAAGCTGGAGTAGCCATTCTAATATCTGATGAAATTGACTTTCAACCAAAAGTCATCAAAAAAGACATGGAAGGATTCTTTATACTCATCAAAGGAAATATCTACCAGGAAGAACTTTCAATTCTGAACATCTAGGCTCCAAATACAAGGGCACCATCATTCGTAAAAGAAACCTTACTAACACTTAAAGCACACATCGCACCCCACACAATAATTGTGGGTGACTTCAACACCCCACTCTCCTTAATGGACAGATCAGGGAAACACAAACTAAACAGAGACACAGTAAAACTAACAGAAGTTTTGGACCATAAGGAATATATATATATATATATATATATATATATATATATATATATATATATATATATAAAACATTTCATCCTAAATCAAAAGAATATACCTTCTTCTCAGCACCTCATACTACCTTCTCCAAAACTGTAATTGGGTCACAAAACAGACATCAACAGATATTAAAAAAAATTGACCTAATTCCATGCCTCCTATCAGATCACTGTGGAGTAAGGATGGTCTTCAACAGCAACAAAGACAACAGAAAGCCCACATACAGATAGAAGCTGAACAATGCTCTACTCAATGATACCTTGGTCAAGGAAGAAATAAGGAAAGAAATCAAAACCTTTTTAGAGTTTAATGAAAATGGAGGCACATCATACCCAAATTTATGGGACACATAGAAAGCAGTGCTAAGAGGAAAACACATAGCTCTGAGTGCCTCCAAAAAGAAGCTGGAGAGAGCATACACTAGCAGCTTAATAGCACACCTGAAAGCTTTAGAGCAGAAAGAACCTAATACACCCAAGAGGAGTAGAAGGCAGGAAATCATCAAACTCAGGGTTGAAATTAACCAAGTAGAACCAAAAAGAACTATTCAAAGAATCAACAAAACCAGGAGTTGGTTCTTTGAGAAAATCAACAAGATAGATAAACCCTTAGCCAGACTAACCAGAGGGCACAGAGACAGTATCCAAATTAACAAAATCAGAAATGAAAAGGGAGAAATAACAGCAAAAACTGAGAAAATTCAAAAAATTATCAGATCCTACTACAAAAGCCTATACTCAACACAACTGGAAAATCGGGAGGAAATGGACAATTTCCAAGACAGATAGATACCAACCACCAAAATATAATCAGGATCAGATAGACCATCTAAACGGTCCCATAACCTCTAAAGAAATAGAAGTGGTCACTGAAAGTCTTCCAACCAAAAAAGCACAGGACCAGATGGTTTTAGTGCAGAATTCTATCAGACCTTCAAAGAAGACCTAACACTAGTACTCTTCAAACTCTTACACAATATAGAAACAGAAGGAACACTACCCAACTTGTTTTATGAAGCCACCATTTCGCTGATACCAAAACCACACAAAGATCCAACAAAGAAAGAGAACTTCAGGTTCGATTTTCCTTATGAATATCAATGCAAAAATACTCAATAAAATTCTTGCCAACCGAATCCAAGAACACATCAAAACGATCATTCACCATAATCAAGTAGGCTTCATCCCAGGGATGCAGGGATGGTTCAATATGAGGAAATCCATCAATGTAATTCACTACATAAGCAAACTAAAAAAAAACCCACATGGTCATTTCATTAGATGCTGAAAAAGCATTTCACAAAATTCAGCATCCTTTCATGTTAAAGGTTTTAGAAAAAACAGGAATGCAAGGCCCATATCTAAACAAAGTAAAAGCAATATAGAGAAAACCAATAGCCAACATCAAACTAAATGGAGAGAAACTTGAAGCAATCCCACTAAAATCAGGAACTAGACAGAGGAATGGATACAGAAAATGTGGTATATTTACACTATGGAATACTACTCAGCTATTAAAAACAATGAATTCATGAAATTCTTATGCAAGTGGGTGGAACTGGAGAATGTCATCCTGATTGTGGTGACCCATTCACAAAAGATCACGCATGATATGCACTCACTGATAAGCAGATACTAGCCCAGAAGCTTGGAATACCCAAGGAACAATTCACATATCAAATGATACCCATGAAGAATGAAAGAGAGACATCCAGCCCTGGAAGGGTTCAGTGTGGCAGTGTAGGGGAATACCAGGAATGGGAGGTGGGAGTGGGTTGGTTGGGGAGCAGGGGGAGGGAAGGGGGCATATGGGACTTTTGGGGAGGGGGAAATGTACAAGAGGGAAATCATTTAAAATGTAAATCAAGAATATATCTAATAAAAAATAAAAACTGAATGGTATTAGTAGCATTAGTTGATCAATGTAATCAAATTGAAGACCCTGAAATAAACCCACACACCTATGGATACTTGATTTTTAACAAAGAAGTCAAAACCATACAACTGCAAAAAGAATGCAATTTCAACATATTATACTGGTCTACCTGGTTGTCTGTATGTGCAAGAATGTAATAGTTCCATATTTATCACCCTGCTCAAAAGTCAAGACCAATTTAATCAAAAACCTCGATGTAAAACCAAATACACCAAATCTAATACTGCAGAAAGTGGGGAAAAGTCTTGAACTCATTCGTATCAGAGACAACTTCCGGAACAGAAAATATCAGTGGCTCAGGTCTAAGATCAACAATTGGTAAATGGGACCTCTTGATGCTGAAAAGCTTCTATAAAGCAAAGGACACTGTCAATAGGACAAAAAAGCAGCCTATAGATTGGAAAAGGATCTTTGCCACCCCTGCATCTGACAGAGGGTTAATATCCAAAATTAAAAAATTAAGAACATAGACACAAACCAAATAACCAATGAAATATGAGGTAGGGAGCCAAATAGAATTCTCACTTCTTAATTGAATTTTCAACAGAGGAATCTCAAATGACAGAGAAGCACTTAAAGAAATTTTCAAAGATTTTAGTTATTAGGGAAATACAAGGTTCTGTCTTGTAAGTATCAGAATGGCTAAGATAAACTACCCAAGTGATAGTACATGCTGGCAAGGATATGCAGCAAGGGAAACACTCCTCTGTTGCTGAGGTAAATGCAAACTTTGGATATCAATTAAGGGAGTTTTCAGAAAACTGGGAACAATTCTACCTCAAGGCCCAGATATAGCACTCTTGTGCATATAACCAAAAGATGCCCCACTAAGCTACAGGGGCACTTGCTCACCTATGTTCATAGCAGCTGTTTTTATAAAGCCAGACACTGGAAACAGTATACATGTTCCTCAACTGAAGAATGGATAAAGAAAATGTAGTGCATCTATACAATGAGATATTATTCAGTTATTTAAAACAAAGACATAATGCATTTTGCAGGCAAATGGATTGAACCTGAGAATATCATCCCGAGTGAGGTAACACTGACCCACTTATAAGTGGATATTAGCCATAAAATACAGGTATTGTGCTATACTCCACAGACTCACAAAAGCTAAACAATAAGAAAGGCATAATCAATGATGCTTGAATCTCATTTAGACAAAGGAGTAAAATAGCCACAGGAGACAGATGGAAGAAGAAAAGTGGGTGACTGTGTGGGAGAGGGAAGGGTGTTAGAAATTGGGGGATTTAGGATTAGAGGTAGGGAAGTGCAAGAGAGATGGCCATATGGCCATGAGACTGAATGGAAATCTGTAACTGGTTGTTGTGGGGTGTCAAGGGTATACCAGAGACCTGAGATAGGAGATGTGCCCAAGAATCAATGGGGGTGACCTTAGCAGAGGCTCACAATATCAGGTATCTGGAACCTGAAGAGTCCAACTCCTGTAGACATACAGGAAACACAGTGGAGCAGTAGGGACTCCCATCCACCCACAAAACGTCCAACCCATAATTTATCCTGTTTACAAAAAATCCTGGGATGGGAGATGGAGCAGAGATTCAGGGAATGGCCAACCAATAACTGGCTCAACTAGAGACCCATCCCATGGGCAAGCACCAATTCCTGACTTTATTAATTATGCTGTGTAATGCTTACAGACAGGAGTCTAGCATGGCTTTCCTCTGAGAAAAGGAAAGCTGACTTTCCTTTTCTGTAGCTGACTCATAGATACAGAGACCTATAGCCAAACAGGAGATGGATCTTGGGGACTCTTATGGAAATGTCTGAGGAAGGATTTAAGACTCCAAGTGACATAGGAACTCCACAGAAAGACAAAGAGAGTCAACTCTAACTTGGACCCTTGGAGCTCTCAGAGATGGAACAACCAACCAAGGAGCATACAGGGTTCTCGGAGCATCACCTGTTTGTCTATGTGTCTGTGTCTCTGCTCCCAACATCTACTGGAGTAAGCTCATCTAATAATAATGGGCTAGGCATCAATCTATGAATATAGCAGAATATCATGAGGAATGATTTCAATAAGGTTTTGCTAGTAGTGTCTATATTTCTGGGCCATCTAGTGTCCAATTTCTGGTCACACAGGTAGTGTGAAACACGGGCTCCTTCTTGTGGTGTGGGCCTCAAATTAGACTAGTCATTGGTTGTTATAGCTGTAAGCTGTGAGCCACTATTGCCCCAGCACACCTTGAAGCAGGGCACATTGTAGGTGGAAGGTATTGTGGCTGGGTTGGTGATACAATTCCACTACTGAAAGCCTTGTCTGGTTACAGAAGATGGTCAGAGTCCTTCATCACCTGGAGTCCTAGCTAGGGACACCTTCACAAATTCAGAAACTTTCCACTGCACTACATTTCCACAACACTCTTTAAATGCCACCAACTTCCAATCATCTCTCTCTCTCATACTTTCTCCATCTCTCTCTACCCCACCTGATCCTTTCCTATTCCCTTCCCTACTTACCCCTAGTTACCACCTCCAAAATCTATTCCATATCCTATTCCCAGGTATTTTTGTGCATTCCCAGTAAAGCTCTTCTTGTTACTTAGCTTCTTTGTGTTTCTGGATTGCAGCATAATTGTCTTTTACTTAACAGCTAATAACTGCTTACAAGTGAATACATACCATGCTTATCATTTTTTAAAAATTAACTTTAATCTATTTTATTGGATATTTTCCTTATTTGCATTTCAAATGTTATCCTCTTTCCTGGTTTCCCCTCTGAAACCCCCTATTCTATCCCCCCTCCCCCTGCTCACCAACTCAACCATTCCCACTTCCCTGTTCTGGTATTTCCCTATACTGGGACATTGAGCCTTTTCAGGACCAATGACCTCTCCTCTCTCTGATGTCCAACAAGACCATCCTCTGCTACATTATGCAAATGGAGCCATGGGTCCCTCCATGGTTACTCTTTGGTTGATGGTGTATTCCCTGGGAGCTCTGGGGGTACTGGTTGGTTCATATTGTTGTTCCTCCTGCAGGCTCCTTCAGCTCCTTCAGTCCTTTCTCTAGTTCCTCCATGGGGAACTTTGTGCTCGGTCCAATGGTTGGTTAAGAGCCCCCATCTCTGTATTTGTCAGGTACTTGCAGAGCCTCTCAGGAGACTACTATATCAGGCTCGTGTTAGCAAGTGCTTGTTGGCATCTACAACAGTGTCTGGGTTTGGTGACTGTATATGGGATGGAACCCAAGTGGGGCAGCCTTTGGATGGTCTTTCCTCCAGTCTCTGCTACACACTTTGTCTCTGTATCCCCTCCCATGTGTATTTTGTTCCCCATTCTAAGAAGGACCAAAGCATCCATACTCATAAAATTGCAAAGTTTCTGTAAGGCAAAGGACACTGTCAATAGGACAAAATGGCAACTGACAGACTGAGAAAAGATCTTTACCAATTCTACATCTGATAGGGGACTGATATCCAATATATACAAAGAACTCAAGAAGTTAGACAGCAGAGAACTGAATAACCCTATTAAAAATGGGATACAGAACTAAACAAAGAATTCTCAACTGAGGAATACCAAATGACTGAGAACACATAAAGAAATGTTCAACATCCTTAGTCATTAGGGAAATGCAAATCAAAACAACCTTGATATTCCACCTCACACCAGTCAAAATGTCTTAAATCAAAAACTCAGGTGACAGCAGATGCTGGCGAGGATGTGGAGAAAGAGGAACACTCCTCCATGCTTATCTTTATGGGTCTGGATTGCCTCATTCAGGATGATTTTTTTTCTATTTACATCTCTTTGGCTGAAAATTTCTTTGTCTTTATTTTAACAGCTGAGAAATACTGTATTGTATTTGTGTGTCATGTTTTCTTTATCCATTCTTCAGTTGAGGGATATATGTAATTTTAGTACAGTGGAGACTTCCTGGAATTTATAAAGGATACAAAGGATATTGTTTCCAGTTTCTGGTAGTGTGACTAAAACCACTGTGAACATACTTGAGCAAGTGATAGGACAGAACTTTGGTTATATTTCCAGGAGTTGTATAACTGGGATTTAGTAGATCTATTCCCAGTTCTCTTTGGAAATACCACATCAGTTTCTATTATGGCTGTTGAAGCTTGAACTCCACTAGCAATCTAGTATTTCCTTGCTCCACATCCCTGGCAGCATGAACTGTTCTTTTGTTATTGATATTAGCCATTCTTACAGATGCAAGATGGAATATCAAAGTAATTTTGATTGGCATTTCTCTGATGGCAGATGTCTAATATTTCTTTTAAGTGTTTCTCAGCAAGTTGAGATTCCTCTATTCAGAATTCTTAGTTTTTATTCCCATATTTAAGAGAATTATGTAGTGTTTTAATATAGTTTCTGAGATTTTTATGCATTTTGTATGTGAGCCTTGTTTTGGATGTGGAATTTATGAAAATATTTTCCCATTCTGTTGGCTGCCTATTAATCTATAAACCATTTTCAAAAACCATTCATCAGAAAAAATTCTTTAGGCTGATACAAAGAAAGTTATCAGTATGTGTGAGTAATAATATTGCAAAGTAAGTTTTCTTGGTCAATATGCCAGGACTCAGGAGGAATAAAACCAGACCAAAGAAGAGGTAAAAACATATTCTCTTTTGCTTATGTAGTACATATTGGTCTATGAGAAGTATACATGTGTGTTTTCTACAATAAAATTTAGATTAGAAAAAATGACAATTGTGTACTAATATATTTGAGTTGTTATTTTCACACAGAGGAGATAAAATATGTAGAAACTATTCAAATAATAACAAGAATGGTTTAGTTTAGACAACTCAGGTGATTGTGTTCATAGTTTATGAGGAAAGAAGAACCTGCTGAGCATGTTAGTTCTATAGAGTGAAAACTTCCCATATATCAAACGTAAGACTGTTGAAGAGCTTTTGGTGCTGCTTCTAGAAATTTGGCATTTGTCTCTGGGCTCAGACAAGGAAATAGGCTCAGATAAGAATATTAGAAACAGTGGCCATTAGACTTTGCTTACTATTTTGTTAAATTACTACCTCTTGTGATCTCTTTACTTACTACTTTGGTTGACTACTATCTTGTGTGATCTCTTTCTTTACTACTTTGCTTGATTACTTTATCTTTGATAGAAGAACTGGCCATGTTTTTTTGGATGTACCTAGAATGATATAAAAGCAGATGGGGAAAAATAAAGCTGCTTCAGCCTCAGCACAGGCTGGAGTCATGTTATAATGTTGTTTAATTGTCATTTTCTTTTCAATCATCACTCCCTTCCTTGGGACCCTGTTGACTGGACTGAGCTGGGTTGGTCATAAGACATTGACTTTCTAAGATAATTGTGAATATTCTTTATCTGGTTAAACAAGAGAAGTTTGAGGCAGATGCTCTGTGTCACAGGTTGGACTTGAACTCCCTCTTGACTCAGAGCTACCATTGGTTAGATAGCGATTGTACTACCTCAGCTTACCTAGTGCTGGAATTATAGCAGTGAGCCACCATACCTGGTCCATAAAGATATGTTCAACATATATTTACTGAGTAGAGTTTATTTTTTAATGATGTTACTCTCCTGTCTTCAGTGTTTGGTATTTTAAATGGCTGGCTTTCAATAGTAGAGGATCACACAACAAGAATAACTTGGATCCCTAAAGATCAACAGTAAGGGAGAAATAGTGGGGAAGCCTGTCATTAAAACTTCACTTACATGCCTCAGCCACAGATGGGAGTCTACAAAAAACATGTGAAGGATAACGCAAATACTGTGTAGAAGATAAAAGCTTACAAATGTGACCACAAGCATCACAATGCTATAGGCTGCTCTGATCTCAGCATTGCCTTTGTGTTCTTGATGGGGAGTAAGAATGTGCTTCAGTCTCTGGTGGTGTCTGTGCAGGAGAAATACCATGGAGACACTGGTCCAGACTGTGACACTGATGAATATGGCATCATGGGCAAACTGTAAAGAGACAATGCCTACACTGAAACCAGAAGTAAAACAGACCCACTTACTTTTAAAGTCAGTTTCATTACATGTGTTCTGTGGACCACTGACTTTCATTGGAATGTAGACATTATATAAGACACCAAACAACCAGCAACTGCAACAGGAATAGCTTATGGTCTTGGAACGTCTTCCTCTGAGCATCAGCTCACCGAAATTACCAGGAACAAGAGTAACAAACTGATAGGTGCACAGGACACAGGTGAAGCACAAGTTTGTGCTTCTTGCTACGATGCGAAGGAAATACTCAAGTTTACATTTGAGGTCATTCAGGGGATTCCTTTGAGCAAAAACAATCACATTGTTTGGAAACACAGTCATGAGGAGAATCAAAGTGTTAGCCACAGCCATGTGAGTGAAAATCACTTGTGTGGGTCTCAGCTGATGTCCAGTCAAAAATGGAGAGAAATTATGGACAAACAGAAGGAAGTTTGCTATAGTCCCTATCCCAACCTGACAAAGCATCAGGATCTGAAGAGCTAGTTCTTCAGTGGTTTTCATGACTTTATCCTGAGAAGACATTGAAAGGCTTCAGTGCCAACTGGAGGGATGACCACATAGGACAGTGCTGTCCTCAGGACTCTGTTCTATTGTCCACACTTATCAGTTGTTCTGGGAGTGATTTCTTCTAGTCAGAAGGGAGAAGCTACTACATTCCATTAGATGATTCATTGCCTGAGAACACTGCATGGACATCAACTCAGAACATGATTTTGTGCCTTTGAATTCCTGTTATTTTGGCAATAAAGTTATACAGATGTTGTAACTATTTTTTCTATTGATCAACAACATACTGGCCTTTTGACACAAGACAGGCTTTGAAGGTGAATTTGTGAAAAGTTAAAAATAAGAGTACACTGTTCATTAGAATACAATCCTTCTTTATACCATAATCATGTATTAAAATAATACTTATATGCTACCAAGAATTTTGGTTAATGAATTAAGTAGCAGGAAAACAACGTATCAAATTTTTAGAAAACTATACACTATTCTTCAAAATGAGAGAATATAAAAAATTTCAAAAGAGTCACTAGTATTCTTATCATATATATGAGCCTCAATGTATACATTAAGTCTGTATATTAGAAAAATTACTGGGGACTAAATAATGTGATTTATTCAAAATTTTATGCATCTTACCTCTTTTACTATGGAATCAGATGCTGGAGATATACCTGAATCATAGTCAGCTTCTCTCAGCCACTCTGAAATACATTAACACCATCACAGTTTAACCCATGTACACTCAGATTATTTTGAAACTCAGATTTGAAAGCTTGTGTTTTGTTTACCACTTGCTTTGTGATTTGTTTTCCACAGGAACAATCAACCTCAAACCACCCCACATATAGCCATCACACTGAATGCTGTTTTTAGTTGAGCACTAAGACATGAAACACATTTTGGAAGTAAACAAAGGATTGACCTATTTTAATTAAACTGTGGAGTTCCAAAAGACACAATGATTAATGTTGGCTTTAGATGACAATGAACAATGTACAATAGGAAAGGATATGTTAAATTAAAGTCTATGCTTGGAATAATTCCACTTGCCCAGCCACAGCAAGGGTGAGAATGGTCAAAAGATGCTGGCCAGCTCCTGATCTCAGTCATGTAGGAGCATATCTAGGTATGATTCTCCCATTAAATACCCTCTCTACGTATCTCTTAATCTGATGAATTAATGCAAGGAAATGCTTACCCATCCCTTGTTTTCCTTTTGATTCTATGAGAGTTAATGCAGGTGAACCCAGGTTTCCAGGCATTATAAAACAACAGTATAGATTAATGTAACTTCCCTCAGAGAGTCCATTACTTTATCATCTGTGGTGTCCCTGACACTCTCTGCATGGAGACTTTGGGATATCTCAGATGAAGGGATAAACATTTATCCCCAAAGCAAGTTGCCACTTTTACCTCCTCATGGTTAATGATGATATGTGGCAGTTGGCTAATCACTAATGAGTAGCTGAGCAGAACTTAGGAAAAGTTTTCCAAGTTTCCTTTGGGAAAAATTTTGGAAGTCTACACTCTGTTGCAATCAGAAATTGAAGAATGTACTCTAGGGTGAATCAATGGATTTGTTTATTGCATTTTTATCAGGTACATTCTATAGCACTGTGGCGCTCTTCTAAAATCCTCCTGATAAGAAGTGATTTCATAAAGACACATGATCTACAGTGTGGTATTTACTATGGAGTTATTCCATTCCATTTTCCCTCATGTTGCCTACGACTGTTTACTGTGTCAAATTATCACATGATAGCAAAGTTTCCCTCATGAGTTATTTTGGTGTGCTTTTCTTCTGCATGTAGATTATGACTTGTTTTCTGATAAACCAAATCATAGAGCCTTGGGTACTTACAGGGCCTAGTAGCCTCTGCTGAATTTTAGAAAATCTGATGTGAAAGAAGCAGTTCTGAATATACAGGCAAGGTAGTGGATAGAGCAACTCATTAAGAAATAAATATAACCATCCACATCCATTGCAACTCTAGTGACAATAGAGAAGAAATGAAAATAGCCCAGATGTCTATCATATTAACAAATACGAGACTCTAATGATTAGAGGATAATGAAACTGAAAACTTCTACAGATGACTGATGTCTTTGTGCTATTAATGGAGAACAATATACTTAGACTTGTGACAATGTTTGTATCTGTGCATATCTGCTGTGGTTCATACCTTAGAAACCATAGATATGCATAATGCACAGTAATAAGGCTCAATGTTTCTCACTCATGTGCTTTTATATGATGCATTGAATTATTAGCTCATAGTCTTTCTAATTTTTTTTATTTTGCTTGGTGTTAATTTTCCTTTTTCTTTTTTAATAGATATATTCTTTATTTACATTTCAAATGTTTTCACCTTTCCTGGTTCCTCCTTCCCCTGAAAATCCCATAAGCCATCTTCCCTTCCCCAGTCAACCCTCTCCCACTTCCCTGTCCTGGTATTCCTCTACACTTCAGAATCAAGTCTTTCCAGGACCAAGGGCCTCTCCTCCCTTTGGTTTCTAACAAGATGATCCTCTGCTGCCTATGTGTCTGGAGCCATGGGTAACTCCATGTGTACTCTTTGGTTGATGGTTTTGTCCCTGGGAGCTCTGGAAGTACTGGGTGACTCATATTGTTGTTCCTCCTGTGACACTAAAACCCTTCAGCTCCTTGGGTCCTTTTTCTAGCTCCCCCTTTGGGAACCCTGTGCTCAGTTCAATGGCTGGCTGAGTGTCCCCCTCTGTATTTGTTATGCACTAGGAGAGCCTCCCAGGTGATAGCTATATCTGGCTCTGGTCAGCCAGCACTTGTGGGCATCCACAATAGTGTCTGGGTTTTGTAACTGTATATAGGATGGATTCTTGGATGGGGTAGTCTCTGGATGGTCTTTCCCTCAGACTCTGCTCCAATTTTTGTCTCTGTATCTCCTTCTGTGGGTATTTTTTCCCTTTCTACAAAGGACTCAAGTATCCATACTTTGTTCTTCCTCCTTCTTGAGCATCATTTGATACATGAAATGTGTCTTGGGTATTCCAAGTTTCTGGGCTAATATCCACTTATCAATGAGTGCATGCCATGTGTGTTCTTTTGTCACTCAGGATGATATTTTCCAGTTCTATCCATTTGCCTAAGAATTTCATGAATTCATTGAGTTCATTTAGTGGCTGAATAGTACTCCATTGTGTATATATATCACATTTTCTGTATCCATTCCTCCATCGAGGGGTTCTTTCCAGCTTCTGACTATTATAAATAAGGCTGCTATGAACATAGTGGAGCATATGCCCTTATTACATGTTGGATCATCTTCTGAGTATATGCCTAGGAGTCATATAGCTGGGTCCTCAGGTCCAATTTTCTGAGGAATTGCCAAACCGATTGCCAGAGTGGTTTTACCAGCTTGCAATCCCACCAGCAATGGAGGAGTGTTCCTCTTTCTCCACATCCTCTCCCACATCTGCTCTCCCCTGAGTTTTTGATCTTGGCCATTCTGACTGGTGTGAGGTGGAATCTCAGGATTGTTTGGATTTGCATTTCCCTGATGATTAAGGATGTTAAACATTTCTTTAAGTGTTTCTCAGCCATTCGATATTCCTCAGGTGAAAATTCTTTGTTTAGCTCTGTATCCCTTTTTTAATAGGGTTATTTGGCTCTCTGGAGTCTAACTTCTTTGTATATATTGGATATTAGCCCTTCTAGTTTTTTTTGATGCAATGGAGAGAAATAAATTTTAATAGAAAAACATTTTTAGCATTATTCCACTTTCTCCAGTAAATATGACTGTTTTATAAAGTTAAGCTATGTCTAATGTATATAAAACTGAAATGGATGTTTTAAGTGATAGGGCCTTTTATTTACTACAGAGCTAAGATTTTATAGATATTAGCAGGTTGAGAAGCCTATCTTACTAAAACAGTGAAAATGTTAGTTTTACAGTTTTCCTAGCAATTTCCAAGTTTTTTTTTTTAAGTTATGAGTTTTACTTTATCACTTTTTGACTATCTTGGTTCCAGGTTTCAAGTTCTAGGATTTATGCTAGAAGATGGCTTATATTCTACTCACACAAAACATGTGGATATTAGTTGGGAAATATGAAGGCAAGCTTTGTATTTGATTAAAATGATTAAACCTTGATGCTGAATTTTGATGGAAGTATATAAAGAAACATTTATACCTCTCTACTGCAAATACTCAGAGGGTATTTCCCATTTTTATAACAGCATCTTGAGCATGGTTTGCTGTAGTATGTATTGCACAGCATTGTCTGCAGACAAATGAGCAATAGATGCTCCTTCACACAAAGTGACTCATTGAATGCACTGCAATTTAAATTTTATGTGACAATATCTATGCAAACTATGGTAGAAGAGATTTTTTATGTCTGAACTATTGTGATTCCAATGGCTTCTTACTTCTGTAATGTATATCAAGTCAAGGAAGAATGCAGATGACAGTTTGCACGTCCATGCATTATAATGTTGCTGTGTTTATGGATTTTAGGAGGTAAGTGCTAAGAAAACACATTAAGTCTGTTATTCTAGCTCCTTTCAAAGTTAACATAAATGCTAATTTAGTTTGTAACTTATACATCTATATGAAGTTTAAAATAGAGGAAGTTTGCATTTGCACAAAATTAACATGACATGCACTTGTAGCATGGTATATAACAAATTTTAAAATATGAGAATTGATAAATAATTTGCTTAATATCATATATATATATGCTATTTCAAAGATAAACCCAGAGATGTTCAGAAAGTTGCGTGCATTTAATTTCCTAAAGACCATTTATTTAAGACCTAAAATCATGCTCTACAATCAATTTCAAAACAACCATCCTCCTGGCAGGTGCAATCCAGATATCATTGAGGCAAGTTCTTGCTCTCAACGATGAAAGTGATTTATGGTGAAATCAAAGGTTCAGGGTACCTATCCTAGAACATCACTTTCCACCATTTGTGGACAGGGTACTGAAATAACTAATCACATGAAATTGGAATTTCCTCCAAGCATCTAAAATTAAGGGGCTGTCTCTAGACTTCTTTGCCCCCTTTTCCAATGTGGCCTCATTGGATTAATCTCCTTGTTTTTATGTTTCTTTGCTACCTTTGCCTCTCATTGTTCTAATGCAGAAGGGTGGCAGATCCTGGTTCATTAGTGTGGTCAAAATCCAGGTTCTGACACAAACAGCTCTAGTAATAGCTACTGGGAAGATGCAATAGAACAGAGAGTGGAGAGATTGTCCCCTTTTAAAATTGACATCCACTGATTAACATAAAGAGTTGTTCTCTGAAGAACGTGACAGAGATACCTAGAATACAGGGAGATGGCTCAGATGCCAGGGTGTGGGACCTTTGTGAGACGTGTGGCCACGCCCCAGATTATAGCCTGATTCTGCCTCTGCAGTCTCCTGCCTCCAGCCAGGCTCTCCCTGCATCTCAGTTACCTGGCAACCCAACTCACTATAAATAGCGCCCCTCAGCGCACAACGCACTCTCTCTCTCTTCCCCGCTTATTCTCCCCCGGCCCTCTTCTTCATCTATCTCTGTCTCTCCGTTTTCTCCCTTTTCCACGTGGTCATGGCTTTTCTTATCTATTTTCTCCTGTTCCTTTGTCTTTCTACATCTTTTCTCTTTCAATTTTCTTAATAATAAAACATTAAAGCTATGGGCCGTCTCTTATTAAATTCGCCATAGGGAGCTAGCTGCTACACATCATGAGAGACCCAGAGACCCAGCCATGCAGTCAGACAGTCTGCGAGCACAGGTAACAGGCAGAGAATCTGCACCAGAATGGCACCACCTTCTGCGTGAGATTTCTCTGCTCGCCAGAGCGCTAGCATGCAGAGACCAACTGGTAGTGTGACCGCCTGCTCCACGTTGTGCTGAGGCACGCGTACGTCTTGCCAGATTTCCCAAACCCCACGCAGGATCCTTGCCCGGCTGTATCCTATGCGAGATGCATGCTACCGGGGCCTGAGAGCGAGGCCCACATGTTGCTGGCCTGGCCAGGCACGCGTACTGTCCCGCGCTTTTCATTTTTGTTCCCCACACCAGGGACTTCTTCTTTGTTGACCTTTTCTCAAAAAGGCAGAAGTTACCTTCCTTCTAGGATGACCTGATGCCTGTGTATAAAATATAAACTCTTCACTTTCAAGAGAAACAAGGGAGAATATTAACCTCAGCACTGTTTCCTTTAGCCTCACAGTCAGTGGGAGTTGCTCTGGGTGCTGTGGAGCCCAGCTCATGTCTACAGTATTTCCTAACCTCCATTTACTCTTTGTTTTGTGGTCAGGAAGGAACAACCCACCGCATATATAGCATTTTCTCACTTTTCAGTTCTGCAGGATTTGGGCCAGGAAGGCATGGGTCACTCTGTTGTTGTAGTCTGTTTACCCCTCCTCCTTTTCTCCTGTACAAACTGATTCTTAGTGCATTGTTAACATGGTGATCTCATTGAAATCTAAATGCTAATCTTGATTTAATTTTAGTCTGTTCATGAAGGCCAGACAGAAAACCAACCATGAACGTGATAGAAATTTCTCATTATATTGTTTAGAAATTATCTCACTTTACTATTGTGACTTATTTGCACACCTGTTAAGTTATTTTAAACCACTGGCCATGCCATTTTCTCAGCTACTGGGCATGCTGATATTCATACCTCAAATAGTAGCAGCGTAGGGGTATACCAGGACAGAGAAGTCGGAGGGGGTTGACTGGGGAACAGGGGGAGGGAAGAGAGCTTATGGGACTTTCGGGGAGGGAGGCACGGGAAAAGGGGAAATCATTCGGAATGTAAATAAAAAAATATAGAAAATAAAAAATAAAAAAAAATAGTGCTTGGGATGCCAGTGACTACAGAGGACCAGAGAACACTTATTTACCTTCCTTTCTGCCCAGAATTCACTGAAAGGGTGGGAGTCACAAAAATATGCAATATGAACAGCTTTGGTCAGTTTTGTAGGTGGTTAAGTGATAGTGTTCTCTCTGGTATCTCCACAGTAGGGTTTTTTTTTTTTGTCTGAGCATCTGTCTTGTGGGACATTTATGCATTTTGCAATCTCTAGTTTTCAGTAACTTAATCAGGTTTTAGTTTGGGAAAAGGAATCAAAGGCAAAGGCCTAGACAATTTGGACAAGATTGAGAGTTTTAATTTTATTTATACCAAAGAGAAAATCTTATGATTTTAAAACTACTCAATTCTTTTTGAATCTGAATATAGGTAGACCACAGAAACAACTAGAATGTTCTTCATCCCATTTAACAAAGTGTGGAAGTGTTTGAATAATTATTTTCTTGAGACGGATGTTACTTATCTAAGACCATTCAAGACACAGTGAGAAGCTTTCATTTACACAAAACAATAGACCTAGGCCATTAAGGCACAGTATTTCTTCCATGTTTAAAAGATGAGGTAGGAAAACTGTTGGAATGTTCACATATCACTTTCCAATCCCTACAGTATTCCCACTTAATAGAATGCTTTGTAGATGATACATCTGTGGAATGGAAACTGTAAGTAACATCAGTGCTGTGAGTCTTTTGAATCTATGTGAAAACTACTCACAAATCTGGCTTGTTTTTAAACAATGTATTTTCATTATTGCTCAGAATTGTTTCATTAGATGCTCAGTCACGTCACTTGTGAAACAAAGCTTATGGTCCTCACAGCTAGAGCTGGAGAGATACATATACATCCGGGGTCTCTTGGGGAGCATGATGTCAAGTTGTTGTGTGAATTGTTAATCACACAGACTAAATACTTGGGTGAAGCTGCTTAAGGAGGGACGGGAGTTAGTCCACCATGAAGTAGAAGGCATGGTAGTGCATATTAGTCAATGATGGTAGGGAATATGGCTACAGATTATTACATGTTGGTGGGTCAGGAAAAAATATAGCTTCACATTAATCTTGTCCAGCCCCTGGTCCCATGATTGGAAACTCCACAAGTTTCTTAAAACAATAAAATGGAGACTAAATGTGCAAATAGAAAAGCCTGTAGTCGTTGTTTTATAGACATCCATGAGCACTGCAAGAAGATGCCAACCGCAAAATGACACTTTAGAAAATATTGTGTTGTATTTTTGATTAAAAATCAAATTGGGCTAAGTGAATAGGTTTGAAACAACTGGTTTGAACCTACATGGCTGTAGAGTCTAGGGATTATCCCTGGTTTGAGGGAGCCCTTGAGGCTAAACCTGAGGAGAGCATCTTTAGTTTTGTTGCTGCAGTGCTATCTTTCTGGCTCAGCTTTTGGCGGTCTTTCCAGCCCAGAGACACACAATTGTCTTTCAAATTGCAAATGTAATTTTCAGTTACCTGTGCCCTTTTAGCAAAGTATCATTATATATAAGAAATTATATATAGGAATATTGGTCAAATATGGATATGCAGTGCAGCCTCCCATTAACTTCTCAGCCTTTCTTAATTTAAATGAAAGTAAGAACTTCCTGCTATCTTGATTCTTCACTCCATGCCATTTTCAATGTATATGAAACCATTGGCTTATTTCCCAACACGGATCTGTGGTTACCCCTTTGAATTATTTTACAGAATCTAGTCACACACAGAATAGAGAAAGAAGGCAGAGATTTTCCATCCTCTGAAGTAGAACAGAAACATACATACAGAACACACACACACACACACACACACACACACACACACACATTCCTCATTTTCTTCCTCAACTGTGTCTGAGATTTCTCTTATGGGAAAAATTGTTGCCAGTGGAGAATATTTTGGGAGATTGTAGATACACAACAAGGAATATGAGAACAGACATAATTGTAAGTTAATATATTTCTAAAAATTTAACTTTTGGGGGAAAAGAAAGTAGATGAATCTGTGAAGTGAAAAGGTCAGCAATTTCCTCAGAGGCTGTGCAGAGGGACAGGATTAGTCCTGGCAGTCATGACCATCCTTGCTGGAGTGGAGACTCAAAACCCCACTGTGCCTCACGGAGTTAGTCATGGTTGCTGTTGAAGCTGTTTTGGACCTGGTCGCACAGGGTGTGTGATTTTATGGTCTCTGTTGACTTCAGTGAGTAGACCCACAGGCAGGCTGACTGCAGAGCACCAGGGTCATGAGGCAGATTTCCACGTGCTTTTGCCAGTTCTTTATCACATAGTTTCTGAATTAAAGAGCAAGTGATTTTTCTCATAGTTATCACATATGTGTGATTGCAGAGTTTGTGTGGAGTGAGTAATAAAAGATTTTTTGTTAAATTATTTACTTTTAAGGAATTTGATTTTAGATTAATCTGTTATATTTCTTATCACTAGGGTGTTTATATTATTGGCTTTTTGAAAATAACTTGCTTGCCAAGTAGTTTATGATAAAAATAGAATCTCAACATCAACATCTATTCATTGCCTTTGTGTGAACTTCTCTGTTTACTTGAAGTGGTTCTGAGTGGATTTAGACATTAAATCCATGCAAAGGCAGTGGGGAAGGAGATAGCTAGAGATATTTTAATACAAACACACACACACACACACATATATATATATATATATATATATATATATATATATATATATATCCACATACATACACATGTTGATGAGGTCACTGCATTTTTCCATCAAACAACGAAAATTCACAATATATTTTATTTATGTCATAAAGTAGTTAAAAACATTCTCCCCATAAGAGTAATAGTTTATAGATGATTATTTTTTTCTTAGTCTCTTTGTGTGTGTCTCCTTGTACTTCTCTTCTCTTCTCTTCTCTCTCTCTCTCTCTCTCTCTCTCTCTCTCTCTCTCTCTCTCTCTCTCTCTCTCTAATTTTTTGTTTAGTTTTATATTTCTTATATACATGCTGTCTCCCTGAAACACTGTCAAGGAGTAGGAAAGGGCAGCTGCTTCTCATGGTAAACACATATTTCTGTCTAATGTTTCTCTCATGTGTGATCTGTGACCAACAACCAGGACTGGTTTAATTTCTCAGAAA
This sequence comes from Tokudaia muenninki, assembly GCA_036184385.1. Lineage (NCBI taxonomy): Eukaryota > Metazoa > Chordata > Mammalia > Rodentia > Muridae > Tokudaia > Tokudaia muenninki. Next base: position 15,116,584 of record BTHS01000006.1, read on the forward strand.
AATTCTGGAAGCCTTAAGTGGTTTGAGTTCCTGAGTTACCTTGGAAGCATAGTTTTTAGAGACTCCGGAGAGACAGAACCCCTATTTTACCCAGCTGCATCTCCAAAGCTCTCTGTTGTTCCCCACCGTGGGTACAGTGTTCAGTTACCTGCAGTTTGTTGATAGTAACGTCTTACTCTAATCACTAGGGAAATGCAGTGAGCAGGGTTCTGCCTCAGAGAATTCTGCTTTTTCACAAGTTTTGATATTCACCACACAGACTGGCTATTTCCACCAGTCTTCAGGAAGTTTACTCAATTTCCTCCCTGCAGAATTGAAACACAGATTTTTGTACACAGCTATGAGGGCTTCTTTTGGTAGTCCCTGACATCTTTGCACTTCCTCCAGTATTTCAGTGAAAGAATCACATCCTCTGGTTGACCCTGCAAATCTATCAAGAATTTTAATTCCATTTAGCACTGAAGTGGGGAAAGGAATACATGAACATACAACAGATTAGAAAGCTGCTTTGCAAAGTGGCTGAAGCTTGGGTGGATGTACTCATATTATTTTTGAATTCTGAATTGGCTGAAAGTGTCAAATGCTAGTAACTTTCTATCATGGTCAACCATTCTCATCCCTAAAGTCAGGAGTGAGGAGCAATGAACACAGCACATCTGGCATCTGTGTAGTCTAGGCTCTCACATCCTAAAAAGACCATGAAGATTCCTCTTAGAATGGAAAACCAGGTTTTTATGACTGCAGATGTTGATCATCTCAGGGCCCATGTGTGGCCTCAGATGTCAAACATGCTGACTATAGTGGAGAAAGGACTATAGGTCACATGGAGAGGGTAGCCAGTAAGAGAAATGGCCTATTCACCAATTATTTCCTTTAAATTTCTTCTTAATTTTGAAAATAAATCACTCAACTCCACATGTTTCAATTCTACCATGATAAAATAGGTGGAGTTTAATACCTACAATTTCTTCTAGTTCTAAATTGAGAGATATTGGAAGATTTTTAGACTGCCTACTATACATTCTTTACATTAATTTACCTTGTCTTCTCTTCTTTGCATGTATTTTTATACATGTTTGTGAGTTATAGTAATATATGCAGTAGTCCTCTTTTATTCTTGTCCATTTTAATAGATTTAGTTGAATATATAATAGAAAACTGAAATGTCAAATAACATATTCTACTTCTAGAAAACAAATGTTAACAGATTCAAAGATTTTGGGGAATACCACATCAACTTGAACTTTCCTTTTCATTACTAAACCTTTAATACGTTCTGATTATATAAACAATTCCACTTTCCTAAATTATATAAAAAATTTTAAGTATTATTATGTGAATAGTAATACTAAAAGTAGTTATACATAGTAACACATAATTGTCCTTGACTTGGTCTATGCTATGCTGAAAGTTCCCTTTTTTTATTTTCTAAGTTTTTTTATATTTATATTCCAAATCATTTCCAATTTCCCATTGTTTCCTCCCTTCCCGAAAGTCCCATAAGCCCCCTTCCCTCCCTCTGTTCCCCATTCAACGTCCTCTCGCTTCTCTGTCCTGGCATTCCCCTACATCCAGTCTTTCCAGGACCAGGGGTCTCTCCTTCCATCTTCTTGGAAATCTATTGATATGCAAATTGTGTCTAGGGTATTCCCAGATTCTGGGTTAATATCCCCTTCTCAGTGACTGCATACCATGTGCATACTTAGTGCTTACCTCACTAAGGATGATATTTTCAAGTTCTGACCATTTGCCTAGGAATTTCGTGAATTCATTGTTTTTAATTGCAGAGTAGTATTTCATTGTATAAATATACCACATCTTCTGAATCCATTCCTCTGTTGAGGGACATCTGGGTTCTTTCCAGCTTCTGGCTATTATAAATAAGGCTGCTATGAACATAGTGGAGCATATGTCCTTATTGCATGCAGGTAAAGGCTCTGGCTATATGCCCAGGAGTGGTATAGCCGGATCCTCCAGGAGTGTCACGTCCAGTTTTCTGAGGAACCACCAGACTGCTTTCCAGAGTGGTTGTACCAGCTTGCAATCCCACCAGCAGTGGAGGAGTGTTCCTCTTTCTCCACATCCTCGCCAACAACTGCTGTCTCCTGTGTTTTTGATCTTAGCCATTCTGACTGGTGTGAGATGGAATCTCAGGATTGTTTTGATTTGCATTTCCCTAATGACTAAGGATGATGAACATCTCTTTAGGTGCTGAAAGTTCCCTTTTTAACATTAAACCATAATAGTATAATAGCTTAACTACAAACTTCACTTTCAAGATGAAAGCTATGCCTTTAAAACACTTTATTAACTGCTGTAAAAAGAATATTTAACATTGTAATATACTAAAAAGTTAATGAAATGCTCAATACTTAATAGAAGTAAAGTAAAAATTTACTATTTTATTGCACTTTCAACTGTTTAAAACTAATAATATTCTATAACTTACTTGAAGTTTGAAATCTATTAGGAACTTAACTATGACTACCAATTATTATACCACAACTTTTATTATAATAAAAAAGAAGGAGATGTACTATTGCTTATTGGGAATGTGGTCTTTCAATAAACTATTAGAGTATCATTGTTTATTAATTTCATAACACACTTCCAATATGGACATTGTTGTTAAACTTTTACATATTTGCTTTGCATTGTCAGCACAACTTACTTTGAAAAGAATTTTAGCCAATTTTTAGTCAAAATTGATATTTATGCAATAACACAGCAACAAAAATAGTATAAATATTTAACCCAAAAGAACAAAAGTATTTTGTTCACCTGGCTCTACATGAACACAGAAATCAGTTTTATGATAATTTTAAATCCATAACTGGGTATAAAATCTTAACCCTATAAGTCAATGAAAAAGTTACATACCATAGACCTTAATATTTAACATTTTACAGTTAAATCATGACAATCACATATGTGTCCCTTTCACTTATCCAAATCATATTTCATTTAAATCAAACTGTATTTAAATATTGCAGCATGCCAAGTGTATAATGGCAAGGGATGGTGAGTGCATAGAGAATTATTTATCATTCAAATCTACACTAAAGGTACTGTAGTGTCCGAATAACCTCAATAAAGAAACACTCCCTCCTAATGATCTTTCCACAACCATCAGCTTGTATGTAGCATTCAGACTTTTGTGACCATTGACCTACTTTGCCCTTTCTCACACATCATCTCTGTTGAGTGACTGATGCTCAACAGCTTATTTCTACTCATCATTCAAAGAATATGCGAGTAAGTCAGAATGATCTAAAACAAAATTTAGTACATTGTTTATTTTAAGGGATTTTTTTCACTACAAATTTTTTTTACTAAGTATTAGCAATTACAGGGTTATAGTTTAATATTACTTTAAGCAAATGCACACTTAGAGTTGTCCATTGTTCTATCGAGATTCATACCAGATTCTAAAGTTCCTTGAAAGGGAATAGTTTATCAGAGTCCACCTCAATAGGAAGGAGCTTGCAGAACAGGGTTCCCCACATCCATAATTTCAGAGTGGTTTCAATCTGAAAGTGGTAGTGACTTTCAGTGATTGTGTGGATGCATGCTACCTTTTCTTTCTGTTTCTTTCCTTTCCAGTCTGTGTTTCTGAGCTCAGTAGACTATAGACATGTCTTTTAGGGACCTATCTTCACATTACACCTAAGTAATATAAACTACCCCAGAATCTAATCACTTGAGGATAAAGATATGGATCAGGTGGTAGAGGGTTTATACAGATGCATGAAATTATTGGGCTTCCCTGCCCTGCATAAACCAGGCATGGTACCTTACAGCTATAGTCTCAGCACTCCTAAAATCACATGAGACCTTTTCTCAAAGCAAACAAATAAATTTTTAGCTTAAATGACCCTGTAATTTGTATTACACATATAAGGCTACTGGTGACAAGTTGTGGCTCTAGAAATTCCCCTGATCTCTATCAGTCTCTATTGCTCAAAATCACCCTTGCTCTTTTTTTCCTATGGCTTTCTACATCACCATTGGTATTATCTCTCTCTCTCTGCCTTCAGGATGCCCACTGATCTCAACTCTCTCTGACTCTCAAGATCAGTGCTGTCTTCAGTCTTCATGTTGATAAAAAATTTAAATAAACTCCAATGGGCTGTTGTAACCCAGGTGTAAATTGGGCAGTTTCACTTGGCATGACATTATGTCTTTGTCCCAGTGGTTTGATCTTCTCAAGGAAACATATAAACAGAAGTTTGCATGGTCTCCTTACGAGGCTTGCATGGAGGCTCAGGATTAGCACATTAGCACATATGTGTGCAACACAGAGTAAGTTTTATATTTAATCCTAAACTTAGAACCATAAAAGCATTGAATAAATCTTCAGTGTTTTTTTCCAGGTAGGGTCTTACACTATACTACAGTCTGACCTTGATCTCACTATGAAGCTGACCCTTCTATCTTGTCAATTCACCCACTTAATTTTCGAAAATTATAGAGTCATAGGAATGGGCCACCAGATCCAATCACTTTTGAGTATGTATTTAAAAGTAAAATTCATATAAGATCTGTTAAAAAATTCAATCCCATATTTCCTCCTCTTCAATTCATCCACTAACACCACCAGCATTTTTATCTCTGCAATTCACATGATTAAGAAAAAAGAGTCCATTTAGTGCTGTCTATTTGTACATGGATAAAGACAGCCTCACTGTAACATAGGACCCCATTGCTGAAGAACTCATTCTTGCTCCCCCAGCAGCCATCAATTGTCAATAGCACTTCAGTTAGGGATGAACTTCATAACCCCTCCCTCATGCCTGCTGGAATTTGGCTGGCTTGATTTTCCACAGGTCTTCTGCATGGATACACAGCTATTGTAACTTCATGCCTGAAATTGTGTTTTTATGTCTGACAAAAACATTTCACTGCAAATGATAAGTAGAATCAAGGAGGGAAACCACAGAAAATGTGATACATTTATACAGTCGAGTACTACACAGCTATTAAAAAACAATGACTTCATGAAATTCTCAGGCAATTGGATGGAACTGGAAAATATCATCCTAAATGAGGTTATCCAGTCACAAATGAACAACATGGTATATTCTCAATGATAAGTGCATATTAGGAAAAAAACTTGGAATACCCATTATATAACTCACAGACCATATGAAGCTCAAGAAGAAGGAAACTCTCAGCATTATTGTAAATTTACAATTAAATTCTTAAACTAATAAGATAAGAGAAGGAGATCTAGGAATACGAATAAGAAAGGAAGATGTCAAAGTATCCTTATCTGAAAATGACATGGTTCTATATAAAAAAAATCATGAATTCATTGTTTTTAATTGCTGATTACTATTCCATTGTGTAAATATACTACATTTTTTGTATCCATTCCTACATTGAGGGACATCTGGGCTCTTTCCAGCTTCTGGCTATTATAAATAAGAGTGCTATGAACATAGTGGAGCATGTGTCCTTATTGCATGCCGGGGAGGCCTCTGGGTATGTGCCCAGGAGTGGTATAAGAGGGTCCTTTGTGAGTGTCATGCCCAGTTTTCTGAGGAACCACCAGACTGATTTCCAGAGTGGTTGTACCAGCTTGCAATCCCACCAGCAGTGGAGGAGTGTTCCTCTTTCTCCACATCCTCGCCAACAACTGCTGTCTCTTGTGTTTTTGATCTTAGACATTCTGACTGGTGTGAGGTGAAATCTCAGGGTAGTTTTGATTTGCATTTCCCTAATGACTAAGGATGTTGAACATTTCTTTAGGTGCTTCTCAGTCATTCGATATTGTTTGGGTGAAAATTCTTTGTTTAGCTCTGTACGCCATTTTTTAATAGGGTTATTTGGCTCTTTGGAGTCTAACTTCTTGAGTTATTTGTATTCATTGAATATTAGCCCTATGTCAGATGTAGGATTGGTAAAGATCTTTTCCCAATTTGTTGGGTGTCATTTTGTCCTTTTGACAGTGTCCTTTGACTTACAGAAACTTTGTAATTTTTTTTATTTTCTATATTTTTTGTTTACCTTCCAAATGATTTCTCCTTTTCTCCATCCCCAAAAGTCCCAGAAGTCCTCTTCCATACCCCTGTTCCCCATTCAACCCCTTCTTGCTTCTCTGTCCTGGTATTCTCCTACATTCAGTCTTTCCAGGACCAGAGGTCTCCCCTTCCATCTTCTTGGAAATCTATTGATATGTGAATTGTGTCTAGGGTATTCCCAGATTCTGGGTTAATATTCCCTTATCAGTGACTGCATACCATGTGTGTTCTTTTGTGATTGGGTTATTTCACTAAGGATGATATTTTCCAGTTCTGACCATTTGCCTAAGAATTTCGTGAATTCATTGTTTTTAATTGCAGAGTAGTATTCCATTGTGTAAATATACCACATCTTCTGAATCCATTCCTCCATTGAGGGACATCTGGGTTCTTTCCAGCTTCTGGCTATTATAAATAAGGCTGCTATGAACATACAGAAACTAATAGAAAGGAAACTAGGGAAGAACCTTGAACATATGGGCACAGGGGAAATTTTCCTGAACAGAACACCAATAGCTTATGCTCTAAGATCAAGAAATGACAAATGGGACCTCATAAAATTAGAAAGTTTCTGTAAGGCAAAGAACATTGTCGAAAGGACAAAGCGGCAGCCAACAAACTTGGAAAAGATCTTTACCAACTCTACATCTGACAGAGGGCTAATATCCAATATATACAATGAACACAAGAAGTTAGTCTCCAGAGAGCCAAATAACCTTATTAAAAATGGGGTACAAAGCTAAACAAAGAGTTCTCACCTGAAGAATATCTAATGACTGAGAAGCACCTAAAGAAATGTTCAACATCCTTAGTCATTAGGGAAATGCAAATCAAAACAACCCTGAGATTCCACCTCACACCAGTTAGAATGGCTAAGATCAAAAACACAGGAGACAGCAGTTGTTGGCAAAGATGTGGAGAAAGAGGAACACTCCTCCATTGCTGGTTGTATTGCAAGCTGGTACAACCACTCCTGGGCATATACCCAGAGGCTTCCTCTGCATGCAATAAGAAACTTTGTAATTTTATGAGGTCCCATTTGTCAATTCTTGATCCTAGAGCATAAGCTATTGGTGTTCTGTTCAGGAAATTTACCCTGTGCGCATGTGCTCAAGGCTCTTTCCCAGTATCTTTTCTATTAGTTTCAATTTTTCTGGTTTTATGTGGAGGTCCTTGATCCACTTGGAGTTGAGCTTAGTACAAGGAGATAAGAATGGATCAATTTGCATTCTTCTGCATGGTGTCCTCCAGTTGAACCAGCACCATCTATTGAAAAGGCTATCTTTATTCCACTGGGTGGTTGTAGCTCCTTTGTCAAAGTTCATATGACCATAGGAGTGTGGATTCATTTCTGGGTCTTCAATTCTGTTCCATTGTTCTACCTGCCTGTCACTGTTCCAATACCATGCAGATTTTAACACTATCGCTCCATAATACTGCTTGAGGTTGGGGATACTGATTCCCCCAGAAGTTCTTTTACTGTTGAGAATAGTTTTAGCTATCCTTGGTTTTCTGTTATTCCAGATGAATTTTTGAATTGCTCTTTCTAACTCTATGAAGAATGGAGTTGGGATTTTGATGCGGATTGCATTGAATCTGTATATTGCTTTTGGCAAGATGGTCATTTTTACACTGATAAGTGGATATTAACCCAGAAGCTTGGAATACCCAATACAAAATTCACATATCAATTGATTTCCAAGAAGAAGGAAGGAGAGGCCCCTGGTCCTGGAAAGACTGGATGTAGTAGTGTATGGGAACACCAGGACAGAGAAGCAGGAGGGGGGTTGAGTGGGGAGCAGGGGGAGGGAAGAGGGCTTATAGGACTTTTGGGGAGGGGGGAACTGAGAAAGGGGAAATCATTGGGTATGTAAATAAAGAATATAGAAAATAAAATAAAAACAAAAGAAAATGAAAATAATGCTAAAGAATCTACCAGAAAAACCCTACCACTGATAAACCTTAGGTAGCAAACCTCAGACAAATATCTGAGACACCTATTAATATTATCACAGTCATTGGGTGGCAGGTTCTCCCAATTACAGTCATTCTCCCAATGACTCATTACAGTCATCCTAGCTGGCATACTCCTCTACTGAAGTCTTCATCCCAGGGACTGACTGGGATAGCCTGTCTTTCCCTTAGCTGTGTCCTGCTATGTAACCCGGCCCATTTGATTAAGTGTCCCTTTTTACCTTTTGGTCTCTTGCCCCTTTGGGTACTGCTTCAGGTTTCTATTTCTTTCTCCCCTTCTCCTTCCTCCTTCTCCTCACATGGCCCAGTGGTTCAGTTTGCTAGTCATGTTCACTCAGGACTCTTCTAGATGTTTTTCCCCCAATTGAACTCTCTCTTATATGTATAATAAAATATTCAACCTCTTAGATTCATTCACACCACCGTTTTATGTCAGGATTTTTTTTCCCATCCTGAAACTTCAAGGATGGCATAAATGTGCTTCCTTCCAAGAGAATTGGCAGCTCTGAAGTAAGCCACTGCTCTGATTCTCCTAAGGTGTGTATAAATCATTTGCTTCTGCTGGCTTGTGCCACCAAAAATACACCTCCCTTCCAGCTGCTCTAACCACCTGATGCTTTTCTACTACTCAGTAAATTTGTCTCTTGTCCTGGAGCCTACCACCATGGGTTGGGTGTCTGTCCTCACTAAGATACTTTCCTCTCCCTCTACTGAAGTCATTCCCTTTTCCCCCAAAAGCTTCTCTCATTCTACCTCTCCAGCTGCTTTCTTCTCTTCATGCTCTAATCACATGGCTTTGTTGTATTGTGTACATGTCAACACAGAACTGCCTGCTTTGTCTACTATTACTACAAAAGCACTGCCATTGTGCCAGGCAGCTCCTGTTGCTTCTACTGAGCCCTAGTCACAAGGACAAGGGATAATTGGTCCATAATGATTTGGAACATTTCTCTTTGACAAGTCACCCATTCCACTTCGGGATTGCACAGATGAAACTTCTTGTTACCACACTTGACCCACATCGGTTTAGCTCTTTCTTTCACATGCCCTTGAGAGCCCTTGGCCCACATGCAGTTGCCTGAGAGCACCTGCCACCCTTTACTTACTTCCTCTCTCCAGGAGCTCCCTGCAGTCACACAGCTTTTCATTTTTCATGTCCCTGATTGAAACTGTTTGTTCTGTCTCCTCCTTAATGTCCCTAGGCCTCCTCACCCGCAAGCAGAGCCCCTGTATTCTGTGACCCTATTCTCTGGGTCTCAGCTTACTCCTAATCCCACAACTTCTCTAAGCCTATCTGGGCCACGGTGATCTCTCTCAGCTCCCTCTTGAAGTCTATATAAATTCTTCCAGGATAATTACATTGTGCCCCTTCCTGCTCTCTTCCTTACACTACAAAAATCTTGGGCTCCTAACAGATGTACGGCCAAGAAGTGGCATGTTCAATTTTCAAATTCTCTCATGTTAACAACATCTGCTATTGCACAGATAATTCCAAAATATCTTATATCTAAACTTGCTCTGTTCTACACTTTCATTGTTCTCTTATCTCTATTGTATCTCTACTTCCCACTTTGAAAAATCTTTTAGATCCATGAGTGTTTGGTTATCTGTTCTCAAAGAAAAAAAAGAAAGAAAAAGAAAACGAAAACAACTCTTGACTATATGCTGCAAACTCTAACTCAGTATTTTTAAGTTCATTCAGTATGACTAAGAAATCTGCAACAAAGAGACAACTAGAATTTGGGGACAGGCAGTGCCCATTTGAGAACGTCTAGAAACCAAGGGCAATGAAAATTCCCAGGAATTTATGAGGGTGACCCTACCTAAAGCTCTTAGCAATGAGGGATATGTAGCCTGAACCCACCATATCCTGTAACCAGACAAGCTTTCCAATGGAGAGACTGGAACCCTAACCCAGCCACAAAATCTTTCATCTATGATTTGTCCTGCTTACAAGATGTGTAGGGGTAAAGATGAGACAGAAATTTAGACAATGGTCAAACAATGACTGGTCTAGATAAGTGATTCCACCCCTGACACTAATAGTGATATTTTGCTATATTTACAGGCTGGAACCTGCAGCTTGATACACCATGGATGTATGATATCCTTGGGAAGCCTCCTCTTTTCTGAAGAGGAATGAAGAAAGAATGAATGAGGCAGAGGAAGATAAGAGGAAAGAACTTGGAGGAGATGAGAGAGGAGAAAATCCAGTCAGAGTGAAAAGTAAATTAATTAATTAACTAATTAATTAATTAGTTCTAAAGAATACACTTACTACAAAATTTAGCTTTGAAATTGTAACGAGACTCACATATGCATATGTAATCTATGCATATGTAATCTTAACATGCAACAATATTTAAACTCTTATTTAAAATATACTGCATATGAAACTTGGATTCAACTCTTGTTTAAAAAGTGTTAATAAAAATAGATATATTAAATAGCAAGCATATGACGGAAGAGACAGGTACCCAGGTTCGCCCCAATATAACATCGCTCGGGACACGACCTGTTGGGGCTTCCATCTGGTCACAAGAATGGGACAGCACTGCGGTCCTCTGCAGGGTGGCCAGTGCCACCGAGAGTGTGCAGGGTGCACTCCGCCATCTTTACTCCAGTGTCCGGGTGGTGGGGACTCCCAGACTCGGAGACAGACGGGCATAATATCGCTTGGGTCTCGGGAGCCTTGTGTGTATGCTGCTCGCAGGAGCTGGGAAGATCTGCAGTAACCAGCACGGGGACTTCTGCCTCGCAGAGGGACGTCCCCTTCCCCCAACTCTGGGAGAGATCACACACCCCTGCACAGGGCAGGAGCATACCAGCCTCCCTTTGGCGACCTCTGCTCCAGGAATCCATTACGCTGAGCCTTTGGATGTGCAGGGACTCCCCATTATAACATCACTTGGGGCAAGGCACATCAGGGCTCCAAAGTCACTCAGAAGCAGGGCAGCCCCTCAGCAACCGGTGGCAGGGGAATCCTGGTCATCCAGGGGCTGGGGGGGGGGGCGCAGAAATAGTCTTGCAGGCTCACAGGAGGTCCAACCAACAGCCAGTGTCAGCAGGACCAACTATCATCAGAGGTAACCAGATGGCAAAAGGCAAACGAAGGAACGTTACCAACAGAAATCAAAGTAATATGGCACCATACGAACCCAACTCTCCAACAGCAGCAAGTCCTGGATACCCCACCACACCCGAAAGACAAGATCTGGATTTAAAACCACTTCTCATGATGCTATTAGAGGATCACAAGAAGGACACAAATAAATCAAATAAAGAATTACAGGAGACCATGAATCAACAGTTAGAAGCCCTTACAAAGGAAACACAAAAATTGCTTAGAGAAATGCAGGAGAACATGGATCAAAAGATGGAGGCCCACAAGGAGACAACACAAAAATCGCTTAAAGAAATGAATCAACGGGTAGATGCACTTTCAAAGGAACCACAAAAACTGAATAAGGAAATGCAGAAGAATATGGGTCAACAGACGGAGGCCCATAGGGAGGCAACACAAAAAGTGCTTAAAGAAAAGAATCAACGGATAGATGCCCTTACAAAGGAAACACGAGATCTGCTTAAAGAAATGCAGGAGACGATGGATTAAAAGATGGAATCCCATGAGAAGGAAACACAAAAATCGCTCAGAGAAATGCAGGAGAACTTGGGTCAACAGGCAGAAATCCTGAAAGAGGTAACTCGAAAATACCTTAAAGAAATACCGGAAAATACAAACAAACAAGTGAAGGATCTCAGCAAATCCATCCAAGATCTAAAAAAGGAAGTAGAAACAACTAAGAAATCACAAAGAGAGACAACTTTGGAGATAGAAAACCTTGGGAAGAAATCAGGAGTCATAGATGCAAACATCAACAATAGAATACAAGAGATGGAAGAAAGAATCTCAGGTGCTGAAGATACCATAGAAAGCATCGACTCAACAGTCAAAGAAAATGCAAAATGCAAAAAACGTGTAACCCAAAACATCCAGGAAATCCAGGACACAATGAGAAGACCAAACCTAAGGATTATAGGTATAGATGAGAGTGAAGATTTGCAACTTAAAGGGCCAGTAAACATCTTCAACAAAATTATGGAGGAAAACTTCCCTAACCTAAAGAGAGAGATGCCAATGAACATACAAGAAGCCTACAGAACTCCAAACAGACTGGACCAGAACAGAAATACCTCCCATCACATAATAATCAAAACACCAAATGTACTAAACAAAGAAAGAATATTAAAAGCAGTAAGAGAAAAGGGTCAAGTAACATACAAAGGAAGACCTATCTGAATCACTTCCGACTTCTCACCAGAGACTATGAAAGCCAGAAGATCCTAGGCAGATCTCATGCAGACACTAAGAGAGCACAAATGCCAGCCTAGACTACTATACCCAGCAAAACTCTCAATCACCATAGATGGAGAGACCAAGATATTCCATGATAAAACCAAATTTTCACAATATCTTTCCACAAATCCAGCCCTGCAAAGGATAATAGGTGGAAACCGCCAGTACAGGGAGAGAAACAACACCCTGGAAAAAATGAGATAGTAACTTTCTTGCTTCAAACCCAAAAGTAGATAACCACTCAAACATAAAGATAGCATCAAGAATGGCAGGTGGCAATAATCACTATGCCTTAATCTCTCTTAATATCAATGGTTTCAATTCCCCAATAAAAAGACATAGACTAACAGACTGGATACGTAAACAGGACCCTGCATTTTGCTGCATGCAGGAAACGCACCTCAGTGTCAAAGACAAACACTACCTCAGAGTAAAAGGCTGGAAAACAATTTTACAAGCAAATGGCCCCAAGAAACGAGCCGGAGTTGCCATCCTAATATCAGATAAAATTGATTTTCAACCTAAAGTCATCAAAAAATACACAGAAGGTCACTACATACTGATTAAAGGAAAAATCCACCAAGAAGAAGTCTCAATTCTGAATATCTATGCTCCAAATGCAAGGGCACCCTCATTCGTAAAAGAAACTTTACTAAAGCTCAAAGCACACATCGAACCTCACACAATAATAGTGGGTGACTTCAACACTCCGCTCTCTGAAATGGATCGGTCAGGAAAGCAGAAACTAAACAGGGACACAGTGAATCTAATTGAAGCCTTGGACCAAATGGAACTAACAGATATATATATAGAACATTTCATCCTAGAGCTAAAGAATACACCTTCTACTCAGCACCTCATGGCACCTTCTCCAAAATCGACCATATATATATGAGGTCACAAATCAGACCTCAACAGATATAAGAAGATAGAACTAATCCCATGCCTACTATCAGATCACTATGGAATAAGGGTGGTCTTCAATGGCAACAAAAACAAAAGAAAACCCACATACACATGGAGGCTGAACAATGCTCTACTCAATGATAACTTGGTCAAGGTGGAAATAAAGAAAGAAATCAAAGACTTTTTGAAATTTAATGAAAATGAAGGCACAACATACCCTAATTTATGGGACACAATGAAAGCAGTGCTAAGAGGAAAATTCATAGCACTGAGTGCCGCCAAAAAGAAACGGGAGACAGCATACACTAACAGCTTAATGGCACACCTGAAAGCCCTGGAACAAAAAGAAGCAAATACACCAAAGAGTAGAAGGCAGGAAATCATCAAACTCAGGGCTGAAATCAATCAAGTAGAAACAAAACCATAAAAAGAATCAACAAAACGAGGAGTTGGTTCTTTGAGAAAATCAACAAGATAGATAAGCCCTTAGCCAGACTAACCAGAGGGCACAGAGACAGTATCCAAATTAATAAAATCAGAAATGAAAAGGGAGAGATAACAACAGAAACTGAGGAAATTCAAAAACTCATCAGATCCTACTACAAAAACCTGTATTCAACACAACTAGAAAATCTCTAGGAAATGGACAATTTCCTTGACAGATATCAAATACCAAAATTAAATCAGGATCAAATAGACCATCTAAACCGCCCTATAACCCCTGAAGAAATAGAAGTTGTCATTGGAAGTCTTCCAACCAAAAAAAAGCACAGGTCCATATGGTTTTAGTGCAGAATTCTATCAGACCTTCAAAGAAGACCTAACACCAATACTCTTCAAACTGTTCCACAAAATAGAAACAGAAGGAACACTACCCAACTCCTTCTATGAAGCCACAATTACACTAATACCAAAACCACACAAAGATCCGACAAAGAAAGAGAATCTCAGGCCAATCTCTCTTATGAATATCGATGCAAAAATACTCAATAAAATTCTTGCCAACCGAATCCCAGAACACATCAAAACGATCATTCACTACGATCAAGTAGGCTTCATCCCAGGTATGCAGGGATGGTTCAATATAAGGAAATCCATCAATGTAATCCACTATATAAACAATCTCAAAGAAAAAAACCACATGGTCATCTCATTAGATGCTGAGAAAGCATTTGACAAAATTCAGCATCCTTTCATGCTTAAGGTCTTGGAAAGATCAGGAATTCGAGGCCCATATCTAAACATAGTAAAAGCAATTTACAGCAAACCGGTAGCCAGCATCAATCTAAATGGAGAGAAACTTGAAGCAATCCCACTAAAATCAGGGACTAGACAAGGCTGCCCTCTCTCTCCATATCTTTTCAATATAGTACTTGAAGTTCTAGCTAGAGCAATTAGACAACAAAAAGAGGTCAAAGGGATACAAATTGGGAAGGAAGAAGTCAAACTATCACTATTCGCAGATGATATGATAGTATACTTAAACGACCCAAAGAACTCCACCAGAGAACTCCTACAGTTGATAAACGACTTCAGCAAAGTGGCCGGATATAATATCAACTCAAGCAAGTCAGTAGCCTTCCTATACTCAAAGGACAAGCAGGCTGAGAAAGAAGTAAGAGAAATGATACCCTTCACGGTAGCCACAAACCATATAAAGTATCTTGGAGTGACTCTAATCAAACAAGTGAAAGATCTGTATGACAAGAACTTCAAGTCTCTGAAGAAAGAAATTGAAGAAGACCTCAGAAGATGGAAAAATCTGCCATGCTCATGGATTGGCAGAATTAATATAGTAAAAATGACCATCTTGCCAAAAGTAATATACAGATTCAGTGCAATCCCCATCAAAATCCCAACTCAGTTCTTCATAGAGTTAGAAAGAGCAATTCAAAAATTTATCTGGAATAACAGAAAACCCAGAAAAGCTAAAACTATTCTCAAGAGTAAAAGAACCTCTGGGGGAAACAGTATCCCGGACCTCAAGCTGTACTATAGAGCAATAGTGTTAAAAACTGCATGGTATTGGTACAGTGACAGGCATGTAGATCAATGGAACAGAATTGAAGACCCACAGAAATGAACAGAAATGAATCCACACTCCTATGGTCACTTGATCTTTGACAAAGGAGCTAAAACCACCCAGTGGAAAAAAGATAGCCTTTTCAACAAATGGTGCTGGCTCAACTGGAGGTCAACATGCAGAAGAATGCAAATTGACCCATTCTTATCTCCTTGCACTAAGCTCAATTCCAAGTGGATCAAGGACCTCCACATAAAACCAGACACACTGAAACTAATAGAAAGGAAACTAGGGAAGAACCTTGAACATATGGGCACAGGGGAGAATTTCCTGAACAGAACTCCAATAGCTTATGCTCTAAGATCAAGAACAGACAAATGGGACCTCATTAAATTACAAAGTTTTTGCAAGGCAAAAGACACTGTCAAAAAGACAAAGCGGCAACCAACTAACTGGGAAATGATCTTTACCAACCCTACATCCGACAGAGGGCTAATATCCAATATATACAAAGAAGTCAAGCAATTAAACTCCAGAGAGGCAAGTAACCCTATTAAAAAATGGGGTACAGAGCTAAACAAGAGTTCTTACCTGAAGAATATCTAATGGCCGAGAAGCACCTAAAGAGATGTTCATCATCCTTAGTCATTAGGGAAATGCAAATCAAAACAACTCTGAGATTCCATCTCACACCAGTCAGAATGGCTAAGATCAGAAACACAGGAGACAGCAGTTGTTGGCGAGGATGTGGAGAAAGAGGAACACTCGTCCACTGCTGGTGGGATTGCAAGCTGGTAAAACCACTCTGGAAAGCAGTCTGGCGGTTCCTCAGAAAACTGGGCATGACACTCCCGGAGGATCCGGCTATACCACTCCTGGGCATATACCCAGAGGCTTTACCTGCATGCAATAAGGACACATGCTCCACTATGTTCATAGCAGCCTTATTTATAATAGCCAGAAGCTGGAAAGAACCCAGATATCCCTCAACGGAAGAATGGATTCAGAAGATGTGGTATATTTACACAATGGAATACTACTCTGCAATTAAAAACAATGAATTCACGAAATTCCTAGGCAAATGGTCAGAACTTGAAAATATCATCCTTAGTGAGGTAACCCAATCACAAAAGAACACATTAGGTATGCAGTCACTGATAAGGGGGTATTAACCCCGAATCTTGGAATACCCTAGACACAATTCGCATATCAATAGATTTCTAAGAAGATGGAAGGAGAGACCCCTGGTCCTGGAAAGACTGGATGTAGGGGAATGCCAGGACAGAAGAAGCGAGAGGGGGGTGAATGGGGAAAAGAGGGAGGGAAGGGGGCTTATGGGACTTTCGGGGAGGGAGGAAACGGGAAAAGGGAAATGATTTTGAATGTATATAAAAAAAAACTTAGAAAATAAAATTAAAAAAAAATAAATAAATAGCAAGCATATGGTTGGCAGCCATCTTTACTAAGATTAAAGAGTACATACAATTTGACTTTATCACCATTTTAAGTTTAGACTGTAGGAGCAATAACAAGTATCCAAAATATTTTAATTAAATTGGAGGGGTTTTTTGTATTATGATAAATTCCTAAAGGTATAACTCTGGTTAACAAGACTGACTTAGAGATTTACATTAATTTCTACTCATGAATGCTACAAGTTTGTAAACTGTTTTAAAATTCCTATTAATGACCAACTTTATTTAGCTTCCTTTATATGCCTTCAAGGTTAACCCTAAAGCTAGTAACCAAAATAAGTAGAGTTTATTTAAAATCAGGTTTACTTAATAAATGATCCTCAGACTCTAAAGAGATTTAATCACTGAATATGACATTTATAATATTTAATGAGAAACTTTCCCATTATAGATAGAAATGCCGGTTCCCTGAGGCAACCCTGAGCTCTTGAATAAGGACAAATAGTTATGACAACCTGGATTGTGGTAATGTACGAACCACTAGACAGAACTGTGCCCATGACTCTCGCTCCACCAGGGCTCTACCCAGTCTGTGGACACTGGTTGATTACGCCTTACCAAAGTAAGGTCAGTTTTCCCACAAACCTTTTCAACAGGAAAATTTCTCAGATCTTTTGTTCTGGCAGCTGAAGCCCAAGGCTGTCTTGAGCAGCATCAGAAGATGTAATGCTTTTATGGGAGTCAGGACAAATATCTAGGTAGCCAGCAAGTCTCTGTAATTTTAATGGATACATAGGCCATTTGGATTATACTTACTGCTGTAATTGATCCTTCTCAGATTCTTGATGATTATTGACTTACTAACGGTAGCTTTAACAGGGCAAACACATCAGCTCCTTTCCCAAGGCCACAGTTGTCTTGTTAATTCATTTAACTCAGGCTTCAGGGTGCACTTTTCTGGAACTTATAGGCCTTTTGCTGAGAAAGGCAAACTCATGTACCTTGCTATCCTATTTCACTCTTAAACAGACTAACTCACAAGATTCAAAGTAACTTTTTTACAATTCATTGCTTTGCAATGACTGCCCTCAGTAATCAGCCATCAGGATTTCAAGATAAATGACTGGATGAAAAAAGTTTCACATTTAAGTTGTGAGAGCCTAAAAACAGATTAAGTTGCATAAATACAAATTGTAAAGTTCTGAGGAAGTAAGAACTTAAATAATTAGTGATGGCCTAAAACATTTTTAAAGGTGTGTAAATGAAAGTTATAAAGGCCTAAGAAAGTTATTTGAGGTGAAACTGTTTCAGATTTCCTCTCCTATCTATGCTATTGTCAGATTAAAACTTCTAAAGTTCACAATTTTAACATGAATGAATAGAGTTCTAATAAGCTATTAATGTAGACCTGGTAAATAATTATTATTAGCATCAACAATTTCTAACTTTTAAATTTCCTTTGGATGTCTTCAAAATATAGGCTTGAACATTATTCTACGAAAAACTTCATTGTTCCTGTCTGAAAGAATTACAGGGATGGAAATGGAGAGGAGCCTGAGGAAAAGAAGGTCCAGCAACAGGCCCAAAGTGGAATCCAGCTCAGGGGGAGGTCCCAAGGCCTGACACTATTGCTAAGGTTATGGAGTGCTCACAAAAAGGGACCAAGCATGACCACACAGCTGAAAGAATCAGATGCAAATATTTGCACCCAACCAATAGACAAAAGCGACTGACCACTGTTGTTGAATTAGAGAAAGCTGAGAAGAAGGCAATCCTGTAGGAGGATTACCTTCTACCTTACTAGCAGTTTCAATTAAACTGGACCCCTGAGATCTCTCAAACACTGGACCACCAAATAGGCAGGATACACTAGTTGATATAAGGCTCCCAACACGCATACAGTAGAGGACTGCCGGGTCTGTATTCATTCAGAGATGATGCACCTAACCCTCAACAGACTGGAGGCCCCAGGAAGTTTAGAAGTCAGGTGGGGTGGGGGTGGGGACATCCACCTGAAGACAAGAGGTATGGAGGAGGTATGGGAGGTGGAACAGTCAGAGGGTGAACAGGGGTGGGTGGAATAAAACATGGAGTGTAAAAGGATAAATAAATTACTTTAAAAAAAGAATAAAAAAAGACAAAGGAAAAAAAGAACAACAACAACAAAAACTCGGGGAGGGAGGAAACGGGAAAGGGGAAATGATTTTGAATGTATATAAAAAAAAAACTTAGAAAATAAAATTTAAAAAAAAAATAAACTTCAGGGAATTGACATCAAACCATGACTCAAGATCAAATGGACTCCAGATAATTATTCTTGTCAGCTAATAAAAGATGTTTCCCTGCCTACTGCCTATTCCAGAGGATAGAATTCCCTCTCCTCTCCTCTCTCTCTCTCTCGTTCTCTCTCTCTCTCTCTCTCTCTCTCTCTCTCTCTCTCTCTCTCTCTCTCTCTCTCTCTCTCTCTCTCTCTCCCACTCCCTCCCTCCCTCCCTTTCTCTCTGTTTTTTAGCCTGGAAGTTGTGTCTGAAGAAAATTGTATTTCAATTATGTGATTTTGAGTCTGTTCACAAAGCGAGATTTCCCTCTTTATGAACATGGATAATGTCATCCATTTAGCACCACAACAATGGAATGTATGCAATGTAAATATGCTCCAAGCAGTCTCAGCCCTGTAATGAATCACTGTCAATCATAACCAAGACATAGTACTTATGAAGTAGATGCTTCGTGACTGGCAGCTGATATTATGGGTCCTACACTTAGTCAAATAGTTAAATTTTGTTACATTAGAAAAACCATAAACTGAAATCAAGGGAAGGACTCTGCTGCATTCCTCATCTTAGAGCCAAGAATAATTTGATAATGACATCCTGAAACCATTTTCCAATTCATAGTAAATATCTTTCAAACATGTCTGAATGTATTATTACTTCTGTTCCTCCTGAACAGTAAAAATTAGCAAATCTTCATGAAGTGAACAATTCACTAAAATTAGTCAGTGATATAGACCACAGAGTAAAAAGAGCAACCATAGTATAGCTAACTATCATTTTCTCCTATGGATGTTACCAAGACTCCTCATCTTAGGCAATCCATATACTCAAGCTATTTTATCTGTACGGTCCAATACAAGAAAGAACAGATATTCTGTTTAAGTGAAAATATAATTTCTTGTACCTCAAGTAACTTTCAGTTGATTCAGAAAGAAAATAGAGTCTGGTTAGGAGTTTGGCTTAGTTATTAAAAGCATTGGCTGTCTAGAAGACCTAAGTTTGGTCTCTAGCTCTTATAGGATGGCTCACAACTACCTCTATCTTCCTGCATTTCTAAAGGACTTGGAAACGACCTTCTGACCTCTGTAGCCAATAGACATATACGGTGCACACACAAATTCAGGCAAAACACTAATGCTCAAAAAATAAAAATGTTAAAATTATTTTCACTATCCTGACTGTAAAATAAACTACTGCACAGACAAGTTCAGGCAAAACACTTATGCTCAAAATATAAAAATTTTAAAATTATTTTCAGTATCCTGACTGCAAAATAAGCTACTGCAATGGTGACACAAAAGATGTAGGAGTAACCAAACAATCTGGGTTCAGGCCATGCCATATGGAACACACTGTATTTGTTTCAGCAAGGATAGAAAAGTATTCTGGCAATCAGAAGGTAATGAATACTACAGAGTCATACAGCCCAAGAAATCTCATACAACAGATTTATTGGGATGGAAAACCCAGAGGGGTGTGTGGAGAGAATATCTTCTGTCTGTTTGGATGAGGCATCTGTCAATAAAAATCTGACAGCCTATAGCTTAGGCAGATGGCCTATAGCTTAGGAGGTGTGGCATACAGGAGGCAGAAAGGATTCTGGGAGAGTGCCAGGTGGAAGAATCGCCTGGGAAAATGTGACAAGACAGGCACATTGTACCTGAGCACAGGTAACCAGACACATGGCAGACTGTAGATTAGAATGAATGCATTAATATTTGTTATGATCTAGTCAGAGATGAGTCTAGATATATATGATCAAGGTATTTGTAAATATATTTTGAGTTTGAGTCTTATTCCTGGGAGCATGGGGATGGGAGGAAGAACCAAACTTAACTTCCACTGGGGCAGCTGCCTCAGCTCAGATGAAAAGCAGAAATGAACTGAGTAGAAGACAGGGATATATACCTATTCTTGGGGTTGGGCACAAATCTTTCCAGGGTAGGGATTGGTAGAATTTCGACTTGTGTGCTTCTCTGTAAGGATGGACTGGGGATGGGGAGGACTGAGGCTGGCCTATAGGGCAGTTAGAGTGTTCTCCGTGTGGAACTTGGCAGTTGGAAGTGCTCAGGGGAGGGACTTATTCACTCCTTGTCTCAAGGGATTAACACACATATCTGACACTGCTTGAGTGGTCAAGAAAAGGAAACTAGATATTCAAAATACTTAAGTTAATATCAATCCTACAGATTTAAAAATAAATACATAAATGAATTATAGTAACAATATAATTGCTGCTTATAATATTCTGCTGTACTCATAGATCAATGGCATCCTTATTGAGAACAAATGCAAAGACCTACAGCCAGTCGTTATTCCGGCAGACTGACAGACACACCGAGAAAGGGAGCGAGAGAAAGAGAGAGAAGGAGAGAGAGAGAGAGAGAGAGAGAGAGAGAGAGAGAGAGAGAGAGAGAGAGAGAGAGAGAGAGAGAGAGAGAGAGAGAGAGAGAGGAGGGGGGTAGCAGCAGCAACAACATAAAACTCAAAATGGGATGTCTCCATTAAATACCCCTCCTCAGAGCTCATGGAACCCTGAAATAGAAAAAGAAGCCAAAATAGTATAATTTCCAAAGGACAGACTAGACACAAAAGAAACAATGCTCTCTAAGTCAACTTATCAAAGTTTATATGTACTCACATAGACTGAGGCAGCAACCATAGGGTGTATTCGGGTCTTCAAACAAGTCCTCCACAAACATAGTTTTCAGTTTAATATTTTTAGGGGACTCCTGAATGTGTAAAATTATATCTCAGATTCTTGTGTCTTCTTCTAATCTCTTTTTCTTCTGTTGGTTTGTCAATTTGTACTTTAATGTAATGTTTTTCTGTTGGCAGCCTATGTTTCATTCTTAAATTTAATATAAAGATTACAGAAGAGAACCCCCTTCAGGAAATTGTCCTCTGACCTCCACACTTCATACCTTTACTGCCTCATAACAAACCAACAAACAAAAAAATAGGTGTTAAGTATCTTTGATGAGGGTTAGAGATGATTTAGTGATTAAGTGAATGTACTGCTCTTGCAGAAAACCTGAGTTTAGTTTCTAGCACCTCATCAGCTGGCTCACAACTGTGAAAGTGGAAGGTTTCCTAAAAGCAACATCTGAGTTTGTCTTCTGACACACCTATCTGCATGCTGTACACACATCCACCCATTGTTGGAGGGACATTACTTACTTTGTATGAAGTTGGATCTCTGTATTTTCAATTGTTAATCTGTACTGACAAAGGGTTAAGTGATGGCAGGATTTTGATAGTCATTTCTGACCCATCACTGGGTTTCAGATTCTTAAATTTTCCTCTTCCACACCTGCTAAAACACACATGTCATTGCTTGATGGCAACCCAAGAGATGTTCTGGCACCCTCTTACTGCTGATTGCTAATAATAAGTACCTGACAGCCAATAGTTGGGTCAGAAAGTGCTGGAGTTGACCAGGGCAGGAGAGAGACCCAAGGGACAAAAACAGATGCAGGAGTATCACAAGATACTGATGGAAACAGAAGGCAGGGAACAGAGCTGTAACAGATAGTGAGAACCATATGAGCATGTAGATTTTTGGACAACTTGAAGTAAGTTTAAATGAGCTAGCAGAAAGACTATCTCATCAAAATGCTTATAGCTTTGAAATATACAGAAATCTCTGTTCATTATACTCTCAGCTGGTCTGTGAAAAGTTCTGATTTCACCTATGCATACAACAACGCACAGCTCCAAACACCCATGCACACAAACAACACACATCCAGTATGTGATACATTTTCTTGGGTGTATGGATGAGTAAGCTGAGAAATAAACACTTTCAGGATTTTCCTAAAGAGAGAATCCAGAGAAGCATTCATCCCTCTTCTGAAGACCATTAACATTCCTGCCGAACAAGTATAGCCCAGCCTTCTCACATCTCTGTCTTGCTCAAATACCCTTTGATCCTTGGTAACAGGTTTGCAGGGCAGCAGTAGAGCCCCTGAGAACAAGTTCTTTGTTTTATTCATTGTGCAGTATGCATAGAGATAGGGAAGGCACACACAGTCCTAAGTATACATGTATGGATGCTCACACATACAAGCACATTCTCACACTCATGAAGAACCTCACCTGTATACATACATATATCACACACAATTGGAGAAACATCCTGTGATGTAGAGGTACATGATACACACCTACTTCAACAGGCTTTGTTCTAATTGTATGACCATTTTCTCTACTGTGCACTTGAGAAACTGCCCTGTATCTTCATTAACCAGACTTGTTTGTCAGTTCATGATAAGTGTGGCATCCATTGCTTCCTTCTTTTCCTGGATTTCCATCATAATATGTGGGATGCCAACCACTGTCCAATCATGTTCTCTCTTTCAGATGTCTCTGGATACAATATCTGAGGGTCCTCGAATGACAACTGTAGGACCAGTGTGATAGCCAGTCTCACAGCCTGGTACATCTATTAAGAAAGCCATGTCAAAGATGGAGGTAGATGCATGGAGCTCTCACAAGGCAGAGAGGGGGAAGGTACTCAAGCATGCCACTTCCCTCATTCAGCTTAGAATCTCTGTCTTCTCAACAAGTTCCAGTCAGTCTGTGGAGAACTTCATCCCTCTGCTCCCTCTGAATCTCTCTTGACCATTTATAGGTAAGTGGCCAGAGAGATCAGGGCACTGACCTAGTTTGTGAGCAACGAGTATTTCTTTATTGACACCTGTGCCTTTGCCTACCTATGTGGTATATTTTAGCTTCTGGCAGCTATATTGATGGTTTGTGGTGTTTGGTACTCCAGAACTTGAGCATGCTATATCACCAACTCTAGCCTAAATAGAACATCAACATCACTGTCATTCAAAGCTCAATGAAGCTAAGGCAAGAAAATCATGTGATTAGCCTGCCTTATATGGATATCCTACCTCAAAAAAATGCATGGTTTTCATTCAGAAATGTCATTATACCTCATAATTCATTTTTATTGAATATATTCTTCATTTACATTTCAAATGTTATACCCCTTTCTGGTTTCCCCCCTCCCTGAAAACACCCAACCCATCCTCCCACCAAGAATATGCTCCTCCACCCAACCCACTCCCATGACCCCCACTAAATTTCCCCAAACTTGGGCCTCTATTGTGCCTTCACAGGACCAAGGACCTCTCCCACTGATGCCCGATGAGGCCTTCCTCTGCCAATCTTTTGGCTGGAACCACGTGTACCCATTTGTTGATGGCTTAGTCCCAGGGACCCCTGGGTTGTCTGGTTGGCCAACATTGTTGTTCTTCCCATGGGGCAGCAAATGCCCCACCCCCAGCTCCTCCAGCCTGCCTTCCAATTCCTCTATTGTGAACCCCATGCTCAGTCCAATGGTTGGCTGTTAGTATTCACCTCTTATACCTTATAATTCATAGACTACAATTGTCACTATGCTAACAGGAAAATGTCAACAGCAGAGAGGAGAAACTGCTCTATAAGTTTGTGTTAAGGAAAGCACCTGAGAGGGTTTTTTTTTGTTGTTGCTTATTGGTGGAGAAGCACCAACACATCAGCAGGTGCCTCCTTTCCTCTCTAGAATTGGCTTTATTTGAGACCAGGTTTCACTATATAATCCAAAAAGACTAGAAGTTGTGGTGTATTTCTGTCTCTATCCTAAGTAGCAGGACTTCAGATGTAAGCCAGTATAGCATGCTTTTTGTCTTCTAGGTGAGTTACCTAATTATGTTGAAACTTAGTGAAAAGGAAAGGAAAGATATTAACAACTTTCTACCTAAAGTATCATGAAGCTCAGGACATTTGTTCCTTCTTCATTGCTGAAGTTCCTCATGCCATGTATGTTCAGTCACTATTTAAATTTGTCATTTAACTCAGCCAAGAACATATGTACATAAAGTTTATCCCAGTCAGACTAAACTCCCAGAGCAATTCCTGAAGGGCCTATGCTCAGGATAATAAACAGTAGGAAGAATGGGAAAATTTCCTATCTTCTATTTTCTCAAACAGGTCCTCAACTTGCAGCCACAAGGTCAACCCAGAAAACACATTCAGTGTCTACAACATAAATGCTATTATGCTTTCATTGTTGAAAATCAAGGAGAGCTAAAGGCTGAGTAGGAAGTCCATACACACCTGGCTAAAATATTCCATGTTCTCCTTCTCTTGCTGTCTTGCGGTTTTCAGGGACTTTAAGCTTCCACTAGAACTCCACACTCTCTACTTCCCCATGTTTTTACTGCCTGAGCCTCCACCCCACCTCCCTTGAGGTACTTGCCTCATGAATGAGCAAACCCAAGGAGGTTCATGAGCAGGTACAAGGTTGTAGAGTCCTTTGTTTATGGATTTCTACTTTTCTTGTTTTTTAGTCTTTGTGTGTGTGAATTTTTGGTCTACATGCAGGTATATGAATTCCTTATGAGAGTCAAAGTTACCAGAGGAAATTAGAACTTGAGTACAGAAC
This sequence comes from Tokudaia muenninki, assembly GCA_036184385.1. Taxonomy (NCBI): domain Eukaryota; kingdom Metazoa; phylum Chordata; class Mammalia; order Rodentia; family Muridae; genus Tokudaia; species Tokudaia muenninki. The sequence goes on from BTHS01000006.1 coordinate 15,141,994, forward strand.
CAACATATGGGTGCAATTTTTTTTAGTACTGAGCCCTGTCTGGAGCCCCATGCATTGTCTGTAAAATAAGTGGTACTCTGGAGATCATTGGAGATCAGAATGCTTTGTTTCCTCCTCATCTTTTGATCTAAGAACATTTACAAGGGAATACATGAGCCTAGTACTTTAACTGATAGTACCACCTCACTTAAATCTCTGTACTGACCTGCAACAAGTCAGGCTGGGGGTTGGGCTGTGTCTATGTCTACAGGGCCAGCTGAGCTATGAATAGACATAATCTCTGTCTTCACTTATCCCAACAAACAAGAAGGATAGGAGAGCATAATAGGGAAGGATATAATAGGAGAAGTGAAGAAAAAGAGAGTGTCTGGGACAGATGTGGGATGGAATGTAAGCATTGCAGAAAGGACACTTACATATTCACTTCTTATACTCATCTAGGCACAGACATCCAAAGGGCCCAGGGGTAAGAACACCTTGCACTGTAGTGATGGAACAGTTATCAGTGTGGCTTCTGTATATGATCTATTTGCTGAGAGTTGACTTGTGGAAATAGAAAGCTCATTATTCTCAGATAGCAATGGTTAGTGAGGCCCTGGATGCTCTTGGGGATCCAGTAGGAATCATTATGAACACATGATATTCATTTCTGTCATGTTAATTTAACAAACTTCTAGGCAACCTTGAAATAACCAGCTCAGTTCATAAATAACAGTTCAGTATTGCTTTCAGTTTACACCGTCCTAGGCCAGGTCCTAGGACCAAAGGATCAACAGGTTTATTCAAGGATGGATGTCTAGGCAACTGAATTCTTACATTGTATGTAATCTGGGACTCTGAAAATGCTTCAATCCCCAAGCTGAAGACCATGAGTCTTAAGTAAAAGGGAGGACCCTTGGGAGAGAACACTTCCAGCTTGTTTCAGCAACTGATGATTATGACCAAAATATTCAGTCCCAGGTGTGAGAAACCCACCTTGTACTTTTATTCTGGGAAGCCTGAAGCTACATAAACAATATAAGCTAGTACTATTTCTCTTGGTTACATACCAGAATTAGGTTATGGTAATAACCTACTGTTAAAGACGCCACAGTTCGGTATTGGCACATAGACAAATGATCTGAGTCTGGCAGACTTCTGACTGCTGCCTAGCATTCTCTGTGAAGTGTGGTGCTATGCATAGTGCTATGAGAAAAGTCATGTTCTGACCACTAGTGGATTTTATATGCTACAATGCTGGGAAGGATATGACTACAGATGCAATCATGGCACTCTTGCTCTAACAGTAACCAAAACGTTCTGATTGAAATTTTGGCCATTAAACATGATGGAATCCATGCCTAGAGGTCCAACCTGGTCTTAAACCCACATACTGGTACATAACAGATCATGAAGAGACATACTACTGTCATTTTGGACATACTGCCACACTGCATCCTGAATGTGTTCATGTTCATTCTACTCTGCAATTAAAAACAATGAATTCACGAAATTCCTAGGCAAATGGTCAGAACTGGAAAATATCATCCTTAGTGAGGTAACCCAATCACAAAAGAACACACATGGTATGCAGTCACTGATAAGGGGATATTAACCCAGAATCTCAGAATACCCTAGACACAATTCGCATATCAATAGATTTCCAAGAAGATGGAAGGAGAGACCCCTGGTCCTGGAAAGACTGGATGTAGGGGAATGCCAGGACAGAGAAGCGAGAGGGGGTTTAATGGGGAAAACAGGGGGGGAAGGGAGCTTATGGGACTTTCAGGGAGGGAGGAAACGGGAAAGGGGAAATGATTTTGAATGTAAATAAAAAAAAACTTAGAAAATAAAATAAAATTTAAAAAAATAAAAATAAAAAAAGACATTCTGCTAAAAAAAAAAATGCTGTCTTTTTTCTACAGAATGGTTTTACCTACTTTATCAAGTGTCAAGTGACCATAGGTGTTTGGATTCACTTCTGGGTCTTCAATTCTATTCCACTGATCTACCTGTCTGTCACTGTACCAATACCATTCAGTTTTAATCATTATTGCTCTGTAGCATAGCTTGAAGTGCAGAAGTGCATTTATTGTTGAGAATAATTTTTGCCATCCTGGGTTTATTCCAGATTAATTTGCCAATTGCTCTTTCTAACTCTATGAAGAATTGATTTGGAATTTTGATGGGGAGTGAGTTGAATCTGCAGATTGCTTTTGGCAAGATGGCCAGTTTTACTATATTAATCCTGCCAATCCTTGAGAATGGGAGATCTTACCATCTTCTGTGATTTTCCTTGATTTCTTTCTTCAGAGACTTGAAGTTCTTGTCATACAGATCTTTCACTTGCTTGGTTACGGTCACACCAAGTTATTTTAAGTTATTTGTGACTATTATGAAGGGAGTTGTTTTCCTAATTTCTTTCTCACCCTGTTTATCATTTGAGTAGAGGAAGGCTACTGATTTGTTTGACTTAATTTTTTTATCAACTTTCAGAGTTATCTGGTGGAATTTTTGGGGTCACTTAAGTATACTATCATATCATCTGCAAATAGTGATACTTTGACTTCTTCTTTTCCAAATTGCATCTCGTTGACCTCCTTTTATTGTCTAATTGCTCTGGTTAGAATTTCAAGTACTATATTGAATAGGTATGGAGAGTGGAATGTCTTGTCTGGTCCCCGATTTTAGTGAGATTGCTTCAAGTTTCTCTCCATTTAGTTTGACGTTGGCTACTGGTTTGCTGTATATTGCTCTTACTATGTTTCGGAATGAGAGTTAAATTCCTGATTTTTCCAAGACTTTTATCATAAAGGGATTTTGGATTTTGTCAAATGCTTTATCAGCATCTAATGAAATGATAATGTGATTTTTTTCTTTGAATTTGTGTATATAGTGAATTATGTTGATGGATGTCTGTATATTAAACCATCCCTGTATCCCTGGGAATGAAGCTTACTTGATCATGATGGATGATTGTTTTGACATGTTCATTGTTTCAGTTTGCAAGAATTTATTGAGGATTTTTGCACTGATATTCATAAGGAAATTTTGTCTGAAGTTCTCTTTCTTTTTGGGGTCTTTGTGCAGTTTAGGTGTCAGAGTAATTGTGGCTACAGAGAACGAATTGGGTAGTGTTTTTTCCATTTCCAATTTGTGGAATAATTTGAAAAGTATTGGTATTAGGTCTTTTTTGAAGGTCTGATAGAATTCTGCATTAAACCTATCTGGTCCTGGGCTTTTTTGTTTGGGAGACTTTTAATGACTGCTTCTATTTCTTTAAGGGTTATGAGACTGTTTAGGTCATTTTTCTGATCATGATTTAAATTTGGTATTTGGTATTTGGCTAGGAAATTGTCCATTACATCCAGATATTCCAGTTTTTTGAGTATAAACATTTGTAGTTGGATAAGATGATTTTTTAAATTTCCTCAGTTTCTGTTGTTATATCTCCCTTTTCATTTTTGATTTTGTTGATTCGTATTCTGTCTCGGTTGCCTCTGGTTAGTTTGTCTAAGGGTTTATCTATCTTATTGATTTTCAGAAGTGCTTAGCCAAGTATCCTCAGTATATACCCTGGGGTTTGTAGAAGACAAACTGACTGACATCCACCATCTTAGATTCTCTGGTGACTTTATCCTTTAATTTTATTACCATTAACCTCAACCACTCTCTTCACCTAAACATATTTTTAGGCTGTCTCTATCACATAGTTTTCAAATCTTACTACTTTATTTATTGTGCATTTAGATGCATGTGCTAAGTGTGTGACCTTCCCCCAGCCTTGAGAGGGCTAACCAGACCTTAATTGTCTACCACATTCAGTCTTCTGTTGACCTGTGTGGAGTCTTCAGACTTAGATGGAAGTCTTAGGCCTTCCCCCCTGCAGCTTCTTGCAAGAAACAGACTGCTCACTGAGCTCCCTTTGCAACTCAATCCAGCAAACAAAGGTCTTTGGGCTTTTTCCCCTATATAGTCAGAGCTGAACATTAAACTTTGAGCCTTGAGCAGAAAGAAATTTGACATGGCTCATTATTTTCTCTACCCTGTCTCTCTTTCATTCCCAGCTCTCCTTCTGGTGTACCCAGTTCTCTGTGTCCTCTGGACAGCTACATATGCATACTTAAATACATGTGTCATTGTGTTGTGGATGGGCCTGGTGCTGTTCTTTTCAACCAATCACCTAATGAGTAAATGTGCCCATCACTGGGCAAGTAGGAAGGACTTCTTGGTTCGACAGAGAAAGAGAGGAAACAAGAGAGTTACTTCCTTTTGGAACTGGGACAGCAGAGGGGTAAAATGTAGTTGTTAGAGTTTCATAGTAACATAGCTGATCCACAAGGATCTGCCACAGGAGGGATCAGATTTTAATAAGGCTTACAAGATTAGGTTTTAGTTGTTGCACCCAGAGATTGAGTTACCATTGTTTCTGAACTAAGTTTGTGTTGTGTTTTCCTCCATACTGCACCTTGTCTGGGTTCAAGAGAGAAAGGTATGGCGGCCAAGCATAGCTTTGCCTGAGGTGCTCTTCAAAGGCCTTGAGGGATTTGAAGCACAGGGTTGTAGTGGTAGCAACCCACCAACGAGAACTGAGCAAGCTAGGTGGAGAGGTTTCCGGAGCTCCTGGCCAGTGAATTTCCATGAATCTCCTGTGCATGGCAGCCAGGCCACCGGGGCAAAGAGTTTGAGGCACAAGCATGGGAAAGTGCCGGTCACACTTTTTTAATATTTAACTCAACATCAATGAACCCATTTTGAGATCAGAGGACAAATTGAATAAGTAATTTCCCCTCTGATACCATGTAAATGAAAGAAAGACCTCAAGTACGTAGGTTTTAGATAATACTATAGTTTTTTATTTTTGTTATTAAAAAAAAACATTTAGGGTATTCCATTGATTCCTAAGTGCTGTTACCTTAGGTAATCCCTAATCTCAGGGAGAGTCCAGCCTATAGCCTCATTAACCCAGTCCACAGAGACTTTGGAGTAGTGAGAAGGCTTTTGAATATCTTCTAACCAGGACAGATGATGTCTGTATTTGAGAGCTGTGGGTATGAACACTGCAACAAAAGATCTATGATGTCACAGTGCCTGGCTAGACACCCTAAATGTCTCACAGGAAATTGCCCATGAGTTATGATACACAAAAAAGTAACGACTCTCTCTCTCTCTCTCTCTCTCTCTCTCTCTCTCTCTCTCTCTCTCTCACACACACACACACACACACACACACACACACACAGACACACACATACACACCACAGAGATACATATAGGTGTAAATGATATATAGATGATATCAATATAATTGACATATAGAAATAGATCAACAATGCTTTTAAAATTGTAAACTAGTAGGGTTTTATGGAGACATAATATTATTATTAACTTTTACTTTTCTCTGATACATGCTATATTTCCAAGATAGATTAATTGTCCACAGTCCATTATCTAATTTAATCTTTTAAACAACTGTGTTCTAGCAAAATTCCCTTAACAATCTGTCTTTTACTTCACTCCTGACCTTTATATAGTATTCCAAATGAAATACACATAACTCAAGATTCAAAAGTAATGTCTAAAAACTTGGGAAAATGCATAACATTTCTTTTATGTGAAGTATCATATGCATAAACATCTACTTACCTAAAACATTCATATTTACATTTTGCTTAATAGAGGCATAATCCACATTGTATAGCTATCCATTCATTAACTGATGTACAATTAACCTGTTCCTATTTCATGGCTATTGTGAATACAGCAGGATGAACAGGGATGGTTCTCTATATTAGTTGATGATTGCTCAGCCCCTCTCTTTCACTGTATGTGCAAAATTGGTTCTTTACATTGAGAATTCTATAGAAAATATCACAACCTATTATGCTTCTAACAAATCTTCATGGTGTATTAGAAAATGAGTCATGATCTACCTCAAAACAAATAGTCATTGAAATAACCAAAGGACATATGGGTTAACACAGGCTTCTGTTGCTTGATTTGCCAAACTAAAATGTCCTTGTCCAAAAACAGGAAAATGCATGACTACAGATAACATGCTGATGGGCTTTCTGATGTTAGCACAATTTTGCAACAGTTAAAGTATATAGTGTAATGCAGCCCCTGGAAATACATGTAACAAATCTCTTGATCTCCCCCATAGTACACTTCTCCACACCTGATGACAACACCAACTTTGAACTTAGATTTCCCCAAAGAAAGCGAGGAAGATTGTTCTAACTTTTGCTCTACTCATTATGATCTAACAAACTCTTGGTCCTCATGATTAATTACCAAAATGAAATCATTGATTTGCACTGGGGATAAATGTGTTTTCTTTTTAGAGGTATTCTAGAACCTGTATAAATACATGCCCAATAACAACACAGATAAAACAGTAATGGACTCTCTGAGGGATGTCAGAAGCAATCACTATCCCTTTATGGGCTCTGATAACTGGCCTCATGCAGCAATCTGCCCAGTATTTCCTGGAAAATATGGGACTTCACCATTTCTTTGGATCTGTCTTAGAAAACAGATACACTGAAGAGATCTTCAATGGGAAAGGAAATCAGAGCTGTTTCTCCAGTACGTGATTAGGAGCTGGCCTTCATCCCTGTGAGTAACCCCATCCTTGTGGAGACTGGGTGGGTAAGATTCTTGCAGCTTTATGTTTCTGCTTAAACTTCTCTTCTCCTTCCTACAATCCAGTGTATTCTGAAACCAGCATTAATCATTAGAATGAATTTGGTTTTGTCTCCACAGTTTACCTAATTTTGTCAATGATTTCTCTAGGCAAAAGAAATGTCTATGTCATGGTGCAGCACTCGTTTGAAAATGTCTTTTAATATGACTTCCATATATGATATGATGGGTTTTTAGTTGTTGAATAAAAGCTTATTGTTCTTATGGAAATCAAAATAAACCAAGTAAGTTGAAAACTAAACAGGAGCATTCAAAATCTGAGTTTTAAAAAAATCTGTGTATCCAAAGACTTTAACAGAGATGACAGTAATATTTTTGGATTGTCATTGATGAAAGGTAGACATTTATCCAATATAATTCCAGCACCAGATTCATTAGAAACACAGCTAAAATATGGACATTTCTGAATCAATGATATGCTTGGATCTCTCAAAATGTTTTCTCCACATAGATGTTACATGTATATATCAATATTGTTTTTTATAAACAGAAAGCTATTGACTTTTTCAGAAATATTTTGTATTCTAAACAATGGTGAGTACTATAAAAGTATATCAACACAGGTTGGATTTTTTTAAAGGAACATTCTTTATAACATTCTATATAAAGATCTTGATTCAAGTTCTTATATAAAGTATACTACATTTGTATTATCATTTTTAAAATTGTTTTATTTATTTTTAGTTTATATACACTAGTGTTTTGATGGCATGAATGAGCCAGGTCCCTGGAATTGGAGTTACAGACAGTTATAAGAATCATGTGGATGCTGGCAATGGAGTGTGGGTACTCTGGAAGAGTAACTAGTGCTGTTCACCACTGAACCATGCCTCCAACTCTTAATAATATTTTGGAATATTTAATTATTTTATGAATATGATTGTTCAGCTTGCTTGTATGATAAAAGATATATTAATAGAGTGCCTCGAATATGAGCAGTTCTAAAACAATCCCCTAACAACAAATTTGTATTTTTAACACAATGTTATGAAAGATGATGTTGAATTCTAATGGAGCAAAAATGCACTCATGTCTAAAAATGTTCGTGTATACACATGCAGAGCCCATAATATGTTAAATATGTGTTTATGTTGTTGAACAAGAGAGATAGAGTTGCATCCCATGTACAATTCCATCATGAGGGAAAAGGAAATAAATTAAGTGTAAATTAAATATTCTGGGTTGATATCCTTGCCAGATTTTTTTTTCAGAGAAAACTCCTGTAGTGACAAAGAAAGGCCACATTCTTGAGATAAAAGATTCCAAGACAATTGAAAATCTTAAATAATTGGTAAGACTCTTGAAGACAGCACTGCCCTACCTGATCCAAGGAAGCCATCTCCATGTTGTCTCAAAATAAAACCCTGAAAACTACAGAAGAAGTGACTCTTCAGATACTTTTGCTTTGGCAGGCTGGGATTGGGACTGTGGGCAACATTCTTGTGTTTCTTCATAATTTTTCTCCAATTTTGACTGAATCTCAGCTGAGGCCCATTCATGTTATTCTATCAAACTTAGCTGTGGCCAATACCTTCATTCTCCTCCTCTTGACATTTCCAAATCATATGACACTTTTGGCTCCAAGAAAGCCTCCAACTGACCTCACATGTAAACTTTCATACTTCTTTCACATGGTGGCTCGAAGCACAAACATGTGCTCTACCTGTGCCCTGAGCACCTACCAGTTTGTCACTCTTGTTCCTGGTAATTGGGCTAGGGTCATGCTCAAAGAAATATCCCCCAAGGTCATGAGATATTCTTGTTACTGTTGCTGGTTGTTCAGTGTCTTAAATAATGCTTACATTCCAATGAATGTCAGTGGGCCACAGAAAACACACAATAGCACTGATTCTAATGGTAAGTGGGTCTGCTCCATCTCTGTTGTCAGGGTTGGCATGAGCTTCGTGCAGTTTGCCCAGGACATTTTATTCATCAGCATCATGATCTGGACCAGTTTCTCTATGGTGATTCACCTGAACAGACACCACCAGAGAATGCACTATATACACAACCACAATCAGAAGCTCAGAGCCTATGCTGAGACCAGAGCATCCCACACTATAGTCATGCTGGTGGTCACATTTGTGACCTTTTATCTTCTAGATTGTATTTGTACTTTCTTTCATATTTCTTTTGTGAACACTCGTTTCTGGTTGAGGCATGTCAAAGAAGTTCTGACTGTAAGCTTCCCCACCATTTCTCCCTTACTGTTGATCTTTAGGGATTCTAAGGGTCCTTGTTCCAGACCCTTCATTGTGGGGCTGCAAAGCCATGTGACTGGGGTAGCAAGTCTGGAGCAAGAGTGAGGTCAAGATGTGTGCAAACCTTGAGAATCTAAACATGAGACTGGAAGGAGTAGGGCTGTTCCCTCCTCTCCGGAGATGTACCCTTGTATGTAGCCAGTACAACTTCACATCTGCCACACTTAATATAGTCATGTATCTTGGTGGCTAGGTTTTGCATCAAATTTCCTATCTCCTTATTAAGACAAACCTAGCTATCAGTTGGAATTCTTCTTCATGTAACTGAAGAATTTCAAGCACCTCAGTCTCTGACAATGATGTACACTCAACCCAAAACACTCCCCACCCCGGGCTTTAATAGCCCTTCTTCACCCCTAATAAAGAGAGCTAATTCCCTATAAATTGTCTTGAGAGAAGGTTGTTTATCCTGAAGTCACATTGGTTGAGATCCTGTTAAACCATCTACCAGGCTAATCTTCAATGCTCCAAGTAAATCAGGTGGGCAGTGGTACCATGATATCCCAAGGGCAGAAGAAGACTTGGGATTGAAATTGGCACACAAAGAGGATTCAACAGGATCTCTGGTTCAAGCAGGACTTGATGAGTCCATCCTAACCTTTGACATCATCCCAAAGGCCCCAAGCCTCCATAATATGAGTGCCCACAGACTAATTTTTCTATTTTGTTTTGATTTATGTGATCAAGTCTGGTTCAGAGACATGGAAAGGACAACTGAAATCAGCTGGCCATTGTACTGCCTAGTATTGGTAGAAGGTCCCCAAACCTCTGCCTGAACCCCAACAATCCACGTGGGCATTGGCAAAAACCTAACTTTTTCTCCTCAAAAGAGAAAAAATCAGTTACACAGCAGCCAACAAATACTGCTAGGGTAGTTAATTGAGCTCTTAAACCTGCAGTCAGGTGATATTTTGGGACACTATGGAATCCCCTGATAGCTGCAAGGCTTCTGAAATGTTATTCTCTGGATCAGGTGTTTCTTTTCCTTTTCTATCATGGGAAATATCTCATCACAAAAAAAATCATGCAGAATATGAAATAGGTGCCCTCTTAAACTCCTGTGTAATAAAACTAACCTCAAAGAAAACTCCCCTCTTTTGGGGATCAGATTTGTGAAATAGCTCCATTTATGGCCATGGGAAATTCTTACAACTGATACATGGATCCAGGTCATTTACCTGACATGGCACAGAGACAACTAAGAAGGAAAAACTCCATCCTTCCAGTTTTTGCTTTTCATAGCCATTGGAGATGTTTCTGAACACTGTGTGATGATGTGTCTCTGTCCTTCTATGCCTTTCTAAGAAAACATTAATATGAATTTGTCAAAATAAAAAGCCTATGACCTCTATTGAAGAGCAGATTTATAAGGTGGGACTTCTAGACAGAGGGAGGAAGACTGGGAAGAGTCTGGTATAGGGATATTTGTGTCTAAGACACTCAGGAAGTCTTAAAGCAAAATTGAGGAGAGGTAACTAGCCATGTATCATATTAGTATAAATGGGATAACTGAATTATGAGCTAGTGGGAACAAGCCTAACTTAAGGAAGGATTCTCTTCCCCTACTTGAACACAGGCTTTCCCAAGGCCATGGACAAAGTGCTAATACAGAACAGCCACAAAGGGCCATACAACATCACTTTCTAACTGGTTGCAAGGCCAGCAGAATTCCTGACTTCCTTATTGGCAAAGGATAGGGCTCCCATGCTTTCAATACTTTCCTCTCCACTTCCTGCTAAGGGACTATCAGGGAACAGGGACCACTCAACTACACAGTGCCTCCAAAAGGGCCAGCGGGGAGCACTGGGTGCACAGCTCTTCAGTGTCTCCCCCAGTGCAAGCAGGAAGTGCTTACTTCACAGCTCCTCCGTGCTGTGCAACAGGGACAAACTCAATCCTCAGGCCAACTCCAGATATGACTCACAGGAAATAATTACTGCACATATGGATGCCCAGCTTTCTTCTCTGTAGCAGAGGGGACTTCTGATTCACAGGGAATATGTGGCTGTTATGAGCTGCCAAGTCACTTTTCTCAGATTTGAGTATTAAGATTTTGGGGGGGGGGTGGTATGAAATTGTATGTTTTTAAAGAGAGTGTCAGTTATTCTACACTGGCCTCAAACTCTCTGTGCAGAGGACGACCTTGAGTGTCTGGTCCTCTTGCTTCTACCCCTCAATCATGGGTTTCTGGCCATAACCCACCCCATTTGATTTGATGCAAGCCTAGAACCCAGGGACTCCTGCATGCTAGACACACTGAGCTACAGCACTAATCCTGTTGTTGTTGTTGATGATGATGATGATGAAGTTTTTAAGAATTCATACTGCCACCAAACTAGACTACTGTTCTCTATATAGTACAGGCTGGCCTTGACTGTAAGACTAGTCTCCTACACAGGAGACAGGCCTACTAAGTCTACAGAGTCCTGAGATGTTATGCATACACCCTCACCCTATCTCTGACATCTATATTTACTCTTCTAATCCATGAGCATGGGAGATCTTTCCATCTTCTGAGATCTTCAATTTCTTTCTTCAGAGACTTGAAGTTCTTGTCATGTAGTAGATCTTTCACTTGTTTAGTTAGAGTCACATCAAGGTATTTTATATTATTTTTGACTATCATGAAGGCAGTTGTTTCTCTAATTTCTTTCTTAGCCTTTTTATCCATTGAATACAGGAAGGCCACTGATTTCTTTGAGTTAATTTTATATCCAGTCACTTTGCTGAAGTTGTTTATCAGCTTTAGAAGTTCTCTGTTGGAATTTCTGTGGTCACTTAAGTATACTATCATATCATCTGCCACTAGGCAAATGGATGGAACTAGAAAATATCATCCTGAGAGAGGTAACCCAGTCACAAAAGAACACACATGGTATGCACTCACTGATAAGTGGATATTAGCCCAGAATCTCAGAATACCCAATATACAATTCACAGACCAAACAAAGCTCAAGATGTAGGAAGACCAATGTATGCACACTTTGTTCCTTCTTAGAAGGGGGAACAAAATACCCACAGGAGGAGATACTGAGATAAAATGTGGATCTGAGTCTAAAGGAAAGACCATCCAGACACTACCCCACCTCGGGATCCATCCCATATACATTTACCAAACCCAAACACTATTATGGAAGCAAACAAGTGCTTGCTGACAGGATCCTGATATAGTTGTCTTCTAAGAGGCTCTGCCAATGCCTGACAAATACAGAGGGGGATGCTCTCAGCCAACCACTGACGTCAACACAGGGTCCTCAATGGAGGAGCTAGAGAAAGGACCCAAGGAGCTGAAGAGGTTTACAGCTCCATAGGAGAAACAACAATGTGAACCAACCAGTATCCCCAGATCTCCCAAGGACTAAACCACCAACCAAAGGTTCCAGATGGGTATCTAGCAGAGAATGGCCTTGTTGGACAACAAAGGGAGGAGAGATTCCCTAGTCCTGAGAAACCTTGCTGCCCTAGTATAGGGGAATGCCAGGACAAGGAAACAGGGGCGGGTGGGTTGGTAAATGCAGTGAGGGGGGATGCAGAATGGGAGATAGGTTAAGGGTATTCGAAGAGTAAACCAAAAAGGGAATAACATTTGAAATGTAAATGAGGAAAACATCTAATAAAAAAGAAAAAAATCATAGTTAAAGTAAAAAAGGAGAATGAAGATGTGTGGAATTTTGGGGAGCAAAATATTTGACAAAGCCTTTAGAATTTCAAAGCAGTATCTCATGTTCATAACAACCTTATCAGTGACAGCCAGAATCTGGAAACAATCCAGATGTCCCATTATGGAAGAATGGATACCGAAAATGTGCTTCATTTACAGAGTAGAATACTATTGAGTTATTAAGAATGAGGAAATCATAAGTTTTACAGGCAAATAAATGGAACTAGAAAATGGCATACTGAGTGAGGTAGCTCAGATCCTAAAAGGCATGCATGGTATGTACTTGGTAATTAGTGGATATTAGGCAAAAAAAAAGAATAGAAAACCCAAGATATATTCCACAGAAATCAAGGTTATCAAGCCGAAGGGACTTGGTGAGTATGCTTCAATCCCACTTGGGAGGGAGAAGAAAGCAATCATGGGGGGCATAGGGAACTGGGTGGGAGAGAAGAGGCAGAGAGGAAAAGGGGAACATGGTCAGGTATTGGGGAAACAGGAAAGAAGCCCTCAGGACCAGCAAAATGAATGGAAATATGCATTCTTGAGGGGTTGGGAAGTGAGGCCACCCTCTAGAATATACCAGAGACCATGGAGGTGAGAGACTCTCAGCACTCAAAGGGAGAGACCTTAGGTGAAATGTCCAACAGTTGAGAGAAGGAACTTGTAGAGTCCACCTCCAATAGAAAGACAGCATCAAAAGAGGAATGGGGTTGCCATTCTACAGTCAAAAATTCTGACCCAGAATTGTTCCTGTCTTAAAGAACTGCAGGGACAAAAATCAAAAAGAGACTGAGGGAAAGGAAGTTCAGTGACCTGCCCAACTTGGGATCCATCTCAAGGGGAGGCTCCAACATCAGTGGCCTAGCATGACTGTCCTCTATGATGCCCAAAAAAACAGCTGACTGAGACAGACCCAGAAACTTACATCCAATGAATGGAATGAAGTTGAAGACCACTGTGGTTAAATTAGGGAAAGGCTGGAGGAAGCTGGGGAGGAGGGCTACCCCAAGGTAAGACTAGCAGTCTCAACTAACCCGGATTCCTGAGATTTCTTAGACACCGAGCCACCAACCAGTCAGCATACAAGAGCTGTTCTGAGGCCCCCATCACATATACAGAAGATGTCTGCCAGTTTGGCCTCAGTGAGTGAAGACAGGTCTAACCCTTGAGAGACTTAAGGCCCCAGGGAGTGAGAAGGCCTGGCATGGGGTGGAGAGGGGGCATCCTCTTGGAGACAGGGGGAGGAAGAATGGGATGAGAAACTATGAGAAAGTGGACCAGGAGATGGGTAAGGAATGGATTGTAAAAAAAAAAAAAAGTAATTTTATTAAAAATGCATGACCCTAAAAAAAAAGTCCCCGCATTCTCATCATGACAGCCCCGTTAGCAGAATCAGCCAGGATGCCCATGTTATCCAGATTGTACTGCATCAGCCTTCACTTGGACATCTAGTCTTAGTCTTTTCTATAACTTTGTTGGTGTTTCCCCATTGTATTTCTGACTGACCTGCATAAAACAGCATTCTTCATTTAAAACTATATGCATGCCTCCCTTTTCAGCAGTAATTAAATCTAATGCTCTGTGCTTTTTGAGGAACATTGCAGCCGATCTAATTTTTCAGACTGACTATGCTTTCTTGAACTACAGGTTCAAGAACAAATTATTCCTTTGTCAGCTGACCACTATAGGTTATCAATGGATGTGGTCATCTCCAAAAGGAAACACAAACTGCTTTATTGGTGTGAGTATTTCCATCACAGCACAAGGAGGTCTGAGGGATGATCTGTGACTACCATGCTCTCTAGTAGCACTACCTGAAGAGATAAGGCTTTTTCTTTCTAGGCTGTAGTAAGTTATCTTTCTGACTCCCCTGAAACTGGGGCTGCCCTGGGACAAGATTGCCCTCCAGGCTATCTTATCTGACAGGTCAGAGAGGTTGGGAACAATCTGCATAGATGCACATCCACAGGATCAGGGGAGCATTAGGCAGCAGAGCAGGAGCTGAGCCATTGTCCTTATTTTCTTATGAGGTTGTTTTGACAGGGCCAGTTTCAGGGGTTGGTCTGGGTCAGCTCTCATGGTCTACTCCTGGATCAGGTCTACAGGAGCCTTAGCAAGGGTATTGTGGATTCATGGCTTGATAACTGCAATTTTAAAGCATAAGAGAGTGTTAAGGATTGGGTAATTTGCTACCAAGTCTTTCAAGAACTGCTGCAGTCAGACGTGTCACAATTTTAGAGTTCCCTGAGTCCTTTGGGAGTAGGAAATGTAGGTAACCACATGGGACCTCAAAAGAAGAGTAACCACATTTACAAGGTGTGCAATGTACTCTGAATAGTAAAAATGGCAGAATGTCTGCCCAAGTGAGGTCTGTTTCATCATAATGTTTGGTTAATGTCATTTCAAAGTTCTATTTATTCTCTCAACACATCCTAATGATTTGGGATGGTAGTACAGGTACAAGTTCAATGTTAACTCTCCTCTCTATGCAGGTAGGAAAAGTTCTATCCAGCCTCAAAAAGTACACACCAAACCCAGCAAATATCAATCCCCTTTGCTAGATGGAATGTTAGTAAAGACCACCTCTCAATGTTGAAATTGGTAAGAACCATGTTGTGTGAGCATGTGGGACTTAAGTAATGTTGGAATTGTTCCAAGAACATTGCAGACAGGCTTTGCCAAATCTTTGGCCAATGATGGCAATATCAGGGCCATGACACTCCTGTGCAACAATTCTTACAGGGAAGTATTTCCAGATGGGTTGTTCCATGAGGTTGTCAGACTAGGCTGGGAGCTGTCCTCACTGGAATTATTACCCTATATGTGGTAATCTCCCAGCCCTTCTGATTTTCAGTAGCCTCTTCTTTAGTGGTTCTTTTTCTTTCTTCTGTTTTATACCATGGGAGCTTTGGGAGAAACCAGAGTGTAAAGACATCTTCAGACCTTCTGGGAGCTAATTGAAGGTATTGTGGGGTTAAGTCTTCATGGGCTCCATCTTGGCTTTTTGTGTGAGCCTAACAGTGTACCAGTACCACAGCCCATGATGGGAGGGGGATATAGACAGTTTCTTGGAGCTATAAGATTTTGTCTCTCTTTTAATTTCTTTGTCATCTAAAGAAAACAGCCCCCTTTGCCAGGAACCATCTTGGACAGTCTAAAGCTAGAAGGTAGCCTTACTGGAGGTGGCCACATTTTTGCATGGTCTGCGATGGGTGACTCTATGTGGTCCCTAATAGACTTCATCTCAGGAATGTTTCTTGCAGCTGATATTCTTTTCCTGACATTATTAAACTAGTATAATAATTATTAGCCTAACCTATCGAGCAGACTTCCTACAGATCAACATAAAGATAAACTTTCATGAATTAACGCCATTAGATGAATTAATGATTTTATAGTATTCCTGGTTTGATTCAAATAATTTTACAAAGAAAGTTTTAAGAGATGGTCTTAGTTGTTTTGCTAGAAAAATGTAATAAAGTTAGAATCAAGAATAGAATTTCCCATGTTATAATAGTATGTAAATTACACAATAAGGTTTAAAATGACATTTCTGAGTGTCTCCAAATAGAAACTGGAGAGAGAATACAGTAGCAGCTTGACAGCACACACTTGAAAGCTCTAGAACAGAAAGAAGCTAATACACTCAAGAGGAGTAGAAGGCAGAAAACAACCAAACTCAGGGCTGAAATCAACCAAAAGCAAACAAACAAACAGGACTATACAAAGAATCAACAAAAGCAGGAGCCGGTTCTTTGAAAAAATCAACAAGATAGATAAACCCTCAGTCAGACTAACCAGAGGGCACAGAGACAGTATCCAAATTAACAAAATTAGAAATGAAAAGGGAGATATAACAACAGAAACTGAGGTAATTCAAAAAATCATCAGATCCTACTACAAAAGCCTATACTAAAGACAACTGGAAAACCAGGATGAAATGGACAATTTTCTAGACAGATACCAAACACCAAAATTAAATCAGGATTAAATAGACCATCTAAACCATCCCATAAACCCTAAAGAAATAGAAGTGGCGATTGAAAGTCTTCTAACCAAAGAAAAGCACAGGACCACACGGTTTTAGTGCAGATCCCCTTAGAAAACAAACACCAATACTCTTTGTACTATTCCACAAAATAGAAACAGAATGAACACTACCCAACACATTCTATGAAGACACAATTATGCTGATACCAAAACCATAAAAAGACCCAACAAAGAAAGAGAACTTCAAACAAATTTCCCTTGTGAATATTGATGCAAAAATACTCAATAACATTCTTGCCAAACAAATCCAAGAAAGCATCAAAGTGACCATCCACCACCATCAAGTAGGCTTCATCCCAGGTATGTAGGGTTAGTTTAATATATGGAAATCCATCAATGTAATTCACTAAATAAACAAACTCAAATTAAAAACCACATGGTCATTTCATTAGATGGTAAAAAAGCATTTGACAAAATTCAGCATCCTTTCATGTTAAAAGTCTTGGAACGATCAGGAATTCAAGGCCCATATCTAAAAACAGTAAAAGCAACATACAGCAAACCAGTAGCCAACATTAAACTAAATGGAGAGAAATTTGAAGCAATCCCACTTAAATCAGGGACTAGACAAGGCTGCCCTCTCTCTCCATGCCTATTCAATATAGTACTTGAATTTCTTGCTAGAGCAAATAGACAACAAAAGGAGGTCAAAGGGATACAAATTAGGAAGGTAGAAGTCAAAGTGTCATCATTTGCAGATGATATGATAGTATACTTAAGTGACATGAAAAACTCTACCAGAGAACTACTACAGCTGAAAAACGACTTCAGCATAGTGGCCAGATATAATTTTTTTTATTATATTCTATATTTTTTATTTACATTCCAAATGATTTCCCGTTTCCTCCCTCCCCGAAAGTCTCATAAGCCCCCTTGCCTCACTCTGTTCCCCATTTAACCCCCTCTCGCCTCTCTGTCCTGGTATTCCCCTACATCCAGTCTTTCCAGGACCAGGGGTCTCTCCTTCCATCTTCATGGAAATCTATTGATATGTGAATTGGGTCTTGGGTATTCTGAGATTCTGGGTGAATATCCCCTTATCAGTGACTGCATACCATGTGTGTTCTTTTGTGATTGGGTTACCTCACTAAGGATGATATTTTCCAGATGATATTGTCCATTTGCCAAGAATTTCATGAATTCATTGTTTTTAATTGCAGAGTAGTATTCCATTGTGTAAATATACCACATCTTCTGAATCCATTCCTCCATTGAGGGACATCTGGGTTCTTACCAACTTCGGGCTATTATAAATAAGGCTACTATGAACATAGTGGAGCATGAGTCCTTATTGCATGCAGAGGAAGCCTCTGGGTATATGCACAGGAATGGTAGAGCAGGATCCTCCAGGAGTATATGCACAGTTTTCTAAGAAACTGCCAAACTGATTTCCAGAGTTGTTGTACCAGCTTGGAGTTCCACCAGCAGTGGACGAGTGTTCCTCTTTCTCCACATCCTCGCCAGCACTGGCTGTCTCCTGTGTTTTTGATCTTAGCCATTCTGACTGGTGTGAGGTGGATCTCAGGGTTGTTTTGATTTGCATTTCCCTAATGAATAAGGATGTTGAACATTTCTTTAGGTGCTTCTCAGCCATTAGATATTCTTCAGGTGAGAACTCTTTGTTTAACTCTGTACCCCATTTTTAATAGGGTTATTTGGCTCTCTGGAGTCTAACTTCTTGAGTTTTTTGTATAAATTGGATATTGGCCCTCAGTCGGATGTAGAGTTGGTAAAGATCTTTTCCCAGTTTGCTGGTTGCCACTTTGTCCTTTTGACAGTGTCCTTTTCCTTGCAGAAATTTTGTAATTTTATGAGGTCCTATTTGTCAATTCTTGATCTTAGAGCATAAGCTATTGGTGTTCTGTTCAGGAAATTCTGCACTAAAACCATCTGGTCCTGTGCTTTTTTTGGGTGGAAGACTTCTAATGACAACTTCTATTTCTTCAGGGGTTATAAGACGGTTTAGATGGTCTATTTGATCCTGATTTAATTTTGGTATTTGGTATCTGTCTAGGAAATTGTCCATTTCTTCCAGATTTTCTAGTTGTGTTGAATACAGTCTTTTGTAGTAGGATCTGATGATTTTGAATTTCCTCAGTTTCTGTTGTTATATCTCTCTTCTCATTTCTGAGTTTGTTAATTTGGATACTGTCTCTGTGCCCTCTGGCTATTCTGGCTAAAGGCTTATCTATCTTGCTGATTTTCTCAAAGAACCAACTCCTAGTTTTGTTGACTCTTTGTATGGTTTTATTTGTTTCTACTTGATAGTTTTCAGCCCTGAGTTTGATGATTTCCTGCCTTCTACTCCTCTTTGGTGTATTTGCTTCTTTTTGTTCCAGGGCTTTCAGGTGTGCCATTAAGCTGCTAGTGCATGCTCTCTCCCGTTTCTTTTTGGCGGCACTCAGGGCTATGAATTTTCCTCTTAGCACCACTTTCATTGTGTCCCATAAATTAGGGTATGTTGTGCCTTCATTTTCATTAAATTTCAAAAAGTCTTTGATTTCTTTCTTTATTTCCTCCTTAATCAAGGTATCATTGAGTAGAGCATTGTTCAGCTTCCACGTGTATGTGGGTTTTCTTTTGTTTTTGTTGCCATTGAAGACCACCCTTATTCCATAGTGATCTGATAGGAGGCATGGGATTAGTTCAATTTTCTTATATCTGTTGAGGTCTGTTTTGTGACCAATTATATGGTCGATTTTGGAGAAAGTACCATGAGGTGCTGAGAAGAAGGTGTATTCTTTTGCTTTAGGATGAAATGTTTTACATATATATATATATATATATATATATATATATATATATATATATAAAACATATATATATATATATATAAAACATATATATATATATATATATATATATATATATATATATATATATATATGTTAGTTCCATTTGGTCCAAGGCTTCAATTAGTTTCACTGTGTCCCTGTTTAGTTTCTGCATTCCTGAATGATTCATTTCAAAGAGTTGGGTTTTGAAGTCTCCCACTATTATTGTGTGAGCTGCGTTGTGTGCTTTGAGCTTTAATAAAGTTTCTTTTATGAATGAGGGTGCCCTTGCATTTGGAGCATAGATATTCAATATTGAATTCGTTTTTCTTGGTGGATTTTTCCTTTAACAAGTATGTAGTGTCCTTCTGTGTCTTTTTTGATGACTTTAGGTTGAAAGTCAATCTTATGTGATATTCGGATGGCTACTCTGGCTCCTTTCCTGGGACCATTTGCTTGTAAGATTGTTTTCCAGCCTTTTACTCTGAGGTAGTGTTTGTCTTTGACACTGAAGTTTGTTTCCTGCATGCAGCAAAATGCTGGGTCCTGTTTACATATCCAGTCTATTACTTTATGTCTTTTTATTGGGGAATTGAGACCATTGATATTAACATAGATTAAGGAATAGTGATTATTGCCACCTGCTATTCTTGATGCTATCTTTATGTTTGAGTGGTTATCTACTTTTGGGTTTGATGAAAGAAGGTTACTATCTCATTTTTTCCAGGGTGTAGTTCCTTTCCTTATATTGTCGATTTCCACCCATTATCCTTTGCAGGGCTGGGTTTGAGGAAAGATACCGTGTAAATTTGGTTTTGTCATGGAATGTCTTGGTCTCTCCATCTATGGTGATTGAGAGTTTTGCTGGGTATAGTAGTCTAGGCTGGCTTTTGTGTTCTCTTAGAGTCTGTATGAGATCTGCCCAGGATCTTCTGGCTTTCATAGTCTCTGGTGAGAAGTCTGATGTGATTCGGATAGATCTTCCTTTATATGTTAGTTGGCCTTTACTCTTACTGCTTTTAATATTCTTTCTTTGTTTAGTACATTTGGTGTTTTGATTATTATGTGATGGGAGGTTTTTCTGTTCTGGTCTAGTCTACTTGGAGTTCTGTAGGCTTCTTGTACTCTTGATCTCTCTCTTTTGGTTAGGGAAGATTTCCCCCATGATTTTGTTGAAGATATTTACTGGCCCTTTAAGTTGCAAATCTTCACACTCATCTATACCTATAATCCTCTAGGTTTGGTCTTCTCATTGTGTCCTGGATTTCCTGGATGTTTTGGGTTACAAGTTTTTTGCATTTTGCATTTTCTTTGGCTGTTGAGTCGATGCTTTCTATGGTATCTTCAGCACCTGAGATTCTTTCTTCCATCTCTTGTATTCTATTGTTGATGTTTGCATCTATGACTCCTGATTTCTTCCCAAGGTTTTCTATCTCCAAAGTTGTCTCCCTTTGTGATTTCTTAGTTGTTTCTACTTCCTTTTTTAGATCTTGGATGGATTTGCTGAGATCCTTCACTTGTTTGTTTGTATTTTCCTGTATTTCTTTAAGGTATTTTTGCGTTACCTCTTTCAGGATTTCTGCCTGTTGACCCAAGTTCTCCTGCATTTCTCTGAGCGATTTTTGTGTTTCCTTCTCATGGGATTCCATCTGTTGATCCATCGTCTCCTGCATTTCTTTAAGCAGACCTCGTGTTTCCTTTGTAAGGGCATCTATCCGTTGATTCATTTCTTTAAGCACTTTTTGTGTTGCCTCCCTATGGGCCTTCGTCTGTTGACCCATATTCTTCTTCATTTCTTTAAGTGATTTTTGTGTTTCCTTTGTAAGGGCATCCTCCCGTTGATTCATTTCTTTAAGCGATTTTTGTGTTGCCTCCTTATAGGCCTCCATCTGCTGACCCATATTCCCCTGCATTTCTTTAAGTGATTTTTGTGTTTCCTTTGTAAGGGCATCCTACCGTTGATTCATTTCTTTAAGCGATTTTTGTGTTGCCTCCTTATGGGCCTCCATCAGTTGACCCATATTCTCCTGCATTTCTCTAAGTGATTTTTGTGTTTCCTTTGTAAGGGCTTCTACCCATTGATTCATATTCTCCTGTATTTCTTTATGAGATTTATTTGCATCCTTCTTGAAATCCTCTAATAGCATCATGAGAAGTGATTTTAAACCCAGATCTTGACATTTGGTGTGATGGGGTATCCAGGACTTGCTGCTGTCGGAGAGTTGGGTTCGGATGGTTCCATATCGCCTTGATTTCTGTTACTAATGTTCCTATGTTTGCCTTTTGCCATCTTGTTACCTCTGGTATTAGTTGGTCCTGCTGTCACTGGCTGTTGGTTGGACCTCCTGTGAGCCTGCAAGACTATTTCTGCGCCCCCCCCCCAGCCCCTGGATGACCAGGATTCCCCTGCCACCGGTTGCTGAGGGGCTGCCCTGCTTCTGAGTGACTTTGGAGCCCTGATGTGCCTTGCCCCAAGTGATGTTATATTGGGGAATCCCTGCACATTCTAAGGCTCAGTGTAATCAATCCCCAGAGCAGAGGTCACCAAGGGGCGGCTGGCTCGCTCCCTCCCTGTGCGAGTGTGCCCTCTGCAGGGCAGATGTCCCACAGCAGAGCTGGCGCATAGGTTACCACAGAATTGCCCAGCTCTTGGGAACAGGGAATACACAAGCTGGCTGAGTCCCAAGCGATATTATGCTTGATTATCCCTGCACCTGGAGGTCCCAATTTCTCTGTTGCTGGAGCAAAGATGGTGGAGTACACTGTGCACCCTCTTGGTGCAGATCATTCTGCAGGGCAGATGGCTCACAGCAGAGCTGGCGCCCAGATGACCACAGAGCTGCCCTGCTCTTGGGCGCAGATGGAAGCCAAACAGGCTGTGTCCCAAGCGATGTTATATTGGGTAGTCCCTTTGTAACTGGAGGCTCAGTGCAGTCATCCCTGGAGCAGAGGTCGCCAATGGGAGGCTGGTGCGCTCCCTTCCTGTGCGGGTGCGCTCTCTCCCAGTGCGGGTCCCTCTGCAGGGCAGATGTCCCACAGCAGAACTGGCGCATAGGTGACCGCAGAACTGCCCAGCTCTTGGGAGCAAGGGGCACACAAGCTGACTGAGTCCCAAGCAATATTATGCTTGATTATCCCTGCACCTGGAGGTACCAATTGCTCTGTTGCCGGAGCAAAGATGGGAGAGTGCACTGTGCACCCTCTCAGCACAGATCACTCTCATAAAATTAACTCAAATCAGTAGCCTTCCTCTACTCAAAGGATAAACAGGCTGAGAAAGAAATTAGGGAAATGACACCCGTCACAATAATCACAAACAATATAAAATAGCTTGGTGTGACTCAAACCAAGCAAGTGAAAAATCTGTATGGTAAGAACTTCAAGTTTCTGAAGAAAGAAATTGAAGAAGATCACAGAAGATGGAAAGATCTTCCATGCTCATGGATTGGCAGGATCGATGTAGTGAAAATGGCCATCTTGCCAAAAGCAATACACAGATTCAATGCAATCCCATCAAAATTCTAAATCAATTCTTCATAGAGTTAGAAAAAGCAATTCTCAAATTCTTCTGGCATAAAAAAAAAACAAGAATATCTAAAACTATTCTCAACAGTCAAAGAACTTCTGGGGGAATCAGTATCCCAGACCTCAAGCTTTCTACTACAGAAAAATATGAATGGTATTGGTACAGTGACAGGCAGGTAGATCAATGGAATAGAATTGATGACCCAAAAGTGAATCCACATACCTATAGTCATTTGAGCTTTGACAAAGAAGCTAAAGCCATCCAGTGGAAAAAATATACCTTTTCAACAAATGGTGCTGGTTCAACTGGTGGTTAGCATGCAGAAGAATGCAAATCAATCCATTCTTATCCCCTTGTACAAAGCTCAAGTCCAAGTGGATCAACGACCTCCACATAAATCCAGATACACTGAAACTAATAGAAATAAAAGTGGGGAAAAGCCTCAAGCACATGGGCACAGGAGAAAATTTTCCTGAATAGCTTATGCTCTAAGACCAAGTACTGACAAATGGGACTTCACAATATTACAAAATTTCTGTAAGGCAAAGAACACTGTCAATAGGATAAAATGGCAACCAACAAATTGGGAAAAGATCTATACCAATCCTACATCCGACAGAGGGCTAATATCCAATATATACAAAGAACTCAAGAAGTTAGACTCCAGAGAACGAAGTAATCCTCCTAAAAAATGGGGTACAGAGCTAAACAAAGAATTTTCAACTGAGCAATATTGAATGGCTGAGAAGCACCTAAAGAAATGTTCAACATCCTTAGTAATCAGGGAAGTGCAAATCAAAACAACTCTGAGATTTCACCTCACACCAGTCAGAAAGGCTAAGATCAAAAACTCAGGAAACAGCAGGTGATGGCGAGGATGTGGAGAAAGAGGAACACTCCTCCACTGCTGGTGGGGTTGCAAGCTGGTACAACCACTCTGGAAATCAGTTTGGCTGTTCCTTAGAAAATTGCGCATAATACTACCAGAGGACCCTGCTATACCACGCCTGGGCATATACCCAGATGATATTCCAGCATTTAATAAGTACACATGCTCCACTATGTTCATAGCAGTCATATTTATAATAGCAAGAACTTGGAAAGTACACAGATGTCTCTCAACAGAAGAATGGATACAGAAAATGTGGTATATTTACAAGATGGAATACTACTCAGCTATTAAAAACAGTGAATTCATGAAATTCTTAACCAAATGGGTGGAACTAGAAAATATCATCCTGAGTGAGGTAACCTAATCCCAAAAGAACATGCATGGTATGCACTCACTGACAAGTTGATATTAGCCCAGAAGCCTGGAATACCCAAGATATAATTCACAGGTCAATTGAAGCTCAAGAAGAAGGAAAATCAAAGTATGGATACACTGGCTCTTCTTAGAAGGGGGAACAAATACCCACAGGAGGAGATACAGAGACAAAGTGTGGAGCAGAGTTTGAGGGAAAGACCATCCAGAGACTGCCCTCATAGGGATCCATCCAGTTACAAAACTCAGACACTATTGTGGATGCGAACAAGTGTTTGCTGACAGGAGCCTGACAAACTCTCCTGGGAGGTTCTGCCAGTGCATTACAAATACAGAGGGGGACTCTCAGCCAATCATTGAATTGAGCACAGGGTCCCCAATGGAGGAACTAGAGAAAGGACCCAAGGTGCTGAAGGGGTTTGCAGTGCCATAGGAGGAACAAAATTTGAACCACCCAGTACCCCCAGAGCTCCCAGGAACAAAATCACCAACCAAAGAGTACACATGGAGGGACCCATGGCTCCTGCATATGCAGCTGAGGATGGCCTCGTTGGACATTAAAGGGAGGAGAGGCCCTTGGTCCTGTGAAAGCTGGATGCACCAGTATATGGGAATGCCATGACAGGGAAGCAAGATTGGGTGAATTTGTGAACAGGGGGAGGGGGATGTGTTAGGGAATTTTGGCGAGTGGTAGGAAAGGGGTCAACATTTGAAATGTAAATAAAGGATATATCTAATGAAAAATAAAAAAAATAAATCTAATAAAAGAAAAACATAACCAAAAACCCATTCAACAATATTATTTCCAATATAGAGTACATATTGCAATGATAAAGGAATGAGGGGCATCAATTTTAAACCTGGTCCAGGTGGCCTTCATTTCTCCCCAGTGCAGGGACATCTGCCTTGGCTTCTGAGAGATGCCTGTTCCTATCCTACATGGAAGTAAAACATCCAGGTGACACACAGTGCTAAAAAACTGGGATTACTTTGTCAGCCTATCAATTGAAATCTACCCAGTAGTCATAAGATTCCCCAAAGGAGTGCCTGCTGGGCTCTTTCAGCCATCCAGCATTGATTAAAGAACACTCAGAAGTACTCAGCATTATCATCCTTTCTGAATCTTCTCCATCTTACCCAAAAGTATGCATTTGAACAAAGGAGTTCAGACCTTCTGAAGACCTACGTGTAGCTTAAGTTTACTGTGGACTTCTTTATCACTTACGTTAGTGTGTGTTCACATGCATTTACTCACAATACATTTAACTTGTGTATTCTAACATACGTCCTTGTGTACATGCACATGAATGCTCAAATTTGTGTGTGGTTCATGTGTACACAGGTGGTTCAGTCTCAAATGTCAATTCACAGGTGATGAACATCTTGAATTTTGAACACAGGTTTTCCCAAGGCCATGGAGGTTGAAAGGCACTTCTCTAAAAGATGGTACTAGCACATGTGTGTACTCCAGAGGAAGAAAATGGAGATCTTGGTGAGTTCTGTACCAGTGGGTCTACAGAAAGAGTTCTAGGAAAGTTAGAGCTAAATAGAGGGACCCTGTCTCAAAAAATAAATAAATAAAAACAAAACAAAACAGAAGAGAACAGAACAGAAACAAAAAAAAAAGAAAATGGAGTATATCTGTCTCTACCTCAAGATGCTAGGTAGCTAGTTGCTGCCATCATCCTGGCTGTTCTCCTGGAATTCTGGGAAATAAACTCAGATCTCCCATGGGAAGAAGTCTGTATGGACTGTATGGAGAGACAGACTCATTGAACCCAGCTGTCTTGCGCTGATGAATCTTGACAGGCTGTAGAGGTCACCCTCTTGACTTTCAGCCCAGGCAAATCATTAAAGATAGGAGGGCCAAAAATAGAAGTGTGATTATGCAACTTCTTGTTCCATAAATGGACATTTCCAGTGAAGTCCATTTATGAAAGGTATTTTGTTCCTTTATTATGGCATGCATGAGAAAAAAGAAGGACAAAATCATGTTAGATCAGTATACCAGTGCAAACTCCTTTCACCCCAGGTTGGTATGTGTTGAAGCAGGTTCCCTAGGAAACCAGGTGCACAGACAAAGTGCTAATAAAGAACAGCCACAAAAGGGCCATACAACATCACTTTCCAGCTGGTTGCAAGGTCAGCAGAATTCCTGACTTCCTTATTGGCAAAGGTTGGGGGCCCCATGCCCTTAATACTTCCTCTCCACTTCCTGCTAAGGGACTATCAGGGAACAGGGACCACTCAACTACACAGTGCCTCCTAAAGGGCCAGCGGGGAGCACTGGATGCACAGCTCTTCAGTGTCTCCCCCAGGGCAAGCAGGAGGCCAACTCCAGATATGACTCACAGGAAATAATTACTGCACATATGGATGCCCAGTTTTCTTCTCTGTAGCAGAGGAGAATTCTGATTCACAGGGAATATGTGGCTGTTATGAGCTGCCAAGTCACTTTTCTGAGATTTGAGCAATAAGATTTGGGGGGGGGGGGTTGTGGGATGGTGTATGTTTTTAAAGATTGTGTCAGGCATTCTACGCTGGCCTCAAACTCTCTGTACAGAGGATGATCTTGAGTGTCTAGTCCTCTTGTTTCCAACCCTCAATCCTGGGTTTCTGACCATTTGCCACCTCATTTGATTTGATGCTGGTCAAGGAACCAGGGACTCCTGCATGCTAGGCACTCTGAGCTATAGCACTAATTCTGTTGTTGTTGTTGTTGTTGTTGTTTTAAGGATTCACACTGCCACCAAAGCTAGATTACTGTTCTCTATATAGTACAGTTTGGCCTTGACCATAAGCCTAGTCTCTCACACAGGATACAGGCCTACTAAGTCTTCAGAGTCCTGAGATGATATGCATACACCTTTACCCTAGCTCTGACATCTAGCCTTAATTAAAATCCAGTAACTTCCTAGAAATGACTAACTGTGAGTCAAATAAGATCACCCAAGGAGTGAGAGCACTAAACCTTGAAATAGTTGGCATGAAGCTCTGTCTTGCCATTTTTCTCCAGGGCATGTTTGGGCTCAGGCTTTAGCAGTTTGTGCCTTGTCTTCTGTCCATCATGATTCATAGAGAAGTTAGATGACGCTAGCTCTACGGCTGCTAGTCAGAACACACCTGCTTACCTGGGCAAGAACAAGCAATGTGCAAATACTCAAAGAAAGGGAAGTAACCTACAGATGTGTCCAGCTGAGTGCAGACTCCAGGTAGAGACCTGAAGCTGACAAGAGGCAGGGCCACAGCAGCACAGCAGGTTGCTGCCCATCATAATGGTCTCTAGTTTGACCCTGGTCACAACACCTATCATTCTCACACAGTGTGGAACTTGGCGCGGAGTCTGAAGTCATGTTGACAAGGCAAATGGTGGCCTGGAAGGAAGAAGCATAGAGAGGCAGGAGGTGAGGAACTGGAGGGCAGAATTGGTGGAGAGAGGGTGCACAGCTGCCCCTGGAGTCACTCCACAGCTGTGGTTTTCATAAACTTTGCTCTGAGTTATGTCTGAGGACTCAAGTAATGTGACCTATGATGGTTTTGGCAGATGAATGGGTGTGGGTGGGGTTTGTGAAAGGTTGGCAGTAGGCTGCTCTGTAGTGGACTCCCACAGAGACACTTGCAGGCCAGAAAGATACCCAATTAGGAGGAAGCTTTCTGCTAAATCACAGAGACATTGGTGCCCTTCCTTAAGAGACTGTCCAGTATTACCTGTCAGTCCTTAAAACAGAAGGATTTGATATGACTTGGCCTCTACTTGGAGAGGGAAACAGTGAGGAACTTGGAAGGGGCAGGCATGAGGAGGTGTGATCAGGCAGGGGAAAGTGATCAACGTTCTTCATGTACATGTATAACCTATGTTCCAAAATAGTGAAAGTAATATAGCCATGTAAAATAGAACATTTTAAAACAAAGTTAAAAGACTAATTAAAAAAGACAATAAAAATTCTCCCAATTACACTTCAAACCAAAGAAGAATAGGAAGAGAGAGATTAAAACTAGAACACAAAAAGCTCTTCAGTGAAACATAGGGATGTAGAAGAAACTCACTATGTTCATATTCAACAATCCATGAAGATCCAAGTGCAGTGGCTCACCAGTCTAGAAATCCAAATGCTCACCAACCAACTGATAGCAACTGCACTCACTGTAAGGACAGGAGCCAGCCTCAGCAAAGCTGTAAGTGGGCAGGTCAATAAACTCACAATGATTCCTTTTGAGGTCAGAGCTGAAATGGATCAATGGTGGCTTCTTTTTCTAGCTGCTGGCCAATCAACCCCCAAAGCACTATCAACCCAACCTCCAAACAACACAGGATATTTCCAATAATGCTGGTAATTTTCCAAAACTAGGTAGCTGAAGACACCATATACTAGACACACAGAATATGCAGAAATCAAGCTGGAGCTTACTTTGAAGATTTGTATGCTACCCATGTGTCCACAGGTTATAAGAAAAGAGGCTTAAAAACTCACCTGGAAAACATTCTTTTCTTTTTTTTAATTTTATTTTCTAAGTTTTTTTTTATTTACATTCAAAATCATTTCCCCTTTCCCGTTTCCTCCCTCCCCGAAAGTCCCATAAGCCCCCTTCCCTCCCTCTTTTCCCCCTCTCACTTCTCTGTCTTGGCATTCCCCTACATCCAGTCTTTCCAGGACCAGGGGTCTCTCCTTCCATCTTCTTAGAAATCTATTGATTTGCGAATTGTGTCTAGGGTATTCCGAGATTCGGGGTAATATCCCCTTATCAGTGACTGAATACCATGTGTGTTCTTTTGTGATTGGGTTACCTCACTAAGGATGATATTTTCAAGTTCTGACCATTTGCCTAGGAATTTCATGAATTCATTGTTTTTAATTGCAGAGTAGTATTCCATTGTGTACATATACCACATCTTCTGAATCCATTCCCCCGTTGAGGGACATCTGGGTTCTTTCCAGCTTCTGGCTATTATAAATAAGGCTTCTATGAACATAGTGGAGCAGTGTCCTTATTACATGCAGGGAAACCTCTGGGTATATGCCCAGGAGTGATATAACAGGATCCTCTGGGAGTGTCATGCCCAGTTTTCTGAGGAACTGCCAGACTGCTTTCCAGAGTGGTTGTACCAGCTTGCAATTACTCCAGCAGTGGAGGAGTGTTCCTCTTTCTCCACATCCTTGCCAACACCTGCTGTGTCCTGAGTTTTTGATCTTAGCCATTCTGATTGGTGTGAGGTAGAATCTCAGTGTTGTTTTGATTTGCATTTTCCTGATAACTAAGGATGCTGAACATTTCTTTAGGTGCTTTAGAGCCATTCAAGTTTCCTCAGTTGAGAATTCCCTCTTTAGTTCTGTACCAATGGTGTAGATTTTGGGTTAAACTTTGCTTCAACACTTATCATCAATGACTGGAGGGAGCTTGCATTGGTACATCAATCTAACATGATTTTTTCTGTCCTGTCTTTTTCTTATGCATACCATAATAAAGGATCAATTTACCTTATTTACATGGGCTGCCCCAGGAATGGCACCTAAAGAAGTTGCATAGACACACTGCTGTTCCTGGCCCTCCAGTCTATAAAGAGAGTTGGCTGTGCTGAAACTCAAGAAAGAAACTTCTACAGCCTGGTTGAGATTTACCAGCACAAGACAGTTGGGTTGATGATTCTGTCCATGCAGTGACTGCTTCCCATGGGAGATTTGAGTTTATTTTCCATAATGCAAGGGGAAGAGCTAGCATGCTGTCTGCAGCTCGTTACCCTGCACATTGAAATGGAGATAGGTAAACCTCCATTTATATTTGTTTGTTTTTCTTTTTGGGGGGGTGAGATATGATTTCTCTACATAGCCCTGACTATCCTAGAACTTACTTTCATAGACCCAGCTGGCCCAGAACTCACTGAGATCTACATTTTACCCCTACTGATTTTAGGCATGTGCCACCCACATCTAGCTAGAGAGATGCATTCAAACCTCCTTGATGGCCTGTGTCCAAATGTCAACTTGTTCAGCATGTGTGAATTGACATTTTAGACTGAATTCCCTGGGTAGATACAGACCACACATGTAATGTTGAGAATACAATTGCATGTACACAGGACACACATGTACAAATATTCAAGTTAAACATACTATGGGTGAGTGTATGTGCACACACTCTAAAAAATAGTGATAAAGAAGACCATAGTCAACTTAAGATGCACAATGCACTTCAGGAGGCCTAAACTCCTTTCTGCAGGTACATACTTATGGGAAGAATCATGCAGAGTGATAATGCTAAGAACCCCAAAGTGTTCTTCAGTGAATGTTGGATGGCTGGCAGAGCCCAGTAGACCATATTTTGGGGGACTGTGATGACTTCTGAGAACATGTAAATTAGTGGACTCTCAATGTAATCCCACCTATCTCAGCCCTGGGGGCCAACTGGAGGTCTCACTTCCATGCAGCATAGGAACAGGCACCTCTCAGAATCCAAGGCAGATGTGGAGAAATGAAGGCCACCTGGATAATTTTTAACACTAACCACCCTCATTACTTAATTATTTAAATATGTCTTCTATGTTGGAAATTGTTAAATGGACTTTATTCTATGTTGTTGTTGACTTTATTCATACCACACACCCCAATTCCATTCATCTCTTCCTCTACTAATACCTGTCCTCCACACTGGCAACTTTATGAATGTGGTGCCCTTGCATTTGGAGCATAAATGATCAGAATTGAGAATTCTTCTTGGCAGATATTTCCTTTGATGAATATGAAGTGATCTTCCTTATCTTTTTGATAATTTTAGGATGAAAGTCAATTTTATTTGATATTAGAATGTGTACTGCAGCTTGTTTCTTCAGACTATTTCCTTGGAAAATTGCTTTCCAGCCTTTTACTGTGAGGTAGTGTCTGTCTTTGTCACTGAGGTGAGTTTCTTGTATGCAGCAAAATGTTGGGTCCTGTTTACATTTCCAGTCTGTTAGTCTGTCTTTTTCTTGGGGAATTGAGTCCATTGATATTAAGAAATATTAAAGAAAAGTGATTGTTGCTTCCTGGTATTATTATTGTTACAGTTAGACTTACATTTATTTGGCTATCTTCTTATTGGTTTGTTAATAGAAGATTACTTTTGCCAGGCAATGGTGTTACATGACTTTAATCCCAGCATTTGGGAGGCACAGATAGATGGATTTCTGAGTTCGAGGCAAGCCTGGTCTAGAGAGTGAGTTCGAGGACAGCCTCAGCCAGGGCCATACAGAAAAATCCTGTCTCAAAAAAACCACAAAAAGATAGAAGATTACTTTCTTGCTTTATCTAATGTGTAGTTTCCCTCTTTGTGTTGGAGTTTTCCATTTATTATCCATTGATGGGCTGAATTTGTGGAAAGATATCATGAGAATTCATTTTTTCATGGAATATCTCACTTTCTCTATCTATGGTAATTGAGAGTTTTGCTGGGTATAGTAGCCTGTGCTGGCATTTGGGTTCTCTTAGGGTCTGTATGACATCTGACCAGGATGTTCTAGTTTTCAAAATCTCTGGTGAGAAGTGTGGTGTAATTCTGATAGGTCTCCCTTTATATGTTACTTGACCTTTTTCTCTTACTGCTTTTAGTATTTTTCTTCATTTTTTTCCATTTTGTGTTTTGATTATTATATGATGGGAGGAATTTCTTTTCTGGTCCAATTTATTTTGTAGTCCTGTAGGCTTCCTGTATGTTCCTGTGTATCTTTTTCTTAGGTCAGGTAAGTTGTCTTCTACAATTTTGTTATAGAAGAAACATGCTGGAGAATTAGGTGGAAAATTACTCCAAGCCTTCCTTTGGGGAAAGGTGGACAGAGGGGTTAAATAAGGGAGAAGTTGAAGGGAGGAAGTGGAATCACCCTTATTCTATTTATAGATCTTCTCTCTGTAGTTGGGAGGTAGGGGCAGGTGCTGGGCAACTTTCAGACATCGTAGAGGATTTCCTACGAGGTCTCAGTTAGCTTCCTTCCCGGATATTCTCACCCCTGTCTCTTTTGCCTCTTAGGACACAGCACCTTCAGAACAAATATTCCTAGATGGAATCAGGAGGCTGAACTAATTTTTACTGAATTTTAATTTTAGTGATGAGAGGAGAGGAAACATTCCTCTCTTGTATAAGGTAATCCACAGGATAGAACCTGCCACATAGGACCCAGTGATTCTGTTATAACTCAGCTAAGAAACCTGAGAGCTGTCTAAATGTTCCTGTATACCTAGTCTCTTTCCCCTAAAGTAAAGTAAAAGATGGGCTCCCATTTCCTCCATACCCGAGGCTTGCCCCAAGTCCTTCAAAATTCTCTGGCCCACACTCTGGCTGCTCAGGACTGTCTGGCTCAGGCAGGATTGGCATCAAGGATTGGTATTTTCCAAACTCAGCCTGAAGAATCTATATCTCACGAACTTTAACTAGACCCAGGCCAGCACAGCCATTTGCTGAAGTTTGATAAAAAGTAAGTAGGTAAATGGCTACCAGAGTGAACCCCATGCAAAGGGCAGGACAGAAGCATTTTGTTTTAGAAGAAAATTGGCTGTTTCTTGTATGTGTGTGTGTGTATTTGTGTGTGTATATGTAATGTGTGTGGTTTAAGATATGCGCATATATATGTACATTCCCATGTATGAATTTACATATATACACATAAATGTGTGTATATATATATATATGTACATATATATTTATTTTTTAGAAGACTGCTAGAGAGCTGATATGGGTCTTAATTTTTGAACAGCAAATGCTTTATCAAGAGAGCCATTTTCTGTGAATCTAAGAGTTGCATGAAACCCAAAAAAGATAAGGGAAAACATGAGAAAGAGGGAATTACCTCTTTTCCCTGGAACATTTAGCTTTAGAAACCAAATTAGAACTGATAAGAATCAAAGACTGGCACAGGTAAGGAAAATCATTATGGAGAAAGAGCAAGAAATAGGGAACCCAGAGATGAAAGTCTGATTTTGATGATGGAAGAAACTAAATGTTCATATTTACACACACACACACACACACACACACACAAACACTGACATTTGCTCATAAACATACCCAGAGCATTCCTGGAAATAATTTCCCCTTTCATTTAGAAAGCTAGGGTCTCAACTGCACAGTTAGCACTGTGCTGCTACCTTGCACATTTGTCAGTTCCAAATCTAGAAGCTTTCAGAGGGTGTGTGTATGTCTGTGTGTGTGTGTGTGTGTGTGTGTGTGTGTGTGTGTGTGTGTGTGTGTGTGTGTAGGTTGCCAGGTATGCTGTCAGGCCTCAGTCTCCTGGCCTTCTTTTAACACTTTTAGTATTTACTATTATTGTATATGGTGTTATGCCAAGATTGTGAGGTCTCCACAGACCACCAGAGACCACCAGGAGTCTAACTCCTATACAAAACTCAAGAGTCTTTATTCAAGCTTCAGGTCAGACCCTCCAAACTCTCCAGCACAGAGGAAAGTGTGGAAGGTCATAATCTCATACATACCTTTTATATTTACCATGGTAGCAGGGTGAGGGACTTTCCAACTATTCAGTTATATGATTGATTGACTTTCATGGGCAGAACTTCTATTGGCTAGTGATGATTTCAACTGGATATGAACAATGGTTGCTAGGTTAATCAATCTATATTAGTCACTAGGTACTTTCCCTTAAGAACTGATTGGTTGCTGCTAGGAGTGGAGTAGCTATTTACCCAAGGGGGTTGTGATTGTTACCAGACTGACATGGCTCCTGAAACAATCTGAGTTCTTTCAGAGGGCAAGTTCATCATAAAATGGAGTCTGAAAGCAAAATGGATTTTGTAATTTTATGCTGGGCCCTTCATCCCCAACCTAACAAGTGTCAATGGTTAAATGTAAGAACATAAAATGTATAGACAATACAACTTGAATTTAAAGGATTGTCTTTTTCCTTGAGGACCTTCCATTTGGGTCTGAGTTTTCTGAGTCTGGATGTGGGTTGACCAGGAAAGCATAAAGGATTAATCCAAGTACTGATCCTGACTACTTTGTGAGCAGAATATTCAACAAAACTCTGTATGGTCCATCCAATGAGGGACTGGGGATTGATTTTGATTTTTCTTAATGAACAGGCAATTACTGCGCTGGAAATTGTGTAGTATAGATGGACAAGCATCATTTTCTATTGCCTTTAGGCTAGGGCAAACTTCTTTTGCATATGGGCAAAAGGCTTCACAGAATCAAGAACATATTAGTCAGCAATTTCACTAAGCCCCCAAACTCTTATGTTAGGAATTATAAGTCTAGATCTTTCAAACATAATCTCAAAAGGGGTTAATCTCAAAGTATAAGGAGTGTTTCAGAACCTATATAGGCTAAAGGGGAAGAGCACTACCCACTCCCCACCAGTCTCCATCATTATTTCAGTAAGGGTCTCTTTTAAAATTCTACTTATCTTCTCTACCTGTCCTGAACTTTGATGCCTGTAAGCATAAGGCAAATTCCAATCTGCTTCTACAGTTTTGGTCTTCCACTATGTTACCTGAACTATTATGGATGTTCCAATACCCTGCTGCCCAGTCCTTTCTGCTGGGGCAGACTCTTGGATACTTGGCTCCAGTGAAGACACCATCTCCTGATCCATCCTAGAGAACCTGCTGCACTCAGAGCAGTTGGTAAGAACCCCACCCCCACCTTCAGAGTCCCGGAGTTGCTGCTGGGTGCTCAGTGGACATGGAACTTACCAGCCACCAAAACCCCTGCCCTCCACAATACCACTTCCCTTCTGTCCCTTTTGCCCCTTCAGCCACCTGGTCCTTTCTGCTGGGGCAGATTCTTGGTTGGTTTGCTCCAGTGAAGACACCAACCAATCTCCATCCAAGAGATTCCACTGCACTCAGAGCATTTGGTAAGAAGCCTACCCCCTAACCCTCGGAGTTCCAGGATGTTGCTGGGGGCTCAGCAGACTCTCAACCCATAAGCCACCAAAACCCCCACCCTCTCAAATGCCATTCCTCTTCAGTAACATATGCCCCTTCCTCTAACTGGTCCTCTCTTCTGGGCTGATCTGCTCCAGTGAAGACACCATTTCCTGATTCATCCTAAGGAATTCACTGCATTCAGAGCAGTTGACCCCACAATCTGAAGGCCTCCAAGGAGAATTACTGCAGTCAGGGCAACAGATCAGAACCCTCTCTGCCCCTGTGAAGAGCCCCCCATTGGAAGGTCATTCAGGTGGTCTGCTACAGCCAGAGCTGCAGGCCTATCATGAGACCTGAAGCAACCCAGGGTGAAAAGAGGCAGACTCCAAACAATCACCCACACCATCAAACACCAGGGATTTCCAGATGGCAAAAGGCAAGTGCAAGACCATAAGCAACAGACGCCAATAGACTTGGGCTTCATCAGATCCCAGTTCTCCCATCATAGCGTGCCCTGAATACAACACACTTGAAAATCAGGAAGCTGACCTAAAATCTTATGTCATGAAGATAATAGAGTCCTTTAAGGAGAGTATCAATAACTCACTGAAAGAAATACAGGAAAACACGGGTAAACAGGTGAAGGAATTGAATACATTGATTCAAGACCTAAAAGTGGAAATAGAGACAATAAAGAAAACACAAATGGAGACAAACCTAGAAATGGAAAACCTAGGAGAGTGGTCAAGAATAACAGATGAAAGTATTACCAACAGAATGCAAGAGATAGAAGAAAGAATCTCAGGTGCAGAAGATACCATAGAAGAGATGGACACAACAGTCAAAGAAAATGCAAAATGCAAAAGGCTTCTGACCCAAAACATACAGGAAATCCAGGACACAAGGAGAAAACCGAACCAAAGGGTTATAGGTATAGAAGAGAGCAAAGATCCTCAATTTAAAGGGTCAGTAAATTTCTTCAACAAAATTATAGAATAAAGCTTCCCAATCTAAACAAAGAGATACCCATGAGCATACAAGAAGCCTACATAACTCCAAATAGGTGGAACCAGAACAGAAATTCCTCCTGACACATAATACTCAAAACACCAAATGCACTAAACAAAGAAAGAGTATTAAAAGACATAAGGGGAAAAGGTCAAATAACATATAAAGGTAGACCTATCAGAATTACTCCAGGCTTCTCACCAGAAACTATGAAAGCTAGAAGATCTTGGGAAGATGTCATACAGGCCCTAAGAGAACATAAATGCCAGCCCAGGCTACTATACCCAGCAATACTCTCAATTACCATAGATGGAGATAACAAGATATTCCATGACAAAAAGAATTTTATACAGTATCTTTCAACAAGCCTAGCTCTACAAAGGACAATGGGTGGAAAACACCAGCACAAGGTGGAAAACTATACCCTAGAAGAAGCATGAAGGTAATGTTTCAATAAACTCAAAAGAAGAATGCCACACAAACATAATGCTACCTTTAACAACAAAAGAAACAGGAAGTAACAATCACTTTTTAAAAATATCAAACATCAATGGACTCAATTCCCCAATAAAAAGATCTAGGCTAACAGATTCGATATGTAAACAGAACACATCATTTTGCTGCATACAAGAAACCCACCTCAGTGACAAAGACAGTCACTACCTCGGAGTCAAAGGTTGGAAAACAATTTTCCAACAAATGGTCCCAAGAAACAAGCTGGAGTAGCCATTCTTTTATCGGATAAAATTGACTTTGAACCAAAAGTTGTCAAAAAATATAAGGAGGGACACTTCATACTGTTCAAAGGAAAAATCTACCAAGATGAAATCTAAGTTTTGAACATCTATGCTCCAAATGCAAAGGCACCCACATTTATAAAAGAAACTTTACTTAAGCTCAAAGTACACATTGCACCCCACACAATAATAGTGGGAGACTTCAACACCATACTCTCAGCAATGGACAGATCATGGAAAAAGGAAATAAACAGAGACACAGTAAATCTAACAGTAGTAATGAACCAAATGGGTCTAACAGATATTTATAGAACATTTCATCCTAAAGCAAAAAAAATACCTTCTCAGCACCTCATAGTACCTTCTCCAAAATTGACCATATATTTGGTCACAAAACAAGCCTCAACAGATACAGGAATGTGGGAATAAGTCAATGCGCCCTATGAGATCACCACGATCTAAGGGTGGTCTTATGTTCCAAAAAATAAAAACCAGTAGAAAACACACCTACACAAGGAAGCTCAACAATGCTATACTCAATGACAATTTGGTCAAGGATGTTCCATTAGCAAAACTCAAAAGCACTGGCGTTACATACCTGGGAAGGATAACTTCTAGTGTCATTTTGACCACTATTTGTGCCATCCCATTTTTAGTGGGCAAAGCACTGAAAAAGTATTACAAATACTATTAAATACCTATAGGCATCTTTGTCTGGTTTTATTTCAGTGAAGTCCATTTCCCAATGAGTATCTTGTCTTGTTCCTCTCTCCTTAGTTTCTTTCTTCGTTTTGGTGGTCCCTATTGGTAAGTTTGCAGGTGAAACATTAATAGGCACTTTGTGCTACTAAAGGTTTTAGGTGAATAATCTTATATCTGCATCTGTTATAAGGATTTTTTTGTACCCAGGTGGTTAGTTTGATGGATATGTTGGAACAATTTCTTAGGGAGGTACTCAGTCAGGATCAATTTACTATCTTCAGTGAGTCACCAATCTCAAGATTTGTGAAATACAGGCAGTTTACTTTTGATGTAAGCAATGTACTCCTTAGAACATTTAGGGTTTTTTGGAAGAGTGGGTGAACCATGATCTGTCACTCTGAGGGCCAGGATTGGCATAGGTTTAAGAGTAGCATCCTTAGCTGCTCCAACTGCCTTCTAATTGCCTCTATTCTCCCTGGTAGTTGCCTTGGACATGGGGCTTGTAGGTGATCCAGACCAGCATTTTGTATGCTGGGCACTGGTTTGTAAGAGGGAGAAACACTCTGCTCTCCTCCCTCACCATTTATGGCAAATGAGAAAGCTGGCTACAGAATTCTGAGTGGGAGAATTGGCCATGTCCCTAATTAGCTGGAGCACTTGGGAGATCAGTCTCTGCACCTCACTTGGGTAGCAGGATAGAGCTGGCACTAGCTTTGTGGGCAGCAGGTGAGATGACCCCAAGGGCATGAGAGCATTGAATCTGGAAGGCTGACCATCTCTGATACCTCTCAGGCTATGATTCAAGGCTCTTAACTGGTCTAGCTCAACTTCTAGCCCATCACTTAACTGCTGGAGCACATGAAGGGGCTGGTTCTACATATCTAAAACTACAGTATCTTTATGACTCAGGGCAACAGCAGCATATCCTAAATGAGTTTCAGTGAGGTTCCAGTATTGATAGAGCAGCAGAAGCTAGAGGCTTCATACCAAGGAATCATTGCAATGAATGTTTAAAAGCAAAATATATGGACAAAGGGTGGTTCTTTGGGAAATAATGTGACAGCCTATTTCCTCTGTTACATGGGACAGTCGCAGTGGTTGAGGGGAGATATGAGGAGAGGAACAGATGAGTGGAAATGGTGTGCTGCTGATAAGTGTGAACTGAACTGCTAATATCCTGACAACACAGATTGGATTTGTTCCAAAGAATTATTTATCAATAGGTCTAAGTCTTCTTTTGCTCTCTTAACCTGCTTTTCCAGTACCTCTGGTTGGTGGTGAGCTAGAATGACAGCTAAATAATTTATGAGCCATTATTCAAAGTAGTTTTTCAAAATCTAGGCTTATTTTCAATAAATCTCAGAGAAGCAATAGAGGGAAATACCCTCAATCGCTTTGGTACAGGAGGAAATTTCCTGAACAGATCACCAATGGCTTGTGTTCTAAGACCAACAACTGACAAATGGGACCTCATGAAACTGAAAAGCTCTGTAAGGAAAAGAATACTGTCAATAGGACAAAATGGCAACCTACAGATTGAGAAATGATTTTTACCCACCATACGTCTGACAGATGGCTAATATTTAAAATTATGAAGAACTCAAGAAATTAGATACTACCTACCCAAATAACTCAATTAAAATAGGGTATAGAGCTAAACAGAGAATTCTCAACAGATGAATTTTGAATAGGAAAGAAGTACTGAAAGAAAGGTTCATCATCCTTAGTCATTAGGGAAATGTAAATGAAAACAAATCTGTAATTCCACCTTATGTCCATCAAAATGGCAATGCTTGGATATGGGTTCTATCTGTGGAGTGGGACCGAATGATAAATCATACATTGGTTAGCTACTCCCACTAGTTTTGTGCCACCATTGCACTAACTTATTTTGTATGCAGGGCAGATTGTAGGCCAAAAGTTTGTGGTTTATTTGGTGTTTATGTATTGTTTTTGGTAGCCTACAGATATTTTTCCATACCAAAGACACCAGGTATAGGAATGAAGGCTCCATGTAGGTATCAACTCAACTTCTCCATATTGAATGAGTATATGGGTGTTGTTCTAGGTAAGGGTATCCCATTGTCAGTGTGTGGAGAGAAAACCATTGTCTTAACATCAGCCTGGGATTTGTAGGCATTTCCATTGGACATCTTTGGCCAAAAACTCAGTTGAATGCAATACAGTCACTGTACTTGAAGACCCCTTTGTTGACAAGAAGTGAACATTTGTGACTCCATACCCTAAGTTAGTAAATTTCAGTAAGATCACTTTCATATATGTTAGTAACTTTCCACTGCCATAGGTTTTCATAACATTTCTCATATACCCCCCATTAGAGCTCTCTCCACATTTCCTCTCTCAACACTCTGTCCCCTTGCACTCATAGTCCTGTTACTACCCTTACCCCCAGTACAGTCCTAATACCTAATCTATTTCTCCCTTCCATGGAAATTCATCTGTACCTCACTAGGCAATTTCTATATACCAATTTCCTCTGTAGCTTGATTATCATTTATTTAATGGTTGATATGCATGCATAAGTGAATACATACCATATTAATCTTTCTGTATCAGGTTTACTTCACTCAAGATGAATTTTTTCTAGCTCTAGCCTATAAACATCATGATGCCTGTTTGTAAACAGCTGAGTAATATTCCACTGTGCAAATGTGCCATACTTTCTATATCCTTTCTTTGGAGTAACTTCTAGGTTGTTTACAGTTTATGGCTATTATGAATGATTAGAGCGGTAATAATCATGGTTGAGCACATGTCCTTTAGTAGGATGTAGTAGGATATGTCCTTCAGTTATATGTCCAAGAATGGTGAGTCAGATCTATTTCTTACTTTCTGAGGAACCTCTATTCTTATTCCCATAGTAGCTTTACAAGTTCTCACTTTCACCAGCAATGGATGAGCAGTTCCCTTATTCCACATCTTTTCCAGAATTAGCAGTCACCTGTGTTATTGATCTTGGCCATTCTTACAGGTGTTAGATGGAATCCCAAAGTCATTTTCATTTACATTATCTGGATGTCCAAAGATTGCTGAGGGCCATACAGTAGGAAAGAAAAATGGCTTTAGAACTCATGGAATGTGGTCAGACCCGCTGGTTACCACAGCCACAGAGTTGAGCCTCAGTGTGGCATGACCTCAAGGACCATGTGTAACTGAGGTCTTTACGCTGTTCTGGAATTTTGCTCTGCTTTCTGCCCTAGCATTGCTCTTAATCTAAGAATTCTATGAAAAATCTAAGGAGACTTTCAGACAGTCACTGGGCAGTATATCTGGTACTCACAATAATATGCTTGATCTCTTTCAGGCATTGCTGCTGAAGTGAATTAATGATTCAGTAACTACACTATAGAAGAACTTAGAAATGTAGATTGTCAGCAATGACCATAGGCGATAGAAATCATTTATAGAAAAAAATTGTTAGTGAAACTATGTTGTAATGTTTTTACTATTGGCTCTGATGTTGAAAATCTCAGGGAAGTTCAGAAAGACACACTCTTATCAGTTAAGCTAGAACCTTTAATGCTCAGAGAACAAGAACAATGTCAGCACTGGGTGATATGACTCACTGTTACTGGACTTGTAATGAAAATTTCTTTTTTTTTTAAATTTTATTTTCTAAGATTTTTTTTATATACATTCAAAATCATTTCCCCTTTCCCGTTTCCTCCCTCCCCTCCCTCTTTTCCCCATTCACCCCCCTCTCGCTTCTCTGTCCTGGCATTCCCCTACATCCAGTCTTTCCAGGACCAGGGGTCTCTCCTTCCATCTTCTTAGAAATCTATTGATATGCGAATTGTGTCTAGGGTATTCCGAGATTCTGGGTTAATACCCCCTTATCAGTGACTGCATACCAAGTGTGTTCTTTTGTGATTGGGTTACCTCACTAAGGATGATATTTTCAAGTTCTGACCATTTGCCTAGGAATTTCGTGAATTCATTGTTTTTAATTGCAGAGTAGTATTCCATTGTGTAAATATACCACATCTTCTGAATCCATTCTTCCATTGAGGGACATCTGGGTTCTCTCCAGCTTCTGGCTATTATAAATAAGGCTGCTATGAACATAGTGGAGCATGTGTCCTTATTGCACGCAGGTAAAGCCTCCGGGTATATGCCCAGGAGTGGTATAGCCGGATCCTCTGGGAGTGTCACGTCCAGTTTTCTGAGGAACCGCCAGACTGCTTTCCAGAGTGGAAAAGCTCTGGAACAAAAAGAATCAAATACACCAAAGAGGAGTAGAAGGCAGGAAATCATCAAACTCAGGGCTGAAATCAATCAAGTAGAAACAAATAAAACCATACAAAGAATCAACAAAACGAGGAGTTGGTTCTTTGAGAAAATCAACAAGATAGATAAGCCCTTAGCCAGACTAACCAGAGGGCACAGAGACAGTATCCAAATTAATAAAATCAGAAACGAAAAGGGAGAGATAACAACAGAAACTGAGGAAATTCAAAAACTCATCAGATCCTACTACAAAAACCTGTATTCAACACAACTAGAAAATCTCGTGGAAATGGACAATTTCCTTGACAGATATCAAATACCAAAATTAAATCAGGATCAAATAGATCATCTAAACTGCCCTATAACCCCTGAAGAAATAGAAGTTGTCATTGGAAGTCTTCCAACCAAAAAAAGCACAGGTCCAGATGGTTTTAGTGCAGAATTCTATCAGACCTTCAAAGAAGACCTAACACCAATACTCTTCAAACTGTTCCACAAAATAGAAACAGAAGGAACACTACCCAACTCCTTCTATGAAGCCACAATTACACTAATACCAAAACCACACAAAGATCCGACAAAGAAAGAGAATCTCAGGCCAATCTCTCTTATGAATATCGATGCAAAAATACTCAATAAAATTCTTGCCAACCGAATCCAAGAACACATCAACATGATCATTCACTACGATCAAGTAGGCTTCATCCCAGGGATGCAGGGATGGTTCAATATAAGGAAATCCATCAATGTAATCCACTATATAAACAATCTCAAAGATAAAAACCACATGGTCATCTCATTAGATGCTGAGAAAGCATTTGACAAAATTCAGCATCCTTTCATGCTAAAGGTCTTGGAAAGATCAGGAATTCGAGGCCCATATCTAAACATAGTAAAAGCAATTTACAGCAAACCGGTAGCCAGCATCAATCTAAATGGAGAGAAACTTGAAGCAATCCCACTAAAATCAGGGACTAGACAAGGCTGCCCTCTCTCTCCATATCTTTTCAATATAGTACTTGAAGTTCTAGCTAGAGCAATTAGACAACAAAAAGAGGTCAAAGGGATACAAATTGGAAAGGAAGAAGTCAAACTATCACTATTCGCAGACGATATGATAGTATACTTAAGCGACCCAAAGAACTCCACCAGAGAACTCCTACAGCTGATAAACGACTTCAGCAAAGTGGCCGGATATAAAATCAACTCAAGCAAGTCAGTAGCCTTCCTATACTCAAAGGACAAACAGGCTGAGAAAGAAGTAAGAGAAATGATACCCTTCACGATAGCCACAAACCATATAAAGTATCTTGACGTGACTCTAACCAAACAAGTGAAAGATCTGTATGACAAAAACTTCAAGTCTCTGAAGAAAGAAATTGAAGAAGACCTCAGAAGATGGAAAAATCTGCCATGCTCATGGATTGGCAGAATTAATATAGTAAAAATGACCATCTTGCCAAAAGTAATATACAGATTCAATGCAATCCCCATCAAAATCCCAACTCAATTCTTCATAGAGTTAGAAAGAGCAATTCAAAAATTCATCTGGAATAACAGAAAACCCAGAATAGCTAAAACTATTCTCAAGAGTAAAAGAACCTCTGGGGGAATCAGTATCCCGGACCTCAAGCTGTACTACAGAGCAATAGTGTTAAAAACCGCATGGTATTGGTACAGTGACAGGCATGTAG
Organism: Tokudaia muenninki; assembly: GCA_036184385.1. NCBI lineage: Eukaryota > Metazoa > Chordata > Mammalia > Rodentia > Muridae > Tokudaia > Tokudaia muenninki. The sequence continues at coordinate 15,185,456 of BTHS01000006.1, forward strand.
AACAATGGAACAGAATTGAAGACCCAGAAATGAATCCACACTCCTATGGTCACTTGATCTTTGACAAAGGAGCTAAAACCATCAAGTGGAAAAAAGATAGCCTTTTCAACAAATGGTGCTGGCTCAACTGGAGGTCAACATGCAGAAAAATGCAAATTGACCCATTCTTATCTCCTTGCACTAAGCTCAATTCCATGTGGATCAAGGACCTCCACATAAAACCAGACACACTGAAACTAATAGAAAGGAAACTAGGGAAGAACCTTGAACATATGGGCACAGGGGAGAATTTCCTGAACAGAACTCCAATAGTTTATGCTCTAAGATCAAGAATAGACAAATGGGACCTCATTAAATTACAAAGTTTTTGCAAGGCAAAAGACACTGTCAAAAAGACAAAGCGGCAACCAACTAACTGGGAAATGATCTTTACCAACCCTACATCCGACAGAGGGCTAATATCCAATATATACAAAGAAGTCAAGCAATTAAACTCCAGAGAGGCAAGTAACCCTATTAAAAAATGGGGTACAGAGCTAAACAAAGAGTTCTCACCTGAAGAATATCTAATGGCTGAGAAGCACCTAAAGAGATGTTCATCATTCTTAGTCATTAGGGAAATGCAAATCAATACAACCCTGAGATTCCATCTCACACCAGTCAGAATGGCTAATATCAAAAACACAGGAGACAGCAGTTGTTGGTGAGGATGTGGAGAAAGAGGAACACTCCTCCACTGCTGGTGGGATTGCAAGCTGGTACAACCACTCTGGAAATCATTCTGGCGGTTCCTCAGAAAACTGGGCATGACACTCCCGGAGGATCCGGCTATACCACTCCTGGGCATATACCCAGAGGCTTTACCTGCATGCAATAAGGACACATGCTCCACTATGTTCATAGCAGCCTTATTTATAATAGCCAGAAGCTGGAAAGAACCCAGATGTCCCTCAATGGAGGAATGGATTCAGAAGATGTGGTATATTTACACAATGGAATACTACTCTGCAATTAAAAACAATGAATTCACGAAATTCCTAGGCAAATGGTCAGAACTTGAAAATATCATCCTTAGTGAGGTAACCCAATCACAAAAGAACACACTTGGTATGCATTCACTGATAAGGGGGTATTAACCCAGAATCTCGGAATACCCTAGACACAATTCGCATATCAATAGATTTCTAAGAAGATGGAAGGAGAGACCTCTGGTCCTGGAAAGACTGGATGTAGGGGAATGCCAGGACAGAGAAGCAAGAGGGGGGTGAATGGGGAAAAGAGGGAGGGAAGGGGGCTTATGGGACTTTCCGGGAGGGAGGAAACGGGAAAGGGGAAATGATTTTGAATGCATATAAAAAAAAACTTAGAAAATAAAATTTTAAAAAAAAAGATTTTAATTTTAATTTATGTGTGTGTGATGTGAGTGTATTGTGTGTATGTGAGCCTGTGTGTCTGTCTGTGTGTGTGTGTTTATGTGCATATACTTGCATACAGAAGCCCAAAGCAGTGAGAAGACAGCATTACACACCCGAGAATTAGAATTGCTGCTGTAAGCCAACCTATGTGGGTGCTGAGAATTGAACACTGGTCCTCTACAACTCTCTACAAGACTACACTGTTCCTAATGTCTGTGTTCTTAACTTCTGTTCTAACTCTTCGGCCCCTAGTGATTTCTTAACTTACCTTTCCACATACATTTCTCAAAGTGACTCAAGTTGGGGGACCTGTCAAAAGAAAAATGTTAAACTGGTTTTGTGATGGTTGTACGTTAGAGGAGTCAGAATTTAGTTCTTCTGGAAAGAGAGTGCTGAACAATGTTGTCATGGAAATAGACTCTAGTAATAAACTAGTTGGGTGTCTCAAAACTATTTCAGTCATCAACATAGTTCATAATTGTCCAAACAGAAATTTCAGTGGCTGTGTCTTTTGGGAATGAATTATGTTTCATTATCTACAAAATTATTATGAGCTGCATGTTGTAATTTGAGCCAACACTGTCTGTCTACACTCTGAGAACTTGGTGCAGGGGAGGGACTGATTTCAATATGTATACAACAGGAACCAGGATGAGTATCCTACCAGCAGAATTACATTTTTAGAAACATTCCAGGTCCTCAGAGAGTGTATTTGTTTATACTGGTTTAGGCACTATGTTTCCTTTTCAGTTCAGACATTTAACATATATAAATATGTGTCATATAAAATATATATTAATTACTATACACAATAATAAGTTATATATTATAATATATAGAATATTATATGATGACATATGTGATATATGCAACACAGTCTCCAGGAAAGAATCAGCACTTCACATCGCAGGTACAAAATTATTTCTGCAAACCAGCTTAGCTGTGAACCATGGAAAGGTAGTTCTCAGACAAGGGCAAGATCCAAGAAAATAATATGAAAGTCTTTGCTTCAAATATCATAGGACATAAATATTTTTAGTATAAGCATCCATGAACAAAGTACACACTATACCTTTCGATGAATTACCATTACTGTGATCAGAAAAATCACTTAATCTAAGCATTTGACTCTCAATTACATTGAGTTTTAGGACTGGAATAATTAAGGTGACCATGGGAAAGAACAAAGATTCTTCATTTTCTTTGACAAACAGGAAGAATCCATCTCTCTGATTCCAGAATTGTCATGTGACACTTCTGGTGACCTCTGATCTCTGCTAGAGGGAATGTGTCCAAAGGTGTGTCAGTCCTTCTGGTTTCACAGAACAAGTATGATGATGTCATTTCCTGCATTATCATATATCACTGTCAGTTCCAAAGGACCCATAAAGACAGCTGAGCTCACAGAGGTGAGGACAGATGTGTCACCACAAGGACACCTCACTGTGTTCAGACCATGAGCATTCTCATGGTCTCATAGAGCAATTCAAAGATTTTCATCTTTATGCTTTAATTTGTCCTTATATCATGTTATTTTGAAACAAAAGAAATTTGGAGAGAATGGACAAAGATGTCTGTATATTGATAGGTATTAGATAGATTGATTTTTAAAACTCATGGTAGTTTCAAATACACAATTTTCTTTAATGACCTTTAGAAGAGCACTGAAGGAAATGAAAACACCAATTTATTTAATGTGAATTGCTTCCTGACTGCTTCATAAAATTTATATATAGTTTCATAAAGTACATTTTCAAAGCTTCTAAGTATGTATTATTTTAATATAAAAACTCAATGGTGGCCCAGCGTCTATTGATCTGTTATCAAACCTGATGACCTTACTTTGTTCTTCAGGACCCACATGGTAGGAGAGTACAAACTCCCAAATGTTGTCCTCTGGTGTCTTTTTATATTTCTCTGTCTCTATGAGTCTTTCTTTCTCTCTCTCTGCCCCTGCCCCATGGTTCTTTGTTGTCCAAGATGGCCACAACTCACACCCATCCTTATGCCTCAGCATCATCAGTACTGTGATTTCTGACATCTGGCATCATGCTTAGCTTACAACCTTTGAGACTTCCCCCAAAAAAGTCACCTAAGTTCTTATATTTTTTGAGTATGAAAAGAGAATAGAACAGTACAGGCTTAAATAAGATTGGTATGTCTGGGGAAATGAACAATACCATTTTAATTTTATTTTCACATAGATTTGACAGGGCTCCTGACTGTCAATTCTATTATATCCCATGATGAGTTAACTTCCAGTCCCTTATTTTAAAAGTTTATGTCCTTTCTCTAACTATAGGAACTGAAGGGGTTTGCACCCTCATAGGAAGAACAACAATATCAAACAACCAGACTCCCCAAAGATCCCAGGGACTAAGCCATCAAACAAGGGGTACACATGACTCTAGCTGCATATGTAGCAGAGGATTGCCTTGTCAGGCATCAATGGGAGGAGAGGTCCTTGGTACTATGAAGGCTCAATAGATGCCCCAATGTAGGAGCATCAAGGGCTGGGAGAGGGGAGTGGGGTGGGTGGAGGAACATCCTCACAGAAGCAGGGGGAGAGAGGATGGGACAGGGGTTATCCAGAAGGGGGGAACTGGGAAAGAGGATAATATTTGAAATGTAAATAAAGAATATATCCAATCAAAAAGAAGTTTATGTCTTTGAATTCAGCCGCACCTGGACATGGTAACTTATCCACTGCAATCTCAGACCCAGTGTTGCTGAACAACTTGTTAAATGAATTGATTGTGCTGTTTTTCCAGTGAGATTATTCTAGTCACTAATTATTTTTTGATATTTAGTATATGATCTTCACACATTAATGACAAAATCCTACAGAACTATCCACACATGACAAAGAGAATACACACTTAATTTCATGCCCTATCCTTCATTTTTGTAATTCTATTTTCTATTCCAGGTTTCTTCACTCTGTATCACTGTGTGTCCAGGAAAATATTGTTCACCTACCATTTTTATCCTAGCTTTCTTTTAATAAACTTCCAGTGCTTAAATCATAATGCTTCTTCTCTGTAATGTCTACTCTATTCTCATCCAGAAAGCTATCTAGATTAGAGATGTGTCTGATTGCAATATAGTTGTAGCTGCATAGCACCATGGGCTTCATTCAAGATCATTCTTCTGTGTTGGGGCACACCATAAGGTCTATTTTCTTTTAATTACTACATGTTTATTTAGTCTGTGTGTGCATATACATGTGAGTGAATGAATACTTGTTCTGCTTTGTGTACGTGGAGGTCAGAGAACGACTTGCAGATGTTGGATCTCTCCTTCTAACAGACGAATTTAGGAATCAGACTCTGATCACCAGCACTGACAACAAGTACCTTTAGCCAACAAGACATCTTGCTGGTACCATAGAACATGTTCTCACTTTTGATTTCAAATTATAAAACTTTAGTCATTCACTTTGTTTACAGGGATGAAATATTCAAGATCATCCAATCAGCTGTCTGCTCTCACGCTATGTATATATTTATATGTTAGAAAGCTGATTTAATACAAACAGAAATTAGGATTTAAGGGGATACAATATGCACCCTGCACACATTTCCCCTCCTATTCTGTACTGCTCACTCTTCCCCTTTTCACACCATACATTACTTATATGTATTATATTTTTAAACAAACCTTTATTCAATGCAAAATAAATAAGTACTTTGGAAAGAAAAATGCAAACTCCCCATCCAGTAATGCATATTTATTTACCCTGTATTTTAATATCATTACTGTCAGGCTATAGTTGAAAGTCATATTATGTTGTTGATTTTAATATGTATGTTTTATTAAACCTCCACTTAGAAAGGATCTAATATAAGCCACAAGTTCTGCACACACACACACACACACACACACACACACACACATACAAGCACATTTAGCAGTGGTGTCAATACAAAATATGGATCATAAAGTATTAAAAAGTCTTGAAGGGTAAAAGAAACAAATATTAGGTTTCTTTCTGTTTCTTGCATATAAAGCAATTAAGCTAAGGCAAGTTTTTTGTTCTTAGAAAAATGTCACATTGATATTTCATGACATTAATCAGAAAAGACTTAGCTAGTGAGGTTGTCTCCAGTAAGTGATGAACCATAAGTTAGACAGTCATGATAGTGGAGTTTAAATGCACTAGTAGGCAATTCCCTGCATGATCTGTGCAACAGAGACCACTAGAAGTCTAATGAAAAAGTCTACATGAAGCCTGGTCCTTATTTGGCTGTGCTATTCTGTGTTTTATGAGAACATAGTCAATCTGCTGACTTTCTCAATACTTCTAGTTTGGGAGCATATCCATCTACATAAATAGTAAGACACCTTTATAAACAATAGTAGGATGGGCACTTCTTTGGATATTTCATGAAATAAGAATTATCAAATTAAATTTTCTCCGTACATAGGTTTGTTTACTAATTAAAACCTTCATTAGCATTTATTAGTTGTATAAAATAAAGGTTTGCATTATAACATCTGCATACATGCATTTAATGTATATTTAAGGATACACCTCCACATGTGTGTTTAATGTATACTTAACGATCACTGTCACCTATTTACTATCTTTTTTTTCACCTCTTCCCATCTACTGATCCCCACATATACCTGCTGTAGTTCTGGCCTGCTATCATACAGTATTTTAAATTAGTCTATGTCCCACATAGGATACAAATGTGATAATTGTGTTTCTGAGTATAGCTTATGTCACTTAACATTATGATCTCTGGTTTAATTTGGGAGCAAAATATATAAGTCAGCTATGTTCTCCCACATATATGCTGATGGGCCTTACCTGATTGCACAACTCAGTTACTGTGGATAGTACAACGGTGAACCCAGTTGCGCAGGGATCCCTGTGGACTGGTAAAGGTACAGCCTTTGCACATACACCATGAAGTGTGGAGGGCTAAGCTGGGCTCACACTGGAGCTCTGCTTTTAGTTTCTAAAACCTCTTCAGGCCAATCTCCATCAGGCTTTTTCACTGATGTACATTTCTGCTACCTTGGTGAAACAGTTTGCTTTCAGTTTATGCTCTGTATTCCTATTTTACTGCCCATCTTTATGTTTAAAGGTATTTTAGATGAAAGGAATAAATCCCCAAGTTCCTAGTGTTTCCCCGAGAACATTCATTCTAGTATAATTTTGTACTTCTCTCCAAAGTTCTGTAAAATGGCACAAAAATATGCTGGCTACTACCCCCCATTAAAATGCTTGGATTTACTGATGAACATTTATGGAAGAATTGAGTGACAATGACATGGATACAAATTCTATAGAGTAATTTTAAAAGAAACATGGAAATTTATTCAACTTCATAGTAACAGCATAATTACAAATAGTTCTTTTATTTTAAATGTAAAGTTTGGCAACAATACATAGTAAACTCAATTCTGACCAAAAGAGAGGTCAAGATGGCATGGGAAAAGCTTTTACTTCACTTTAAATGTGTTGGTAACATTAATGATCGAATGCTGCAATTCTTCAACTTTTGTAATCTCCCCATGCTGAGATGATGCTCAGATATGACTAGCTTCTAAAAGTTACTTCTTTTGTTTATGAGATTGGAGTAAAATTAAATAATTACCCCATTCCCAGTCTGCCCTTTCAAAACTGACACATATCTTTTCCAGATTTCTTTCAAATTCATGACTTCTTTTCCATTATTTTTCATAAATGTATATATAGACATGACTAGCTTTTCAAATGGCACAGTATTCTCTCACTCAATTAGTTCAGCATAGTTGTAAATAATCTGTTATAAAGTAAATACCTCACTGAAAGTTAACCTTGATCATATCATCTTTCATAATTCTGCTTTCTGGTGTCACATTTTACAGACAGACACAGATATACATACACATGCAGTGTTAGAACAAAAGAACACTTTCAAAACCATAATGAAATATAATATATATATGTAGAGGTACAGAATAATCTAGTAAAATAAGTTATTTTAGTAAAATTAAATCGCTTCTCGGCCTTTTGGCTAAGATCAAGTGTAGTAAAATTAAATAAACTGAATATATAAAAGATCTGGAGAATTTTAAACTTCAATGAACACAAAATGTAGAATTTCTTTCTTTTCTGGCAGACAGCAGTAACTTTATTAAGTATACCCCTTCCAAATATAAACACAACCCAGTAAAAAAAAAACGTAAAAACTTAAGGCCTGGAACAGTGATCAAACAGACAAATAAGCAACATAAATACAGAGTGGCTAAAATGGAGAGGACAGAGCCAAGTGGACACACATAGGGTGGGGATGGCCATAAATTCTGAAGGACTTTAAACTGGGAGCCCTAGGGTGCCCTAATGAGCTGGTGGGACGCAAAGCTGTGTTAGTAGCTAGATGGCTCTTGGGGAAAGATGCTGCTTGTCTTGGCCCTGGCTGCCATGTGGCCCCACAGCCCAGCTGCATGCAACTTCATTTGGACCCCTGGGCTTCTGATTCATCATCATCGTGTTCATACATTTCCCCCTCCTCCTCGGCAGTGGCATCCTGGTACTGCTGGTACTCAAACACCAGGTCGCTCATGTTGCTCTCAGCCTAGGTGAACTCCATCTCATCCATGCCCTCGACTGTGTACCAAAGAAAGGCCTTGCACGCCGTAACATGGCTGCAAACTGCTCTGAGATGAGCTTGAACAGCTCCTGGGTGGCTGTGCAGCTGTCAATGAAGGTGGATGACATCTTGAACCCATGAGTGGGATGTCACACATGGCTACCTTGACGTTGTTGGGGATCCATTCCACGAAGTAACTACTGTTCTTACTCTGGATGGCCAGCATCTGCTCATCCACCTCCTTCATAGACATGCGCCCACGGAAGACAGTGGTCACAGTCAGGTAGCAGCCGTGGCACAGATCACAGGCAGCTGTCATGTTCTTGGTGTCAAACATCTACTGGGTGAGTTCAGGCACCATCAGGGCACTGTACTGCTTGCTGCCCTGGGCTGTAAGTGGGGCAAAGTCAGGCATGAAGTCAGGTGAGGGAAGGGCATCATGTTGACAGTCAGCTTGCGGAGGTCAGCACTGGGCTGTTCAGGGAATGAAAGGGAGGTTGAGACTCCGCTCATGGTAGCAGACACAAGGTGGCTGCGGTCCCCATAGGTGAGTGTGGCAAGCTCGAGGGTGCGGAAGCAGATGTCATAGAGGGCTTCATTGTCGATGTAGTAGGTCTCATCCATGTTCTCCACTAACTGGTGGATGGACAGGGTCGTGTTGTAGGGTTCCACCACTGTGTCCAACACTTTGGGTGAGGGCACTACACTGAAGGTGTTCATGATGCGGTTGGGGTACTCCTCACGCACCTTGCTGATGGGCAGTGTGCCCATGCCTGAGGCTGTGCCCCCACCCAGAGAGTGTGTCAGCTGGAAGCCCTGCAGGCAGTCACAATTCTTACATTCTTTCCACACGACATCCAGGACTAAGTCCACCAGCTCTGCACTCTCCGTATAGTGCCCTTTGGCCCTGCTGTTGCCAGCACCTCTCCAACCAAAGGTAAAGTTGTCAAGCCTGAATAGGTGTTCAAAGGCCCCAGACCAAACACTGTCCATGGTTCCAGGTTCCAAGTCCACCAGAATGGCCCTGGGCACATCCTTGTGAGAATTCTCATTGTAGTACATGCTGATGCGCTCCAGCTGCAGGTCTGAGTCCCCCACATAGTTGCCTCTGGGGTCTATGCCATGCTCATCACTGATGACCCCCCAGAACTTGGCCCCTATCTGGTTGCTGCACTGACCTACCTGGATGTGCACGATATCCCTCATGCTGACTTCACAAGGCTAGAGATGAAAAGGCAGGAGGACAGCGAGCTGTGGAGCTAGGATTTCTAAGTTTTAGAACAAGTCAAGATAATTTTATAAAACATTGAACTCTATAAATTCTTGTAAACTTAATCTCTGATCTATGCTATGACTCATGTACTCATTACTTTTAAGTACTAATATTATTATACTTTGTTCCAGACTAAGCTCATTAGTGGCCCTCCAAACAATCATCTTAAGTTTACTGTCTTAGATATTACTCATCAGAAGGTTGAAGACCTGAAAGAAGTGAATTTGAAACCATTTCTTTTCAATATCTCTACCATGAGTATTTCTTGTTGCTAACTTCTCAAATACATTTGGTTATGCTAAATGTATATATTTTAAAAGGAAGAAAACAATCCAGAACAAAAAAGATTGACTTAAAAAGTTAATAAGTCAATCATATGTGGTAATCTTGATAACACAGGATCAAAAGCGAGTGACCCAGGAGTGAGCTGAGAGTAACCATGCTCTGATCATAGATGTGCTAGGTCCTGTGGACCTCCTTAAACCCAATTAAGGACATTCACATGGTCTTCCTGCCACACTCAGTGAGAAGGTGGATGCAGGGAATGATAAAGCCGAAGTGTCAGTGTTTCCATATCTCATATCAAAGAAGATGATGTTAAATGAGCCAAAGCTAGGATTTCAGAAACAATTTTAGCTAAAAGAGCTGGACATTCATTCAACCACTGATGAATAAAACAAGGGTTAGAAAGACTCGGGGATGGCAGGAGATTGTAACAAATACAAGTGAAAATGTTCAGCTTCTAAAACCGAAAATTATCTTCTTAGCATTCAAAATATTACACAAATATTTCCAGGGATTTGGAGTTCAGGAAGGCATGTGATTCAACATTACTTTGAAGTATATCAGTCTCATTATACTGCCTTGATTATAACAGTATCTCTGAATAATTTTATGAAAGTCACTCCGGACAAAACATCTAAAACTAGTGACTGCATACATTACTACTTTAAAGACATAAATCTAAATCATTTTAGGATAATCCACCAAATAATATGATAGTTTACCTTTTACTGTATTTTTAATCATTATATAAAGCGAAATAATCCATTTGTATTTGAAGCTAGGGGAATGGAAAGAAAACAAAACACCTACATTTGATTCCCAGACCCATGTAAAAAGAAAAGATCGTTCTGTGGAATTGTATACTTGTAAACACAGTGCTGAGGAGGTGGAGACACACAGATCTCTGAGGCACGGTGGCAGTCAGGCTAGCCTATGTACAGTACTCAGAGCCAATGAGAGAGCCTGTCTCTAAAGAGTAAAACAATGGGAATGGCTCCTGAGGGCCATAACCAAGTCTGTTCTGTTGTTCACACAAGATGCAAAGTACTTCATATACATAATTATCTACACATATATAAACATACATGTATACATATGCATAAACACATACACATATTTTATATCAATACTGATATCAGATAAGATTTACATTTGCTGAATAAATGTAATTTGATAAATACTAAAAAATTACAAAACAACTTAGATGCCAAAGAGTATTCCTAGGCTCTTAATTTTTAGCCAATATTGAGTCTTCTCTGTTTATGATTCACCATTTTCTCTGCTAGATGAATGTCAACCAAACTTTTTTGAAACCTCTGTAGAATTACAAACCAGTATGTTGAAATGGTTTCTAGGTCTGCCACTAAAACCCATTATATTGTCTACAGGAAGAAAAAACCTTTTTTATTTTCCATATGACAAGTGTTTGTTGTTGTTTTTGTTGTTGATTATTATTGTTTGGTTGATTGAGGGGGTTTTTGCCTTTTATTGGGTTTTTGGAATAAGGAGGTTTATTTGTATTAGTTATTTTATTTATTTACATTTCAAATGTTGTCCCCCTTCTCAGTTTCCCCTCTGCAAACTCCCATCCCATTCCCCTCCCCTTTACCTCTTTGAGGTGCTCCTCCATGCACCCACTCATGCCCTCACTCCTCACCACTCTAGCATGCCCCATGCTGGGGCATCAAGCCTTCACAGGACATAGGACCACCCCTCCTATTGATGCCAGATAAAGCAGTCCTCTGCTACATATGTAGCTGGAGACCTGGATCCCTCCATGTATACTCTTTGGTTGGTGGTTTAGTCCTTGGAAGCTCTGGGTGGTCCTGTTATGTGATATTGTTATTCTTCCTATGGGGTTGCAATCCTCTTCAGCTCCTTCAGTCCTTCCCCTCCTAACTCTTCCATTGGGGTCCCTGGGCTCAGTTTAATGGCTGGCTGAAAGTATTTGCATCTGTATTAGTTAGGTGCTGACAGAGCTTCTCAGGGGACAGCCATACCAGGTTCCTGTCAGCAAGCACTTCTTGGCATCAGCAATAGTGTCAAGATTTGGTCTTTACAGATGGGATGGATCCCTAGGTAGTGCAGTCTCTGGATGGCCTTTCCTTCAGTCTCTGCTCCATTTTTTGTCCCTGCATAACCTTTAGACAGGAACATTCATGGTTAAAAATTTTGAGATGCATGAATGTCCTCATCCCTTAACTGAGGGCTGTGCCTATCTACTGGAGGTGGTCTCTATAGGTTCTATATCCCCTTTGTTGGGTGTTTTGGCTAATGTCATCACCAATGGGTCCTGGGAGCTTCTTACTTCCCTGGCATCTGGGACTTTAATTTCCAGAACACCAATGGCTCAGGTTCTAAGATCAACAATTGACAAATAGGATGTCATAAAATTGAAAAGCTTCTGGAAGGCAAAGGATGATGTCAATAGGACCAAATAGCAACCTCCAGTTTGGCAAAAGATCTTTACCCACTCTTTATATGATAGAGGGCTAATATCCTAACTATTTTACTTATTGTTTGAGCAGGTAAAAGGCAACTGTCTTTTTATGATTTAATTTGAGCAATAACCAATAACAACTCTTTATTCACACCATGTGAAGTATGTCATGATGAATCTTAAGGATTCCATAATCACTAAGATCTATTGTTGAAATTTAGCTGAAGTTTTGGCTAGAGACACTATTATGTCTAAGCCAGTTATTGGACTGTTCCCATGTCGAGGAATCAGCAGATCAAGTTATCTGTCCTGTTTGGTTTTCTTAATTTTTTTCTTTTCTGCCGGTAACTGGGAGATCTTCAAGGGGTCTTTCCCTATTATATCTGAGCCATATTACTTTGGAAGGAGTCCAAATCCTTTTCTCCTTTACTGTTAACATAAATACAGAGCCTCTCTCCCAAAATAGCATGACCTTAGTCCAGTAACTAGAAAACATTAAAGATATAGCTTGACCTCTCTTCCAGATGAATTTTTATATCATAAATACCACCAAACTCATAATCACATGTATTTTGATAATTAAAACAACTCAAAGCAGCTATAACATTTGAAATGTAAATAAAGAAAATATAAAATAAAAAACAATCTAAACAAATATATAATCTGTTGAGATAGTGCTCTCTCACCATCTCCTGTTTTGTTCTTATAAGATTAATTTTTAATAATGAGACCAAGGTCTAAGTTTTTATTCTCTGAGATAGGTTAGTCTCCCAACCCCTTGCTTTTCGGTCTATAATTTAAGATCCAAAGCCTCAATTATTTATTCATCTAAGTATATTTAAATCCTCCCTTCTTTGGAGATTAATATATCTGTGGGTTTATATGTCCCCTTTTTTATAGAATTACCAATTATATTACCAAGCCTGGACAAAATGTGATGAAAGGCACCATTAGCTTAAGACCAATTTTGCAACCCTACTAATCCACTGGTCTCTGGAAACCCCAGGAAGGCTTCATGACTCTGAATCATTCTTTCTCATCAGATGTTCAGAAGTCATTAATGCCATGACATATTTATTTTCACAGTGATGGGGTGCACAGGATTTCCAGTCCTTGCACTTGGTGGCTTTGTCTGGATTTGTTTGGATGAATGTCTGGATTGAGTCTAACAGTTTCAATCCAATTCTTCAGACAGACCAGACACAACCTTGCATGTTGCCTTTCCATATGACAGTTTTTATGACTTTCAACAGAACCTGCTGCTATCTTGATTTTCCTTTGATTCCCTAATCTGAGCAGCATGCATTTATAAACTTTGTTTTACTACTATTAGAGTGATGTCCTTGGAATCCTGCATGTTACACAAGTATTCTACCAACAGAGCTACCAAGCAAGCTGCAAATTGGAGGACTAGAGCAAGACTAAACAGCATTATACTGAAGCCCACTGCCCACGCTGTTCCTTTCTTTACTTACCCCAGTCAGTGTAGCCAATCGGCCTCTCTTTTTGAAGTTGCTTGTTTACAATAATATATAATCATCAAGTAATAATTCTTGGACTCATTTCTTTCCAATTTGAATTCCATTGGTGTCCTTCAGTTGTCTTATTGCTCTAGCTAAAACTTCAAGTACTATATTAAACAAATGTGGATAGAGATAACATTCTTGCCTTGCTCCTGATTTTAGTAGAATTTCTTTGGGTTTCTCCCCCATTTAATTTGATATTGGCTATAGACTTGCTGTATATTGCCTGTATTATGTTGAGGTAGTCCTTTCGTATCTCTAATCTCTCCGGGAGTTATATCATAAAGGGGTGTTGAATTTTGTCCAAGATCTTTTCTTCATTTAGTGTGATGATCATGTGGATTTTATCCAAGTTTTTTTATTTGGTTGATTACATTTATTGATTTCTCTATATTGAACCAACACTACATATCTGGAATAAAATATACTTCATAGTGGTTTATGATCTTTTTGATAAATTCTTGGATAAGTTGGAATGCATTAGTTCAATATTTTTGCATCTGTTCATAAGGGATATTGGTTTGTAATTTTCTTTGTTGAATTTTTGTGTGGGTGGTACATCAGAATAACTGAGGTCAAAGAAAATGAATTGGGCAATGTTCCTTCTATTTATATTTTGTGGAATAATTTGAAGAAGAGTATTGACATTAATTCTTATTTGAAAGTGTGGTAGAATACTGCACTAAAAGCATCTAGCCCTGAGCATGTTTTTTTGCTTGAGAGATACTTTTTCTTTTTAATTACTACTTTATTTACTTGTTTCAGTCAGAGCATCCTCTCTCTCCTCTCCTACCAGTTTCCCCTCTCATTTCTTCTCCCCCAGTATCTCCCTCCCTTTCTGGTCAGAGAATGGGAGGCTTTCCACAGATATTAACCTGCCTTTTCATATAAAGTTGCAGAAGGACTGTGTGCATCTTTTCCTATTAAGTCTAGACAGGGCAACTCAGTTAAGGGAAACTCAAACAATAGAGTCAGAGACAGCCCCTGCTTCAGTTGTTAGTTCCACTTGAAGAACAAGCTGTACATCTGTTACATATGGGGAGAGGTCCTAGGTCCTTTTCCTATAGGCTTTTTGGATGGTGGTTCAGTATCTGTGAGCCCCTTTAAGCCCAGGATCATTGATGCTGTTTTTTATTGTGGGTGCCTTGACCCCTCTGGTTCCTTCAATCTTTTCTTTCTCTATTCCACAAGATTCCCCCAAGTTCTACCTAATGTTTAGCTATTGCTTTAGGAATCTGTTTCCAGAGACTGTGGGGTGAAGACTCTCAGAGGACATTTATCTATTTTTTGTCTGCAAGTATAGGAGAATATCATTAATAGTGTCAGGAGCCCCTTTCTCCCTCTCCCTCTCCCTCTCTCCTCTCCCTCTTCTTCTCCCTCTCTCCCTCCTCCTCCTCCTCCTCCTTCTTCTTCTTTATTCTTCTTCTTCTTTCTTCTTCTTCTTCTTCCTTCTTCTTCTTCTTCTTCTTCTTCTTCTTCTTCTTCTTCTCTCTCTCTCTCTCTCTCTCTCTCTCTCTCTCTCTCTCTCTCTCTCTCTCTCTCTCTCTCTCTTTCTCTTTTTCTCTAATTGAAGGGTCTCTAGTTGGACCAACCATTCATTGGCCATTACCTCAATTTTCTCTGGCATTATCCCTGCACATCTCGTAGGAACAAAGAATGGATTGAAGATATTTGTTGGTGGTTTTGGCTTCCACCATTAGCAGTCTGTCCTGGTTACAGGAGGTAGCCATTTCAGGTTTTATATTCTTAATTGATAAGAGTTTTATTTAGGAACTTATAAGTTCATTTGCCCTGGTTCCTAGTTCATCCCAAGATGCCCCTCCCCACCAGTCCCAATTATCTTGCCTCTCTCATCACCACACTTGATTACTTATGTTTCCCTCCCACATCCTCTCCAACACAGTTCCATCTCTCCAATCACCCCCAATATCTGTTTTATTTTCCATTCTCACTGAGATACAAGCATCTTTCTTAGGTCCTACTTGTTACTAAGTTTCTTTGGGTCTGTAGATTGTAGCATGGGTATTCTCTAATTTATTGTTTCTATCCACTTATGAGAAAGTACATACTATGTGTCTTTTGGAGTTTGGGTTATCTCATCAGGATGATAATTTCTTTTATTTTTTTTAGGGTTTTTTTTTTAATTTTATTTTCTAAGTTTTTTTTTATATACATTCAAAATCATTTCCCCTTTCCCGTTTCCTCCCTCCCCGAAAGTCCCATAAGCCCCCTTCCCTCCCTCTTTTCCCCATTCACCCCCCCTCCTCGCTTCTCTGTCCTGGCATTCCCCTACATCCAGTCTTTCCAGGACCAGAGGTCTCTCCTTCCATCTTCTTAGAAATCTATTGGTAAGAGAATTGTGTCTAGGGTATTCCGAGATTCTGGGCTAATACCCCCTTATTAGTGACTACATACCTAGTGTGTTCTTTTGTGATTGGGTTACCTCACTAAGGATGATATTTTCAAGTTCTGACCATTTGCCTAGGAATTTCGTGAATTCATTGTTTTTAATTGCAGAGTAGTATTCCATTGTGTAAATATACCACACCTTCTGAATCCATTCCTCCGTTGAGGGACATCTGGGTTCCTTCCAGCTTCTGGCTATTATAAATAAGGCTGCTATGAACATAGTAGAGCATGTGTCGTTATTGCATGCAGGTAAAACCTCTGGGTATATGCCCAGGAGTGGTATAGCCGGATCCTCCAGGAGTGTAATGCCCAGTTTTCTGAGGAACCGTCAGACTGCTTTCCAGAGTGGTTTTACCAGCTTGCAATCCCACCAGCAGTGGAGGAGTGTTCCTCTTTCTCCACATCCTCACCAACAACTGCTGTCTCCTGTGTTTTTGATATTAGCCATTCTGAATGGTGTGAGATGGAATCTCAGGGTTGTTTTGATTTGCATTTCCCTAATGACTAAGGATGATGAACATCTCTTTAGGTGCTTCTCAGCCATTAGATATTCTTCAGGTGAGAACTCTTTGTTTAGCTCTGTACCCCATTTTTTAATAGGGTTACTTGTCTCTCTGGAGTTTACCTTCTTGAGTTCTTTGTATATATTGGATATTAGCCCTCTGTCGGATGTAGGGTTGGTAAAGATCATTTCCCAGTTAGTTAGTTGCCGCTTTGTCTTTTTGACAGTGTCTTTTGCCTTGCAAAAACTTTGTAATTTAATGAGGTCCCATTTGTCTATTCTTGATCTTAGAGCATAAGCTATTGGAGTTCTGTTCAGGAAATTCTCCCCTGTGCCCATATGTTCAAGGTTCTTCCCTAGTTTCCTTTCTATTAGTTTCAGTGTGTCTGGTTTTATGTGGAGGTCTTTGATCCACTTGGAATTGAGCTTAGTGCAAGGAGATAAGAATGGGTCAATTTGCATTCTTCTGCATGTTGACCTCCAGTTGAGCCAGCACCATTTGTTGAAAAGGCTATCTCTTTTCCACTGGGTGGTTTTAGCTCCTTTGTCAAAGATCAAGTGACCATAGGAGTGTGGATTCATTTCTGGGTCTTCAATTCTGTTCCATTGATCTACATGCCTGTCACTGTACCAATACCATGCAGTTTTTAACACTATTGCTCTGTAGTACAGCTTGAGGTCCGGGATACTGATTCCCCCAGAGGTTCTTTTACTCTTGAGAATAGTTTTAGCTATTCTGGGTTTTCTGTTATTCCAGATGAATTTTTGAATTGCTCTTTCTAACTCTATGAAGAATTGAGTTGGGATTTTGATGGGGATTGCATTGAATCTGTATATTACTTTTGGCAAGATGGTCATTTTTACTATATTAATTCTGCCAATCCATGAGCATGGCAGATTTTTCCATCTTCTGAGGTCTTCTTCAATTTCTTTCTTCAGAGACTTGAAGTTCTTGTCATACAGATCTTTCACTTGTTTGGTTAGAGTCACGCCAAGATACTTTATATGGTTTGTGGCTATCGTGAAAGGTATCATTTCTCTTACTTCTTTCTCAGCCTGCTTGTCCTTTGAGTATAGGAAGGCTACTGACTTGCTTGAGTTGATATTATATCCGGCCACTTTGCTGAAGTCGTTTATCAGCTGTAGGAGTTCTCTGGTGGAGTTCTTTGGGTCGCTTACGTATACTATCATATCGTCTGCGAATAGTGATAGTTTGACTTCTTCCTTTCCAATTTGTATACCTTTGACCTCTTTTTATTGTCTAATTGCACTAGCTAGAACTTCAAGTACTATATTGAAAAGATATGGAGAGAGAGGGCAGCCTTGTCTAGTCCCTGATTTTAGTGGGATTGCTTCAAGTTTCTCTCCATTTAGGTTGATGCTGGCTACCGGTTTGCTGTAAATTGCTTTTACTATGTTTAGATATGGGCCTCGAATTCCTGATCTTTCCAAGACCTTTAGCATGAAAGGATGCTGAATTTTGTCAAATGCTTTCTCAGCATCTAATGAGATGACCATGTGGTTTTTATCTTTGAGATTGTTTATATAGTGGATTACATTGATGGATTTCCTTATATTGAACCATCCCTGCATCCCTGGGATGAAGCCTACTTGATCATAGTGAATAATCGTTTTGATGTGTTCTTGGATTCGGTTGGCAAGAATTTTATTGAGTATTTTTGCATTGATATTCATAAGAGAGATTGGCCTGAGATTCTCTTTCTTTGTCGGTTCTTTGTGTGCTTTTGGTATTAGTGTAATTGTGGCTTCATAGAAGGAGTTGGGTAGTGTTCCTTCTGTTTCTATTTTGTGGAACAGTTTGAAGAGTATTGGTGTTAGGTCTTCTTTGAAGGTCTGATAGAATTCTGCACTAAAACCATCTGGACCTGTGCTTTTTTTGGTTGGAAGACTTCCAATGACAACTTCTATTTCTTCAGGGGTTATAGGGCGGTTTAGATGGTCTATTTGATCCTGATTTAATTTTGGTATTTGATATCTGTCAAGGAAATTGTCCATTTCCTCGAGATTTTCTAGTTGTGTTGAATACAGGTTTTTGTAGTAGGATCTGATGAGTTTTTGAATTTCCTCAGTTTCTGTTGTTATCTCTCCCTTTTCATTTCTGATTTTATTAATTTGGATACTGTCTCTGTGCCCTCTGGTTAGTCTGGCTAAGGGCTTATCTATCTTGTTGATTTCTCAAAGAACCAACTCCTCGTTTTGTTGATTCTTTGTATGGTTTTGTTTCTACTTGATTGATTTCAGCCCTGAGTTTGATGATTTCCTGCCTTCTACTCTTTGGTGTATTTGCTTCTTTTTGTTCCAGGGCTTTCAGGTGTGCCATTAAGCTGTTAGTGTATGCTGTCTCCCGTTTCTTTTTGGCAGCACTCAGGGCTATGAATTTTCCTCTTAGCACTGCTTTCATTGTGTCCCATAAATTAGGGTATGTTGTGCCTTCATTTTCATTAAATTTCAAAAAGTCTTTGATTTCTTTCTTTATTTCCACGTTAACCAAGTTATCATTGAGTAGAGCATTGTTCAGCCTCCATGTGTATGTGGGTTTTCTTTTGTTTTTGTTGCCATTGAAGACCACCCTTATTCCATAGTGATCTGATAGTAGGCATGGGATT
Organism: Tokudaia muenninki; assembly: GCA_036184385.1. Taxonomy (NCBI): domain Eukaryota; kingdom Metazoa; phylum Chordata; class Mammalia; order Rodentia; family Muridae; genus Tokudaia; species Tokudaia muenninki. Next base: position 15,204,517 of record BTHS01000006.1, read on the forward strand.
AGTTCTATCTTCTTATATCTGTTGAGGTCTGATTTGTGACCTCATATATATATGGTCGATTTTGGAGAAGGTGCCATGAGGTGCTGAGTAGAAGGTGTATTCTTTAGCTCTAGGATGAAATGTTCTATATATATATCTGTTAGTTCCATTTGGTCCAAGGCTTCAATTAGATTCACTGTGTCCCTGTTTAGTTTCTGCTTTCCTGAACGATCCATTTCAGAGAGCGGAGTGTTGAAGTCACCCACTATTATTGTGTGACGTTCCATGTGTGCTTTGAGCTTTAGTAAAGTTTCTTTTACGAATGAGGGTGCCCTTGCATTTGGAGCATAGATATTGAGAATTGAGAGTTCTTCTTGGTGGATTTTTCCTTAAATCAGTATGTAGTGACCTTCTGTGTCTTTTTTGATGACTTTAGGTTGAAAATCAATTTTATCTGATATTAGGACAGCAACTCCGGCTCGTTTCTTGGGGCCATTTGCTTGTAAAATTGTTTTCCAGCCTTTTACTCTGAGGCAGTGTTTGTCTTTGACACTGAAGTGCATTTCCTGCATGCAGCAAAATGCAGGGTCCTGTTTATGTATCCAGTCTGCTAGTCTATGTCTTTTTTTTGGGGAATTGAGACCATTGATATTAAGAAAGATTAAGGCATAGTGATTATTGCCACCTGCCATTCTTGATGCTATCTTTATGTTTGAGTGGTTATCTACTTTTGGGTTTGAAGCAAGAAGGTTACTATCTCATTTTTTCCAGGGTGTTGTTTCTCTCCCTGTATTGGCAGTTTCCACCTATTATCCTTTGCAGGGCTGGATTTGTGGAAAGATATTGTGAAAATTTGGTTTTATCATGGAATATCTTGGTCTCTCCATCTATGGTGATTGAGAGTTTTGCTGGGTATAGTAGTCTAGGCTGGCATTTGTGCTCTCTTAGTGTCTGCATGAGATATGCCCAGGATCTTCTGGATTTCATAGTCTCTGGTGAGAAGTCGGAAGTGATTCGGATAGGTCTTCCTTTGTATGTTACTTGGCCCTTTTCTCTTACTGCTTTTAATATTCTTTCTTTGTTTAGTACATTTGGTGTTTTGATTATTATGTGACGGGAGGTATTTCTGTTCTGGTCCAGTCTGTTTGGAGTTCTGTAGGCTTCTTGTACGTTCATTGGCATCTCTCTCTTTAGGTTAGGGAAGTTTTCCTCCATTATTTTGTTGAAGATGTTTACTGGCCCTTTAAGTTGCAAATCTTCACTCTCATCTATACCTATAATCCTTAGGTTTGGTCTTCTCATTGTGTCCTGGATTTCCTGGATGTTTTGGGTTACACGTTTTTTGCATTTTGCATTTTCTTTGACTGTTGAGTCAATGCTTTCTATGGTATCTTCAGCACCTGAGATTCTTTCTTCCATCTCTTGTATTCTATTGTTGATGTTTGCATCTATGACTCCTGATTTCTTCCCAAGGTTTTCTATCTCCAAAGTTGTCTCCCTTTGTGATTTCTTAGTTGTTTCTACTTCCTTTTTTAGATCTTGGATGGATTTGCTGAGATCCTTCACTTGTTTGTATTTTCCTGTATTTCTTTAAGGTATTTTTGCGTTACCTCTTTCAGGATTTCTGCCTGTTGACCCAAGTTCTCCTGCATTTCTCTGAGCGATTTTTGTGTTTCCTTCTCATGGGATTCCATCTGTTGATCCATCGTCTCCTGCATTTCTTTAAGCAGACCTCGTGTTTCCTTTGTAAGGGCATCTATCCGCTGATTCATTTCTTTAAGCACTTTTTGTGTTGCCTCCCTATGGGCCTCCGTCTGTTGACCCATATTTTTCTGCATTTCTTTATGCAGTGTTTGTGATTCCTTTGAAAGTGCATCTACCCGTTGATTCATTTCTTTAAGCGATTTTTGTGTTGTCTCCTTGTGGGCCTCCATCTTTTGATCCATGTTCTCCTGCATTTCTTTAAGTGATTTTTGGGTTTCCTTTGTAAGGGCTTCTAAACGTTGATTCATGGTCTCCTGTAATTCTTTATTTGATTTATTTGTGTCCTTCTTGTGATCCTCTAATAGCATCATGAGAAGTGATTTTAAATCCAGATCTTGTCTTTCGGGTGTGGTGGGGTATCCAGGACTTGCTGCTGTTGGAGAGTTGGGTTTGGATGGTGCCATATTACTTTGATTTCTGTTGGTAACGTTCCTACGTTTGCCTTTTGCCATCTGGTTACCTCTGATGATAGTTGGTCCTGCTGACACTGGCTGTTGGTTGGACCTCCTGTGAGCCTGCAAAGCTACATCTGGCCCCCCTGGATTACCAGGATTCCCCTGCCACCGATTTCTGGGCCTGCCCTGCTCCTGAGTGACTTTGGAGCCCTGATGTGCCTTGCCCCAAGTGATGTTATAATGGGGAGTCCCTGCACATCCAAAGGCTCAGCGTAATGGATTCCTGGAGCAGAGATCGCCAAAGGGAGGCTGGTATGCTCCTGCCCTGTGCAGGGGTGTGTGATCTCTCCCAGAGTTGGGGGAAGGGGACGTCCCTCTGCAAGGCAGAAGTCCCCGTGCGAGGCAGAAGTCGCGGAGGGAACGCTGGTAGGCTCCTGGCCAGTGCGGGGGGGTGGGGGGGGTGGGGTCCCTCTTCCCGGCGGAAGTCTCACAGCAGAGCTGGCGTGCTGGTCACTGCAGATCTTCCCAGCTCCTGGGAGCAGCGTACACACAAGCTGTCGGAGACCCAAGCGATATTATGCCCGTCTGTCTCCGAGGCTGGCTGTCCCAACCACCCGGACACTGCAGCAAAGATGGCGGAGTGCACCCTGCACACTCTCGGTGGCGCTGGCCACCCTGCAGAGGACCTCAGTGCTGTCCCGTTCTTGGGACCAGATGGAAGCCCCAACAGGTCGTGTCCCGAGCGATGTTATATTGGGGTGAACCTGGGTATCTGTCTCTTCCGTGCAGTATGGGAACAGAAGTCGCGGAGGCAACGCTGGTAGGCTCCCGCCCAGTGCGGGGGGGGGGGGGGTCCCTCTTCCCGGCGGAAGTCTCAGGATGATAATTTCTATTTCCATCTATTTTTCTGCAAAATCATGATGTGGTTTTTTAAACAGCAGAATAGTATTCCATGAATGAATGAATGTACTACATTTTATTTACCCATTGTTCTGTTAATGGGCATCCACTTTATTATAAGTGTATGGATATTATGAATATGGATGCAATGAACATATTTGGGTACACATCATTATGGTAGGATTGATATAGTAGGATGGATCTCGAGTTGGCCAAGTTATTGGATGGCCATTCCCTCAGTCACTGATCCAAGTTTGTCTCTCCATTTCTTATAGACAGGGCAGATTTTGGGTCAAAAGTTTTGTGGGTGGGTTGGTATTCTTATCCCTGCACTAGGAAAGATAACTGCCATTCGGTTTCTGGGAAATCTCACACACTGATTATTTCTAGCTCTCCCATTTACCTGCTGATGTAAATTTTCCTTAACAGCTTCAAATTCTGATGTGTAAATATAACACATATTCATTAATATGATAGACTTCTGGGCTATTTCATTTCTTCTCTATTGTAACTAGAATTGCAATGAATGTTGATGGTTATATGCATTTTTTTAAAAAAAATTTAGAGGTATATTCTTTATTTACATTTCAAATGATTTCCCTTACTGGTTCCCCCCTCCCCAAAAGTCCCATACAGCCTCTTCCCTCCCCCTGCTCCCCAACCAACCCTCTTCTGCCTCCCCTTCCTGGTATTCCCCTGTACTGCCACATTGAGTCCTTCCAGGACCAGGTGCCTCTCCTTCCTTCTTCTTGGTGTCCTTTGATATATGAATTGTTCCTTGGGTATTCCAAGCTTCTGGGCTAATATCCGCTTATCAGTGAGTGCATATCATGTGTGATATTTTTGTGAATGGGTCATCTCACTCAGGATGACATTCTCCAGTTCCACACACTTGCCTAAGAATTTCATGAATTCATTATTTTTAATAGCTGAGTAGTATTCCATAGTGTAAATATACCACATTTTCTGTATCCATTCCTCCATTGAGGGACACCTGGGTTCTTTCCAGCTTCTGGCTATTATAGATAAGGCTGCTATGAACATAGTGGAGCATGTGTCCTTATTGCATGTTGGAGAGTCCTCTGGGTATATGCCCAGTAGTGGTATAGCTGGGTCCTCCGGTAGTATTATGCCGAGTTTTCTGAGGAACAGCCAAACTGATTTCCAGAGTGGTTTTACCAGCTTGCAATTCCACCAGCAGTGGAGGAGTGTTCCTCTTTCTCCACATCCTCGCTTGCACCAGCTGTCTCCTGAGTTTTTGATCTTAGCCATTCTGACTCGTGTGAGGTGAAATTTCAGGGTTGTTTTGATTTGCATTTCCCTAATGACTAAGGATGTTGAACATTTCTTTAGGTGTTTCTCAGCCATTTGATATTCCTCAGGTGAAAATTCTTTGTTTAGCTCTGTACCCCGTTTTTTAATAGGGTTATTTGGCTCTCTGGAATCTACCTTCTTGAGTTCTTTGTATATATTGGATATTAGCCCTCTGTCAGATGTAGGGTTGGTAGAGATCATTTCCAAATTAGTTGGTTGCCGTTTTGTCCTTTTGACAGTGTCCTTTGCCTTACAGAAACTTTGTAATTTTATGAGGTCCCATTTGTCAATTCTTGATCTTAGAGCATAAGCTATTGGTGTTCTGTTCAGGAAATTTTCCCCTGTGCCCATGTGCTCAAGGCACTTCCTCAGTTTCTTTTCTATTAGCTTCAGTGTTTCTGGTTTTATGTGGAGGTCCTTGATCCACTTGAACTTTAACTTAGTACAGGGAGATAAGAATGGATCAATTTGCATTCTTCTGCATGCTGACCTCCAGTTGAACCAGCACCACCTATTGAAAAGGCTATCTTTTTTCCACTGGGTGGTTGTAGTTCCCTTGTCAAAGATCAAGTCACCATAGGTGTGTGGGTTCATTTCTGGGTCTTGAATTCTGTTCCATTGATCTACCTGCCTGTCACTATACCAATACCATGCAGTTTTTAACACTATCACTCTGTAGTACTGCTTGAGGTCGGGGATACTGACTTCCCCAGAAGTTCTTTTACTGTTGAAAATAGTTTTAGCTATCCTAGGATTTTTGTTATTCCAGATGGATTTGATAATTGCTCTTTCTAACTCTATGAAGAATGGAGTTAGAAGATTTTGATCAGGATTGCATTGAATCTGTATATTGCTTTTGGCAGGATAGTCAATTTTACTATACTAATCCTGCCAATCCATGAGCATGGAAGATCTTTCCATCTTCTGAGGTCTTCTTTGTTTCCTTTCTTCAGAGACTTGAAGTTCTTGTCATACAGATCTTTCACTTGTTTGGTTAGAGTCACACCAAAATACTTTATATTGTTTGTGGCTATTGTGAAGGGTGTCATTTCCCTTATTTCTTTCTCAGCCTGTAGAAGTTTTCAGTTTCATTATCCTCTAATTATTAGAGTCTCATATTTGTTAATATGATAGACATCTGGGCTATTTTCATTTCTTCTCTATTGTCACTAGAGTTGCAATGAATGTGGATGGTTATATTTATTTCTTAATGAGTTGCTCTATCCACTAACTTGCCTGTATATTCAGAACTGCTTCTTTCACATCAGATTTTCTAAAATTCAGCAGAAGCTACTAGGCCTTATAAGTACCCAAGGCTCTATGATTTGGTTTATCAGAAAATAAGTCATAATCTACCTGCAGAAAAAAGCACACTGCTATAACTCAAGGACTCATAGGGAAACTTTGTTATCAAGTGGTAATTTGACACAGTAAACAGTCATGGGCAGCACAGGGGAAAATGGAATGGAATTACTCGATAGTAAATACCACACTGTAGATCATGTGTCTTTATGAAATTACTTGTTGTCAGGAGGATTTTAGAAGAGCGCCACAGTGCTATAGAATATACCTGATAAAAATGTGATAAACAAATCTATTGATTCACCCTAGAATACATTCTTCAATTTCTGATTGCAACAGAGTAAAGAACTTCCAAATTTTCTCCCAAAGGAAACTTGGAAAACTTTTCCTAAGTTCTGCTCAGCTACTCATTAGTGACTAGCCAACTGCCACATATCATCATTAACCATGAGAAGTTAAAAGTGGCAACTTGCTGTGGGGATAAATGTTTATCCCTTCATCTGAGGTATCCCAAAGTCTCCATGCAGAGAGTGTCAGAGACACCACAGATGATAAAATAATGGACTCTCTGTGGGAAGTTACATCAATCTATACTGTTGTTTTATAATGCCTGGAAACCTGGGTTTACCTGCATTAACCTTCATAGCATCAAAATGAAAACAAGGGATGGGTAAGCATTTCCTTGCATTATTTCATCAGATAAAGAGATATGTAGAGAGGATATTTAATGGGAGAATCACACCTAGGTATGCTTCTACATGATTGAGATCAGGAGCTGGCCAGCATCTTTTGACCATTCTCATCCTTGCTGTGGCTGGGCAATTATTCCAAGCATAGACTTTCATTTAACATATTTTTTTCTAATCTACACTGTTCATTGTAAAGCAAACATTAATCATTGTGTCTTTTGGAACTCCACAGTTTAATTAAAATTGGTCAATCCCTTTTTTCTTCCAAAATGTGATTAGTGCTCAGCTAGAGCACTCATGTCTTAGTGCTCAGCTGAAAACAGCATTCAGTGTGATGGCTATATGTGGGGCAGATTGAGGCTGATTGTTCCTGTGGAAAACAAATCACAAAGCAAGTGGTAAACAAAACACAAGCTTTCAAATCTGAGTTTCAAAATAATCTGAGTGTACATGGGTTAAACTGTGATGGTGTTAATGTATTTCAGAGTGGCTGAGAGAAGCTGACTATGATTCAGGTATATCTCCAGCATCTGATTCCATAGTAAAAGAGGTAAGATGCATAAAATAAATCACATTATGTAGTCCCCAGTAATTTTTCTAATATATAGACTCAATATATAGGTTAAGGCTCATATACATGATAAGAATACTAATGACTCTTTTGAAATTTTTTATATTCTCTCATTTTGGAGAATAGTATATAGATTTCTACAAAATTTGATACTTTGTTTTCCTGCTACTTAATTCATTTAACCAAAATTCTTGGTAGCATATAAATATTATTTTCATACATGATTATAATATAAAGAAGGATTGTATTCTAATGAACAGTGTACTCTTATTTTTTACTTTTCACAAATTCACCTTCAAAGCCTGTCTTGTGTCAAAAGGTCATTATGTTGTTGATCAATAGAAAAAAATAGTTACATCTGTATAACTTTCTTCCCAAAATAACAGAAATTCAAAGGTTCAAAATCATGTTCTGATTTAATGTTTATGCAATGTTCTCAGGCAATGAATCATCTAATGGAATGCAGTAGCATCTCCCTTCTGACTAGAAGAAATCACCCCCAGAACAACTGATAAGTGTGGACAGTAGAACAGAGTCCTGAGGACAGCACTGTCCTATGTTGTCATCCCTCCAGTTGGCACTGAAGCCTTTCAATATCTTCTCAAGATAAAGCCATGAAAACCACTGAAGAAGTAGCTCTTCAGATCCTATTGCTTTGTCAGGTTGGGATAGGGACTATAGCAAACTTCCTTCTGTTTGTCCATAATTTCTCTTCACTTTTGACTGGATGTCAGCTGAGACCCACACAAGTGATTTTCACTCACATGGCTGTGGCTAATACTTTGATTCTCCTCATGACTGTGTTTCCAAACAATGTGATTGGTTTTGCTCAAAGGAACCCTCTGAATGACCTCAAATGTAAACTTGAGTATTTCCTTCGCATCGTAGCAAGAAGCACAAACTTGTGCTTCACCTGTGTCCTGTGCACCTATCAGTTTGTTACCCTTGTTCCTGGTAATTTTGGTGAGCTGATGCTCAGAGGAAGACGTTCCAAGACCATAAGCTATTCCTGTTGCAGTTGCTGGTTGTTTGGTGTCTTATATAATGTCTACATTCCAATGAAAGTCAGTGGTCCACAGAACACACGTAATGAAACTGACTTTAAAAGTAAGTGGGTCTGTTTTACCTCTGGTTTCAGTGTAGGCATTGTCTCTTTACAGTTTGCCCATGATGCCATATTCATCAGTGTCACAGTCTGGACCAGTGTCTCCATGGTATTTCTCCTGTACAGACACCACCAGAGACTGAAGCACATTCTTACTCCCCATCAAGAACACAAAGGCAATGCTGAGATCAGAGCAGCCTATAGCATTGTGATGCTTGTGGTCACATTTGTAAGCTTTTATCTTCTACACAGTATTTGCGTTATCCTTCACATGTTTTCTGTAGACTCCCGTCTGTGGCTGAGGCATATAGGTGAAGTTTTAATGACAAGCTTCCCCACTATTTCTCCCTTAATGTTGATCTTTAGGAATCCTCGTTATCCTTGTTCTCTGATCTTCAACTATTGCAAGTCAGTCATTTAAAATACCAAACACTGAAGACAGGAGAGTAACATCATTAAAAATAAATTCTACTCAGTAAATATATGTTGAATATATCTTTATGGACCAGGTATGGTGGCTCACTGCTATAATTCCAGCACTAGGTAAGCTGAGGTAGTACAATCGCTATCTAACCAATGGTAGCTCTGAGTCAAGAGGGAGTTCAAGTCCAACCTGTGACACAGAGCATCTGCCTCAAACTTCTCTTGTTTAACCAGATAAAGAATATTCACAATTATCTTAGAAAGTCAATGTCTTATGACCAACCCAGCTCAGTCCAGTCAACAGGGTCCCAAGGAAGGGAGTGATGATTGAAAAGAAAATGACAATTAAACAACATTATAACATGACTCCAGCCTGTGCTGAGGCTGAAGCAGCTTTATTTTTCCCCATCTGCTTTTATATCATTCTAGGTACATCCAAAAAAACATGGCCAGTTCTTCTATCAAAGATAAAGTAATCAAGCAAAGTAGTAAAGAAAGAGATCACACAAGATAGTAGTCAACCAAAGTAGTAAGTAAAGAGATCACAAGAGGTAGTAATTTAACAAAATAGTAAGCAAAGTCTAATGGCCACTGTTTCTAATATTCTTATCTGAGCCTATTTCCTTGTCTGAGCCCAGAGACAAATGCCAAATTTCTAGAAGCAGCACCAAAAGCTCTTCAACAGTCTTACATTTGATATATGGGAAGTTTTCACTCTATAGAGCTAATATGCTTAACAGGTTCTACTTTCCCAATAAACTCTGACCACAATCACCTGAGCTGTCTAAACAAAACCATTCTTGTTATTATTTGAATAGTTTCTACATATTTTATCTCCTCTGTGTGAGGATAATAACTCAGACATATTAGCACATAATTGTCATTTTTCTAATCTAAATTTTATTGTAGAAAACACACATGTATACTCTTCATAGACCAATATGCACTACATAAGCAAAAGAGAATATGTTTTCACCTCTTCTTTGGTCTTGTTTTACTTCTTCTAAATCCTGGCATATTGACCAAGAAAACCTACTTTGCAATATTATTACTCACACATACTGATAACTTTCTTTGTATCAGCCTAAAGAATTTTTCTGATGAATGGTTTTTGAAAATGGTTTATAGATTAATAGGCAGCCAACAGAATGGGAAACTATTTTGATAAAGTCTACATCCAAAAGAAGACTCATATACAAAATACATAAAAAATCTCAGAAACTAGATATTAAAATACTACATAATTCTCTTAAATATGGGACTAAATACTGAGAATTCTCAATAGAGGAATCTCAACTTGCTGAGAAACACTTAAAGGAAATGTTTGACATCTGCCATCAGAAAAATGCCAATCAAAATTATTTTGATATTCCATCTTGCATCTATAAGAATGGCTAATATCAATAACAAAAGAACAGTTCATGCTGCCAGGGATGTGGAGCAAGGAAATACTAGATTGCTGTTGGGAGTCCAAGCTTCTACAGCCATAATGGAAACTGATGTGGTATTTCCAAAAAGAACTGGGAATAGATCTGCTAAAACCCAGTTATAAAACTCCTGGAAATATAACCAAAATACTATCCTATCACTTGCTCAAGTATGTTCACAGTGGCTTTAGTCACACTACCAGAAGCTGGAAACAATATCCTTTGTATCCCTCATAAATTCCAGGAAGTTTCCACTGTACTAAAATTACATATATCCCTCAACTGAAGAATGGATAAAGAAAACATGACACACAAATACAATACAGTATTTCTCAGCTGTTAAAATAAAGACAAAGAAATTTCCAGGCAAAGAGATGTAACTAGAAAAAAATCATCCTGAATGAGGCAATCCAGACCCATAAAGATAAGCATGGTGGAGTGTTCCTCTTTCTCCACGTCCTCACCAGCATCTGCTGTCACCTGAATTTTTGATCTTAGATATTCTGACTGGTGTGAGGTGGAATCTCAAGGTTGTTTTGATTTGCATTTCCCTAATGACTAAGGATGTTGAACATTTCTTTATGTGCTTCTCAGTCATTCGGTATTCCTCAGTAGAGAATTCTTTGTTTAGTTCTGTACCCTATTTTAATAGGGTTATTCGGTTCTCTGGAGTCTAACTTATTGAGTTTTTTGTATACATTGGATATTTGTCCTCTATCAGATGTAGAATTGGTAAAGATCTTTTCCCAGTCGGTCAGTTGCTGTTTTGTCCTATTGACAGTGTCCTTTGCCTTACAGAAGTTTTGCAATTTTATAAGTATGGATATTTTGGTCCTTCTTAGAAGGGGGAACAAAATACACATGGGGGGAAATGCAGAGATAAAGTGTGGAGCAGAGACTGAAGGAAAGACCATCAGGAGACTGCCCCACCTAGGGATCCATCCCACATACAGTCACCGAAAACAGACACTATTGTGGATGCCAATAAGCAGTTTGCTAACTGGAGCCTGTTATAGCTGTCTCCTGAGAGGCTCTGCCAGTACCTGAGAAATACAGAGGTGGATGCTCTGAGCCAACCATTTGACTGAGCACAGGGTCCCCAAGGTAGGGAAAGGACTGAAGGAGCTGAAGGAGCCTGCAGCCCCATAGGAGGAAAACAATCTGAACCAACCAGTATGCCCGGAGCTCCCAGGGAGCTAAACCACCAACCAAAGAGTACACATGGAGGGACTCATTTCTCCAGCTGATTATGTAACAGAGAATGGCCTTGTTGGACATCAAAGGGAGGAGAGGCCTATGGTCCTGAGAAGGCTCAATGCCCCAGTATAGGGGAATACGAGAACAGGGAAACAGGAGTGGGTGAATTGGTGAGTAGGGGGAAGGGGGATGGGATAGGGAGTTTCCAGAGTGGAAACTAGAAAAGGAGATAACATTTGAAATGTAAATAAAGAAAATATCCAATAAAAAGATGAAAGTTAATTTTTTAAAAAGATAAGCATGGTATGTATTCACTTGTATGTGGTTATTAGTTGTTAAGTAAAAGATAATCATGCTATAATCCAGAAACACAAAGAAGCTAATTAACAAGAAGGGCTTTACTGGGAATGCATAAATCTACCTGGGAAGGGGATATGGAATAGATTTTGGAGGTGAACTAGGGGTTAGTAGGGAGGGAATATGAAAGGATCAGGTGGTGTAGGGAGGGATGGAGAGAGTATGAGAGAGAGAAGATTGGAGTTAGGGACATTTAAAGAGCGATGTGGAAATGTAGGGCAGTGGTCGGGACTGCCAGGCTCGGAGACAGACGGGCATAATATCGCTTGGGTCTCGAGCGGCTTGTGTGTATGCTGCTCCCTGCAGCTGCAGTGACCAGCGACCCAGCTCTGCTGCGAGACTTCAGCCTGGCAGACGGACTCCCGCACTGGGCAGGAGCCTACCAGCTTCCCTTTCGCGACTTCTGTTTCCATCTGCACTGAAGAGACAGGTACCCAGGTTCCCCCCAATATAACATCGCTCGGGACACGACCTGTTGGGGCTTCCATCTGGTCCCAAGAACGGGACAGCTCTGTGGTCGTCTGGGCGCCAGATTTGCTGTAAGCCATCCCCTCTGCAGGGTGGCCAGCGCCACCCAGAGTGTGCAGGGTGGACTCCGCCATCTTTGCTGCAGTGTCCGAGTGGTCGGGACTGCCAGGCTCGGAGACAGACCGGCATAATATCGCTTGAGTCTCCGGCAGCTTGTGTGTACGCTGCTCGCAGGAGCTGGGCAGGGCTGCAGTAACCTGCACGCCAGCTCTGCTGTGCGACTTCTGCCTTGCAGAGGGACGTCCCCTTCCCCCAGCCCTGGGAGAGATCACACACCCCTGCACAGGGCAGGAGCCTACCAGCCTCCCTTTGGAGACTTCTGCTCCGGGAATCCATTAAGCTGAGCCTTTGGATGTGCAGGGACTCCCCATTATAACATCACTTGGGGCAAGGCACATCAGGGCTCCAAAGTCACTCAGGAGCAGGGCAGGTCCCAGAAATTGGTGCCAGGGAAATCCTGGTAAGCCATGTTGGCCAGAAGTAGCTTTGCAGGCTCACAGGAGGTCCAACCAACAGCCAGTGACAGCAGGACCAACTAACATCAGAGGTAACCAGATGGCAAAAGGCAAACATAGGAACGTTACTAACAGAAATCAAAGTAATATGGCACCATCCAAACCCAACTCTCCAACAGCAGCAAGTCCTGGATACCCCACCACACCCGAAAGACAAGATCTGGATTTAAAATCACTTCTCATGATGCTATTAGAGGATCAGAAGAAGGACACAAATAAATCAAATAAAGAATTACAGGAGACCATGAATCAACGGTTATAAGTCCTTACAAAGGAAACACAAAAATCTCTTAGAGAAATGCAGGAGAACATGGATCAAAAGATGGAGGCCCACAAGGAGACAACACAAAAATCGCTTAAAGAAATGAATCAACGGGTAGATGCACTTTCAAAGGAATCACAAAAACTGCATAAAGAAATGCAGAAGAATATGGGTCAACAGACGGATGCCCATAGGGAGGCAACACAAAAAAGTGCTTAAAGAAATGAATCAACGGATAGATGCCCTTACAAAGGAAACACGAGGTCTGCTTAAAGAAATTCAGGAGACGATGGATCAACAGATGGAATCCCATGAGAAGGAAACACAAAAATCGCTCAGAGAAATGCAGGAGAACTTGGGTCAACAGGCAGAAATCCTGAAAGAGGTAACGCAAAAATATCTTAAAAAATACAGGAAAATACAAACAAGTGAAGGATCTCAGCAAATCCATCCAAGATCTAAAAAAGGAAGTAGAAACAACTAAGAAATCACAAAGAGAGACAACTTTGGAGATAGAAAACCTTGGGAAGAAATCAGGAGTCATAGATGCAAACATCAACAATAGAATACAAGAGATGGAAGAAAGAATCTCAGGTGCTGAAGATACCATAGAAAGCATTGAATCAACAGTCAAAAAAAATGCAAAATGCAAAAAACGTGTAACCCAAAACATCCAGGAAATCCAGGACACAATGAGAAGACCAAACCTAAGGATTATAGGTATAGATGAGAGTGAAGATTTGCAACTTAAAGGGCCAGTAAATATCTTCAACAAAATTATGGAGGAAAACTTCCCTAACCTAAAGAGAGAGATGCCGATGAACGTACAAGAAGCCTACAGAACTCCAAACAGACTGGACCAGAACAGAAATACCTCCCGTCACATAATAATCAAAACACCAAATATACTAAACAAAGAAAGAATATTAAAAGCAGTAAGAGAAAAGGGCCAAGTAACATACAAAGGAAGACCTATCCGAATCACTTCAGACTTCTCACCAGAGACTATGAAAGCCAGAAGATCCTGGGCAGATCTCATGCAGACACTCAGCACAAATGCCAGCCTAGACTACTATACCCAGCAAAACTCTCAATCACCATAGATGGAGAGACCAAGATATTCCATGATAAAACCAAATTTTCACAATATCTTTCCACAAATCCAGCCCTGCAAAGGATAATAGGCAGAAACCGCCAATACAGGGAGAGAAACAACATCCTGGAAAAAATGAGATAGTAACCTTCTTGCTTCAAACCCAAAAGTAGATAACCACTCAAACATAAAGATAGCATCAAGAATGGCAGGCGGCAATAATCACTATGCCTTAATCTCTCTTAATATCAATGGTCTCAATTCCCCAATAAAAAGACATAGACTAGCAGACTGGATACGTAAACAGGACCCTGCATTTTGCTGCATGCAGGAAACGCACCTCAGTGTCAAAGACAAACACTACCTCAGAGTAAAAGGCTGGAAAACAATTTTACAAGCAAATGGCCCCAAGAAACGAGCTGGAGTTGCCATCCTAATATCAGATAAAATTGATTTTCAACCTAAAGTCATCAAAAAAGACACAGAAGGTCACTACATACTGATCAAAGGAAAAATCCACCAAGAAGAAGTCTCAATTCTGAATATCTATGCTCCAAATGCAAGGGCACGCTCATTTGTAAAAGAAACTTTACTAAAGCTCAAAGCACACATCGAACGTCACACAATAATAGTGGGTGACTTCAACACTCCGCTCTCTGAAATGGATCGTTCAGGAAAGCAGAAACTAAACAGGGACACAGTGAATCTAATTGAAGCCTTGGACCAAATGGAACTAACAGATATATATATATAGAACATTTCAACCTAGAGCTAAAGAATACACCTTCTTCTCAGCACCTCATGGTACCTTCTCCAAAATCGACCATATAATTGGTCACAAATCAGACCTCAAGAGATATAAGAAGATAGAACTAATCCCATGCCTACTATCAGATCACTATGGAATAAGGGTGGTCTTCAATGGCAACAAAAACAAAAGAAAACCCACATACACATGGAGGCTGAATAATGCTCTACTCAATGATAAATTGGTCAACGTGGAAATAAAGAAAGAAATCAAAGACTTTTTGAAATTTAATGAAAATGAAGGCACAACATACCCTAATTTATGGGACACAATGAAAGCAGTGCTAAGAGGAAAATTCATAGCCCTGAGTGCCGCCAAAAGGAAACGGGAGACAGCATACACTAACAGCTTAATGGCACACCTGAAAGCCCTGGAACAAAAAGAAGCAATTACACCAAAGAGGAGTAGAAAGCAGGAAATCATCAAACTCAGGGCTGAAATCAATCAAGTAGAAACAAATAAAACCATACAAAGAATCAACAAAACGAGGAGTTGGTTCTTTGAGAAAATCAACAAGATAGATAAGCCCTTAGCCAGACTAACCAGAGGGCACAGAGACAGTATCCAAATTAATAAAATCAGAAACGAAAAGGGAGAGATAACAACAGAAACCGAGGAAATTCAAAAACTCATCAGATCCTACTACAAAAACCTGTATTCAACACAACTAGAAAATCTCGAGGAAATGGACAATTTCCTTGACAGATATCAAATACCAAAATTAAATCAGGATCAAATAGACCATCTAAACCGCCCTATAACCCCTGAAGAAATAGAAGTTGTCATTGGAAGTCTTCCAACCAAAAAAAGCACAGGTCCAGATGGTTTTAGTGCAGAATTCTATCAGACCTTCAAAGAAGACCTAACACCAATACTCTTCAAACTGTTCCACAAAATAGAAACAGAAGGAACACAACTCGTTCTATGAAGTCACAATTACACTAATACCAAAAGATCCAACAAAGAAAGAGAATCTCAGGCCAATCTCTGTATGAATATCGATGCAAAAATACTCAATAAAATTCTTGCCAACCGAATCCAAGAACACATCAAAACGATCATTCACTACAATCAAGTAGGCTTCATCCCAGGGATGCAGGGATGGTTCAATATAAGGAAATCCATCAATGTAATCCACTATATAAACAATCTCAAAGAAAAAAACCACATGGTCATCTCAATAGATGCTGAGAAAGCATTTGACAAAATTCAGCATCCTTTCGTGCTGAAGGTCTTGGAAAGATCAGGAATTCGAGGCCCATATCTAAACATAGTAAAAGCAATTTACAGCAAACCAGTAGCCAGCATCAACCTAAATGGAGAGAAACTTGAAGCAATCCCACTAAAATCAGGGACTAGACAAGGCTGCCCTCTCTCTCCATATCTTTTCAATATAGTACTTGAAGTTCTAGCTAGAGCAATTAGACAACAAAAAGAGGTCAAAGGGATACAAATTGGAAAGGAAGAAGTCAAACTATCACTATTCGCAGATGATATGATAGTATACTTAAGCGACCCAAAGAACTCCACCAGAGAACTCCTACAGCTGATAAACGACTTCAGCAAAGTGGCCGGATATAATATCAACTCAAGCAAGTCAGTAGCCTTCCTATACTCAAAGGACAAGCAGGCTGAGAAAGAAGTAAGAGAAATGATACCCTTCACAATAGCCACAAACCATATAAAGTATCTTGGTGTGACTCTAAACAAACAAGTGAAAGATCTGTATGACAAGAACTTCAAGTCTCTGAAGAAAGAAATTGAAGAAGACTTCAGAAGATGGAAAAGTCTGCAATGCTCATGGATTGGCAGAATTAATATAGTAAAAATGACCATCTTGCCAAAAGCAATATACAGATTCAATGCAATCCCCATCAAAATCCCAACTCAATTCTTCATAGAGTTAGAGAGAGCAATTCAAAAATTCATCTGGAATAACAGAAAACCCAGAATAGCTAAAGCTATTCTCAAGAGTAAAAGAACCTCTGGGGGAGTCAGTATCCCGGACCTCAAGCCGTACTACAGAGCAATAGTGTTAAAAACCGCATGGTATTGGTACAGTGACAGGCATGTAGATCAATGGAACAGAATTGAAGACCCAGAAATGAATCCACACTCCTATGGTCACTTGATCTTTGACAAAGGAGCTAAAACCATAAAGTGGAAAAAAGATAGCCTTTTCAACAAATGGTGCTGGCTCAACTGGAGGTCAACATGCAGAAAAATGCAAATTGACCCATTCTTATCTCCTTGCACTAAGCTCAATTCCAAGTGGATCAAAGACCTCCACATAAAACCAGACACACTGAAACTAATAGAAAGGAAACTAGGGAAGAACCTTGAACATATGGGCACAGGGGAGAATTTCCTGAACAGAACTCCAATAGCTTATGCTCTAAGATCAAGAATAGACAAATGGGACCTCATTAAATTACAAAGTTTCTACAAGGCAAAAGACACTGTCAAAAAGACAAAGCGACAACCAACTAACTGGGAAATGATCTTTACCAACCCTACATCCGACAGAGGGCTAATATCCAATATATACAAAGAACTCAAGAAGGTAAACTCCAGAGAGGCAAGTAACCCTATTAAAAAATGGGGTACAGAGCTAAACAAAGAGTTCTCACCTGAAGAATATCTAATGGCTGAGAAACACCTAAAGAGATGTTCATCATCCTTAGTCATTAGGGAAATGCAAATCAAAACAACCCTGAGATTCCATCTCACACCAGTCAGAATGGCTAAGATCAAAAACACGGGAGACAGCAGTTGTTGGTGAGGATGTGGAAAAAGAGGAACACTCCTTCACTGCTGGTGGGATTGCAAGCTGGTAAAACCACTCTGGAAAGCAGTCTGGCGGTTCCTCAGAAAACTGGACGTGACACTCCCGGAGGATCCGGCTATACCACTCCTGGGCATATACCCAGAGGCTTTACCTGCATGCAATAAGGACACATGCTCCACTATGTTCATAGCAGCCTTATTTATAATAGCCAGAAGCTGGAAAGAACCCAGATGTCCCTCAACGGAAGAATGGATTCAGAAGATGTGGTGTATTTACACAATGGAATACTACTCTGCAATTAAAAACAATGAATTCACGAAATTCCTAGGCAGATGGTCAGAACTTGAAAATATCATCCTTAGTGAGGTAACCCAATCACAAAAGAACACACTTGGTATGCAGTCACTGATAAGGGGGTATTAACCCAGAATCTCGGAATACCCTAGACACAATTCGCATATCAATAGATTTCTAAGAAGATGGAAGGAGAGACCCCTGGTCCTTGAAAGACTGGATGTAGGGGAACGCCAGGACAGAGAAGCGAGAGGGGGGTGAATGGGGAAAAGAGGGAGGGAAGAGGGCTTATGGGACTTTCGGGGAGGGAGGAAACGGGAAAGGGGAAATGATTTTGAATGTATATAAAAAAAAACTTAGAAAATAAAATTTTAAAAAAAAAAGGAAATGTAGGGCAGTGGGAAGTTTCTGAATTTGCTAGTTAGCACTCCAGGTGATGAAGGATTCTGTACATCTTCTGTAAGCAGGCAAGGCTTTCAGTAGTGGAACTGTATCACCAACCCAGCCACAAAACCTTCCACCTACAACCTGCCCTGCTTCAAGGTGTGCTGGAGCAATGATGGTTCACTGCTTACAGCTATAACAACCAATGACTGGTCTAATTTGAGGCCCACACCACAAGAAGGAACTCGTGTTTCACACTGCCTGTGTTACCAGGAACTGGACATTAGATGACCCAGAAATATAGATACTACAAGCAAAATCTTAATGAAATCATTCCTCATGATATTCTGCTATATTCATAGATTGGTGCCTAGCCAAGTTATTATCAGATGAGCTTACTCCAGTAGATGTTGGGAGCAGAGGGACAGACACATAGACAAACAGGTGATGCTCCGAGAGACCTGTATGCTCCTTGGTTGGTTGTTCCATCTCTGAGAGCTCATAGTGTCCAGGTTATTTGACTCTCTTGGTCTTCCTGTGGAGTCCCTATGTCACTTGGAGACTTAAATCCTTCCCCCAACATTTCCATAAGAGTACCCAAAGTGGTTTTACCAGCTTGCAATCCCACCAGCAGTGGAGGAGTGTTCCTCAACCTAAAACCAGAAACACTGAAACTAATAGAAAAGAAACTGGGGAAGAGCCTTGAGCACATGGACACAGGGGAAAATTTCCTGAACAGAACACCAATAGCTTATGCTCTAAGATTAAGAATTGATAAATGGGACCTCATAAAATTACAAAGTTTCTGTACGGCTAAGGACACTGTCAAAAGGACAAAACAGCAACCAACAAACTGGGAAAAGATATTTTCCAAACCTACATCCAACAAAGGGCTAATATCCAAGATATACAAAGAACTCAAGAAGGTAGATTCCAGAGAGCCAAATAACCCTATTAAAAAATGGGGTACAGAGCTAAACAAAGAATTTTCAACTGAGGAATACCTAAAGAAGATGAGAAGCACCTAAAGAAATGTTCAACATCCTTAGTCATCAGGGAAATGCAAATCAAAACAACCCTGAGATTTCACCTCACACCAGTCAGAAAGGCTAAGATCAAAAACTCAGGAGACAGCCGGTGCTGGAGAGGATGTGGAAAAAGAGGGTTTTTTTGTTTTTATAGATGAATTTGAGAATTGCTCTTTCTAACTCTATGAAGAATTGATTTGGAATTTTGATGGGGATTGCATTGAATCTGTAAATTGCTTTTTGCAAGATGGTCATTTCTACTATATTAATCGTGCCAATCCATGAGCATGGGAGATCTTTCCATCTTCAGAGATCTTGTTTTTCTTTCTTCGGAGACTTGAAATTCTTGTCATACAGATCTTTCACTTGCTTAGTTAGACTCACACCAAAATATTTTATATTATTCATGACTATTGCGAAGGATGATGTTTCCCTAATTTCTTTCTCAGCCTATTCATCCTTTGAATAGAGAAAGGCCACTGATTTATTTGAGTTAATTTTATATCCAGCCACATTGCTAAAGTTGTTTATCAGGTTTAGGAGTTCTCTGGTGGGATTTTGGGAGTCACTTAAGTATACTATCATATCATCTGCAAATAGTGATATTTTGACTTCTTCCTTTGCAATATGTATCACTTTGACCTCCTTTTGTTGTCTAATTGCTCTGTCAAAAACATTGAGTACTATATTGAATAGGTATGAAATGAGTGGGCAGCCTTGTCTAGTTCCTGATTTTGGTGGGATTGCTTCAAGTTTCTCTCCATTTAGTTTGATGTTGGCTACTGGATTTCTGTATATTGCTTTTACTACGTTTAAGTATGGGCCTTGAATTTCTAACATTTCAGACTTTTAACATGAAGAGATGCTGAATTTTGTCAAATGTTTTTTAGCATCTAATGAAATGACCATGTTGTTTTTTTTCTTAGAGTTTGTTTATGTACTGGATTACACTGATGGATTTCTGTATAATGAACAATCCCTGCATCCCTGGGATGAAGGCTACGTGACTGTGTTGAATAATCATTTTAATGTGTTTTTGGATTGGGTTGGCAAGAATTTCATCGGGTATTTTTGCATCAATATTCATAAAGGAAGTTGGTCTGAAGTTTTCTTTCTTTCTTTGATATCTGTTTGGTTTTGGTATCAGCATAATTGTAGCTTCATAGAACAAGTTGGGTAGTGTTCTCTCTGTATCTATTTTGTGGAATAGTGTGAAGGGTATTAGTATTAGATCTTCTTTGAAGCTCTGATACAATTCTGCACTAAAATCACCTGGTCCTGAGTTTTTTTGGTTTGGAGACTTTTAATGTTTGCTTCTATCTCTTTAGGGGTTACAGGACTGTTTATATGGCTTATCTGCTCCTGGTTGAAGTTTGGTATTTTGTATCTGTCTAGAAAATTGTCCATTTCAGTCAGATTGTCCAGTTGTGTTGAGTAAAGGCTTTTGTTTTAGTATGTGATGATTTTTCAGATTTCCTCACTTTCTGTTGTTATTTCTCCCTTTTCATTTCTTATTTTGTTAATTTGGATATTGTCTCTGTGTGCTATGGTTAGTCTTGCTAAAGGTTAGTCTATCTTGTTGATTCTCTCAATAAACCAGGTCCTGGTTTTGTTGATTGTTTGTATAGTTCTTTTTGTTTCTACATGGCTGATTTCAGCCCTGAGTTTGATTATTTCCTTCCATCTACTCTTCTTGGATGTATTTGCTTCTTTTTGTTCTAGAGCTTTCAGGTGTGCTGTTAAACTGCTAGTGGATGCTCTCTCCAGTTTCTTTTCGGAGGCACTCAAAGCTATGGGTTTTGCTCTTAGCACTGCTTTCATTGTGTCCCATAAGTTTGGGTATGCTGTGCCTTCATTTTCACTAAATTCTAAAAAGTCTTTAATTTTTTTTATTTCTTCCTTGACCAAGTTATCATTGAATATAGCATTGTTCAGCTTCTAAGTGTATGTGGGCTTTCTCTTGCTTTTGTTGCTATTGAAGACCAACCTTAATCCGTAGTGATCTGATAGGAGGAATGGGATTATTTCAATCTTCTTTTATCTGTTGAGGCCTATTTTGTGACTGACTATATGGTCAGTTTTGGAGAACGTACCATGGGATGCTGAGAAGAAGGTATATTCTTTTGATTTAAGATGAAATGTTCTATAGATATCTGTTAAATCCATTTGTTCCATAAATTCTGTTAGTTTCACTGTGTTTCTGTTTATTTTGTATTTCCCTGATCTGTCCATTGATGAGAGTGGGGTGTTGAAGTTCCATTGTGTGTGGTGCAATGTGTGCTTTGAGCTTTAGTAAACTTTCTATTATGAATATGGGTTCCCTTGCATTTGGAGCATAGATGTTCAGAGCTGACAATTGTTCTTGGTAAATTTTTCCTTTTATGAGGATGAAGTGTCCTTCCTTATCTTTTTTGATGAGTTTTGGTTGAAAGTCGATTTTATCTGATATTAGAATGGCTACTCCAGCTTGTTTCCTGGGACCATTTGCTTGGAAAATTGTTTTCCAGACCTTTAGTTTGAGGTAGTGTTTCTCTTTGACATTGAGGTCCATTTCCTATATGCAGCAAAAATGCTGGGTCCTGTTTATATGTCTAGTCTGTTAGTCTATGTCTTTTTATTAGGGAATTGAGTCCACTGATGTTGAGATAATAAGGAATAGTGATTTTTGCCTTCTACTATTTTTGATTTTTTTATGGTTGTGTGGTTATCTTCTTTGGGTTTATTGAAAGAAGAATACTTTCTTGCTTTTTCTAGGGTATAGTTTCTCTCCTTGTGTTTGCATTTTCCATCTATTATCCTTTGTAGGGCTGAATTTGTAGAAAGATTGTGTAAATTTGGTTTTATCATGGAATATCTTGGTTTCTCCATCTATAGTAATTGAGAGTTTTCCTGGGTATAGTCGTCTTGGCTGGCGTTTGTGTTCTCTTAGGGTTTGTATGAGATCTGCCCAGGATCTTCTAGCTTTCATAGTCTCTGATGAGAAATCTGGAATAATTCTAATAGGTCAGCCGTTATGTATTACTTGAACTTTTTGCTTATTACTTTTAATATACTTTCTTTTTTAGTACATTTGGTGTTTTGATTGTGTGATGGGAGGAATTTTTTCCTGGTCCAATCTATTTGGAGTTCTGTAGGCTTCTTGTATGCCCATATTCATTAAGTTAGGGAAATTTTCTTCTATAATTTTGTTGAAGATGTTTATTGACCCTTTAAGTTGGAAATCTTCACTTTCTTCTATACATTTTATCCTTAGGTTTGCTCTTCTCATTTTGTCCTGGGTTTCCTGGATGTTTTGAGTTAGGAGCTTTTTGCATTTTGCATTTTCTTTGACTGAGCACAGATGAAAATCAGAAGACTCCAGCCCCATGCAGCCCCTCAGTTCCTGTGTCCTGAGGGTTCCCGGCCAGGTTCCTCTGAGCAGCAGTGGTAGTCCTACCTTCATTCACAGGCCTGTATGCACTCCTGGAACTCTAGCTCCCTCCTGGCAATATTCGTGTATGGAGCCCTTTGCAGAGGATCATCTCCAGCTGCATACAGAGACTAGAAGGCTCCTGTCCCATGCTGCCCCTGGGTCCTTGTGTCCTGGGGGTTCTGGGCAGGTTCCTCTGAGCAGCAGGGGTTGTCCTACCTGTGCTCACAGGCCTGTCTGAATGCCTGGGAGGCTATCAATCTTCTGAGCCACCTGGGTAAAGAGCCATCCCACACCACCTCACACCAGTCAGAATGGCTAAAAACAAAAACTCAAGTGACAGCAGATCCTGGTGAGGATGTGGAGAAATTGGAACACTCCTCCACTGCTGGTGGGATTGCAAGCTAGTACAACCACTCTGGAAATCAGGATGGCAGTTCCTCAGAAAATTTGGCAGAGGGGGAATAAGTATCCCGGACCTCAAGCTGTACTACAGAGCAATAGCGTTAAAAACTGCATGGTATTGGTACAGTGACAGGCATGTAGATCAATGGAACAGAATTGAAGACCCAGAAATGAATCCACACTCCTATGGTCACTTGATCTTTGACAAAGGAGCTAAAACCATCCAGTGGAAAAAAGATAGCCTTTTCAACAAATGGTGCTGGCTCAACTGGAGGTCAACATGCAGAAAAATGCAAATTGACCCATTCTTATCTCCTTGCACTAAGCTCAATTCCATGTGGATCAAGGACCTCCACATAAAACCAGACACACTGAAACTAATAGAAAGGAAACTAGGGAAGAAACTTGAACATATGGGCACAGGGAAGAATTTCCTGAACAGAATACCAATAGCTTATGCTCTAAGATCAAGAATTGACAAATGGGACCTCATAAAATTACAAAGTTTCTGTAAGGCAAAGGACACTCTCAAAAGGACAAAGCAGCAACCAACAAACTGGGAAAAGATCTTTACCAACCCTACATCCGACAGAGGGCTAATATCCAATATATACAAAGAACTCAAGAAGTTACACTCCAGAGAGCCAAATAACCCTATTTAAAAATGGGGTACAGAGCTAAACAAAGAGTTCTCACCTGAAGAATATCTAATGGCTGAGAAGCACCTAAAGAAATGTTCAACATCCTTAGTCACTAGAGAAATGCAAATCAAAACAACCCTGAGATTCCACCTCACATCAGTCAGAATGGCTAAAATCAAAAACACAGGAGACAGCAGTTGTTGGCGAGGATGTGGAGAAAGAGGAACACTCCTCCACTGCTGGTGGGATTGCAAGCTGGTGCAACCACTCTGGAAAGTAGTCTGGCAGTTCCTCAGAAAACTGGACATGACACTCCCGGAGGATCCGGCTATACCACTCCTGGGCATATACCCAGAGAATTCCCCTGCATGCAATAAGTACACATGCTCCACTATGTTCATAGCAGCCTTATTTATAATAGCCAGAAACTGGAAAGAACCCAGATGTCCCTCAACGGAGGAATGGGTTCAAAAGATGTGGTATATTTACACAATGGAATACTACTCTGCAATTAAAAACAATGAATTCACGAAATTCCTAGGCAAATGGTCAGAACTGGAAAATATCATTCTTAGTGAGGTAATCCAATCACAAAAGAACACACATTGTATGCAGTCACTGATAAGGGGATATTAACCCAGAATCTCAGAATACCCAAGACACAATTCACATATCAATAGATTTCCAAGAAGATTGAAGGAGAGACCCCTGGTCCTGGAAAGACTGGATGTAGGGAAATACCAGGACAGAGAAGTGAGAGGGGGTTGAATGGGGAACAGAGGGAGGGAAGGGGGCTTATGGGACTTTCGGGGAGGGAGGAAACGGGAAAGGGGAAATCACTCGGAATGTAAATTAAAAAACTTAGAAAATAATAAAAAAATACTTGAACCATAAAAAAAGGAAAAAAAAGAAAATTTGGCATAATACCACTGGAGGATCCTGCTATACTGCTCCTGAGACTATACCCAGAGGATTCTGCAGCATGTAATAGGGACACCTACACCACTATGTTCATGGCAGCCTTATTTATAATAGCCAGAAGCTAGAAAGAACCCAGATGTCCTTCAACAAAGGAATGGATACAGGAAATGTGGTATATTGACACAATGGAGTACTACTCAGCTATTACTGAATTCATGAAATTCTTAGGCAAATGGAAGGAACTAGAAAATATCATCCTGAGTGAGATAACCCAATCACAAAAGAACACTCACGATATCCATGTGATTCTTAATGTCTGTTATTTTTGTTGTCTTCTCTGTTTAATTTTTGTGTAGATGCCCTTACAATTTGTTAGAGTGGGATGTTAAAGTCTCCCACTATTAATGTGTGGGGTTTGATGTGTGATTTAAGCTTTAGCAATGTTGTGTCTTCCAAATGTCAGTGCCATTTTGTTTGGGGCATATATGTTCAGAATTGAGATATCGGTACATTTTTACTTTGATGAGTCCATTGATGTTGAGAGGTATTAATGACCAGGGATTGTTATTTCCTGTAACGTTGATGTTGGTGATGATGATGATGATGATGATGATGATGATGTGTATGTGTGTGTGTGTGTGTGTGTGTGTATGTGTATGTGTGTGTGTGTGCTTTCCTTGTTTTACTGGTATGGAATTACTTATTTCTTGTGTTTTCTTGGATGTAGTTACTCTCCATATGTTGGACTTTTACTTCTGGTATATTCTGTAGGGCCGGATTTGTGGATATTGTTTGGATTTGGATTTGTCATGAAATATATTTTCTCCATCTACAGTAATTGAGAGTTTTGCTGGGTATAGTAATATACATTTGTACCTGTTGATTCTTAGAATTTTCAAGATATCTGACCAGGACCTTCTAGCTTTTATTGTCTCTGTTGAGAAGTCATATATAATTCTGATAGGTCTGCTTTTGTGTATTACCTAGCCTTTTCCCCTTGCTACTTTTATTATGTTTTCTTTGATTTGTAGATTTTGTGTTTTGGTTATTATGGGGAGGGAAGATTTTCTTTTCTGATCTAGTCTAATTGGTGTTCTATAAGTTTCTTGCATGTTTATAGGCATCTCTTTCTTTTGGTTTGGAAAGTTTCCTTGTATGATTTTGTTAAGAATATTTTCTGAGCCTTGGAGCCTGGACTTTTCACCTTCTTCTATTCCTGTTACTCTTAGGTTAGACCTTTTCATGATATTCCATATTTCCTGGATGTTTAGTGTCAGGAATTTTTTAGATTTAACATTATCTTTAGCAGATATATCAGTTTCTTCTATTGTATCTTCTATGCCTGAGATTATCTCTTCCATCCCCTGTATTATGTTGGTGATGCTCATATCCTCTTCCCTAGGATTTCCATCTCCAGGATTCCTTCAGTTTGTGTTTTCCTTAATGCTTCTATTTCTACTTTCAGGTCTTACACAGTTTTATTTCTTTCCTTCACTTGTTTAATTGTGTTTTCCTGTATGTCTTTAAGGGATTTATTTGTTTCCTCTTTAAAGACCTCTATCCGTTTGAATGTATTTACCTGTATTTCTTTAAGGGATTTATTAATTTTCTTTTTAAAGGTATCTAGCAGCTTTATAAGATTGGATTTAAAGTCATTTTCTTTTTTCGATTGTGTTAGCATATACAGAACTTGCTGTTGTGGGATAGCTGTGTTTTGGGAGTATCATATTGCCCTTGCTTTTGTTATTGTGTTATTTGGAGAGACATTAGCTATCTGGATAGTTTTGGTCCCTGGATGTTCTTGTTGTAGTAGAAATTTGGTGGGGGTGAAACTGGATAGACCTGGTATGGAAATCCTCTTATGGGTATCCTTGGGCTGTATTATGGTTCCAGGTCTTCAGTTTTGTGTAGTGCAGGAACATCAGGTCTGATGAAGGTGGGTGGAGAGGTGGCAAGAGAAAAAAGTTTCCCTGAGCTATCAGACTGCTCAGGTAGCTTGGCTTGGCCCAGAGGTCTCAGAGAGCATGGAAGATAGGTGTGGGAAGGAAAGATTATCTGTATGGTTCATGAGTTTGATGGAGGGGAAGGAGAGGTGGCAGGAGAATGGAGATCTCCCTGGGATAGAAATCTGCTCAGGGCAGCTTGACTTAGGCCAGATGGCTCAGCAAGCATGGAAGATGATAGGAAAGGGAATAGAATCTGTATGGTTCAGGAATCCTAGGTCTGATGAAGGTGGAGAGAAAGGTAGTGGGAGAATGAAGGTCCTCCTTGGATAGAAGGCTGCTCAGGGCAGCTTGACTTGGACCAGAGTGCTCAGAAAGCAGAGAAGATGGGTGGAGGAAAGGCTGCTTACTTGTATGGTTCAGGAGTCTGATGTAGGTGGAGGAGAGATGGTGAGAGAATGGAGATTCCCCTGGGATACCAGTCTGCTCAGGTTAGCCTGGCTTGGTCCAGAAGGCTCTACAAGCTGGGAAAATAGTTGGGGGAAGGGAATCTAACCTGTATGATTCAAAAGTCTTGGGACTGACTTGGGATTGAGTTGGAAGAAGTGGCAGTGGGAGAATTGAGGTCCCCCTAATATAGCTGGCTTCTCAGGTCAGCTTCATACCCCATTTTTAAGTTGATTATTTGTTTTATTTAAGTCTACCATCTTTAGTTCTTCATATTTTTGGGATAGTAGACCTCTGTCAGATGTACAGCTAGTGAAGATATTTTCCCAATCTCTACACTGCCTTTTTGTCCTTTTGAGAGTGTCCTTTGCCTTCAGTTTTATGAGGTTCCAGTTATCAAGTATTGATTTTACAGCCTGTACCATTGGTGTTCTTTTCAGGAAATTGTCTCCTATACCAGTGAGCTCAGTGCTATCTTCCACTTTCTGTTCTTTTAGATTTAGTATATCCCATTTTATGTTGAGGTCCTTGATCAACTTGGACTTGAATTTTGTGCAAGGTGATAAATATGGATCTCTTTGCATTCTTCTACATGCAAACATCCAGTTAGGCCAGCACCAATTGTCTGTTTCTATAATAATATCATGTAGTTTTTTCACTATTGCTCTGCAGTACAGCTTGAAATCAGGTATGTGATTATCTTAGAAGTTCATTTATTGGTCAAGAATGTTTTAACTATCCTGATTTGGGGGGGGGGGAGTTCTATATGAAGTTAAGAATTGCTCTTTCAATATCTATAGGAAATTGTGCTGAAATTTTGATGGAATTGCATTAAACCTGTGGATTGTTATTGGTGAGAGGCCATCTTCACTATGGTAATCCTACTGATCCCTGGACATGGGACATCTTTCCATCTGATATCTTTTTCAATTTCTTTCTTCAGAGATTTGAAGTTCTTATCATACACGTCTTCTATATGTTCAGTTACAGTTACAGCAAGATATTTTTTATATTTTTTGTACCTCTTGTGAGCGGTTTCTTCCATAATTTCCTGCTCATTCATTATTTGTATAAAGGAGGGCTACTGTTTCTTTGAGTAAATTTAGTGTACACTCACTGTGTTTAAGGCATTCATCAGCTGTAGTTGTTCTCTGGTAGAATTTTGGGGCTCACTTTTGTATACTTTTTAACATTCACAAATAGTGATATTTCGAAATCTTCCTTTCCAATTCACATCCCCGTGATCTCCTTTTGCTGTCCTACTGCTAGCTAGGCCTTCAAGTACTACATGGGAAAGAGAAAGAATGTGCATTCTTATCTCCTCTCCCTTAAATTAGTGGGACTGCTTTATATTTCTCTCCATTTAATTTGGTGTTTGCTTACTGTACATTGCTTTATTATGCTCAGATATGTTCCATGTATCCCTGACCTCTCCAAGACTTTTACCATGAAGGTGTGTAAGATTTTATCAAAGGGTTTTTCAGCCTCTAATGAGATGATCATGTAATTTTTTCCTTTCAGTTTCTTATTATGGTGGATTACATTTGGGGATTTCCATATATTGAATCATCCCTACATCTCTGGGATGAAGACTAATTGATCAGGATGAATAAACCTTTGGTTGTGTTGCTGTATTTGGTTTGTGAGAATTTTATCAAGTATTTTTGCATCAATATTCATAAGAGAAATTGGTCTGAAATTTTCTTTCTTTGGAAAGTCTTTGTGTGGTTTAGGTATCAGAGTGATTGTGGCCTCATAGAATGAATTTGGCCACGTACCTTCAGTTTCTATTTTGTGGAAGAGTTTGAGGAGAATTGGTATTAGCTCTTTTTTGAAATTCTGGTAGAGTTCTGTGCTAAGTGCATCTGGTGCTTGGCATTTTTTTTGGTTGTGAGACTTTTAATCCCTATATCCTTAAGAATTATAGGACTGTTTAGAGAATGTACCTAATCTTGATTTAACTTCCATAAGTGGTATCTGTCTACAAATTAATCTACGTTTTTTAGATTTTTTTTCTAATTTTGTGGAATACAGGTGTTTTAATGTAAGACCTAATGATTCTCTGAATTTCTTTGGTTTGTGTTGTTTTGCCCAGTTTTAATTTTATGATTTGTTAATTTCAAAATTGTCTATTTCTTTTAGTTACTTGGCTAAGGATTTTTCTATCTTGATGATTTTTTTGATTCTTTGTTTTGTTCTCTTTTTGCTAAATGATTGATTTCAGCCCTAAGTTTGACTCTTTTCTTACCATCTATCCCTCTTGGGTGTGTTTGTTTCTTTTTGTTGTAGAGCTTCTGTGTGTGCTGCTAAGTTACTAGTATGAGCTCTCTTCGAATACTTTATGAAGGCACTTAATGCTATGAATTCTCTTCTTAGTGCTGCTTCCATTGTGTCCAATAAGTGTGGGTATGCTGTGCCTTCATTTTTGTTGAATACTAGAGAGTCTTTAATTTCTTTCTTTATTTCTTATTTGACCAGTGGTCATTGAGAAGAGTTTCCATGATTTTGTAGGCTTTCTGTTGTTAAAGTCCAGCTTTAATATATGGTGATGCACACCTAATCCTCAAGACACTGAGGCCCCGGGGAGTTTAGAGGTCAGTTGGGGTGGGGGGTGGGGACATCCACATGGGGACAGGGGGTGCGGAGTAGGTATGGGATGGGGAACAGTCGGAGGGTGGATGGGTGGAGGAGTAAAATATGGAGTGTAAAAAATTGATGCAAGGGGTTATTTCACTCTTCTTATATCTGTTGAGGCTTGTTTTGTGACCAAGTATGTGGTCAATTTTGGAGAAGGTCCCATGAGATGCCAAGAAGGAAGTATATTCTCTTTTTGTTTGGGTAAAAGGTTGTGTAGATATCTGTTAGCTACAATTGATTCATAATCTCTGTTAGTTTCATTATTTCTCTATTTTATTTCTATCTAGATGACTTGTTCATTGGTGAGAGTGGGATGTTGACATCTCCCACTAAGATCAAACCCTCGAGCAGCAGCACATGCTGCTGACAGTGTGGAGCAGGAGGAACACTACTCCATTGTAGGTAAGAGTGCAAACTTGTACAACCACTCTGGAAATCAATTTGGTAGTTTCTCAGAAAATTGAGAATAATTCTACCACAACATCCACTATACCGCTCCTGAGCATATACCCAAAAGATGCTCCAACATATCACAATGTCATTTGGTCAACTATGTTCTAGTAGCTTTATTATTTTTTTCATAATTATCTGAATCTGGAAACAACTCTGATGTTCCTTAACCAAAGAATGGATACAGAAAATATGGTTCATTTACACAATCAAATACAACTCAGCTATTAAAAATCAGATCATCATCTTTGCTCCAGTGTCTGGGTGGCTGGGACAGCCAGGCTCGGAGACAGACGGGTATAATATCGCTTGGGTCTCGGGCGGCTTGTGTGTATGCTGCTCGAAGGAGCTGGGAAGATCTGCAGTGACCAGCGCGCCAGCTCTGCTGTGAGACGTCCGCTGGGAAGAGGGACCCCCCCCCCCCCCCCGCACTGGACGGGAGCCTACCAGCGTCCCCTCCGCGACTTCTGTACCCGTACTGCACAGAAGAGACAGGAGCTGGGAAGATCTGCAATGACCAGCGTGCCAGCTCTGCTGTGAGATGTCCGCAGGGAAGAGGGACCCCCCGCACTGGGCGGGGGGGCCTACCAGCGTCCCCTCCGCGACTTCTGTACCCTTACTGCACGGAAGAGACAGGAGCTGGGAAGATATGCAGTGACCAGCACGCCAGCTCTGCTGTGAGACGTCCGCCGGGAGAGGGACCCCCGCACTGGGCGGGAGCCTACCAGCGTTCCCTCCGCGACTTCTGTACCCGTACTGCACGGAAGAGACAGGTACCCAGGTTCGCCCCAATATAACATCGCTCAGGACACGACCTGTTGGGGCTTCCATCTGGCCCCAAGAACGGGACAGTGCTGCGGTCCTCTGCAGGGTGGCCAGCGCCACCGAGAGTGTGCAGGGTGCACTCCGCCATCTTTGCTCCAGTGTCCGGGTGGCTGGGACAGCCAGGCTCGGAGACAGACGGGCATAATATCCCTTGGGTCTGCAGTAACCAGCACGGGGACTTCTGCCTCGCAGAGGGACGTCCCCTTCCCCCAACTCTGGGAGAGATCACACACCCCTGCACAGGGCAGGAGCATACCAGCCTCCCTTTGGCGACCTCTGCTCCAGGAATCCATTACACTGAGCCTTTGGATGTGCAGGTACTTCCCATTATAATATCACTTGGGGCAAGGCACATCAGGGCTCCAAAGTCACTCAGGAGCAGAGCAGGCCCCAGAAACCGGTGCCAGGGGAATCCTGGTAAGCCAGGGGGACCAGAAGTAGCTTTGCAGGCTCACAGGAGGTCCAACCAACAGCCAGTGTCAGCAGGACCAACTATCATCAGAGGTAACCAGATGGCAAAAGGCAAACATAGGAACGTTACCAACAGAAATCAAAGTAATATGGCACCATCCAAACCCAACTCTCCAACAGCAGCAAGTCCTGGATACCCCACCACACCCGAAAGACAAGATCTGGATTTAAAATCACTTCTCATGATGCTATTAGAGGATCACAAGAAGGACACAAATAAATCAAATAAAGAATTAAAGGAGACCATGAATCAACGGTTAGAAGCCCTTACAAAGGAAACACAAAAATCGCTTAGAGAAATGCAGGAGAACATGGATCAAAAGATGGAGGCCCACAAGGAGACAACACAAAAATCGCTTAAAGAAATGAATCAACGGGTAGATGCACTTTCAAAGGAATCACAAAAACTGCATAAAGAAATGCAGAAGAATATGGGTCAACAGACGGATGCCCATAGGGAGGCAACACAAAAAGTGCTTAAAGAAATGAATCAATGGATAGATGCCCTTACAAAGGAAACACGAGGTCTGCTTAAAGAAATGCAGGAGACGATGGATCAACAGATGGAATCCCATGAGAAGGAAACAAAAAATCCCTCAAAGAAATGCAGGAGAACTTGGGTCAACAGGCAGAAATCCTGAAAGAGGTAACGCAAAAATACCTTAAAGAAATACAGGAAAATACAAACAAGTGAAGGATCTCAGCAAATCCATCCAAGATCTAAAAAAGGAAGTAGAAACAACTAAGAAATCACAAAGGGAGACAACTTTGGAGATAGAAAACCTTGGGAAGAAATCAGGAGTCATAGATGCAAACATCAACAATAGAATACAAGAGATGGAAGAAAGAATCTCAGGTGCTGAAGATACCATAGAAAGCATCGACTCAACAGTCAAAGAAAATGCTAAATGCAAAAAACGTGTAACCCAAAACATCCAGGAAATCCAGGACACAATGAGAAGACCAAACCTAAGGATTATAGGTACAGATGAGAGTGAAGACTTGCAACTTAAAGGGCCAGTAAACATCTTCAACAAAATTATGGAGGAAAACTTCCCTAACCTAAAGAGAGAGATGCCGATGAACATACAAGAAGCCTACAGAACTCCAAACAGACTGGACCAGAACAGAAATACCTCCCGTCACATAATAATCAAAACACCAAATGTACTAAACAAAGAAAGAATATTAAAAGCAGTAAGAGAAAAGGGCCAAGTAACATACAAAGGAAGACCTATCCGAATCACTTCAGACTTCTCACCAGAGACTATGAAAGCCAGAAGATCCTGGGCAGATCTCATGCAGACAATAAGAGAGTACAAATGCCAGCCTAGACTACTATACCCAGCAAAACTCTCAATTACCATAGATGGAGAGACCAAGATATTCCATGATAAAACCAAATTTTCACAATATCTTTCCACAAATCCAGCCCTGCAAAGGATAATAGGTGGAAACCGCCAATACAGGGAGAGAAACAACACCCTGGAAAAAATGAGATAGTAACTCTCTTGCTTCAAACCCAAAAGTAGATAACCACTCAAACTTAATAATAGCATCAAGAATGGCAGGCGGCAATAATCACTATGCCTTAATCTCTCTTAATATCAATGGTCTCAATTCCCAAATAAAAAGACATAGACTAGCAGACTGGATACGTAAACAGGACGCTGCATTTTGCTGCATGCAGGAAACGCACCTCAGTGTCAAAGACAAACACTACCTCAGAGTAAAAGGCTGGAAAACAATTTTACAAGCAAATGGCCCCAAGAAACGAGCCAGAGTTGCCATCCTAATATCAGATAAAATTGATTTTCAACCTAAAGTCATCAAAAAAGACACAGAAGGACACTACATACTGATCAAAGGAAAAATCCACCAAGAAGAACTCTCAATTCTCAATATCTATGCTCCAAATGCAAGGGCACCCTCATTTGTAAAAGAAACTTTACTAAAGCTCAAAGCACACATCGAACCTCACACAATAATAGTGGGTGACTTCAACACTCCGCTCTCTGAAATGGATCGTTCAGGAAAGCAGAAACTAAACAGGGACATGGTGAATCTAATTGAAGCCTTGGACCAAATGGAACTAACAGATATATAAAGAACATTTCAACCTAGAGCTAAAGAATACACCTTCTTCTCAGCACCTCATGGTACCTTCTCCAAAATCGACCATATAATTGGTCACAAATCAGACCTCAACAGATATAAGAAGATAGAACTAATCCCATGCCTACTATCAGATCACTATGGAATAAGGGTGGTCTTCAATGGCAACAAATACAAAAGAAAACCCACATACACATGGAGGCAGAACAATGCTCTACTCAATGATAACTCGGTCAAGGTGGAAATAAAGAAAGAAATCAAAGACTTTTTGAAATTTAATGAAAATGAAGGCACAGCATACCCTAATTTATGGGACAAAATGAAAGCAGTGCTAAGAGGAAAATTCATAGCCCTGAGTGCCGCCAAAAGGAAACGGGAGACAGCATACACTAACAGCTTAATGGCACACATGAAAGCCCTGGAACAAAAAGAATTAAATACACCAAAGAAGAGTAGAAGGCAGGAAATCATCAAACTCAGGGCTGAAATCAATCAAGTAGAAACAAATAAAACCATACAAAGAATCAACAAAACGAGGAGTTGGTTCTTTGAGAAAATCAACAAGATAGAGAAGCCCTTAGCCAGACTAACCAGAGGGCACAGAGACAGTATCCAAATTAATAAAATCAGAAATGAAAAGGGAGAGATAACAACAGAAACTGAGGAAATTCAAAAACTCATCAGATCCTACTACAAAAACCTGTATTCAACACAACTAGAAAATCTCGAGGAAATGGACAATTTCCTTGACAGATATCAAATACCAAAATTAAATCAGGATCAAATAGACCATCTAAACCGCCCTATAACCCCTAAAGAAATAGAAGTTGTCATTGGAAGTCTTCCAACCAAAAAAAAGCACAGGTCCAGAAGGTTTTAGTCCAGAATTCTATCAGACCTTCAAAGAAGACCTAACACCAATACTCTTCAAACTGTTCCACAAAATAGAAATAGAAGGAACACTACCCAACTCGTTCTATGAAGCCACAATTACACTAATACCAAAAGCACACAAAGATCCGACAAAGAAAGAAAATCTCAGGCCAATCTCTCTTATGAATATCGATGCAAAAATACTCAATAAAATTCTTGCCAACTGAATCCAAGAACACATCAAAACGATCATTCACTACGATCAAGTAGGCTTCATCCCAGGGATGCAGGGATGGTTCAATATAAGGAAATCCATCAATGTAATCCACTATATGAACAATCTCAAAGAAAAAAAACCAAATGGTCATCTCATTAGATGCTGAGAAAGCATTTGACAAAATTCAGCATCCTTTCATGCTAAAGGTCTTGGAAAGATCAGGAATTCGAGGCCCATATCTAAACATAGTAAAAGCAATTCACAGCAAACCGGTAGCCAGCATCAACCTAAATGGAGAGAAACTTGAAGCAATCCCACTAAAATCAGGGACTAGACAAGGCTGCCCCCTCTCTCTCCATATCTTTTCAATATAGTACTTGAAGTTCTAGCTAGAGCAATTAGACAACAAAAAGAGGTCAAAGGGATACAAATTGGAAAGGAAGAAGTCAAACTATCACTATTCGCAGACGATATGATAGTATACTTAAGCGACCCAAAGAACTCCACCAGAGAACTCCTACAGTTGATAAACGACTTCAGCAAAGTGGCCGGATTTAAAATCAACTCAAGCAAGTCAGTACCCTTCCTACTCAAAGGACAAGCAGGCTGAGAAAGAAGTAAGAGAAATGATACCCTTCACGATAGCCACAAACCATATAAAGTATCTTGGCGTTACTCTAACCAAACAAGTGAAAGATCTGTATGACAAGAACTTCAAGTCTCTGAAGAAAGAAATTGAAGAAGACCTCAGAAGATGGAAAAATCTGCCATGCTCATGGATTGGCAGAATTAATATAGTAAAAATGACCATCTTGCCAAAAGTAATATACAGATTCAATGCAATCCCCATCAAAATCCCAACTCAATTCTTCATAGAGTTAGAAAGAGCAATTCAAAAATTCATCTGGAATAACAGAAAACCCAGAATAGCTAAAACTATTCTCAAGAGTAAAAGAACCTCTGGGGGAATCAGTATCCTGGACCTCAAGCTGTACTACAGAGCAATAGTGTTAAAAACCGCATGGTATTGGTACAGTGACAGGCATGTAGATCAATGGAACAGAATTGAAGACCCAGAAATGAATCCACACTCCTATGGTCACTTGATCTTTGACAAAGGAGCTAAAACCACCCAGTGGAAAAAAGATAGCCTTTTCAACAAATGGTGCTGGCTCAACTGGAGGTCAACATGCAGAAGAATGCAAATTGACCCATTCTTATCTCCTTGCACTAAGCTCAATTCCATGTGAATCAAGGACCTCCACATAAAACCAGACACACTGAAACTAATAGAAAGGAAACTAGGGAAGAAACTTGAACATATGGGCACAGGGGAGAATTTCCTGAACAGAACTCCAATAGCTTATGCTCTAAGATCAAGAATAGACAAATGGGACCTCATTAAATTACAAAGTTTTTGCAAGGCAAAAGACACTGTCAAAAAGACAAAGCGGCAACCAACTAACTGGGAAATGATCTTTACCAACCCTACATCCGACAGAGGGCTAATATCCAATATATACAAAGAACTCAAGAAGGTAAACTCCAGAGAGGCAAGTAACCCTATTAAAAAATGGGGTACAGAGCTAAACAAAGAGTTCTTACCTGAAGAATATCTAATGGCCGAGAAGCACCTAAAGAGATGTTCATCATCCTTAGTCATTAGGGAAATGCAAATCAAAACAACCCTGAGATTCCACCTCACACCAGTCCGAATGGCTAAGATCAAAAACACAGGAGACAGCAGTTGTTGGCGAGGATGTGGAGAAAGAGGAACACTCCTCCACTGCTGGTGGGATTGCAAGCTGGTAAAACCACTCTGGAAAGCAGTCTGGCGGTTCCTCAGAAAACTGGGCATGACACTCCCGGAGGATCCAGCTATACCACTACTGGGCATATACCCAGAGGCTTTACCTGCATGCAATAAGGACACATGCTCCACTATGTTCATAGCAGCCTTATTTATAATAGCCAGAAGCTGGAAAGAACCCAGATGTCCCTCAACGGAGGAATGGATTCAGAAGATGTGATATATTTACACAATGGAATACTACTCTGCAATTAAAAACAATGAATTCACGAAATTCCTAGGCAAATGGTCAGAACTTGAAAATATCATCCTTAGTGAGGTAACCCAATCACAAAAGAACACACTTGGTTTGCAGTCACTGATAAGGGGGTATTAACCCAGAATCTCGGAATACCCTAGACACAATTCGCATATCAATAGATTTCTAAGAAGATGGAAGGAGAGACCCCTGGTCCTGGAAAGACTGGATGTAGGGAAACGCCAGGACAGAGAAGCGAGAGGGGGGTAAATGGGGAAAAGAGGGAGGGAAGGGGGCTTATGGGACTTTCGGGGAGGGAGGAAACGGGAAAGGGGAAATGATTTTGAATGTATATAAAAAAAACTTAGAAAATAAAATTAAAAAAAAAGAAAAAAATCAGATCATCATGAATTTTGCAGACAAATATATGGAAATAAAAAATATCATTCTCGGTGATGTAACCCAGACCCCAAAGGACTTTGTACTCATTTATAAGGGTATATTATATATAAAGTACAAGGAACCCATGGTACTTTGCAGAAACCCAAAGAAACTGAAAAAGAAGCCCCAGATGATGATGCTTGAATTTTACTCACAAAGGGAAATAAAATAGACATATGAGGCAGGTGAAGGAAAGGGTAGTTGGGGATGTTCAGGACCAAGTATGGGAAGAGACAGAAGAGAGGGCCAGAAGGCTGGGAGAATGAATAGAAATCACCTTTTGGTATGGGATGGGGCTCCAGGGCATCTTTAGGAGGTGCCAGAGACCTGGGATTGGAAAGGCTCCCAAGAGTCTATGTGGTTGACTTTAGCTGGTACTCCTAGCAGTGGGGATATAGATTCTGAAATAGCCACTTCCTGCAGCCAGGCAGGACCCACAGTGAAGTTATAAGGACACCAGTGCACCCACAAAACTTCTGCCATAAAATTGATCCTGTATACAAGAAATGCAGGAAAAAAGATGAAGCAAAAGTGAGGAGATTGGCCAAACAATAACTGGCCGAACTTGAGACAGATCCCAAAGGCAATGTCTCATAATATTAATGAATCTTTATTATGCTTACAGAAAGAAGTCTAGCATAACTGTCTTCTGAGAGGTTCCACCAAGCCACTGACTGAAACAGATTCAGAATACCACAGCCAAACATTGGTCTGAGCTTGGGGAGTCTTATGAAAGAGTTGGGAAAAGTGTTGAGTCTCCTGAAAGGGATAGGAACTCCACAGGAAGACCAACAGAGTCAACAACTAACTTGGACAATTGGGGGCTCTTGGAGACTGAACCACTAACCAAAGAGCATAAAGGGACTAAATCTGGGCCACACATACATAGATAGCCTATGTGAAACTTGGTCTTCATGGAGATACCCCCAACAACTGGAACAAGACCAGTCCCCAAATCTGTTGCCTGCCTGTGGATACTGTTTCCCTAACTGGGCTATCTTTGGGGAAACATGTGCCTAATCCAGCAAAGACTTAATGTGTCAAGCTTAGGAGATACCAAGGAAAGGCCTTCACCATCTCAAAGGAGGAAAGGGGAGACAATGGGTTGGACTATATGAGGGGAGACCAGGTGGTGTGGGACAGTGATGGGATGTAAACTGAGTAAATAAACTAATTAATGGAAAAAAAAGAGAAAGAAAAAGAAAACTAGGAACTTAGTTTTGATTTTTAGTGATGAAAAGAAAAATTTCATGGGATAAGAAGTAAGACTTTATTTGGCAAAGGAAATGAACTTGTATACATGAGAAGCAAGCTTTCACTGCATAATATTTTACCTAATTAACATGACAGCATTTAGGACTCATACATGTGGAAATAACACACAAAATGAAGTATAATATATCATTTTTCTTCAGGTATTTTATTTTGTTCTAGAACAAGCACACATCTCCTTTTTCAACTAAAATTTATGTCAGAAAATTGAAAATTAAATATGGATTATTAGCCCCATATATTTGAGATAAAAATGTCTGAAATTTCTTTTTTTTTTTGTTTTGCCAATTTTTTTTATTTTTCTATATTTTTTATTTACATTCCAAATGATTTCCCCTTTCCCGTTTCCTCCCTTCCCAAAAGTCCCATAAGTCCTCTTCCCTCCCCTTATTCCCCATACAATCCCCTCTCGCTTCTCTGTCCTGGTATTCCCCTACATCCAGTCTTTCCAGAACCAGGGGTCTCTCCTTCCATCTTCTTGGAAAACTATTGATATGTGAATTGAGTGAAGATTTCCAACTTAAAGGGCCAGTAAATATCTTCAACAAAAGTATAGAAGAAAACTTCCCTAACCTAAAAAAAGAGATGTCCATGAACATACAAGAAGCCTATAGAACTCCAAACAGACTGGACCAGAACAGAAAGTCCTCCTGGCACATAATAATCAAAACACCAAATGCACTAAACAAAGAAAAAATATTAAAAGCAGTAAGAGAAAAAGGTCAAGTAACCTATAAAGCCAGGCCTATCAGAATTACACGAGACTTCTCACCTGAGACGATGAAAGCCAGAAGATCCTGGGCAGATCTCATACAGACCCTAAGAGAACACAAATGCCAGCCCAAACTGCTATACCCAGCAAAACTCTCAATTACCATAGATGGAGAAACCAAGACATTCCATGATAAAACCAAATTTACACAATATCTTTCCACAAATCCAGCTTTACAAAGGATAATAGATGGAAAACAGCAACATGAGGAGGGAAACTACACCCTAGAAAAAGCAAGAAAGTAATCTTTTTCCAACAAACCCAAAAGAAAGTAACCATACAAACATAAAAAGAACATCAAAAATAACAGGAAGCAACAATCACTATTCCTTAATATCTTATAATGTCAATACACTCAATACCCCAACAAAATACATAGTCTAACAGAGATATTTTTCATGTGGATCTTCGATTTTATCAGAAAATGTTTGTGACTCCTCTTTCAACTCAGTAATGCTTTTTGTGTCTACCATTTTGACTGTATTATTTTCCATTATAATCTTTAATTTTAACATTTTTTGTGTGTATTTCTTCTATTTTTGTCAAAGGTGTTTTCCATGTAGATCTTTGGTTT
Organism: Tokudaia muenninki; assembly: GCA_036184385.1. Classification (NCBI taxonomy): domain Eukaryota; kingdom Metazoa; phylum Chordata; class Mammalia; order Rodentia; family Muridae; genus Tokudaia; species Tokudaia muenninki. The sequence goes on from BTHS01000006.1 coordinate 15,244,101, forward strand.
CGTCGGGGGGGGGGCGGTGTTTGTAGTTCCACTTTCTATCAATTTAGGAATGATTTTGTGCCTACCATTTTGTCGGTATAATTGTCCATAATAATCTTCAATTTTAACATTTCTCTGTATTTTTCTTCAATCTTGTCAGAAGAATTTTCCATGTGGATCTTCAGTTTTATCAAACAATGTCTATAATTTTACTTTCAATCAACTTAGGAACATTTTTATACCTTCCATTTTATCTGTATAATTTTCCATGTAATAGTTTTAACATGTTTTTCTATTTTTAACATATATTTCTTGAATTTTTTCAGGAACATTTTCCTTGTAGATCTTCAATTTTATGAGAAAGTGTTTATAATTCCATTTTCAAAAAAACATAGGAATATTTTTACGCCTACCATTATATCTGTATAATTTTTCCATGAAATAATCTTTTTTTTTTAGGGCCTTTTATTTATTTTTTTTTAAATTTTATTTTCTAAGTTTTTTTTATATACATTCAAAATCATTTCCCCTTTCCCATTTCCTCTCTCCCCAAAAGTCCCATAAGCCCCCTTCCCTCCCTCTTTTCCCCATTCACCTCCCTCTCGCTTCTCTGTCCTGGCGTTCCCCTACATCCAGTCTTTCCAGGACCAGGGGTCTCTCCTTCCATCTTCTTAGAAATCTATTGATATGCGAATTGTATCTAGGGTATTCCGAGATTCTGGGTTAATACCCCCTTATCAGTGACTGCATACCAAGTGTGTTCTTTTGTGATTGGGTTACCTCACTAAGGATGATATTTTCAAGTTCTGACCATCTGCCTAGGAATTTCGTGAATTCATTGTTTTTAATTGCAGAGTAGTATTCCATTGTGTAAATATACCACATCTTCTGAATCCATTCCTCCGTTGAGGGACATCTGGGTTCTTTCCAGCTTCTGGCTATTATAAATAAGGTTGCTATGAACATAGTGGAGCATGTGTCCTTATTGCATGCAGGTAAAGTCTCTGGGTATATGCCCAGGAGTGGTATAGCTGGATCCTCCGGGAGTGTCATGCCCAGTTTTCTGAGGAACCGCCAGACTGCTTTCCAGAGTGGTTTTACCAGCTTGCAATCCCACCAGCAGTGGAGGAGTGTTCCTCTTTCTCCACATCCTCGCCAACAACTGCTGTCTCCTGTGTTTTTGATCTTAGCCATTCGGACTGGTGTGAGGTGGAATCTCAGGGTTGTTTTGATTTGCATTTCCCTAATGACTAAGGATGATGAACATCTCTTTAGGTGCTTCTCGGCCATTAGATATTCTTCAGGTAAGAACTCTTTGTTTAGCTCTGTACCCCATTTTTTAATAGGGTTACTTGCCTCTCTGGAGTTTACCTTCTTGAGTTCTTTGTATATATTGGATATTAACCCTCTGTCGGATGTAGGGTTGGTAAAGATCATTTCCCACTCAATCTTAATGTGTTTTTTATATATTTCTTCAATTTTATCAGAGATATTTTCCAGGTAAATCTTCAATTTTATCAGAAAATGTTTATAATTTCACTTTCAATCAACTTAGAAATATTTTTATGCCTACCATCTTATCTGTATAATTTTCCATGATAATCTTCAATTTTATCAGAAAATGTTTATAATTCTACTTTCAATCCACTTAGAAATATTTTAATTCCTACCAATTTATCTATATATATTTATTCAATTTATCAGATATATTTTCCATGTAAATCTTCAATTTTATCAGAAAATGTTTTTACTTCTACTTTCAATCAATTTAGGAATATTTTTATGCCTACCATCTTATCTGTATAATTTTTCATGAAATAGTTTTAACATGTTTTTCTATATATTTCTTCAGTTTTATCAGAAATAATTTCCTTGTAGATTTTCAATTTTATCAGAAAATGTTTATAATTCCACTTTCCATCAACTTAGGAATATTTTTATGCCTACCATTTTATCGGTATAATTTTTCCATGAAATAGTCAATCTTAACGTGTTTTTCTATGTATTTCTTCAATTTTATCAGAGATATTTTCCATGTATATAGTTACACAATGGAATACTACTCAGCAATTAAAAACAATGAATTCATGAAATTCTTAGGCAAATGGGGAACAGGGGGAGGGAAGAGGGCTTATGGAACTTTCAGGGAGGGGGGAACTGGGAAAGGGGAAATCATTTGGAATGAAAATAAAGAATATAGAAAATAAAATAACAATAATTTAAAAAGAATAGTAAAAAAAAGAAAAGTGATTTTAAATCCAGATCTTGCCTTTTGGGTGTGATGGGGTATTCAGGACTTGCTGCTGTTGGAGAGTTGGGTTCGGATGATGCCATATTGCCTTGATTTCTGTTAGTAACGTTCCTATGTTTGCCTTTTGCCATCTGGTTACCTCTGGTGTTAGTTGGTCCTGCTGTCACTGGCTGTTGGTTGGACCTCCTGTGAGCCTGCAAGGCTATTTCTGCCCCCCCCTGGATGACCGGGATTCCCCTGGCACCAATTGCTGAGGGGCTGCCCTGCTCCTGAGTGACTTTGAAGCCCTGATGTGCCTTGTCCCAAGTGATGTTACACTTGGGGGAATCCCTGCGTACCTGGATACTCAGAGTTGTCAATCCCCGGAACAGAGGTGGCTAAGGGGAGGCTGGGGTGCTCTCTCCCGGTGCGCTCTCTCCATGTGCAGGTTCCTCTACAGGGCAGATGTCCCACAGCAGAGCTGGCGCATACGTGACCACAGAACTGCCCAGCTCTTAGGAACAGGGAGCACACAAGCTGGCCGAGTCCCAAGCAATGTTATGCTCGGTTATCCCTGTGCCTGGAGGTCCCAACTGCTCTGCTGCCGGAATATAGATGGCAGAGTGCACTATGCACCCTCTCTGCGCAGATCACTCTGCAGGGCAGATGGCCCACAGCAGAGCTGGCACTCAGACAACCACAGAGCTGCCCCTCTCTTGGGCGCAGATGGAAGCCCAACAGGCTGTGTCCCAAGCGGTGTTATATTGGGGAATCCGTGCACACTCTAAGGCTCAGCGTAGTCAATCCCCGGAGCAGAGGTTGCCAAGCGAAAATTCTTATAATAAAAAGAATAATTTTGTTTGAGATAGCCACCCTATTAAGGAAAAGATTATCAAGAATATGGACCTTTGGATTGTGTTTGATTCTCTAACACATCAAAAATGAAGCAAATACTTCTTAAAATAATTTGAATTTTTGTGATTACTGGCTTCTTTTCTCTTATCTTACTTCCTTTCTCAAGGAGCAGAGAGATGTGAAACAGATTCTCTGCATCACATGCTCAGTTAGATATGCAGCTACAGTATGAGCAGTCATATATTGCATGACAATCTACCCACCTCAACCTCCATAGTGCTCATATTATAGTTGTGGGCCAAGAAAGATGTTAAATGTATTAGCAGAAAATAGAATATTGATGACTGTAACGTTATGAGGAGTGTTTTGGATTGTTATTTTCAGCAGCTGAATAGCAGAGAACAAGGATCCTTGGGATCCCTAAAGATCAACAGTAACAGAGAAAAGGTGGGGAAGCTTACAGCCAAAATTTCTTTGACTCATCTCAACCAGAGCTGAGAGTCCACAAAAGAAATATGAAAGAAAGTACAAATACAGTCTAGAGGATAAAAGGTCACAAATGTCACCACCAGCATCAGGTTGGTGTGGGCTGCTCTGGTCTCAGCATAGTCTCTGAGCTTCTGATTGGGGGATTGAATATGCTGCAGTCTTTGGTGGTGTCTGTTCAGGAGAATCACCATGGAGACATTGTTCCTTATGATGATGCTGATGAACACTGTATCATGGGAAAACGACAGGATGCTCGTTCCTACACTGAAACCAGTGGTGGAGCAAACCCACTTTCTTTTAGAATTGGTATCATTATGTGTTTTCTGCAGACAACTGACTTTCTTTTTTATTTTCTATATTCTTTATTTACATTCCAAATGGTTTTCCCTTTCCCGGTTCCCCCCTCCTCGAAAGTCCCATAAGCCCTCTTCCCTCCCCCTGTTCCCCAGTCAACCCCCTCCCGCTTCTCTGTCCTGGTATTCCCCTACACTGCTGCATCCAGTCTTTCCAGGACGAGAGGCCTCTCCTACCACTTCTTGAGAATCAATTGATATGTGAATTGTGTCTTGGGTATTCCGAGCTTCTGGGCTAATATCCACTTATCAGTGACTGCATACCCTATGTGGTCTTTTGTGACTGGGTTACCTCACTTAGGATCATATTTTCCAGTTCCAACCATTTGCCTAAGAATTTCATGAATTCATTGTTTTTAATTGCTGAGTAGTATTCCATTGTATAAATATACCACATTTTCTGCATCCATTCCTCCGTTGAGGGACATCTGGGTTCTTTCCAGCTTCTGGCTATTATAAATAAGGCTGCTATGAACATATTGGAGCATGTGTCCTTATTGCATGCTGGGGAGTCCTCTGGGTATATGCCCAGGAGTGGTATAACAGGGTCCTCTGGGAGTGTCATGCCCAGTTTTCTGAGGAACCGCCAAACTGATTTCCAGAGTGGTTGTACCAGCTTGCAATCCCACCAGCAGTGGAGGAGTATTCCTCTTTCTCCACATCCTCAGACTTTCATTGGAATGTGAGCATTATTTAAGACACTAAACAACCAACAACTATAACAAGTATACCTCACAAATTTGGGGGCTCTTCCACTGAACATTACCCTACCCCAGGTACTAGGAGCAAGAGTGACAAACTGATAAGTGCTCAGGGAGCAGGTAGAACACATGTTTGTGCTTCGAGCCACCAGTCAAATGAATTACCTAAGTTTACATTTTAGGTCAGTTGGGGGCTCCCTTGGAACAAAAACTGTCATATTGTTTGGAAATGCAAAGAGGAGAATCAAGGAATTACCCAAGGCTAAGTTGGCTAGAACGACTTGTATGGGCCTCTGTTGAGAGCCATTCAAGATTGGAGATAAACTATGGACAAACAGAAAAATGTTGACAATAGTCGCAACCCCAAGCTGGCAAAGCGAGAGGATCTGAAGAGCCACTTCCTCTGTGGTTTTCACAGATTTATTCTGAGACAACATAGAGACAACTTCATTGGACAACAGAATAACAACCAGGTTAGACAGTATTGTTTTCAAGAGTCTTCTCAAATTCTGACCTTTTCAATTGATTTGAAGTCTTCCCCCCACCACCACCACCAAGGGCAACACTACTCTATCTCACTATGGTAACCTTGACTGGAAACACTGCAGAATATCAACTTTATACTTAATTTACTTTGTCTTTCCTCAGGATAGAACTGTGTGTGTAATGCAACTCTATTTTTGTTGGTCAACAACATGACACACTTTTTAACACAGTATGGGATCTGCATATTTGCAAATGAACATTTATAGACAAGAGTACGTCTCTGCTTGATTAGAATTCAGCATTTTTCCTCATGTTATAATAATGTGTTAGGAAGTACAAATTTGTTTTTGGAAAGGTAGTTCTAGGTTTAATGCCATATATTGTCCTTAATGACACTTCTTTCCTGTATTTCCCATTATTCATGCCAACAAAACATTCATACACATAAAATAAGATTATCTTTAAAATATAATACAGGGCGGGAGAGATGGCTCAGCAGTTAAGAGAACTGGTTCCTGCTCCAGAGGAACTTAGTTCCATTTCCACAACCCACATGACAGCTCCCAACTGTCTGTAAACCCAATTAGTGGGGATGTAGTACCTTTACTACCATGCCTGCAGGCAAACACAAATGCATGAAAAATTAAATAAAAATTTAAATAAGAAAATAAAATTAATAATTATACTTTATAAAAAGAATATGACTGAAGTATTTCCCCCTAGAATAATCCACATAGTTTTGATAAATTTTTACATTCTTTGCCATAGTGGTAGAATGCAAAATATTTCTGAAAATGTCACTATTATTCTGTTCATATAGAAGAACCTTGATTTACACATATATAATATATGTGGGATAAAAGTCTGTGGAACCCAAGCATATATTGATTTACAAATTTCTGAACTTTATCTGTTTTTCTAAGGAAGCAGGTGATATACACATAATTGGTTCATCTCCAGTTTTTGTCATCCACAACTGAAACCATTAAAATAATTACAGCTTAAGTCTTTGCACACACAGATTTTTTGAAACTCAGTTTTTGAAAGATCATGTTTAATCTGAAACTTATTTGGTTTATTTTGCTGTCCATAGAAAAAATAAGCTGTTATCCTACAATTAAAAATCTGTCCTCCCCAGCTATACCACTCCTGGGTATATAACCAGAAGATGCTCCTACAAGTAATAAGGACACATGCTCCACTATGCTCATAGCTGCCTTATTCATAATAGACAGAAGCTGGAAAGAACCCAGATGTCCTTCAACTGAGGAATGGATACAGAAATTGTGGTATATATACACAATAGAGTACTATTCAGCTATTAAAAATTTATGAAATTCTTAGGCAAGGATGGAACTAGAAAATGTCATCCTGAGAGAGGTAACCCAATCACAAAAGAACACACATGGTATGCACTCACTGATAAGTGGATGGTAGCCCAAAAGTTCAAAATAAACAAGTTACAATTCACAGACCACAGGAAGCTCAAGAAGAAAGAGGACTGAAGTGGGGGTGCTTGGGTTCCTTTGAGAAAGGGAGCAATATACTTACAATAATGGAGGCAAAGTGTAGAGCAGGGACTGAAGTAAAGGACACCCAGAGACTGCCCTACCTGGGGATTCACCCTATAAACAGTCACCAAACCCCAACACTACTATGGACAACAAGAAGCGCATGTCAAAAGAAGCATGCCATGGTTATCTTCGGAGGGGCCCTGCCAGAGCCTTACACATACAGAGGCAGATACTAGTAGCCAACCAGTTGTCTGGGAGTGGGGTCCCCAAGGGAGGAGTTGGAGGGCGGTCCGGAGGAGCTGAAGAGGTTTACAGCCCCATGGGAAGAACAATGATGTTGACCACCCAGATGCCCCAGGACTCCCAGGGACTAAATCAGCAACCAAGAGGTACACATGGTTCCAGCCAAAAATGTGGCAGAGGAATGCCTTGTTGGGCATCAGTGGGAGAGGTGGTCCTTGGTCAGATGAAGGCTAAATAGATGCCCCAACAAGGGGAAATTGAGGGGGGGAAATGGGAGTGGGCCGGGTCGAGGGGCATATACTTGGAGGCAGGGAGTGGGAAGAGGGGTTGGGGGGTTTGGGGGAGGGGGGAAACCGGGAAAGGTTGTACCATTTGAAATGTAAATGAAGATTATATTTAATAAAAAAAAAACTTGTCCTCTCACATATAGTTGTCAAATTAAGGACATTTTCAGATGAATCCTGAGCCATGGAATAGACTTTTCTTTAGACTAAGGAAATGACTGACATGATTAGGTTAACTGTGGAGGCAAAATTGAAGCCATTCTAATGATTAAAATTGGTTCTACAAAACATTGTTGATTGCAGAAGAAAGAAATAAAGTCTAAGCAAAAATCTATAGGAATCTGACCTACAGTCATTAATGATGGTGACGCTCACAGGGATGAAGGCTTGCTTCTGAGGGTTACTGCAGAAACACAGTGCTGAATTTCACTTCCTTTAATGACCTTTTCTGTGTAACTATTTCCTAAGACAGATCCAAAGAAATCCTTACCTGCCCCATATTTTCCATGAAGTGGTATGCTGATCACTGATTGAGGCCAGATATCAGAGCTCATAAAGAGACAGTGTCTGTTCCTGACATCCCTCAGAGAGCCCATTACTGTGTTATCTGTGGTATTATTCATTGTGTCTGTGTGGGTATGTAGCAATACCTCCAATGAAAGAAAAAAACATTTATCCCCAGAGCAAATCATCATTTTCACTTTCTGGTAATTAAGAATGAAACCAAGAGTTTGTAAGATCCTAATGACTAGCCATGTTTCCTTTGAGAGATTCTAAGTTCTGAATGGATGTTGTCGTCAAGAATAGAAAGACACACTCTAGGGGAGATCAAGAGATTCCTTACATGTATTTCCTGGGGCATACATTATTCCATATGCTTTTCTTCTTGCAAAATCATGCTAATATCAAATCCTCCTAGACAAAGCATCAATATGTGATCTGGAGTCTTGTATATTTCCATGTACAGACAAGTACTTTTTAGTGTGACAAATCAAAGAATTGAAGCCCATGTTTCCCCTGTGAGTCCTTGGTTATTGCAATCTCTATTGTTTTCAATGAATCAATAGATCATGATTCATTTTCTGAGAAGCTCATGGAGACTTATTAGAAATATAATAGATCATGCTATTTTCTATGTATTTTTATGGATACTAAATCAATTCTGCACATAGAGGCAAGTATATGTATTGAGTAGTTATTAATATAGAGAATTAGCAATGTTCATTGCTGCTGTATTTACAAAAGTCATGATATAGAAAGAACTTAAATGTCCATCAGGAGTTATATGGATAATGATAGTGTGGTATGTGTATACCATGGAATATTATTTATCTGTTAAGCAAAATGAAATTATGAAGTTTGTAGGAAAATGGATGGTTGAGAAGCCATCATTCTGCATATAGTAACCTACAACTTAGTACAAATATTACTTGTAAAAGGAACTTTTATTTGCCTCAGGTAATAGTCATGCTTCTATTATACTAGGCATTGTCCTAGAAACTTCTATCCTTAATACATTCTTATCTAGGCTCCGAATGTTTTCAGTCTCTGAGGCTTACTGCTTTTGCTGTTCTTTCTTGTTCCTTCTGCTCTTTTTCTGGTTGTTTCAATTCAACCATTCTGGCTCAAATTTTTCATCAAGCTGACTGATTTAATCTTGTTTCTCCTGAATTACTCTGCTTGGTCTCAAACTAACTCTGGCAATACATTCTAATTGTCAGGCTCCTTCTCATTTCCTGGCTCATTCTGTCTTCACCTGTGTCTAACTTGTTCTCTCTTTGGAACCTGTCTCTTTATAACTGGCCTGGTAAAACTTCTGTTTCTCTCTCACACTACTCTCTTAACTAATTTACCTTTCCTCTATCTTCACTGAGACTTGGGCAAAACCTGTGTGATTCATTCTGTCAAATCTTTCTTTGATTCATTACATTTCTGCTACTCAATTAGACATCACTTTCAAATATGGGTACCTCCATGTATAAACTAATTTTACCTTCATTTTTTGGGATTTAAGGTGGATACTAGGGACATGTCTGTATTCTAGCCTGAGGAAGTAAAGCTGGTAGTAGGAGCTGAGCAACACAACTAGACAATCTCAGGGTTCACAGTGTGACCACATATCCTGCAACAATTGCTCATTTTCCCTTATTTTCTAGACATTAGCTTTGAATCTTGATTTATGTGTGTTTAATTTGGAATACCAATATAAAGATCAGGAGGTAAGTGAAAGGCATAGCGTTAAGGGTGTTTTGCTAGAACACAGTCCTTTTAACTATTAGAGGCATAATGGAACATGTAAAGTTAAATTACTGTGGGTATGTGGAAAGACAGTGTAGAGGAGAGACTATGTGAAGAATTAACAACACTAAAGGCCTATTAAATAGGCTCCATGGTAACTTACTTCTTTAGAACGACAGAAACTATATTTTACACCTATACCTCTATCTGCATAATTATATCTCTGTCTGTGTATCTGTGTCTGTATCTGAGTCTGCATATGTGTCTTTGTTGTATCTTTATTACCAATATCTGAAAAAGAAACAGAGAGAGAGAGAGAGAGAGAGAGAGAGAGAGAGAGAGAGAGAGAGAGAGAGAGAGAGAGAGGGAGAGGGAGAGGGAGAGGGAGAGGGAGAGGGAGAGAGAGAGGGAGGGAGGGAGGGAGGGAGGGAGGGAGGACAGATACACTTTTTGTATCTCATCACTCACCTTGAAATTTTGGCTGAGACCTGTAAAGTGTCTAGCCAGAAACTGACATTATAGATCTATAATCCTAGTGTTCATCCCCACATCTCTCAATATAGGTCTCATCTGCCCAGGTCCAAGGACATTCAAAATCCTAGTCATTACTCCAATATCACTGTGGATTAGGTTTGTGAGTTCAAAGCCTGAGCTCTCCCTCTGACTAGGATTTACCTAAGGTAACAGCACTTGAAAATCAGTGATAGCTTAAGTTTTTTTTTTACAAATAGCTAAAAAATAACTAACAAATTATCAGAAACTTGAGACCTTAACTTATTCCTTTGGTTTACATGGTATAAGTAAGTCCCTTAATTTGTCCACTGCCCTCCACAGTGTGTCATAGCACATGCATCTAAGAGAACATACATCTAAGTCCACACACATGCACATGGAAACATACATAAAAAAATAAAGTAGTAAAATTTGAAAGGTATGTTATATAAAGAGTCTAAAAAAAATCTGTTCAGGTGAAAAGAGTATTTGTGGTTAATGGTGGTAAAATTAGAATGAAGGACAAAATCACCAGATAATCTAGATGGCAGATGCTGGTTTGTCTTCTAAAATCTCTAGAGAATTTGCTGAGGGTACTGGCTAACTAGCTCTCAGAATAGATGCATGACATCTGAAGATTATAATTTCAGTACCCAGTCCAAAGCAGGATAGTATGTCCACAGTGTGTCCTGGAAGGATTGGCTTGGTGTGGCTAGTCACACTACCCTCCTATCTGAAGCAACATCCTGGACAATGGCACAGATTGTCCTCAATATGAAAATAATTATATTGAAGTCAGGTGGAGGGGCATATACTGAGAGGCAGGGGGTGGGAGGAGGGGTGGGGGGGGGTTGGGGATGGGGGAAACTGGAAAAGGTTTTACCACTTGAAATGTAAATGAAGATTATATTCAATAAATATATATAAGAAAATTATCAAGATATACAATATAGATAATATAGATAAATATATATAGAATATATATAAATGCGTACAATATATTAAGATTAAAAAAAATCGCACAATTTAGCCTCAGTATTTTTTCTTTTTCTAAATTAGATATTTTCTTTATTTACATTTCAAATGTTATCTCCTTTCTGGTTTGCTCTCCAAAAACCCCCTATCCCCTCCCTCCTCCCCCAGCTCAACAAACCACTCACTCCCACTGTTCTGTCCTAGCATTCCCCTACACTTGGGCATTGATTTTTCACAGGACCAAGGGCCTCATCTCCCATTGATGTCTGACAAGGACATCCTCTGCTACATATGTGGCTGGAACCATGGGACCATGCCTCTTTGTGTACTCTTTGGTTGGTGGTCCAGTCTCTGGGAGCTCTGGGGATACTGGCTGGTTCATACTGTTATTCCTCCTATGGGGCTACAAACCCCCTCAGCTCCTTTGGTTCTTTCTCTAGCTACTCTGTTGGGGACCCTGTGCTCAGCTGATTAGGTGGCTGTGAGCATTCACCTCTGTATTTGTCAGGCACTTGCAGAGCCTCTGAGGAGACAGCCATATCAGGCTTCTGTCAGCAAGAACTTGTTGACATTACAATAGTGTCTGGTTTGGTAAGAGTATATGGAATGGATCCCCAGGTGGGGCAGTCTCTGGATGGTCTTTCCTTCAATCTCTACTCCACACTTTGTCTCTGTATCTCCTCCCATGGGTATTTTGTTCCCCCTTCTAAGAAGGACCAAAGTATCCACACTTTGGTCGTCCTTCTTCTTGAGCTGCATGTGGTCTATGAATTGTATCGTGGGTATTCCAAGCTTCTGGGCTAATAGCCCCTTATCAGTGAGTGCTACCCATGTGTGTTCTTTTATGATCGGGTTACCTCACTCAGAATGATATTTTATACTTCCATCCAATTGCCTAAGAATTTCATGAATTCATTGTTTTTAATAGCTGAGTAGTATTGCATTGTGTAAATGTATCACATTTTCTGTATCCATTCCTCCATTGAGGGCCATCTGGGCTCTTTCCATCTTCTGGCTATTATAAATAAGGCTACTATGAACATAGTGGAGCATGTGCCCTTATTATATGTTGGGGCATCTTCTGGGTATATGCCCGGGAATGGTATACCAAGGTCCTCAGGAACTATTATTTCCAATTTTCTGAGGAACTGCCAAACTGATTTCCAGAGTGGTCCTACCAGCTTACAATCCCACCAACAGTAGAGGAGTGTTCCTCTTTCTCCAAACCCTTGCCAGCATCTGCTGACACCTGAGTTTTTGAACTTAGCCATTGTGACTGGTGTGAGGTGGAATCTCAAGGTTGTTTTGATTTGCATTTCCCTGAAGACTAGGGATTTTGAACATTTCTTTGGGTGCTTCTCAGTCATTCGATACTCCTCAGTTGAGAATTCTTTGTTTAGTGCTGGACCCCATTTTTAATAGGGTTATTCGGTTCTCTGGAGTCTAACTTCTTGACTTCTTTGTATATATTGGATATTAGTACTCTATCTGATATAGGATTGGTAAAGATCTTTTCTGAATCTGTAGGATGCTGTTTTGTCCTATTGACAGTGCCCTATCCCTTACAGAAGCTTTGCAGTTTTATAAGGTCCCATTTGTCAATTCTTGATCTTAAGGCATAAGCTATTGGTGTTCTGTTAAGGAAAACTTCCCCTGTGCCCATGTGCTCAAGGTTCTTTCCTAGTTTCTTTTCTATTAGTTTCAATGTGTCTGGTTTCATGTGGATGTCCTTGATCCACTTGGACTTGAGCTTTGTACAAGGGTATAAGGATGGATCAATTTGCATTCTTCTACATAACTGCCAGTTGAGCCAGCACCATTTGTTGAAAATGCTATCTCTTTTCCACTGGATGGTTTTAGCTCCTTGGTCCAAGGTCAAGTGACCATAGGTATGAGGATTCATTTCTGGGTCTTCAATTCTATTCCACTCTTCTACCTGCCTATCTCTGTACCAACACCATGCAGTTTTTTAACATGATTGCTCTGTAGTATATCTTGAGGTCAGGGATGGTGATTCAGCCCAAAGTTCTTTTATTGTTGAAATAGTTTTTGCTATCCTGGGTTTTCTGTTATTCCAGATGAATGTGAAAATTGTTCTTTCTAGATCTATGAAGAATTGATTTGGAATTTTGATGGGGATTGCATTGAATCTGCAGATTGCTTTTGGCAAGACAGACATTATTAATATATTAACCCTGCCAATCCGTAAGCTTGGGAGATCTTTCCATCTTCTGAAATCTTTGATTTCTTTCTTCAGAGACTTGCAGTTCTTGTCATACAAATATTTCACTTGTTTAGTTAGAGCCACACCAAGGTATTTGTGACTATTGAAAAGTGAGTTGTTTCTCTAACTTCTTTCTCAGCCTGCTTATCTGTTGAGTAGAGGAAGGCCACTAATTTGTTTGAGTTAATTTAATATCCAGCCACTTTGCTGAAGTTGTTTATCAAGTTTAGAAGTTCTCTGGCAGAGTTTTTAGGGTCATATAAGTATACTATCATATCATCTGCAAATGGTGATATTTTGACTTCTTCCTTTCCAATTTGTATCCCTTTGACCTCCTTTTGTTGTCTAATTGCTCTGGTGAGGACTTCTAATACTGTACTGAATAAATATGAAGAGAGTGGACAGTCTTGTCTAGTCCCTGATTTTAGAGGGATTGCTTCAAATTTCTCTCCATTTAGTTTGATGTTGGCTACTGGTTTGCTGTATATTGCTTTTACTATGTTTAAGTATGGGCCTTGAATCTTGATCTTTCCAAGACTTTTATCATGAAGGGGTGTTGGATTTTGTCAAATGCTTTCTCAGTAGCCTTCTTACTGGAAAATTGTTTTTCAAATATTGACAATTTGAAGATGTGGTTTCTTCTACATAACTGAAAACAACCTCAATATTTTATGTCATTGAAGGACTTGGTTAAGTATATATGAATGATGATATAAGATCATCCATTTATCTTATGACAAGGTTAACAGGCTTATTCTCTCCCTCAGTGATTCAGATACAGGCCAGATCAGACCAGATTAAAAGTAAATAAAGGCAGGTTCATAGGGAGGCAGCTCTCAGGTGGGTTCCCAGATCTCACATCCAGAATAAAGCAAGGGGGCAGGGGCAAGGGAGGTTAGAGCTTAGGTGAGGAGTGATGAGTGCCAGGTAGGAGCTGGTACTGTGTCCATACATGTTCAGAACCTCAACCCCATGGAGGGCACTCTTGAGGTGGTTCCCAGAAAGGTGGAGACAAGGACCAATGACAGGTTAGCATGGAGTTTTCTCTGAGCATGAGGGTTTGGGGAAGGAGGGGAAGATGGAATTTCCCAGCTTGTTCAGGGGTAAGCAGGGGTTCTAGCCAAACAAGGGTTACTTGTGGAATTTAGGAAGAGGGGAGTAAGATAGAGTGTGATTAAAAAGGGTATCTTCCCCTATTTGTAGGGTTAAGTATAGGTAGAAGGAATGAATAATTCCTATAAACATGCTTTTCACAGGCACTAGACCTAGATATGCACAAATGAAGAACAAACCCAGCATGGGGAGTGGAGTCAGGCATGAAGTTGCACCCCAGCTGTAGAGCTGTAACTGCTAGCTGCTGGAAGAATGGCTTTTCTTTAAGTGCAGTCCATGGTCCCATTCCAGTAAAAGGCCACATGTCCAAGAATGCTTAAACAACACATATTGGCATTGATGGGAGAACGAGGGATGACACAAAGTTGGGTGGAAAGAGGAGGAGGATGGATCTGGGAAGAGTTAAGAGGGAGAGCAGGAGAATGTGATCAAAACATATTGTATGACATTCTCATAGAACTAATAACATTATAAAAATGTGCTTTTAAAAACCCTTCATCCAGAAAGAGAAGAGAAAAATTCCTAATCAGATTGCTAATAGGAGTAAGAATCAAGTCAGATCAGCCTTCCTAGATGAGAGGATAGAGATGGCCCAGCAGTAAGATCACAGTAAGCTCACATACTGCTCTGGCAGGACATAAGTTCAGTTCACGATATCTGTCACAGACAACAAATAACTACCTGTAATCCAGCTCCAAGGGATCTGATCTCTCTCTCTCTCTCTCTCTCTCTCTCTCTCTCTCTCTCTCTCTCTCTCTCTCTCTCTCTCACACACACACACACACACACACACACACACACACACACACATACACACACACAGACACACACACATACACACACATGCATGCACACACACATACACGCATGCACATACACATGCATGCATGTATAACTATGTATGTACTAACATTTGAAATTAGAAGTCAGTAGATTTAGAACATGCCTAAATTATTATTTAATAAAAAACACAAAACAGCAACAGTTTCCATTAACATTTCTCCAACCATTATTCATTTCCCCAACAACTTTCTAGGGCACCATTATTGCCTGGACCGACACTATAGGTCCAGTAATCCACCAACAGGCAAATCTCATCTTAAGAGATTTCCAAAGCATTTAAAGATACTTTTATCTTTAAAAGTAAAGATACATTTAAAGACTTTGTTAGATGCTTAAGATATCAGTGTGGGAAAAAACTGTCATTATAAGGCAGTCATTTTGCCATAACTGTCTTTGAATGGCCTGTTTGAATCTGTAGTGCAAACAAAAAGCCACATCTGAATGGGGGGTAAAGAAACTATCTCACCGGAATGTTAGTGACCTGTAATTTTTGTATAAAATGGGTCAAATTATGGATCCTGCTCTCTTTCTTTTGGAGGTAGTTTGAGGTAGTTAGAGGTCAGAATACAGCCATGTTTCTTACACCAGAATGTTCACCCTTGTTTTCTGCTTCTGCCTTACACACTGCTTAGGATGCTCAAGTATGGATTTTTCTCTTCCTCAGCAACCAGGAACTCCTGGGTTTCCTTATCAAAGTCAGTAATTCGAAGTCTAGAAAGATATTTAAAAAAAAAAAGCTTTAATTAATTCACTCTTCTTTTAAGATTTAATTTTTAAAAATTATTTATATATGTGTATGTGTGTGTGTGAATCTCTGGAGACCACATGTGTACAGGTGCCTGTGGAGTCAGAAGTCACTGAACCTGCAGGAAGTAGGGTTATAGCAGTTGTCATCGGCCATGCTGGATGATGCTGGGAACTGAAGTTGAGTCCTCTGCAAAAGCAGCAAATACTTTTAAAATGAGGAGCCATTGCTCTAGACCCTTCCTTTTTGCTTCCCAACATCTCAGTTTCCCTCCATAATTTTTTCCAAGGCCAAGTTCAGTTGACCCTGCTGTGGCCTCTAAATGGGGTGACATAGCCATGCTATGATGTGCTGTGCTGATACATCCAGACTTTTCCATAAAAACTGATCTGGGGACTAGAGATAGCTCAGAGGTTAAGAGCAGTGGCTGCTCTCGCAGAGGACCCAGGATCAATTCCCCACACTGCAGCTCACAACCATCTGTATCTTCAGTTCCAGGGGATCTTATACCAACTTCTGGCCCCAAGCCAGAATATACATGCATGTAAAATACCCATACTTAAAATTTTAAAAAATGAAATAATAAAATTAACTAATTTGTTGGTCTGCCCATGCGTATATGTGTATATGTGCATGCATGCCTGTCTGCCAGAGGTCAATGTCAGGTGTCTTCAGTTGTTTCCCGCATTATCTTTGTGAGTCAGGGTCTCTCACTGAACCTGCCATTCATAGACTGGCTGGCCAGTAAGCTTCAGAGAGCCTCCGATCTCCACATTTCTCCCTGGCCCTGAAGTTACCGACATATGAGACCACAATCAAGCTTCTTAGGTGGATGGTGAAGCTCTGAACTCAGGTCCTCATACTCCTGCTGCCAGCACTTTACTTGACTGATCCTCTTCGCAGCTTCTGCTCTGACTGTCTCTGTGCTATGAACTCTATACCCCAACTGAGGTTTGTTTCAATTTGGTTTCAACATTCAAAATGGTGGTACCTCCTGTACTTCCTACAAGCACCAACTCCTTCTAATCCTTAGGGTTTTGCACAGGAGACCTGGAAAAGACTTGAAGAGTTCTTTTCAAGCACCAGCCAGTAATTGTTCTCATGCATTCATGCATCTACATTCATTCATATTCTCTCTCTCTCTCTCTCTCTCTCTCTCTCTCTCTCTCTCTCTCTCTCTCTCTCTCTCTCTCTCATAACCTGGCTCCTGTCTGTTTTCATTTTATGTTAATTACCTTTCTAGTATTGTTATAAAACACCATGACCAAGCCAACTTACAGAAGGAAAGGTCTATTTGCCTAAAATCCCTAATGTCCCAGTGAGATAAAAGTCTATCACCATGGTAGCAGGGTAAGAGCGGCTACAGGAGCAGGAAGCTGAGTGCTCACATCTTGAACTACAAGCATGAAGCAGAGAAAGCTCACTGGGTAGAGTATGAGGTTGTCCCAGTGATATACTTTCTCAAGCAAGGTCACACCTTCAAAACCTACCAAAATAACAATATCAACTGCAGACCAAATATTCAAACATCAGAGCCAATAGGAGTCATTTCATTCAAACCATCATGTTATGTGTATTTTTATGTTTTAAGTAGGTTTGTCCTATAGGAATGAACCATGTACTAGGGCATATATTAATTGTAGTATATGTCTTTCTGAGACTTTCCAAAGTGGAATAAGAGAGCATTATAGAAACTTACTTGGTTTCATAATATCTATCACATTATATAACACCTGTATAGTTTTGAATATCTCAAGTCAAAGAACAACTCTTACTCTGCAGATCAAATCAGAGGAATGGATACCTTGCTCCAGAGTGCAGGTAAACATGGCTGAATTGTAATGAGATGCAGAGTGGCTCAGTAAATGACAGATAGCTCACCTCTTATCAGTGACTGCATACCATGTGTGTTCTTTTGTGATTGGGTTACCTCACTAAGGTTGATATTTTCCACTTCTGACCATTTGCCTAAGAATTTCGTGTTTTAACTCAACATCTCCTAGGCATATTCAACCTGTCACCCATGAGCCACACACAGATGACGGTAGCTATGAAAAGGTCTAGCACAAAAGTTTAAGTTTACTCAAAATAATTATTTTTTTTGGCAAACAAACTGAACAGTTTTTGAGTGTTAACTCTGTATGTGCCATGTTGCAATGTCAAAAGGTTGAACCCCTCTATAAGGTTTCACTTTCCTAGATATGAGTAGCTTAAATAACTACCTAAAATGATCTTGATTTTGAGGGGCAGGGGAGATGGCCCTCCTACTGAAGTGTTTGCTACACGAGGACCTGAGGCTGCTTCCCAACACCCACATAACAGACTGGAAAGAGTGGCGTGTGACTGTGGTCCAAGAACCAATGAAGCGGAGACTGACAGGTTCCTAGCCCTTGATGGCTAACCAGCCTTACAGAATTTGTTAGTCACAGATTCCAGTGAGAGATCCCATCTCAAAAATGACTGAGGTGAATGGCATCTGATGATGGATGGCCACAAGAGGCTGTTCTCTGGTCTCAACACTTGTGTACACAATCCATACACACACATGCACTTGAACCCACATACTTTCACAAAAATCACCTTGATCTCATATGAGTTTTAAGACCATAGGGGGAAAATGAACGATAAACACTGAAGATTATGAAAAATATATATATTATATAGTGTATCTCATATTTATAAAATACCTTATGCTGCATCTTTGCCACTGTGGCTGAATAGACAGATGCAGACAGGGGCACAGGGATCACCCAAGTGGAGGATCGCTTGAGACGCGCCCCACCAGGACTCTGCCTGCACCCAGAGGTTCAGCAGCACCTCAGACATCTGTGCACCTACCCTGCCAGGGGACATCAGCCCTGAGGAGAGTCCCACGGTTAGAGGGAGTCCTGCGTTTAGAGGTGAGGCGCCTCCATCAGCCACTGTGACTGAGTACATAGGTGCAGACGGGTGTGCAGGGTGGCCTGAGTGGAGGATAGCTTGTGATGTGCCCCACCGAGGCTCCGCCTGCACCCATGAGCTTGGTGGCACCGCAGCCCTCTGTGTACCTACCCTGCCAGGGGACATCTGCCCTGCAGGGAGTCCTGTGATTGGAGGGAGTCCTGCATTTAGAGGTGAGGCGCCTTCATCTTTGCCACTGTGACTGAGTAGACAGGTGCAGACAGGGGCGCAGGGATCACCCAAGTGGAGGATCACTTGGGATGCACCCCACCAGGACTCTGCCTGCATCCAGGGGCTTGGCAGCACCACAGCTGTCTGTACCCCTAGTCTGCTAGGGGATACCTGCTCTGCATCGAGTCCCACAAGTAGAGGTGAGGCCAACATCTTCTCTCCTGCCACTGAGCAGTGTAAGATCACTTGGAACTTGGTCTGCCAGGGCCCGACCTACACCCAGGAGCTGGGCAGCCCCACAGCACTCTGTGCCAGGGGAAAGCCGGTCAGCCAGGGGTGCTGAGATAGGCCTGCAGGCACACAGGAGGGACAAGCACCAGCCAGTGACAGCAGGACCAACAACCACCAGAGATAGCAAAAGGCAAACATAGGAAGGAATGTTACTAACAGAAATCAAGGCAATATGGCTCCATCCGAACCCAATTCTCCCACAACAGCAACTCCTGGATACCCCAACACACCAGAAAAGCAAGAACTGGATTTAAAAGCACTGCTCATGATGCTGATGGAGGGCTTCAAGAAGGACGTAAATAACTCCCTTAAATAAATACAGGAGACCACAAGTAAACAGGGAGAAGCCCTTGAAGAACTAAGGGAAAACACAACAAAACAGATGAAGGAATTGAACAAAGCCATCCAAGATCTAAGGATGGAGGTAGAAACAATAAAGAAATCACAAAGGGAAACAACTCAGAACATAGAAAACCTAGGAAAGAAGTCAGGAGTCATGGATTCAAGCATCAACAACAGAATACAAGAGAGAGAAGAGAGAATCTCAGATGCAGAAGATACCATAGAAAGCATTGATACAACAGTCAAAGAAAATGAAAAATGCAAAAAGCACCTGAACCAAAACATCCAGGAAACCCAGGACACAATGAGAAGACCAAACCTAAGGATTATAGGTATAGAAGAGAGTGAAGACTTCCAACTTAAAGAGCCAGTGAATGTCTTGAACAAAATTATAGAAGAAAACTTCCCTAACCAAAAGAAAGAGATGCCCATGAACATACAGGAAGCCTACAGAATTCCAAATAGATTGGACCAGAAAAGAAATTCCTCCCATCACATAATAATTAAAACACCAAAAGTACTAAACAAAGAATAATAAAAGCAGTAAGGGAAAAAGGTCAAGTAACATATAAAGGTAGACCTATCAGAATTACACAGGCCTTCTCACCAGAGACTATGAAAGCCAGAAGAGCCTGGGCAGATGCCATACAGACCCTAAGGGAACACAAATGCCAACCCAGACTGCTATATCCAGCAAATCTCTCAATTACCATGGATGGAGAAAACAAGGTATTTCATGACAAAAACAAATTTACACAGTATCTTTCCACAAATCCAGTCCTTCAAAGGATAAGGAAGGGAAAACACAAACAAAAGTTGGGAAACTACACACTAGAAAAAACAAGAAATTAATCTTCTTTCAACAAACCCAAAAGAAAATAACCACACAAACAAAAATTACATCAAAAATAGCAGGAAGCAACAATCACTTTTCCTTAATATCTCTTAACATCAATGGACTCAATTGATGACATAGACTAACAGACATAGAATAACAGACATAGAATAACAGAGACAGAGTCTGACAGACTGGATACATGAACAGGACCCAACATTTTGCTGTATAAAGGAAACATATCTCAGTGTCGAAGACAAACACTACCTCTGAGTAAAAGGCTAGAAAACAGTTTTCCAAGCAACTGGTCCCAGGAAACAAGCTGGAGTAGTCATTCTAATATCCAATAAAATAGACTTACAACCAAAAGTCATCAAAAAAGACACAGAAGGACACTATATTCATTAAAGGAAAAATCTACCAGGAAGAACTCTCAATTCTGAACATCTATGTTCCAAATGCAAGGGCACCCTCATTCATAAAAGAAACTTTACTAAAACTTAAAGCACACATTGTACCCACACATTAATTGTGGGTGACTTCAACACCACACTCCCCTCAATGGGCAGATGAGGGAAACACAAACTAAACAGAGATACAGTGAAACTAACAGAAGTTTTGAACCAAATGGATTTAATAGATATCTATAGAACATCATCCTAAATCAAAATAGATCTTCTTCTCAGCACCTGATGCTACCTTCTCCAAAAATGACCATATAATTGGTCACAAAACAAACATCAACAGATATAACAAGATTGAACTAGTCCCATGTCTCCTATAAGATTATTATTGAGTAAGGGTGGTCTTCAGTGGCAACAAAAACAACAGAAAGCCCACATACACATGGAAGCTGAACAATGCTCTACTCAATGATACCTTGGTCAAGGAAGAAATAAGGAAAGAAATCAAAACCTTTTTAGAATTTAATGAAAATGAAGGCACAAAATACCCAAATTTATGGGACACAATGAAAGCACTGCTAAGAGAAAAACTCATAGCTCTGAGTGCCTCCAAAAGAACCTGGAGAGAGCATAACTAGCAGCTGAACAGCACACCTGAGAGCTTTAGAGCAGAAAGAAGCTAATACAAGGGAAGAAGAAGGCAGGAAATCATCACACACAGGGCTGAATCAACCAAGAAGAAATAAAAAGAACAACACAAACAATCAACAAAACCAGAAGCCGGTTCTTTGAGAAAATAAACAAGATAGATAAACCTTTAGCCAGACTAACCAGAGGGCACAGAGACAGTATCCAAATTAACAAAATCAGAGAGGAAAACGGAGAAATAACAACAGAAACTGAGGAAATTCAAAAAAAAATCATCAGATCCCACTACAAAAGCCTATACTCAAAACAACTGGAAAATCTGGATGAAAGGGACAATTTTCCTAGACAGATACCAACTACCAAAGTTTAATCAGGATCAGATAAACCATCTAAACGGTCCCACAACCCCTAAAGAAATACAAGTGGTCATTGACAGTCTCTCAACCAAATAAAGCACAGAACCAGTTGATTTTAGTGCAGAACTCTATCAGACCTTCAAAGAAGACTTAACACCAATACTTTTCAAACTATTCCACAAAATATAAACAGAAGGAACACTACCCAACTCGTTCTATGAAGCCACAAGTTCGATGATAAAAAAAAAACCACACAAAGATCCAACAAAAAAAGAGAACTTCAGACCAATTTCCCTTATGAATATCGATGCAAAAATACTCAATAAAATTCTTGCCAACCGAATCCAAAAATGATCATTGACCATGATCAAGAAGGCTTCATTCCAGGGATGCAGTGATGGTTCAATATAAAGAAATCCATCAAGGTAATCCACTACATAAACAAACTCAAAGAAAAAACCACATGGTCATTTCATTAGATACTGAAAATGTATTTTACAAAATTCAGCATCCTTTCATGTTAAAAAATCTTGGAAAGAACAGGAATGCAAGGCCCATACCTAAACATAGTAAAAGCAATTTACAGCAAACTGGTAGCCAACATCAAACTAAATGGAGAGAAACTTGAAGCAATCCCAATAAAATCAGGGACTGGACAAGGTTGTCCTCTCTCTCTCCAGATTTGTTCAATATAGTACTTGAAGTTCTAGCTAGAACAATTAGACAACAAAAGGAAGTCAAAGGGATACAAATTGGAAAGGAAGAAGTCAAACTATCACTATTTGCAGATGATATGATAGTATACTTAAGCGACCCAAAAAACTCCACCTATGAATTCCTACAGCTGATAAACAACTTCAGCAGAGTGGCCAGATATAAAATTAACTCAAGCAAATCAGTAGCCTTCCTATACTCAAAGGATAAATAGGCTGAGTAAGTAATTAGGGAAATGACACCCTTCACAATAGCCACAAACAAAATAAAGTATCTTGGTGTGATTCTAACCAAACAAATGAAAGATCTGTATGACAAGAACTTCAAGTCTCTGAAGAAAGAAATCGAAGAAGACCTCAGAAGATGGAAAAATCTGCCATGCTCATGGATTGGCAGGATTGATATAGTAAAAATTCCCATCTTGCCAAAAGTAACATACAGATTCAATGCAATCCCCATCAAAATCCCAACTCCATTCTTCATAGAGTTAGAAAGAGCAATTATCAAATTCATCTGGAATAACAAAGAACCCAGGATAGCTAAAACTATTCTCAAGAGTAAAAGAACTTCTGGGGCAATCCCCTACCTCAAACAGTACTACAGAGCAATAGTGCTAAGAACTGCATGGTATTGGTACAGTGACAAGCATGTAGATCAATGGAACAGAACTGAAGAACCAGAAATGAACCCACGCACCTATGGTCACTTGATCTTTGACAAAGGAGCTACAACCACCCAGTGGAAAAAAGATAGCCTTTGCAACAAATGGTGCTGTTTCAACTGGAGGTCAGCATGCAGAAGAATGCAAATAGATCCATTCTTATATCCTTGTACAAAGCTCAAGTCCAAGTGGATCAAGGACTTCCATATAAAACCAGACACACTGAAACTAATAGAAACGAACTTGGGGAAGAGCCTTGAGCACATGGGCACAGGGAAACATTTCCTGAACAGAACACCAATAACTTATGCTCTAAGGTCAAGAATTGACAAATGGGACCTCATAAAATTACAAAGTTTCTGTAAGGCTAAGGACACTGTCAAAAGGACAAAGCAGCAACCAACTAACTGGGAAAAGATCTTTACCAACCCTACATCCGACAGAGGGTTAATATCCAATATATACAAAGAACTCAAGAAGTTAGACTCCAGAAAGCCAAATAACCCTATTAAAAAATGGGGTACAGAGCTAAACAAAGAGTTCTCACCTGAAGAATATCTAATGGCTGAGAAGCACCTAAAGAAATGTTCAACATCCTTAGTCATTAGGGAAATGCAAATCAAAACAACCCTGAGATTTCACCTACCAGTCAGAATGGCTAAGATCAAAAACTCAGGAGACAGCCAGTGCTGGCGAGGATGTGGAGAAAGAGGAACAGTCCTCCACTGCTGGTGGGATTGCAAGCTTGTAAAACCACTCTGGAAATCAGTTTGGCGGTTCCTCAGAAAACTTGGCATAATACTACTGGAGGATCCGGCTATACCACTCCTGAGCATATACCCAGAGGACTCCCCGGCATGCAATAAGAATACATGATCCACTATGTTCATAGCAGCCTTATTTATAATAGCCAGAAGCTGGAAAGAACCCAGATGGCCCTCAACGGAGGAACGGATACAAAAGAAATGTTATATTTACACTATGGAATACTACTCAGCTATTAAAAACAACGAATTCATGAAATTCGTAGGCAAATGGTCAGAACTGGAAAATATCATCCTTAGTGAGTGTAACCCAATCACAAAAGAACACACATGGTATAAGTCATTGATAATTGATATTAACCCAGAAGCTCAGAATACCCAAGACTCAATTCACATATCAATTGATTTCCAAGTAGAAGGAAGGAGAGACCCCTGGTCCTGGAAAGACTGGATGTAGCAGTGTAGGGGAATGCCAGGACAGAGAAGAGGGAGGGGGTTGACTGGGGAATAGGGGGAGGGAAGAGGGCTTATGGGACTTTCGGGGAGGGGGGAACCGGGAAAGGGGAAATCATTGGGAATGTAAATAAAAAATATAGAAAATAAAAAGAATGTTGAAATGTTAAAAACGTTATCTCATATAATTAATGACTACTGTGGTGAAGAAAAAAGTGAGTGACTGGGCATGCCTTCATATTGTAGATCCAAACAATCTTAAGTCAGGACTGTCTGCTTAAATAAAGTTATATTTACAAGCATATTCATGTACTATCCTTCTGATAATACCAAGTATCACCAGTACTTGGCCACTGACCAGTCAGAGCACTTGAAGGGCTTTGTACTTAATCTAATACTCTGTAACAGCATCCCCAAGAGATAGAACATTACTTGAATTTATTTTTAATTTGAATTTTAAAAATACTTTATGGTGTCCCTTCCCCAAACACCAATTACCTGCGCATAGTCCCTAAGTGAGAGGTGAGGATTCATGACAAAATATGCTTACTGGTGTAGCACTGGCAGGATTATTATTGGTGTGACCATATTATTACTGAGTTTCTCGCATTTTGGGTGTGTGTGTAGAAGTAGGCAGAGGCCAGGGTTCAACCTCAGGTATCATCCTTGATTTTTGAGATGGAGGTTCTCTCATTTGGCCTGGAATTCACCAGTTTGACTAGACTGGCTGACCAATGAGTATTAAGGATTCTCCTTGTCTTTATCTCTCCATTACTGAGATAATAAATACAAACCCTATGCCTGACTTTATCTATGTAGTTTCTGGTGATCAAACTCTGGTCCCTTATACTTGTGTGGCAAGGACTGTACTGCCTGAGTCATGTCCCCAGCTCTTATTTCTATCTTAAATTATCACATTATTAGCAGCACCTTTCAGATTTCAGTTTATCCCTTCTTATCCCAAATGACTCTTCCCACCAAAGTGAACAGAGGCCAGCTCACCCAAGTACATGCAGGGTACACTGTTTCTGTTTCAGAGCCTCGAACAGCACAACCAACCCACTGTGGTCCAAGGCGTTCTCCAGCAAGTTGATTCCCCACAGGGTGTTACAGTGGGTAAAAGTAGAAGCAAGCTCCTCACAAGAGGCACCAGTTAGTGCACAGGCTTCCAATCTGCAACAAAAAAGAATACTTCTGTGTCAGGGTGAAAAGGCATGTGGGTGGATGGTGACTTAGTCATTTAGACTGTGCTCACTCCATAGCCTCTGATCTGAGGACAGGCTCTGAAAAGCTCAGTATTGAGGATACCAAATTTCCCCTTGATTGGCAGACATGACCACAATTGCTCATTCTCAGTACCCATGTCTGTGGTGAACTAATAGTTGCACTACTGGCCTGCTGAAGCTGGGATGAAACAGGAGACAAGGGTTGCTGAGCTCTGAGCCTACACCTCAAGCACGGTGATACTTTTTGATTTGAACCCTTGAGATTCATTCTACTATGGACTAACTACATGGTGTCAAGATGCCTATGTTGAAGTCCCAATCTCCAGTATCCCATGAGTATGGATTTTCAGTCTTTAGAGAGGGAACTAAAGTAAAATGAGGACAATAGGGTGGGATCTAATCTTGTGTAACTGTGAAGACTCAGCGAGAAAACAACCATTTTCAAGTCAATGAAAAATGTCTGGAGCATAGCCCTTGTTTGTGCTCTAAAGGATACATCCCTGTTGATGCATAATCTCACTTCTAGCCTCTGCAACTGTGTTTATCAATAAACCCCTACTGTATGAGCCAGTCAATCTATTTTTGTCATGGCAGCCAGAGCAGCTGCCATATCAGCCCACTCAAATAAGTCAGTGAGATGTGGTCTAGTCACTCCTGTCAACTCCAGTGGACATCCATTCTGCATCTATCCAGCCATCTATGCATGCATCCAGTATCCATATAAGTTCCTATCCAAGTAAGATCTATCTATCTCTGCAGGCTTTCATCAATGAAGACAAGCATACATCTATACTTGCAACCATCAATCACTTGCCCACCAATGTATCAATCCATCCAAACATCTACGGTCTCACTCACCAAATATGCATCCATCCACGTAATAAACATCTAATCATTGCATGCAACCATCAATCATCCTCCCACCCATGCATTCATTTCATTAACCTGGCATCTACTCATATATTCATGCATCTCTCCATACATCTATCTATACATCTATCCACACACAATCTCCTTTTCCTGCCTCCATTTCCAAAAGTTAGGTTGCCCCATATTATAGTTCCCTAGATGATCAATCCTGTAAGTATGCCCAGTCAAGATAAATCCTTCCTGGCTAGACTAGCAATCAGCCAGCAGTAAAGGCTCACTGCTTTCAGGCTTGAGGTTTTGGAGTGACTTATTAATATAATTACTGCTAACTGCCATGTTACCTAGGTTGCCCATGGAGTTTTTAAAGTTTTATTTATATTTATTTTTATTTTATTTGCCCTGATATTTTGCCTGTATTAATGTCTGTATGAGGG